>OZ024877.1:11542548-12255883 GCA_964017185.1 Rugalucina vietnamica
GGGTTCGCGCCTAGCACGGGGCAAGAATTCATATGTGAGACAAGCCATGTTCTGCTTGCGGGTGTGTCAGGTGGTTTTTCCCCGGGTACTCCGGTTTTCGCCCCACCTACCGATTGATTCGTCTCGATATGAGTGAAAAAGCTTGAAAGGGACGTAAAACTGAATCCAAAAAAAAAAAAAAAAAAAAAAAAAAAAACAATTTTCTATCCTACCTTGAAGGATTCCAAGAGACAGAACTGCAGCCGAGTTTGTTTGACACATGTATCTCGTGTGAAGCACAGTTGATTAATGTTTAACACATCGGCAGTCTCACAGATATGGATTAAATGGACATTAGACTGCCAGAACATGTTAAAGACCTAACTCACATCTTACCTTGAAGGATTCCAAGAGACAGAGCTACAGCTGAGTTTATTTGACACATGTATCTCGTGCTGTAGTGACCACTGACTAAGGTTCATCACATCTGGTGCCTCGTAGATACGGATTATACCATCAGCTGAACAGGTCGCCTGTGGAAGAGAGTCTGAGTCATTCTTAAACAATAATCAGTTCAGAGGTTACTATAGGAATCACCCATGGTTTGAATTCAGTGTTCAAACATTTGATGGATTACTTGAAAGGTGTTTGAACACAAGGCCAAAGGCCCTTGTTCAAACACCTTCCGAGTGATCCAGCGAATATTTGAACACTGAAACAAAACATGGTTGATCACTATTCTTGCATTTTTTACACTAATTCACTTAAAATCTTTTGAAAATAACATTAACAACATAAAAACATCGGCCATTTTGTTTCTACTGAACATAGTGATGTCCCGTCGCACTGACCCATGACATTGATGGATTGTACCCGAAACTCATGTTCAAACAGCGCCTGCATTTAATGATTTGAACATGGCTTTCGGTCCAGTTGAAAACGGCTTCAAACAGATATGCTCAAAGATATCTATGCAATAATACTGAAGTAAACTGGTTTATGCATTCTGCAATTGGGCTGATTCCATTTGCTATTACTTCTGCCAGAGATTTTAGAAGACCAGTTTGAAACAAGCAAATTCAGAGAATTTATGTCCCCCGCCTTGATAGATTAGTTACACAAATATAATCTTAGAATAACATATATCCAAACCACATGCACTTTCTTAGTGTAAATGCCTTAAAAAAGACTTAAGTTCAAATTTTGAAAAAGTGAGAAAAATTAAAGTGAGGATTATATCCAAACCACATGTGTATCTGTAAAGTTTCAAAAGCATCGGAATATAACTGTAGGAGGGGTTGCTTGCACAAGGTACCCACCGTCCATTCACTTTCATTGTCAAAATGTCCGAAAAATGACTAAGTTCAAACTGCGAAAAAAGTGTCAAAAATTAATCTGAGGATTATATCCAAATCACATGCACATCTTCAAAGCATGATTAAAACATATGTAAAGTTACAAAAGAATCAGAATTAAAACTGTAGGAGGAGCTGCTTGCACAAGGTACCCACCATCCATTCATTTTCATTGTCAAAATGTCCGAAAAATGACTAAGTTCAAATTGCAAAAAAAGTGTCAAAAATTAATCTGAGGATTATATCCAAATCACATGCACATCTTCAAAGCATGATTAAAACATCTATCAAGTTACAAAAGAATCAGAATTAAAACTGTAGGAGGAGCTGCTTGCACAAGGTACCCACCATCCATTCATTTTCATTGTCAAAATGTCCGAAAAAAGTTCAAATTGCGAAAAAAAGTGTCAAAAATTAATCTGAGGATTATATCCAAATCACATGCACATCTTCAAAGCATGGTCAAGACATCTGTAAAGTTTCAAAAGAATCAGAACTAGAAATTGGCTGCAAGCAAGGCTTTCAGTATACCCCCCGCAAAATTATCTGAAGCTGGCCAATAACTTCCTAAGTCAAACATGCAGAAAATTTGTCAAAGATATCTTTTCAGCATTATAATCCTTCATGTACATCCCCAGTATGCCAGTCACATCTATAAGATATTAAAAGAATATATTGAAAGCTTGAGGTTGATTTCACTGTATGCACTATGATCATTGTTTATCATGAGAAATGGTAAAAATTGGCTAAGTTAAATAAAAGCTGTAAGTTTGTCAAAAATTAAATTTTTAGCATGAAAATTATTCATGCACATCTAAAATATATCTGAATCAAATCTACAAAGAATCTAAAAGAAACATTGAAAGCCCTAGGAGGAGTTGATTTCACAAAGTATGCACTACCAACCATTATTGTATATAAGCAATGGTCAAGAAATGGCTATGTTGAAAAATGATGTAAATTTGTCAAATATCATTTTTTCAGTATTATAATTATTCATGCACATCTTCAATATGTGTGGAACATGTCTGCAAAGTATTGAAAAGAAATACTGAAAGCCCTAGGAGGAGTTGATTTCACAAACCATCATTGTATATAAGCAATGGTCAAAAAATGGCTATGTTAAAAAATGCTGTAAATTTGTCAAAAATTAATTTTTCAGTATTATAATTCTTCATGCACATCTTCAATATGTGTGGAACATGTCTGCAAAGTATCAAAAAGAAATACTGAAAGCCCTTGGAGGAGTTGATTTCACAAAATGTGCACTACCAACCATTTTTGTATTTAGCAATGGTCAAAAAATGGCTATGTTGAAAAATGCTGTAAATTTGTCAAAAATTATTTTTTCAGCATTATAATTCTTCATGCACATCTTCAATATGTGTGGAACATGTCTGCAAAGTATTGAAAAGAAATACTGAAAGCCCTAGGAGGAGTTGATTTCACAAACTATGCACTACCAACCATTATTGAATATGGCAATTATCGAAAATTGGCTAAGTTCAAAATGCTGTAAATTTGTCAAAATTCATTTTTTCAGCATAATACTTCTTCATGCATATCTTCAATATCTCTGGCACATATCTGCAAAGTATCAAAAGAGAATATTGAAAGCTGTAGGAGGAGTTGATTTCACAAAGTATGCACTATTAGCACTATGGCAAACATTCTATGTATAGGTTTAAAAAGTCCCATAACTCTTGCAAAACTGACCCTTTGGCCCCTAAATTCATATCACACATGTGTTGTCTTATGGTGCAGGTGTGTTGAAAATTTAAAGAACATCGGGCAAAAACTACTTAAGTTATTCAGCAAAGATGTCAAAATGTTGACGGAATGACGGAATCACGGAGTCACGGAATCACGGAATTACAGACAGACTGAAAACAGTATACCCCCCTGAAACTTCGTTTTGCGGGGGGGTATAATAAAACTGTAGGAGGAGTTGCTTGCACAAGGTACATACTCCTATAGGGGGACGGCAGGACGGAAGGACAGACGGACAGAATGACGGAAAGCCAAAAACTATGTCCCTCCGCTTTTCTTCGAAAAGGTGGGGGACAAAAAGTTGTATTAGTTGTATTCATAAAAATAAGAATAGTAATTTTTCCGTTACTGCGAAGTTTCACTGACATGTATATTAACAGTATTTTTTTTTTTTTTTAATTTTTTGACTTTTTTAAATTAATTTTGCAATTAATAATGATATAATCTTTTATATGGAACCATGTTAACTACTATGGTGTCATAATTATATGACAAAGGAATTTTGTGTACCGGTATGTTATACCTAGTCGCTGTCGCTTTAAAACTCCAAATTGAAAATGTTAAGATTCCTTTAAAATACCCTACTGGCTAAAAGGGCAGATGAAGCTGGGTCATATTGTTAGAGATATAAAAATACGAGCCGCATCGTGAGAAAACCGGATTTTTGCCTATGCGAAAACAAAGGCGCAGATCAGCTTCGCGGTAGCCGCGAAGCTGATCAGCGCCTTTGTTTTCGCTACACGGATAGTATATTTCCTCTTCTTCTTATATTCGAAATTTCAAGCTTCTAGCCCGCTTCTGTGACTGTACAGGTCAGTTTGTGTCAGACCTTGTCGGAAACCCCGAAGACCGGTTTTCTCGCGTCGCGGCTCATACCTAAAGAGTTCACTAGTGCAAGCACTAATCAGCATGACTTTCATTATGCAAATACTGTTGCCATCATCGATATATAAAAATCAAACCAACCAGCTGTAAACCCATGTGTTTTGGGGCAAACTTCACATCCGTTACAGACGTCCGGCTGTCTACAAGACTAGTCCGCTTTATCCAGGGTCTGTTTCGACCATCCGACTTCATCTCGCCGATCATCTCCTCCCAAATGGCGGCCGTTCTGTCGAGGGAGCAGGTGGCGATCACCTGACCAAACTCGGGATGTGCCCATGTGACTCGCCATACTGGACCACTGTGAGTCTGAAAAGTGCAAGATTAAATAATGAGACATCCTAAATTTTGTGTCACATTTGTACTTATTCAATTTACCATTATATGGGCTAAATTTCAAACTAAGCATTACTTCTTAAGCACTGAGTTCTGAATTGTTTCCTAAAAGAGTAGTCTAAATGGTTTGCACTGTTAAACTACTATGTATAATTATAAGCTTTTTTACACAAAATGTTAGGTCAAGTATTGTATTCAAATTTGAGAGTGATAATATATTTTTCTAAAGTTGGACACTTTGGGATTTTATAAATTGAGCCACTGCATGGGAGAACCAACAATTTGCATATGCGAAAACAAAGACGTAGACGGAATATTTCCATCGGTATTCTGTTTGACCTCTCCATACCGACCGAAATGACTTCTATTGAACCCTTTGTCGAAAATGCAACATCATCGAAGACTCCAAATAAATTGAAAATTATGTTATGTTATATCTTTTCTGACTGATATGACTTAATTCATAAATATTCTGGATGTAAAAGTAAGCAGATTCATGATACAACTACTTTGTGTTTTCTGTGGAAAATATCACATACGTCTATAAATAGATAAGGGGAGACTACTGTAAAATATGTGACACAACGTAGAAAATCGATTGCTTTTTGCAAATTTATTGAAATTCTGCAGGCTAACCCGATGTTTAGTTTTGTTTATTAAAATATTTATGCATTTTCTAACAAAAAATAAAATTTCTAACAATTATAAAGCAGATAAATAGGCTTCTTACAAAATCCATAATCTATTTGACCATAGTTTAAAGGTAACTAATGCTAAGCTGTCACTGGAGAGGAGCGAGGTCACAAAGTGTATCGGACTGCAGGTTAGCCAGCTGATCTAACAAAGACGCAGATCAGCTGTGCAGTAACTGCACAGCTGATTAGCGCCTTTGTTTTCAAAACACGGATAGTACAATTCCTCTTCTACTTTTATCCAAAGTTTCAAGCTTCTAGCTTTCTTCTGTGACTGTACAGGTTGATTTGTGTCGGACCTGGTCGGAACCCAAATTGTTGGTTTTCTCACGCATAGGCTCAATTGTAATTATTAAAAGGAGTTGTTCTTTTTTCTTGGTATATAACAAAGCATTAGTTTTAAGAGCAAGCATTGTAATAGCATGAAAAGATTCAAAATTAAACAAAAATTAGCTTAGCTTAATTTTCAAACAAACATAGTTGTTTTTTATTTCATGCTTATTAAATTCAGGTTTTGCTTAGCCTAATTAAAACTGCTGCCCTCAGTTCAGGTTTGTTTTACAGGGAAACAAATTCAAACCTTCCAGCTGGCTGTGCATTTCCATTCCTCATTTTCATCACAGTCCCACACCTGTAAAAATACAATAATTAGTGATCGAAATTAGCACAAGCCGGATAGCCGGACACTAGCTAAAGGGTTGTTGGGCTAGTAGTTTTTCTCACTTCAACCCATTACTTATATAGGTTGGGATAGTTGAAAATTTTGGTGAACGATTTAAGATATAAAGGTTCGGGCTAGTCAGGAAAAATCCTATTTTCGACCACTCTAATTATTATATATATGATCAGACTTTCCCTAGGCTGAAGACATTTCTATTCTAGAATAAAGCGCATATAATATTACAAATGTTTTTATAACTGTAATTTCTAACGGCAATGTCTAGTATCAGTAGATATGATGTCAAACACAATCTGGGCTCTGATAGAGGTCAGCATAAAAATCCTCATCTCAACCCCACAAAAGCCAAGCGAAAACAAAGATGCAGTTTATCTACCTTTAAACTGACAGCTGGCAGGATTTTTAACACCCTTATTAAAATTTTTTTTTATGTCGAATCTTAAGGAATTCAATGATCAAGATCATTGTGATGCTTACAATTCTTTCATTAATCTGTCATTTTCGTGATTGATAATGCAAATAGACAAACAAGTAGCCCAAGGGCAACGATCGCTCACCTGAGAGTCAACAAGTACAGTCACTGGACAAAGTGATTTTTTTTCATTTTTTTTTAACCCTAAATGGGTATGACAGCCATCTTGGTAATGTTTCAGGTCTATGGCTGCAATAGTTACCATAGGATCATTGTACCTGTAAACGCTTACCTGAGACCTAGTTGTCATTTTTCCCCATGTTTCCATGTTTGCCTATGTTTCCAAAATTGACCTTGACCTAAATTAATCACATACCTTCATCTACTCTATTAGTTGTTTGCATCTACCACTTTTCAGGTCTCAGGCTGCATTTAGTTTACAAAATATCCATTGTTTTCACTTTTTCCCATGCAAAAGCCTATGTTTCCAAAATTGACCTTGCCGTAAAATAGGTCAAGGTCATCCTAGGGTCATCATTTTATCAAACTATGATGGGCTGGAGTCCCAAAATGCTACATACCAAGTTTCATGAAAATCGGCCTGCCGGTTCTGGAGAAGAAGATTTTTGAGTGGTTTTTACCATATATGGGTGCGGCGGCCATCTTGGTCATGTGACCTAGATTTCGGGATCAAACTTTCGTTACCCCTATCCAGGGATGCTCCACATAAAATTCAGTTTGATTGGCCATGCGGTTTCAGAGAAGAAGATCTTTGAAAAGTGTGTATAGACGACAGATCGGCCAAGGTCAAGAGTTTCACTTTTTCCCATGTAAAAGCCTAGGTTTCCAAAATTGACCTTGATGTAAAATAGGTCAAGGTCATCCTAGGGTCATTAGTTGATCAAACTACAATGGGCTGGAGTCCCAAATGCTACATACCAAGTTTCATAAAAATCGGCCTGCCCGTTCTGGAGAAGAAAATTTTTGAGTGGTTTTTACCATATATGGCGTGGCGGCCATCTTGGTCATGTGACCCAGATTTCGCGATCAAGTTTTCGTCCCCACTACCCAGAGATGCTCCACATAAAATTTCACTTTGATTAGCCAAGCGGTTTCAGAGAAGAAGATCTTTGAAAAGTGTGTATGGATGACAGACCCTTCAAGGTCAAGAGATGACCTTGGCCTAAATTAATCACATACCTTCGTCTACTCCATTAGTTGTTTGCATCTACCACTTTTCAGGTCTCAGGCTGCAATAGTTTTCAAAAAATTGCAATTTTCCGTTTTTCCTCTTATAAGTCAATGGAAACTTTAAGTTGCCATAGCAACCAAAGTAGTGGGACAAGGAAAATAAAAAACACAAACTTTGTAGAGGCTAATATCATAAGCATGTATGCAAAGTTTCAGCTTCATCCGCATTACAGCTTCTGAGAAGAAAATTTTTGAATATTTTTTCGAAAATTTACCCTTTACGTTGCTATAGCAACCAAACGAATAAAGCGATTTTGACAAAAGTTGCCTAAAACGGGGAGGACTACTCAATAAACATTTATGTAAAAACAAAATTTTAATATCCTCAATGAAACGGCAGAAATTGCAAATTTCCACTTTTTGCCTTATAAGTCAATGGAAACTTCAAGTTACCATAGCAACCAAAGTAGTTGGACAAAGGCAATAAAAAACACAAACTTTGTACAGGCTAATGTCATAAGCATGTATGCTAAATTTCAGCTTCATCCCCCATACGGCTTCTGAGAAGAAGATTTTTTAATATTTTTTTTCGAAAATTTACCCTGTATGTTGCTATAGCAACCAAACGAATAAAGTGATTTTTACAAAAGTTGCCTGAAACTTGAAGGACTACTCAATAAACATTTATGTAAAAACAAAATTCAAATATCCCCAGCCTGACAACGGAAAATGCCAATTTCCACTTTTCTCTCCATACAAGTCAATGGAAACTTCAAGTTGCCATAGCAACCAGAGTTCTTATCCGATCGAAATAAAAAACATAAATATTCGTTCCCCCCACCTGTAGATGCTGTATGTGAAATATGAAAAGATTTGGCCTGACAGCTTCAGCGGAGAAGTCGTTTGAAAATGTTGACGACGACGCACAGACGACAGCTCGACTACCATACTATAAGCTCACCTTGTGAGCCTTCGGCTCAGGTGAGCTAAAAACAGTTTCCCGCTCTTTTTATTGCCCACATGAAACAAAATTATTCTAGGGAGTATTTTTTTCTTTAAGCATTCTTATTCTGATTCAACTGGTGTGTGATACATTTCTGAAAATAGATCTAGGTCCCATATAGACATAAAGCTTTTATGGAATAAATCGTATAGCAGATTGATTGCATTTATTACATGGTGAGCAGACATAGCATGCGCGGATCCAGAAAATTTTCTCAGAGGGGTCCAAATTCCCAGAAGGGGTCTGACGGAAAATTTCAACATGACAAAAATTAATAATCTGGCAATTCCAGGGGGGGGGGGGGCCCCCCTGTCCCCCCCCCCCCCCCCCCCCTCTGGATCCGCCCATGCATAGACAGAGTGAATATGGTGATCTGTTGTTTCTTAGCAATCTTTTTTATCTGTGGTAATTTATATCTAGTGATTAAGTCCTATATCACTTTCTACTCTCTGTTGCCGGTAGATTCCTTTGAACAAACAATGTAAAGCTTTTTATGGAATAAATTGTATGCTGTAATTAAGGTAATGTGTAATATGTAGTTAAGTGGTCGAACAATACTTATGGAATAACTAAAATTAGCATTTTAGTCAATTGCGAGTACAGTTCATGATCAAATTATGTTTGCAATAAATCATTATGACATTAATTGTTTGTCCAATAATTTATTGCCTGCATATAAGAGAACTTTAAAATGCAAACACTTTAAATTCATTCTGTTATGTCCCATTGCACCTTCATTCATTCGAGATAAATCTGCCATGTTTGGAAGATCGGATTGGCAGATCACATGATGCATATCTTCTATAAATAGCACAACTATTCAATACAATGTATTCGAAAAGTACAATCTTTGACATATTGTGTCATGGAGTTAACTCTTTGGCTCAGTGGTTAGAGCATTGGATTTATATACCAGGGATCCTGGTTCAAATCCCATTAAGGACGTGAGATTTTTTCAAACTATGCATTATCTCTTAGTTGCGAATTTTCATATTCATAAGAATTTTGTAAAAGCTTATTTCTTTGAGACTTGCTTTTTGTGCATAAATGGTTGCACATCTATCTGTAGAATAAATGGAGTTCTTTAAGAATTTATTCTACAATTCATACTTTGTATTTTACACGCAAGAGAAGTTATCCCTCTATTAGAGGGTTTAGATGAAGGTATTATACTTGGAATTGTAGCTTTGATGGAATAAATCATGTTCTTTCTATTAAAGGAAAATATCATTGATAACACTTATATGCAAACGCTTCATATTTATTCCGTAAAAGCTATAAATTTCTTTGAGATTGGGATTATATTATCAGGTCTGGGTCATCTCGGAAAATCGCGATCGAAATTATCGCGTACATATGCAACGATTAATTCTCCTTATCAAGGGGAATCACTCCAAACCAATAATTCTGACTCAATATCTATCTATCTATCTCTATACTCGCGGACATTCTAAGCAGGTAATGAAACGAATTGGGACTAAAGAATGAAAGGATGCGCGTCGTATTGCGCGATATCCGATACTTGAGGTGTGGGCTCCAGCAGTAAGGTCCCCCTCTTCCAAAAAGATTACAACCCAGAAATAAAAGATTACAAACAAATATTTTACTATCTGAAACTCTTTCAAAGATAAGAGATTAAAATGATGTAAAAATGGTTAGTAGAAAAATCTTGTGATTCCGTCGGCAGATGGTTGAAATCTTAGTTCATTTTGCAAAATTTTCATCTGCTTACCTCTGTAGTTTCCCTCTACGTGGAACGATCACATCCGAAAAAAGCCGAGCCGAATCGTCGAAAACCAGGCTACATGATAACAATCGTATAAGCTTTCTATCGCGCAGAACTCAACTGCGATAAAATTGTCTCATTTCTATTGAAATATGGAATCTCCTGTACTGCTGATTAGTACATGGAGCCGTCACGCATCTGTGCGATAATTTCGATCGCGATTTTCCGAGATGATCAAGACCTGAGTGATTATAATGGAAAAAATATTTGTGCATGTACAGAATAAACCGTTTTCTTTGCATTTGTAGCTTCTTATAAACTCCTCAGTCTTCTATAGACAACTTCCCTTGACGTGGCACTGTAAGTTTCTGTTTTGACTACTTCATCCATGTATATAGCACAACTGCATGGCGTTACTTTTCAACAATGTATCTTGTCAACGATTGTTTGTGTTTACATTGTAGACTAGTACATGTATATGAAGTTTGCCAGCAGAAAAATATTTCGGATTTAATACATTCCTTGAGCAGATAATCACATGGTGGGAAAAGGTCTCGCAATTTTCAGAATCGCGATACGAGTTTCAAATGCCTTTCAGAGACCATGATAAAAAAAATTGTATGTATTTATATTGACACTGGCTATCCGCACGACGGTCGTGCCGATAACGCCGCTTATCGGCACGACCGTCGTGCGGATAAGCGGCGTTATCCGCACGACAGGGAAATCGATATCCAAATGTTAAAGTTTGTTTAGAATTTGATACCTTTTAAGTTGATAAATATTATACACTGGCTTCAAAACTGAAACAGAATATTACCCATGCAGGATTATTTTTTTTTACTTTTAATAATTAACAAAATTAGATCTACTATTTTGCTTATATTGGCTTACCTGTGAACTTACCTGTAAAAATCAGACATGCGTAAATGAGAATGTAATTATCGTAACCTAGATAATAAAAGAAAGTGGTAATCCAAAAGAATAAACAACCTTTGATTTTAACAATGGAATATGGAAACATATCAGTACAACAATTAAAAGGCATTTTACAATGTTTTTTCCCGCTGTTAGAAATCTAAGTACTGTGATTCATATTACATCAGCTGGAATAATCAAATCAAACTTGTTTTCTTATTCATAATTAGCAAAAATGTTAATTTCGAATGTGTTTCAATAGTTTAACACATAATCAATAACAAATAAATAGTTTATTGTATACGTAAGCTTGTTAGAAAATCTCATTAAAGTTGTAGTTCCCATCGTGCGGATAGCCAATACCTGTAGAATTGGCTATCCGCACGACGGTCGGGCCGATAACGCCGCTTATCGGCACGACAGTCGTGCGGATCTGAATCTGAATCTGAATAGTTTACTGGTGACACGCCAAATGACATTATTTCACCAGGGGGTTCGGATGGGGGGGAAATTAGTCCCTTGAACGCACGAGTGAAGCGAACTTGGACACACAGTCATCAGACATTTCAGCAGAGGAGACAAGTGAATCAGGGAGGTCATTCCAATCCCTGATAGTCTGTGGAAAGAAACTACTTTTGTACGCTTCTTTGCTAGCTGAAGGTATCTGAAAAGCCAAAGAGTGTTGATTTCTACAACGCCTATTCTTTGGGATAAGGTCATCTGTGGGTATTCTGGCTTTACCCTTTAGACCTTTGTATAGCAATATAAGTCTACTATCCTTCCTCCTTTTCTTAAGAGATTCCCATTTCAGTTGACCTAAAATGCCAGTCATGCTCCCAGTTTCAAAAACATAATTTCCCGTCACAAACCTTGCCGCACGATTTTGGACCTTTTCCAGTTCTTCCTGGAGGCCATGAGTGTGAGGGTCCCAAACTGAGCTTCCATATTCCAAGACCGGCCGCACCAGTCCTTTATAAGCTGCTTCTTTCACATCTGGGGGACAAGAATACAAATTTCTCCTCAAGAATCCGAGAGTTCTGTTAGCCTTTGTACAAACATTGGAAATATGAGTATTCCATTTCAAATCATTTGTGATAGTTACACCCAGGTATTTTATGCTTTCAACGTTTTCCAGTAAAGTGCCCTCAAGGGTGTAGTTAGCCTGTATCTTACTAGACCGTTTATTTGTCAGCTGCATCATGTTGCATTTGACGGGTTGAAATCTCATTCCCCATTTTCTAGCCCAACTGCCTAGGCGATCAATGTCTCTTTGAAGTTTCAATGTATCCTCTTCATTCTTGATTTCACGATAGCAAACACAATCATCAGCAAAGAGTCTTATTTCGGACTCGATGTCTGCTGAGATGTCATTTATATACAAGGAAAACAGCAAGGGGCCGAGAACGGTGCCCTGAGGGACACCCGACACAACTGGAGCCCAATCCGATTTAATACCATTAACCACTACCCTTTGTTGTCTGAAACAAAGGAAAGCATTTATCCAATTCAGTGTTGTTCCACCTATTCCATAGCTGAACAATTTGCTTTTAAGGAGTTCATGGGGAGGAGTATCGAAAGCCTTTTCAAAATCGAGTATAAAAGTGTCGACCTGGCCTTTTTTGTCTAAGATTTTGGCCCAGTCATTTATCACTGTAGTCAACTGAGTTTCACAGCTATGCCATTTCCTAAATGCGTGTTGCCTGTCCGACAGGAGTTCATGTTCATCAAGATGGGCCATAATATTTGATCATACAATATGTTCAAGAAGCTTACAAGGAATGCATGTCAAAGAAACAGGGCGGTAATTGCGGGCAAGTGACCTGTCGCCCTTCTTAAACAGGGGGCAAATATTAGCAAGGGGTGGATCTAATTACCACAGACCACCACAGACTACCACAGACCACCACAGACTACCACAGACCATTACAGACTACCACAGACCATTACAGACTACCACAGACCACTACAGACTACCACAGACCATACCATAGACCACTTTGAAAAATATTTTCAACTCCTTGAATTAATTCTTTGGTTATAAAAATACACCTTGTACTTGAAAATGATGAACTTATCTGAACTTGAAAAAAAAAGTTTTTATATGGAATTTTAGAAAGGAAATAATATATATGAGGCAAAACATGCTTAAAACAGTTACTTGAGTGCTGATGCATATACACAGTTTGAAATGAAAAAAAAAAAAAAGAAGAAATGCAAATATAATAAATTGTCTATTCAGTCTCATTTTTAAATATTAGATAATTCTTTCTGAGTGTATCAGAACTTAAATATAGTATATGTATACTGTTTGGTAGACACCTATTCCATGAAAAAGAGAGAGAGAGACAGAGAGAGGGGAAAATGTATATTTTTGGTTTGTCATTTTTTTTTTCAAATGCCTTTTTTTTTCAATCTCATTTTTAAGTATTCCTTTGATCGATATTTATCAAGAGCAGTAATAAATTTAACTGTAGAACTGAGTAAATCAAAATTAAAATCTTATGAACATGGGTTAAATTTTACCCATAAAATGCAAAATCATGACAGTTTCTTTTTAAAAAGAGGATATGAACATTAAGCAGACCATGCAAATGAGAATAAGTTGAATAATCAGCTTCAGCAATATTTCTAGTGTGACTGTAATTAACACCTAGATGTTAATACCACTTAATTTGTTATCTAGTTGGTGTCTGGTAGCCATAAAAGTTATATTAATTAAGGTTCTCTCATAACCAGCAAATGTTAGGCATCATGTTCAGAAGACTGTTTTGTATCCCCCTACAACCAAAAACAAAATAAAAAAAAATCATAAAAAATAAAAATAAGGACATAATTATGACAGAAAAAAAGATTAAATAAAATAAATTCAAGGCTTAATAACTATTTTCATTTTATTTTGTGGGGATTTCAGGGCAAATATTGATCAGATTGACAACATAAGCTTTTTTGCTATGTTAGTGTATTCACTTATCTGAAAATTAGAAAATGAAAAGGTACATCAATTAAAAATGAAAAATACCATTAAAAAATTTAACCTATAGATGTGAATATTTCATATATTGTATTCGAAGGGTATAGTGGTTGGTTGGGGTACAAATAAATGACTAGATAATTGAAAAAGCCATATAAGCAGAAAGAGCTCATAATCTAGAAGTAATGTCAAACTTGACAGCTGAGCTTTTGTAACCTCAGCTTTTAGTGTCTCCATGAAGCAGCATACTCAAAGACAAGACAGCCATGCCAGTGTAATGACTGCCAACTACATGTGTACAGACTGAACAATGTGTACCACACCTCAAATTTTGACAAAATTGGCAAGACTTTATGAGCTTTCAAAAATTCAGTTAATTGTGAATTGCAAATGACAATACATTTACGTTAGCTTCTTGCTATAAAATTCTAAATGTATTCTTTAATCTTGATGTTATTTTCACTTTTTTTTTTTTTTTTTTTTTTTTTGCTATGTCCAGAAGCCTTGAATCATGGTCTGAAATTTTAACTGTAGAAATATAAGAGTCACAGTAACATGGACTCAGATATTTTATCAAATAGGTAAAAATTTCACAAAAGAGATGACCAAAAGCAGAATTTTAAAATTTCATGAAGCATATCTCTCAAATTCTAATAAATATTTTCTGGACGCGTATTGGTGTATAGAATTTCTAAAGATTGATAGAGTACTTTTCAGTTAATCCATCTGAAGGCAGGTGTCTCATAACTGCAGGCCCTGGTCACATGACCGAGATGGCCGCCATGCCCATATATGGTAGAAACCTATAAAACATCTTAGGAACAGACTGAACAATTTCAATGAAAGTCAGTATGTAGCATCGGGGACTCTGGCCCATAATAGTTTGTATAAGTCATAACCCTTTTTTAAGGTGAGCTTATAGTATAGCCATCCGTTGACCGTCTGTCATCCGTTGCCATCTGTCATATCTCCACATTTTCAAAGATCTTCTTCACTGAAACCGCTTGGCCAACCAACTTGAAATTTTATGTGGAGCCTCCATTGGTAGGGGGAACGAAAGTTTGTTCATGGGATCTTGGTCACATGACCAAGATATAAATCATAGCCTTGAGTTGACCTTGACCTGTTTTCTGATATGGACAAATTTGGTCATATAAGCTTTTCAACGCGAAAGACAGTGTAAGCAATGGATTTTTCAGAAAGGTTTTTCCCGTGACTTGAAAATGGGTAGATTCAAGGTCAAGATTATTTTTGACCTTGGCCAAAGGTCATCTTTCAAAGACCAAATTTCAGGTAAGCGTTCTAAATAATGGAGGACCATTTTGTATTTGATTTAAACCAGAACAATCCCTATAAAAATTTTAAGTGCATGTAGACATTATAGCAGAATCAGATTTTTTGTGAAATTATCAGGGCACATGTTAAGAACAGAAACCAACAAGATATCCTATTATAAATTATCTTTTTTTTCCATATTGTTTTTTTCTTTTTCAAGATATGTAAGTTTTTACATAGGATGGAAATGTGAAATGGTTCATGAGTTTATGATGCTGATATGCAAATTAGCCATAGAGATCATCATCCAATGTTTCCAATAATTATCTTCTAATTAGCACATCATAAATGTACCAACAACCTAGCTGATAATACCATGAGATTAATTACTGCATGCCAGCACATATCTGATAATAAAATAAAATCAGACTTTATTTGGCCAGTTCTATGTGAACTTTGAATTTAACTGTCTGTGAAATATGTAACCTCACAACAATTATTTTTTTCTCTCATTTATTACAAGTACTGAAAATGAACAATCAGTAAACCAGATACATGTATATTTAAATTAAGTAAATCATTAATCGAAATGTATAAAATTCTTTCCAAAGCAGTTTAATTTGAAAATCCATTTATTTTAACATTTTCTAGAGAACTTAACTAGTAAGTTTACCATAGAATTGTTTAACCAGTATAATGTACTGATGAGAGTTAATGTGTCTTGCCCAAAGACACAACCATGCCAATTTCAACATTTTAACATATTTAAATTCAAAATAAATAATTATGCATAATGTTTATCCTTTTTCAAAAATAAATATTTTTACAGCAGCCACTTTATTACAGATATATATATCCCTGAATGGGTAAAAAAGAAAAGAAAAAAATAAAGGTAACCAGGGTGGGAGTTACTTATAACTCCAACATTTGAACTTTTTGAAGAAGAAAATCGACAGACCAACTTGGTTCAAATTAAGCATCTCAGAGTGGATGTTCATATGTCTTGCCCACTCAAAATAAATCTTGTCTTGTCTTGTAATTCATCTTATCTAACATAAACATATAATATATTCTCCTTTGAGACTTTATTCTAATCAAAATAATGATAAAAGTAATAAAGGTCAACATGTCACCAAATTCTAAAATCAATCTTAGCAACAATCTAAGAAATCAAATTATTTCTTTGTTGAACATTGAACTTCAAAAGCAAAAGAAAAAAAATATTAAAACAAATGCAGTTATAACCAACAGAATCAGCCCTCAAATTTTAAACAGACATCGCGTCTCAATTTGACTAACATTTTCCATACAATTGATCAGATGCGTCTTGTCTGAAAAAAAAAACATTGATTGAAAGTTGCTTCCCTAAAGAAGAGGAAGGGTTGAAAATTTGAAAAATAAACATTTCCTCATAATTATACCCCCCGCAAAACGAAGTTTTAGGGGGGTATACTGTTTTCAGCCTGTCCGTGATTCCGTCATTCCGTGATTCCGTCATTCTGTGATTCCGTCATTCCGTCAACATTTGGACATCTTTGCTGAATAACTTGAGTAGCTTTTGCCTGATCTGTTTCAAATTTTCACCACACTTGCACCATCAGACAATACATGTGTGGTATGAATTTAGGGGCCAAAGGGTCAGTATTGCAAGAGTTATGGGACTTTTTAAGTCTTCCTATAACATGTTTGCCATAGTACTGAAAGTACATACTTTGTGAAATCAACTCCTCTTACAGCTTTCAATGTTTCCTTTTAATATTTTGCTGATATGTTTCAGATATATTGCAGATGTGCATGAACAATTGTGATGCTGAAAAAATCATTTTTGACAAATTTACAGCATTTTTAACTTAGCAAATTTTCTATAATTGCTTATATTCAATAATGGTTGGTAGTGCATACTTTGTGAAATCAACTCCTCCTAGGGCTTTCAGTGTTTCTTTTCAGTACTTTGCAGACATGTTACAGACATATTGAAGATGTGCATGAAGAATTATAATGCTGAAAAAATAATTTTTGACAAATTTACAGCATTTTTTAACTTTGCCATTTTTCGACTATTGCTTACATACATACGTTGTGAAATCAACTCCTCCTAGGGCTTTCAGTATTTCTTTTCAGTACTTTGCAGACATGTTATAGACATATTGAAGATGTGCATGAAGAATTATAATGCTGAAAAAATATTTTTTGACAAATTTACAGCATTTTTTAACTTTGGCATTTTTCGACTATTGCTTACATACATACTTTGTGAAATCAACTCCTCCTAGGGCTTTCAGTATTTCTTTTCAGTACTTTGCAGACATGTTACAGACATATTGAAGATGTGCATGAAGAATTATAATGCTGAAAAAATAGTTTTTGACAAATTTACAGCATTTTTAAACTTAGCCATTTTTCGACTATTGCTTACATACAATAATGGATGGAAGTGCATACTTTGTGAAATCAACTCCTCCTAGGGCTTTCATTGTTTCTTTTTAATTCTTTGCAGATTTGTTCCAGATATATTGAAGATGTGCATGAAGAATTTTTATGCTGAAAATTTTAGTTTTGACAAATTTACAGCTTTTTAAACTTAGCCAATTTTGACCATTTCTGCTTATATTCAATTATGGTTGATAGTACATACTTTGTGAAATCCAACTCCTCCTGGGGCTTTCAGTAATTCTTTTCAATACTTTGCAGACATGTTACAGACATGTTGAAGATGTGCATAAAGAATTTTATTGGTGAAAAAATATTTTTTGACAAATTTACAGCATTTTTCAACTTAGACATTTTTCAAACATCGCTAATATACAATACGGCTGGTAGAGCATACTTTATGAAATCAAGTCCTCCTAGTGCTTTCATTGTTTCATTTGAATTCTTTGCACACTTGTTCCATATATATTTCAGATGTGCATGAATAATTCTTATGCTGAATAATTTATTTTTGACAAATTTACAGCTTTTTTTTAGCATAGCCAGTTTTTGACCATTTCTCATGATAAATAATGATCAACAGTGTACAGTGAAATCAACAATAATTTTACTCCCTGAGCTTTCAGTATATTATTTAATACCTTACAGACATGAGTCAGACATACGGAGGATTTTCATGAAGGATTATAATGCTGAAAAGATATTTTTGACAAATGTTTTGCATGTTTGACTTAAAGGAAGTTATTAGCCTTAGATAATTTTGCGGGGGGTATACTGAAAGCCTTGCTTGCAGCCAATTTCTAGTTTTAAATTGAAAAGTGCTATTTCTACTTACTTTTTAGCTCACCTGAGCCGTCAGGCTCACAAGGTGAGCTTATAGTATACCCATGCTCCGTCGTCCGTCCGTCCGTCGTCCGTCGTCCACCATTTTCAAAGATCTTCTTCTCTGAAACCGCTTGGCCAATAAAAGCCAAATTTTACATGAAGCATCTATGGGAAGGGGGAACCAATGTATATATAAATAATCCAGGTCACATGACCAAGATGGCCGCCATGCCCATATATGGTAAAAACCCTTCAAAAATCTTCTTCTCCGGAACCACTGGACCGATTTCATCCAAACTTGGCATGAAGCATCGATGGCTCAAGTACTACAATGTGTATATAAATCATGACCTTGCGGTGACCTTGACCTATTTTACGGCAAGGTCAACTTAGGTCGCCTTTGCATTTGAATGGGAAAAATTGTTAAATTGTCATTTAAAGGAAAAATCTTGCAGAAAATGAGCAGTAGGACTGAATATTAATGATTCTGAAAAAAATTGGGCACCAGGGGCTCATCCGCCCCCACCCCGGGGCAATATACATGTATATTATCATAATATTCAAACATCTTCTTCTCTGAAACCGCTTGGCCAATCAAAGCCAAATTTTACATGAAGCATCTATGGGAAGGGGGAACCAATGTGTATATAAATAATCCAGGTCACATGACCAAGATGGCCGCCATGCCCATATATGGTAAAAACCCTTCAAAAATCTTCTTCTCCAGAACCAGTGGACCGATTTCAACAAAACTTGGCATGAAGCATCGATGGCTCAAGCACTACAATGTGTATATAAATCATGACACTGTGATGACCTTGACCTATTTTACTGCAAGGTCAACATAGGTTGCCAATGCATTTTAAATGGGAAAACTTTTAAAATGTAATTTAAAGTGAAAGTCTTGCAGGAAATGGGAAGTAGGACTGAATATTAATGATTCTGAAAAAAATTGGACCCCAGGGGCTCATGTGCCCCGACCCTGGGGCAGTATACATGTATATTTCCATAATATTCAAACGTCTTCTCCTCTGAAACCGCTTGGCCAATCAAAGCCAAATTTTATGTGAATCATCTATAGAATGGGGGAATCAATGTGTATATAAATAATCTAGGTCACATGACAAAGATGGCCGCCATGCCCATATATGGTAAAAACCCTTCAAAAATCTTCTTCTCTGAAACCAATAGACTGATTTCAAGGAAACTTGGCGTGAAGCATCGATGGCTAAAGTACTCCAATGTATATATAAATCATGACCCTGTGATGACCTTGATCAAGTTTATGGCAAGGTCAACATGGGTTGCCTATGCATTTGATTTGGGAAAACTGTTAAAATGTCATTTCAAGGGAAAAGCCAGCAGGAAATTGGCAAATGGACAGAATATTGAAGATTCTGAAAAAAGAAAATGGCCCAAGGGCTTCATCTGCCCCTGCACTGGAGTTAAATACCACAATATTCAAACATGTTTATTGGTATATGCAGCATATCTCAGGTGAGCGTTTACAGGACCATTGGTCCTCTGGTTATATAGTTTTTTGCTTTCGTATAATAAATCTCTAAAAAAAAATCCAAGTTTTCTTTTCCAAAACTTTTGAGAAAACAACAACAACAAAAATAAACATTTATTATAACCACTGCTTTCAAAAGCCTATACCAAAGAGGAGAAAAATCATCACAAGTTGTATAGACTTTATTTTTTTTCTTGTGAAAAAGAGTTGAAAACATTTTTAAAGTGGTGTATGGTATGGTCTGTGGTAGTCTGTAATGGTCTGTGGTGGTCTGTGGTAGTCTGTGGTAGTCTGTGGTGGTCTGTGGTAATTAGATCCACCCTTAGCAAGAGACCATTCTTTAGGAATTTCACCTGTATCAATTGACTGCTGGAAGAGATGGGCGAATACCGGCCCTAATTCCATAGCCAGTTCCTTTAGGACTCTGGGATGAAGCTCATCAGGCCCTAAGGCTTTAGACGGGTTTAGACCTTTGAGAAGTTTGGTCACCCCTTCCTTTGTGACCACAATATCATGCATGAATGGGGCAGATCTATCCATAAGAGGGACCTGTTTGTATTCACTTTTAGTGAAAACATCCGAGAACTGACCATTAAATTCTTCCGCCTTCTCAAATTCAGATTGAGCTATTCCACTTCCATTTCTCTTTTTCAACGGGGGAATACCTTGGGTATCTTTTTTCTGACTGTTTATGTACCTGTAAAAATCTCTAGGATTAGCCTTAACATCTCCTACCAAGTTGTTCACATAAAGATCATGCTGCTTCCTGATATCAGCTTTGATCTCTTTCCGTAAAGATTCAAATTTAGATCTAAATTTTGCACTACCAGTCTTTTTAGCTTTTGCATGAGTTGCATTTTTTCTGCGAATCTTCCTTCTTATTTTAGGTGTTATCCAAGGGACAGAGGAAACTGAGCGACTAGTTTTTGAGGGGATATGTTTATCTGCCGATTCCTGAATAAACGATGTAATGAGATTGAAATTTTCCTGGACCGACCGAGTATCTGAGTAACCGTTGAAGTATCTTTCCTTTGCAAATTTAAGTGTTTCTGCTCTCATAGATTCATAATCTCCTTTCTGATAACGATACACTTTTCTCCTAGGTTTCTTTATAGGGGGGATAGCAATTTTCAATGTGCCAGAAACAATGTCATGATCACTGAGCTTATCCGGGGAATGAATGTCTACAAACTGACCAGGAAGAGAGGTCAAAATTAAGTCCAAAGTATTTCTTTCTCTGGTGGGGAAATTGACTAATTGTTCCAAACCATGGTCATTCATGATATCTATCAAAATCTGACCCTCCGTGTGACTCAATGATGACCCAGATTTGCTGAGTCTGTCCGGATAAGCGGTGTTATCGGCACGACCGTCGTGCGGATAGCCTCAGCCATTTATATTATTTATTTCATTTTTAAAGATGTCAAAACAAATCCTGCCAGCTGGCTGTTTAAAGGTCGGCAAGCTTACTTCAGGAAATATTGGATATTTTTCGTGTGCTATAATTAAAGCTAATACTTGTACATTTAAAAGCAATCATTTGCATTTTAAGCACCTTAACGCTTTGATCACTTGAGCATGTCGCCATGCGTCGACCGTGAAAATCATAGGAGACATCATGGATAAGGTCTTTATGGTCAGATTGTATATTCTTCGCCACAAACATCTCGATTTTCAAGTATTTGTGATAATTTGGTGACTTTTGTCCGCCATGCAAGTGTTGATCCTAAATGGATCTAAAAGAACGCCGTCGATTGGTCAAAAATCAAAAACTTGTCCAATCAAAAACTCGGTAACAGTCAAGAATGTTATTGGTTTTCTGCTTTACGCGCAAAAATTTTTGAAGCAGGAAACCAGTGAGAAATCAAAACCGAAAGTAGAAATAATGAAACGCATGCTTTTGAACAAAAAGAAACAGATCCTGATGGACATATGGAATAAAGAGAAAATTGATAGAGTTACTTGTTCAACAGCTAGCAAATTGAGTTGTGGTAGTTGAGAATAGTACTGATCACTTAAATAAAGATGAATTAGGAGTATGATTTTCCCTCTATTACTATCTATCTATCTTCTGATACTGAGTCGATCAATTTCTGATCATCACCTCAGGTGTGGGGTGGGTGGCTAAATTTAGAATTTAGTCAAGGGGAAATAAAACATTTGGGGTGGACCATTAAAACTATTTACAAGATATAGATGAGAGGCATACTAAAACGCATACTATTACTATAGTACGGAATAGGCAATCCTCAATAGGCATACTATTACTAGAGTACGGAAGAGTATTAGGGCATACTAGGCATACTATTACTATAGTACGGAAGAGTATTAGGGCCAGGGAATTTTTTTTTTAATTTTGAAATTTCGAGATAGTAAGTCGAAATTCGACTTAGTAACTGGAAATTTCAACTTAGTAACTCGAAATTTCGACTAAGTTACTCGTAATTTCGACTTACTATCTCGAAATTTCGACTTATTATCTCGAAATTTTGACTTATTAACTCGAAATTTCAACTTATTATCTCGAAATTTCGACTTACTATCTCGAAATTTCGACTTATTATCTTGAAATTTCGACTTAATAACTCGAAATTTCGACTTACTATCTCGAAATTTCGACTTATTATCTCGAAATTTCGACTAAATAACTCGAAATTTCGACTTACTTTCTCGAAATTTCGACTTACTATCTCGAAATTTCGACTTATTATCTCGAAATTTCAACTTAATAACTCGAAATTTCGACTTAGTAACTCGAAATTTCGACTTAGTAACTCGAAATTTCGACTTAGTAACTCGAAATTTCGACTTATTTACTCTACTGTACACCACTTTCCTGTAATAGATAGTAAGTCGAAATTTCGAGTTATTAAGTCGAAATTTCGAGATAATAAGTCGAAATTTCGAGATAGTAAGTCGAAATTTCGAGTAACTAAGTCAAAATTTCGACTTACTAAGTCGAAATTTCGATTTAATAACTCGAAATTTCAAAATTAAAAAAAAAATACCTGGCCCTAATGCTCTTCCGTACTATAGTCCTGATAGTCCCATAAAATGAGATTTCACAATTTAATTATTATCATTCATATTTTTATTTTAAGTTTTCATTGGTCATTTTCTTTTTATATTTATGTTTATGTTATCTGGCTGAATTGTTCGCATTCATACTGACAATATCCGATAAAAAAAAAATGAATGTGAACTCAAAAAATTGGAGTTCTCTATTACAAGACTGACTAGATCTACAGTGATCTAATTTACTCTTACTTTGTTATTGGAAAAAAGTCGAAACTTCACCAAATGACCTTTGTTTATTGCTTAATTTATTTAATTTTCCAATGACACCAAAATCATAAAAATATGCCGACCAGAAGAGTCAGGATAATTTTTATTGTAAATGTGAAAATACATTGAAGTCTATGGAGTTTTCGAAAGTGATGAACAATTATGTCTATTGACTGTAGCTACGCAATTCTGCTTCTTAGATGCTGACTGTCTAGTGGTGGGGAAAGCCAGGGAAGTTGTCAATGTTCGGTTTGGTTCCTCTTCCCCATCTTGATTGCTAACACACACACACACCTGAGATGATGATCAGAAATTGATTGACTCAGTATATGAAGATAGATAGGGAAATACCCTGTGAAGCATCCATGACTGGAAGGTGACAGTCAAACCATTGGTGATCATTGGTACATACTGGTGCAGGAAAAATTTGATAGTTTTTTCAATGATTGATATTTTTATAATGGGAGAGGTACAAAGCTTATCTGAAGCCAAATGCGCTACCACATGAATTTTTGTGTTAGCAAAAGTCTAGAGTTTTGTTGTGACACTAGTTTTGACACTCTTGTTTTTGTAACCTTGTAACATTATACATGTATAATGTTTTCACATTCTTTAGTCCAAGCCATGGCAGGTATCGGTGACCCACACTTGGTGATAGAGGCTCTGAGAATTCTGACTAGGCCAGATGAAGGAGGATTACCTCTGCATAAAGGTACCAATAGAAATATCAGTGCATTTGAGAAAACATGTTTTAGATTGACAAGCATTATTACAAGTGACTTATTAAGATGGCGAGTTATCATTACGAAAACATGCCCATGCAATATACAGAGATTTTTAAAGTTGTCAAAAATGAAAATGTTCAATAGAAAACTAAAGAAGCTCCTTTTCAACTCATCACGTGTATGCCAGCGAAATAGATAACGATGCGTACTGCGTATGTACGCACGATTTTTCACCCAGTACGCATAGAAATATCAGACCTGTGCGTACCATGTACGCAGTAAAAATCAGCAATACACAAACAGTTTACGATTTAATGCGTACACAGATAAAAATACCTTTAAAATTGTCACAAAATGACAATTTGTCAACTAGTATTGTGAGGCTGCTCTGACAACAATCAAAAAGTAGTTACATTATGAATGCAGCTTTTGATCGTTTCATATTACATACCATACAATATATTATGTATCTTCAGTAGTTATACCATAAACGTGTATTCCGTTCAGTGTCTGTTAACCAAAGGTTTATTCATGAATTTATTAGTAGTGTGTCACTTTGGTTTATTGAAAAGGCATTTTGCATCGATTTCTGGTCATATTTTTTTAATTCAAAACTTGATGTATTCCATGTTCTACAGCCATGCCAGTTATGTTTTTCCTCACTTTTGCTCTCTTATTATCTATACTGGATACAAAAGTATGGTTTAACAAGCCTTAATGACAGAATAACATGTATTTTTCATACTTGAATAAATGGTCTTATCCATACGTGTGCATATCTGTAAGTTTGATTCTGAATGAGAGGTTAGAATATGAACCTTCAGAAAACGCGTACACAGTAATATTGGCGGTACACACTGTACATTTATTCTGATGCGTACAGTACGCATTGCGAAAAATAATTATCTACATCACTGTATGCCTTAATGCAATTGCAAAAATGAAGGAAAAGATAAGGGTTTTGGAAATTACATAGCTGATTGGCCTAACTGTTTTCAGGATTTTGGAAATTCAAACCCGACTAGGCTCTAACAGGTCTCATGGCTGGACAAACTTTTGGGTTAGGACAATCAGGGTTCAGTTTTCTAATTGATCAAATTTAGAGGTTCTGATCAATATTTCCCATGATGCGGGTGAAACATATATTCTCTGCTATTTACAAAACATCTCTCATGCCTTTATTTCAGATACAAATAAGAGTAGATTTGACCTGCTTCTTAACAGCAATGCTGACACTCTCAGAGAAAAACTAGAAACAGAACCTGGCTTCACTACACTTCAGTCACAGTGGAGGAGTGATACAACTATTTCTGTGCCGTCTCACTGTTCTTCAAGATGGGATTTTGTTTTATTCTGCTTGAAAACTTTACATTTGCTTCAAAAAACTTTAAAATCTAGTGTTGAAGAATACAAAAAGCAGGAGCCAGAGAGTGTTCGTCCTTCAGGGGCCCCTCAGATTTCACCAGATACCCTCAGTTTTGAGGAGCAGAAAGTAGTTCTGACTGCTGTACAGTTTGTGGTGTGCCTTGGAATAAGTCCTTGTTTAGACAAAGGCGTAGGAATACCTATTGAAGCAAGGTCAGAGTTCAGCAAACTGATACATGCTAGTGGTGACACAGGGGAAGTTGATAGTAAGGAAAGACAATTAAGATTGTTCATATGTCTCAAAGTTTTTATTTCTTGTATTTTCACACCTTCACTTGGTAGTGTTATTTTGTCAAGGCATTTAGCTGATATTCTTGCCGGTTTACTGCAGCTTACACACTCAGTCAATAAAGAAACACCAAAGCCAACAAAAGAGGCTATTGAAAAACTGACAGATAAAGAAGACACTATTCAAACAGAGAATATTGAATCAAGTAACTCAGAAGCAAGTGGTGATGTAGATTGCAAAGTTCCAAAATCAGATAAAGAACTTCCGGCAGCTGATCAGTTTACTCCAGCTTCTATTGTTGATCATGTAAGAAAATCATTTCAATTTGAAAGCGATGAAGCAAGTTCTTCTCAGAAGTGTTCTGAAGAAGACAATAGTGCTGCATTAAATCATGCAAAGTCAGAAACTGAAAATGATAAGGAAGAAACGAAGGAAACCTCTAAGGCTAAACGTAATGAAATTGGTGTTAATGAAGTAGGAGAGTTTACACATGAAGAAGTAGATGTTGAATATTGTGAGACGGTGCTAGAAGATCTTATGGAGAAGATTTACCCACCATTGCTGGTTAAAACATTGCTGCTACTGCAAGGTGGCCCAAGACCTAAGGTAATTTGAGTCGTTATGCGAGAAAGCCGGTCTTTGGGGTTTCCGACAGGGTCGAACACAAACAGACCTATATAGTCACAGAAGAAGGCTAGAAGCTTGAAATTGCGGGTTTAAGAAGAAGATGAATTGTACTAGCCTTGTAGCAAAAACAAAGGAACTGAACAGCTGTGCAGTTACTGCACAGCTGATCTGTGCCTTTTGTTTTTGCATTGGCAAATAATATGGGTTTCTCATGACTTGCCTCATTTACTTTTATTTAAACTGAATTGCACAGCAAAGAGTAGCAAATGTTGTGTTGTGTTTATTCCAAACCATTATTATTAAAAGATGCCATTCAGAGATAAAAGCTATTTAGAATCATTATTTTGAACACTTTTGTTGCTAACCTCAGCTACAGGAATTGTGAAATGCCTTGAGTGATGAGAGAATCTATCAATTAAGAGAAACAAAGAGTAGAACAAGAATTTTTTTACCACCTTTCTACCGTAAGAGTGGTTTGGTTATTGATCTGGAATAGCTATAACTGTTATTTTTTTTTCAGAAACAAGCAGCTGGCAAGTTTTCCCTCCCTCCTGCTCCTGCCTGGCTCAGAAAAGTTTGTGGGAAGCAGCTAACAGTTATAATGATGAGGCCAAAGGGTGTACAAAGTGTTCTGAGGGGGATGCTGGATGCCCCTGGTGAGGGGCAAGGTAATGTCAATACTTTGCTTCTAAATACTGATGATAAAGTGGAGCAAAGCTTGTACTGTAATAACTTATTAAACCTTTAGGAGATAGAGGTCAGACTAAGCAGTTCTGTGTCATAGTGGTTTCTAGTGGTGGGCAAAAGCCAGGGGAGTCGGGAAATACCCTGTGAAACCACTACGCCTGGAATTGGACAGTCAAACCATTAATTCATACTGCTGTAGAAACAATTTGATTGCTTTTTCAATAATCAATTTTTTTACCTGCATCACCAGTGAGATACGAACCTGCCTGTCAGAGGTATTAGTTTGAAATGATATCACTACCTTAGCCTTACAGGCACAGAAGTGATGGATCCCTATCTTTTTAATGTAACACTGGATACGTGAATCACGTATCACTCCAGATGCTGCCTTGCAAATATTTTCTCAAGAGTTTTTTTTATCTAAAGTGTTTAAGTATCATATTTTCTCATATTTTAAACCAGTTTGATCCAATTTTTTGTTTGTATTTTGGGTTTAGGCCATATTTTACCTTTGTGTATGGCCCAATGCAAAATTACAAAATGGCTACCAGTTTGCTGGAAAAAATAAGAAAAATAGTCAAATTAATGGGCAAATTAAGCATATTTGTGGTAAACTTGTTAGATTGAATTGAGATAAAGAAGAAAACTTCAGTTCATCATAATGCCATCACAAGCCAGTTCGAAAAAATCCATAATTGTTTTGTTACATTGTAGTGCATGGCCACCTTCTCCTACTAAGGTATTAGTTAGAAGCCAAGCATGCTACCAACTTAGCTATCCATGCCCACCTAGGCAGTTGTAACATGTACCCACAATCCATGTTTTGAGCCAAAATAAAAGAAACATCCAAATTTTGTACTAAAAAGTGTCAATTTTGCAACCTTTAATTATACTGTACATTGTATGTGCATGTTAGTGGCGGATTTAGAGGGAGTTTGTGGGGTTCACTTGAACCCGGGGTTCACTTGAACCCCCTTTGGGACCAAATTATTTCAATTTCATGGGAAAATTTATGAACGCTCGGGTAAATTGTTGAAAATGAACCCCCCTCTTGATAAGATTTGAACCCTCATTCCTGAAATCATGGATCCGCCCCTGCATGTTGCTTAGTGTCATAAAAGAACTATTTATCAGGTATGAGCCAGGCTTCCGACTGGAGGAAGTGTGATGCTGTGGCCAAGCTGATTGCCTGTTGTCCACTGCAGTCTTACTCTGTGGAGAGCTACTATAAGACTATTTGGCCACAAGTAATCATGAAATGAGCTGTGACACGAGAAAACCAACATTGTGGTTTCCGACCAGGTCCGGCACAAACCTGGCTGTACAGCCACTCAAGACAGCCAGAGGCTGGAAATTTTGGATTTAGAAAGAAGAATTGTACTGTTCCATAGGGAAAACATAGGCGCTGATCAACTTCCCGGTTACAGTGAAGCTGGTCTGCATCTTTGTTTTTGCATATATGCAAAATGGCTTTCTCATGATGCGGCTCAAATTAAACAGATTGAGAAATCTGAAATTATGGCATCTGCTTAAAACACAAAAGTTGTTTCAAACATTTAAGTAAAGCACTATTTGAAGTATTTGCCACTGAGTGTGTTTTCTATAGTGGACCAGGAACATTACGAAAACATGCCAATATAAAATACAGATTTTCTGAAGCTGTAAAAATTGAAGAAGAAAAATAATATCAGTTGAAAAATTTTGATATTTTTCATGATTTTGCTCAAAACATTGATTGTGGGTACATGTTAGAAAGGCCTCACCAAGGCGGTTCTAGCGAGTACCCACAATCTACGTTTTGGGAGCAAAAATAAGAAAAACAGGTATACCCCTGTAAAACCCATTTTTTATTAGCTCACCTGAGCCGAAGGCTCACAAGGTGAGCTTATAGGATGGCCATGATCCGGCGTCCGTCCGTCGTCCGTCGTCGTCCACAATTTCAAAGATCTTCTTCTCTGAAAACGCTTGGCAGATCTCGTTGAAATTTTATGTTGAGTCTCCTTGGGTAGTGGCATTGTAATTTTGATCGCGATATCTTGGTCACATGACCAAGACGATATCTTGGTCATATGACCAAGATGGCCGCCACGCCCATATATGGTAAAAACCACTCAAAAATCTTCTTCTCCAGAACCGGTGGGCTGATTTCCACGAAACTTGGTATGTAGCATCGGGGACTTCAGCCCATCATAGTTTGATAAAATGATGACCCTTGGGTGACCTTGACCTATTTTACCGCAAGGTCAAATTTGTAAACATAGGCTTTTACATGGGAAAAAGTGAAAACTATGGATTTTTTGAAAACTATTGCAGCCTGAGGCCTGAAAAGTGGTAGATGCAAACAACTAATGGAGTAGATGAAGGTATGTGATTAGTTTAGGTCAAGGTCATCTCTTGACCTTGGCCAGTCTGTCGTCCATACACACTTTTCAAAGATCTTCTTCTCTGAAACTGCTTGGCCAATCAAAGTGAAATTTTATGTGGAGCATCCATGGATAGGGGAGACAAAAGTTTGATCGCGAAATCTAGGTCACATGACCAAGATGGCCGCCACGCCCATATATGGTAAAAACCACTCAAAAATCTTCTTCTCCAGAACCGGTGGGCTGATTTCCACGAAACTTGGTATGTAGCATTGGGGACTTCAGCCCATCATAGTTTGATAAAATGATGACCCTTGGATGACCTTGACTTATTTTATGGCAAGGTCAAATTTGGAAACATATGCTTTTACATGGGAATAAGTGAAATCTATGGATTTTTTGAAAACTATTGCAGCCTGAGGCCTGAAAAGTGGTAGATGCAAACAACTAATGGAGTAGATGAAGGTATGTGATTAATTTAGGTCAAGGTCATCTCTTGACCTTGGCCAGTCTGTCGTCCATACACACTTTTCAAAGATCTTCTTCTCTGAAACTGCTTGGCCAATCAAAGTGAAATTTTATGTGGAGCATCCATGAGTAGGGGAGACAAAAGTTTGATTGCAAAATCCAGGTCACTTGACCAAGATGGCCGCCACGCCCATATATGGTAAAAACCACTCAAAAATCTTCTTCTCCAGAACCGGCAGGTCGATTTTCACAAAACTTGGTATGTAGCATTTGGGACACCAGCCCATCATAGTTTGATCAAATGATGATGCTACAATGACCTTGACCTATTTTACGGCAATGTCAATTTTGGAAACATAGGCTTTTACATGGGAAAAAGTGAAAACTATGGATTTATTTGAAAATTATTACAGCCTGAGACCTGAAAAGTGGTAGATGCAAACAACTGATGGAGTAGATGAAGGTATGTGATTAATTTAGGTCAAGGTCATCTCTTGACCTTGGACAGTCTGTCCTCCATACACACTTTTCAAAGATCTTCTTCTCTGAAACTGCTTGGCCAATCAAAGTGAAATTTTATAAGGAGCATCCATGGATAGTGGGAATGAAAGTTTGATTGCGAAATCCGGGTTACATGACCAAGATGGCCGCCACGCCCATATATGGTAAAAACCACTCAAAATCTTCTTCTCCAGAACTGGCAGGCAGATTTTCACGAAACTTGGTATGTAGCATTTGGGACTCCAGCCAATCATAGTTTGATCAAATGATGACCCTAGGATGACCTTGACTTATTTTACGGCAAGGTCAATTTTGGAAATATAGGCTTTTACATGGGAAAAGGCAAAAACAATGGATATTTTGGAAACTGTTGCAGCCTGAGACCTGAAAGTTGCTAGATGCAGACATGAAGGTAAGTAATTAATTAAGGCCAATGTCATTTCTTGACTGTGACCCAAGGTCATTTAGATATCAAAATTAAGATAATGTTTTTCTTAGAAATCACTGGGTTTGGAAACTATTGCAACCTGAGACCTAAAACTTGGCAGATGCAGACAAATTATGAAGTCAATAAAGGTGTGTGAGTATTCAAGGTCAAGGTCATTTCAGGATGACTTAATACTCCAAGATCAGGCTTCAGGTGAGCGTTCTCAGGACCATTGGTCCTCTGGTTTAAAAGAGGAGTTTCAGGGTGTACATTTCGTGGACATGTATTCCTGATGAATACAAAAATATGTAAAATTCAAAACAGGTAGTTGCTAGAATTAGTTTGTAAACAAAGTAGCACATTTGTTTTCAGAAAATTGTTTAAAAATATTTGGCTTATATTTCGTATCCTCATTTTAGAGTGTTCATTTATGTATATAGTGATAAAATCTATAAACAGACAATACTATGACTTAAAGATGCTTATTTGTATTTTGTTGCTGATATACTAATGTTAAAGAACCTTTTACAATTTTCTTCAGATTCTGGAAATCCTCCACATTCCTGATAAACAAGTAGCGAGACAGTTTCTGAGAGTTGCATGTAGTACTATCACCAGTATGGCGGCCCAGTACCCTGACCTTACCAGACAGTATATTATCCTGCCATTGATTGACCCACTAGCGAGGTGCACAGAGAATAATGGTATGTAGTTTTGAACTTCATCATGAGGAAAGCAGGGTTTCCCATCAGGTATGACACAAACTGTGCTTTAGAGTAATGTAGAAAATTTTTGATTGAAGTTATAGAGATATAGACAGTGTAGATCATGCAATATAGATAGTAAATACCCCTCATTAATAGAGCAGCTACTCTATGTCTCTAATTTTATAGACATTCCAAATTCATATTTATAACCATGATAACTGGCTAAATTGTCTGTAGAACTTGGTTTATTGCCATAAAATGTATTTTCCCTACAACTCCAAATCTGTTGTATATTGTAGAGACACTGAGTAGTATGAAGAGTTCCAGAGTTCTGGCAGAAGAAGGTCTGCTGTCTTCCTGTGTAGAAGATTGTCATAGGGTAAGTCATCAGGATAACATGTCCGTTTAATATATACCCCCTTATACACCACTTTCATGTAGCAAAATTGGGGTATGGAGGGTTGCACCTATTTTTCTTATTTTTGCTCCATAGATTGTGGGTACTTGTTAGAACCGCCTCGCTGAGGCGGTTCTAACCTGTACCCACAATCAAAGTTTTGAGCAAAAGTATAAGAAGAATATCAAATTTTTCTACAAAAAAATTCAATTTCTACAACTTCAGAAAAATCTATTTATTATACATCATTAAAATTCATTGGCTGAGTGTGAATTTTGATTGGTCCAGAACAGGTCACACAGAGGGTGCTATTCTGTTATGTCGCATGGTCATATTATCCTCTGACATCATATCTGCCTAAAAACGTGCAGCTGCACTTGTAGTCACGTGTTTGTTTACCGTGTATGTGGAGGGTGCTGTTCTGTCCTGTCGCATGAATTGCATGATCATAGTACCCTCTGATGTCATATTTGCTTAAATGTGCAGTTGCACTTGTAGTCACATGTGTTTGTCCTCTGGTATGTCACTAATTATACCCCCTGCCAAAACGAAGTTTTAAGAGGGGTATACTGTTTTCACGTTGTCCGTCCGTGTGTCCGTGCGTCTGTCCGTCCGTCCGTAACGTTTTGTTTCTTTAATATCTTGAAGACCCATTGATGGAATTTCATGAAACTTTGCAGGCATCTGTATATCTATGGGGCAAATATGTACATGCAAAAATTAAGGGCTAGGGGCCAGTCCCTTTTGAGTTACTTCCCTTTATAGTTCTTGATGGCTTTTGTATACAGTGAAGATAGTACATTTATGGGCCGATCAACTCCTACAACAGTTTTTGTTGGAACTTTTTGATAGTATGCCTAAATGATGTAGGCCCATTGGACATTTGCATGAAGAAATGTTATCGCAAAAAAATAATTTTTGACAAAATGACAGCTATGAGAACTTAGGCAATTTTCTTACTTTTTTTTTACAGGTAAGGGCTTTCACGGGCCGATCAACTCCTACCACAGTTTTTGATGGAACAATTTGATATCATGCCTACATGATGTACACCCATTGGACATTTGCATGAAGAATTGTTATTGTGAAAAAATATTTTTTGATAAAATGACAGCTATGAGAACTTAGACAATTTTTTTTTTTTTTTTTTTTTTTTTTTTTTTTTACAGGTAAAGGCTTTCACAGGCCGATCAACTCCTACCACAGTTTTTGATGGAACAATTTGATATCATGCCTACATGATGTACACCCATTGGACATTTGCATGAAGAAATTTTATTGCCAAAATAATTTTTGTGGTAAACAGTTACCCTGCGGGGGGTATTTAATAAGCATTGCTTATTGACTCTTTTTTCATTTGTTTGAAAAAGGGTTAGGTATAATAAAACAGTTGTTTCGCCCTCGGGCAATATCACCTGCCTCTGGTGAACAAATCTTCGTGTCACCCTCACTTAAGGGCAACTATTGAATAATATTACATGGGCATGTATTCATAATGTAGAGAATCTGACAGATAAACAGTTCTGTGACACGAACACATATACATGTATGTTGGATAAACATAAATATGGTTTATATTATGACTACAAACTTATTTCCTTGTTAAAGGCTGAGAAGGCATAAGCCTGCCCAGGATAAGTAGAACATATACTTAACAACACTTCCAATGCTACCGATAGAGTTTTTGCTATAACTTCAAAACTACACAAGATATTGAAATGAAAATCGCAGGGACGATAGAAAAATTCATGAGACGTGTGCTCAGGGCAAAATCATGCCAGCAAACCTTTATTAAGAAACAGCCCGGGCGTTTAGACAAACTACACTTCATTTTCAAAAGTAGCAAAACTTGAGGGATTAAACAAAACATCATTTCAGCAATAAACCTACGATATTTATTGCCATAGTGTATTGTGTATTTCTTTTTGCATCTTTTATTCATGAAGAGAGAAGGAAAAAAACAACAATTGAATCTAAACAATTGAATCTAAACTATCACACCAAAATATTCATCTGATCCGATCAAATTACCTAATTATTCGAACAACTACGCATCTAAACCACGTACCGCATACAAATACTACTGGCACTGCGCTATACCCTTCCACCCATACCTTACCAATTGCTAAAACTGTATAACATTAGCAGGGAACCGTCTCCTTCCTACACAGCTGATAATGTCCCAGATGTGGGACAGATATGGTCGATTTGATTTAAGTGGCTGATTTGGATGGCTAAATAATTAACTCTGTTTGCTTGCAGAGGGTTTTTACAGTCTTGCGTGCTGTTTGAAACGTCGCACCGTCGTGCATCAGATGCTTACCCCTGTGAGTCCATGCATATGATTTGTTTTTTTTCTGAGAACTGTTCTTCCCGTCATGTGCTGTGGCAAAAAGAGAAAACAAAACGAGGAAATACGGAGGAACTGTTGTGAAGATCTTTCTTCGCTACAAATTGTTTTGTGACTTTTGAAAATGAGGGGTGGTGTGTCCAAACGCCCGGAGCGTTTCTTTATAAAAGTCTGCTGGCATCATTTTGCCATCAGTACATGTCTAATGAATTTTTCTATTGTCCCTGCAATTTTCATTTCAATATCTTGAGTAGTTTTGAAATTATAGCAAAAACTCTATCGGTAGCGTTGGAAGTGTCATTAAGTATATACGAGGGGTGATCGGAAAGTACGTATACAAATGCTGTAAAATAAGTTTGCGTCAACTAATTGATATGAAATTTTGTACGAATAAACATTGGTCCTTTTGTAATTAAATGCAATTGTCATTTTAAAATAATGACGTCAGACGTTGATGCACGAGACAGCGTAATGACGTCACTTCACTTTGAACTAAGAAGTATTTTGAACTAAGAAGTATTTTGAAATAAGAATAAAACTTCGACGTTACGTTGCGCCGCATAACGTTAGGCAGTGTTTCCATAACGACAGCTGCAACTCACGTGTGCATATTATGCATGCATTATTGCAATGGAATAACTGCATATATATTGCTGCATTATTTGATGAAATTTCATTTCGAAATAACAAAAGATAAAGAAATGACAGCATTTTTATACAAACTTTCCGATCACCCCTCGTATGATGGACTGCCTACTTACTAGTGGAGTGAATAATTTCAGTCACGTTGAATTCCCAGGAGTCAGAGCTGATGATCTCAAAATGGTCATACAGGTCTTTACTGCAAAAAAGAATGTTATAACAGATAACTTGTGTTATACATTTTATTGTTTACCTTTCACTTACTATTTTATAGAATCGCTTAATATTTGATCTGTCCAGTCAACTTTGGACTATGTCATTCATATGATATTTTCAAGGGCAGGTCTTTTAAACTGTATAAATGAACACATTATTTTAGACAATGACATATTAGCCACGACACGAGAAAACACGTCTTTGGGGTTTCCGACTAGGTCTGAAACAAAACGGTCTGTGCAGTGACAAAAGATGGTTAGATCCTTGAAATTTTGGATTTAGAAAGAACAGGAATTGTACTATCAGTGTAGTGAAAACAAAGGCGTTGATCAGCTTTGCAGTTACTGCGAAGCTGATCTGCACTTTTGTTTTCGCACAGGCAAAAATCCAGGTTTCTCATGACGTGGCTCATGTATTATTTTTCAGGTGTTTGTATCTGGAACCACAGCCAGCCCACACATGATTCAGTGTCTCCAGCCTGTTATACTCACCTTGTTTCATCTGCTACTGTTTACAAAACAGGGTGTCTCAGCACTGAAGTAAGTGGCTTCTTGAGAAAAATTTTCTTTGTAGTTGCAACAAGGTCAGACACAATTTACCACATTATGAAAACTTGCCCATGCAATATACAGAGATTTTTCAAGTTGTAAAAATTGAAAATTTTCATCAGAAAGAAAATAATATTTTTCTTATTTTTGCTCAAAACATAGGTTGTGGGTACACGTTAGAACCGCCACAACCTATGTTTTGGAGCAAAAATAAGAAAAATAGGTATACCCCTGTAAACCTCAGTTTTGCTAGATCAAAGTGGGGTATGAGGGTGTATATATTACACGGACATGTTTTCCTGATGGGCTGTAATGACTACAGAAATGTAGTATGAAAGGCTAGGCTTTATGAAGAAGAGGGATTGTACTTTATAGACAGCAAAAAGAAAGTCTTGAATAACTGCATAGTCAAGGAGCTGATCTGTCTTTGAGCAATACAAATTAACTGTACATAGAACTAATTAATACTAAGGAAACAGTTTGTCTGTCCCAGCATGACTGAAAAATTGTTGACTGGGATGTTAAACCACAAAATGAACAATCAAAAATGAAATTAATGAAATTTCTGAAAAAACCTACATGTACATTATGCAGCCCTCAATTTTTGACAGTCTGAACCACATCACAGTCTTTTAACATCATAGGTTTCTCATTCAAACCTGAACATTTCAATACAGCTCTATCTTTTTCCAGAAATGCATGTCATGAGCTGATCATATCCTATCTAAAGCAGACAGAGCTCACAGTGACCTTGACATGCTTAGAACTGATGGCGTTCCAGAGTACTAAAAGATCAGACAAGGGCTTTGCCAGAATGCATCCAAATGTTGCCTTCTCTCATGGTAGTAGTGGTGGAGTTGTGGCTGTATATGATCCTGACAGGTATACACATTAGAACTGTTGAAGATGGCTGTTGGTTCTTGAATATTCAGTTATTATTCTGCTTTCTATTTACATGGCTCATTTTTAGCTCACCTGAGCCGAAGGCTCACAAGGTGAGCTTATAGGATGGCCATGATCCGTCGTCCGTCCGTCCGTCGGCGTCGTCCACAATTTCAAAGATCTTCTTCTCTGAAACCGCTTGGCCAATCTAGTTGAAATTTTATGTGGAGTCTCCTTGGGTAGTGGCATTGAAATTTTGTTCGTGATATCTTGGTCACATGACCAAGATGATATCTTGGTCACATGACCAAGATGGCCGCCATGCCCATGTATGGTAAAAACCCTTCAAAAATCTTCTCCAGAACCGGCGGGCCAATTTCCACTAAACTTGGTATGTAGCATCGGGGACTCCAGCCTATCATAGTTTGATAAAATGATGACCCTGGGATGACCTTGACCTATTTTACAGCAAGGTCAAATTTGGAAACATAGGCTTTTACATGGGAAAAAGTGAAAACTATGGATTTTTTGAAAACTATTGCAGCCTGAGGCCTGAAAAGTGGTAGATGCAAACAACTAATGTAGTAGATGAAGGTAAGTGATTTATTTAGGTCAAGGTCATCTCTTGACCTTGGCCAGTCTGTCGTCCATACACACTTTTCAAAGATCTTTTTCTCTGAAACTGCTTGGCCAATCAAAGTGAAATTTTATGTAGAGCATCCATGGGTAGGGGAGACAAAAGTTTGATCGCGAAATCCAAGTCAGATGACCAAGATGGCCGCCACGCACATTTATGGTAAAAAACACTCAAAAATCATCTTCTCCAGAACCGGCAGGCCGATTTTTACGAAACTTGGTATGTAGCATCTGGGACTCCAGCCCATAATATTTTGATCAAATGATGACCATAGGACGACCTTGACCTATTTTACAGCAATGTAAATTTTGGAAACATTTACATGGGGAAAGTAAAACTATGGATTTTTTGAAAACTTTTGCAGCCTGAGACCTGAAAACTGGTAGGTGCAAACAACTAATAGAAAAGATGAAGGTATGTGATAAATTTAGGTCAAGGTCATCTCTTGACCTTGGCCAGTCTGTCGTCCATACACACTTTTCAAAAGATCTTCTTCTCTGAAACTGCTTGGCCAATCAAAGTGAAATTTTATGTGGAGCGTCCATGGGTAGGGGGAACAAAAGTTTGATCGCCAAATCCGGGTCACATGATTAAGATGGCCGCCATGCCCAAATATGGTAATAACCACTCAAAAATCATCTCCAGAACCGGCTGGCCGATTTTCGCGAAACTTGGTATGTAGCATTTGGGACTCCAGCCCATCATATTTTGTTGAAATGATGACCCTAGGATGACCTTGATCTATTTTACGGCAAGGTCAATTTTGGAAACATAGGCTTTTACATGGGAAAAGACGAAAACAATGGATATTTTGGAAACTGTTGCAGCCTGAGACCTGAAAGTTGCTAGATGCAGACAATTAATGGAGTCAATGAAGGCAAGTAATTAATTAAAGCCAAGGTTATTTCCTGACCTTGACCCAAGGTCATTTAAATATTAAAATTATAGTTTTCGGTTTGGAAACTACTGCAGCCTGAGACCTGAAACTTGGCAGATGCAGACAACTTATGAAGGTGTGTGAGTATTCAAGGTCAAGGTCATTTCATGATGACTTAATACTCCAAGATCAGGCTTCAGGTGAGCGTTCTCAGGACCAATGGTCCTCTGGTTTTGGAAAGTTAAAACTAGGGTTTCAATATTTACCTTTCTTGAACATTTTATGCATCATTTGAAGGGGGTGCTTTCAAAGCACAGCAATCAAAAATTGAAACGGCAGATTTATGTACATCTAGTCTATTTATGAGAAATAATGGCACATGCAAATGCTATGAGTTTTACCAAGTCAGCCACATCATGCACGGATCAAGAAAATTTTCTCAGGGGGGGTCCAAATTCCCAGAAGGGGTCTGACGGAAAATTTCAACATGGCAAAAATTAATAATCTGGCAATTCCAGGGGGGGTCCGGACCCCCCTGTCCCCCCTCTGGATCCTCCCATGCACATAAAAATTTCGCATTGGATATTAGCTCGTATGACTCATTTGTATCTGTATGCCTTTGCAGGGAAATGAATCAAGTATCACAGGATATCCATATTCAATGCATGGTAGATTTGCTGAAAGACCTACAGAATGATGGTACAGCTGGGGAATTCCTCATCTACATGTTACAGGTAATGATGGCTTAGAATATTCATTACGAAATATAGAGATTTTTTTTTCGCTGTAAAAAGTAAAAAAATTCTTCAGAAAAGTTTTGATTATTTCTTATTTTTGCTCAAAACATAGATTGTGGGTACACGTTAGAACAGCCTCGGCGAGGCGGTTCTAACGAGTACCCACAATCTATGTTTTGGAGCAAAAATAAGAAAAATAGTTATACCCCTGCGCACCCCAGTTTTTCTATATAAAAATGGGGTTTAAGGGGATATACATTTCATGGACATGTTATCCTGATGGGTGCAGGTCAACCTCATTACAACACTCTCTTTGGTATCCATAGAAGCAGACTGTGTTATAAGTGAAATTGTGCACTAATGATGTTACTTACTGTAGACATATAGCAGAATAATCAACTTAGGAACCATTACATTGCCATGTTGTATCGAAAACTGCATTATAGTGAGGTGCGTTGTAATGAGGTTGAAGTTTACAATACTTGAGATGTTACAAATGAAAATCCTAAAAAAATTGATAAGGTGTCTATTACAAGGTATTTTCCTAGAAAAAAGGTCAAATTTTTTTTTTTGTAATATTAAATAAGAAAAATGTGGTTTAACATAAATTGAAACCATTCATTTTTAGAGAAATCTTTAACTGGAGACAGAGAGAAACAAAAATGAATGAATTTTGTCAATTTGGTTTTTGGTTTGAAAATTGATGGATCTCGCAGACTGAATCTTCTGATGTGACTAAAATGTTGATTTCATAAATTTTCTTCTGAACCTGTTTTACTAGGAGTTGACAACCATTTTGAGAACTGAAGTCGCAGGAGAAAACCCAGTCTCATCGCCAGGAAAACAAGAATGTGTTGACAGTGAAGTTTTGATGAACATAGAGTCAGAGTACCAGTCACAGGAAGTACAGTTCTACAGGAAGTTGTTATTGCTCAATCTCCTGGCCACAGTCTGTGAGAGTCTGGGACCTTCCTGTATCAAGAGTACTAAGAATACTTTGGCATTTGTCAGGGTAAGGGTTTATTATGCTAACACACCTCTATGCATGGTAGAACTTGTGTATCTTCTTCTTTAAAGAATAATGGCACTCCCTCAATCACCGAGGATTATCTGCATGGGGATGTGCATTATTTTTCACTTTTTGACTCAAAGCAAGGTTAGAGGATTTGCATTAGTTAATGAAAATCATCTATTGAAAAAGAATGCAGTCATTTCTTGTTGTGGACTAAATCATATTTTTTCTTATGACAAAACAAACTCCCAGCAGCTGATCAGCATTTTTCCATAAATTTGTAGAACGACCCCTTCATAACTTCTCAATTTTCAAGCTTTTATCCATCCTATTAGGTTGTACTGCTTGGCTCTTTGTGCCAGTCTTGGCCTGGAAACATTGAGAAAAGTGCAGATGTCTTTGTAGTGCATCCTTTATGTGCAAATAATTGTCTATTTGCAGGCTACCCTTGAAAGAGCAGTAGAGGTGTGCAAGGCAACAGCTGACCCAGTATTTGAAGTGTTTGAGAGTGAAACTCTCACTATGGCCATGGGACTGTTGACTGCAGTCTTAACTGGAGCAATGCAGGTAGGAATTTGATTTCTTGCACATGAGATAAGGCAGTCTATTTAGTAGGTGCAGAAATTTCTGTGTTACACTGCTATGCTGTCTTACAATTCTTAGCTATCAAAGAAGCATAAGATATGATGTTAGATTTTAAAAGGTGAACATGTTTGCAGCATATTTTTAAAGTAAAATTGATGAATTCTTCCGTGGCCTAACAGTTTAGCCAACCTCCTTGTAAACCTGGTGAGGATTTCAGTCCTGGGCTTCTCAGTCTTTGAGATGAGACTTTGAACTGAGGTCTTGCCTCTGTATAACCGTAGCTGTTGGTGAGACATTAACTCATTTAAGCCTGGCGTCCCTTTTATGGGACATAGGCAAACAGAATAGCCCCAGATGTGACACCACAGAACGCGTCGTCCCATCTGGGGTTATTCTGTTTGCTTAGAGAAATTTCATCGAAAAATGAGATACAAAATTTAAAATCACACCTAAAGCCCCTAAAATGAAAGTGGACTGATCCAAATAATAACGATGGGAAAATCCATTCGTCAAATATGGGTTAAATTTGAACTCAGTAACCAGCAGTTGGATAGTGAGAATGTATGAGCTGTGATGCGAGAAAAATGGTCTTTGAGTTTTCTGACCAGGTCTGACACAAACCAGCCTGTACAGTCACAGAAGGTTAGAAGCTTGAAATTTCAGATTTAGGAAGAAGAGGGATAGTACGATCTGTATAGCAAAAACATAGGTGCTGATCATCTGTGCACTTACAGCACAGCTGATCGGTGCTGATTAGCTGTGTAGTTACAGCACAGCTGATTTTCACCTTTGTTTTTCTATAGAAAAAAATTGGTTTTCTTGTGATGTGGCTCAATATGGTGAATTTCAATATTTTTGCTTAGGTGACAGATGATGACAGAAAGACAATGGAAGAATTATTGCCATTGTTACAAGATATCTGTGATAATCACCCAGAATCCTCTGTACAGGAAATGGCCTCTGACCTCAGGATCGCCATAGCAACACATGGAGCCGTCTGGTCAGAGTTGACAAAATCCAGTGCTGGTGATTTCAAGGATTTGAAAACTAAGGTAAGGATACATGAAATGTAAAATTATGTAATCAATATTGATATGGGTGTGTGGCTTCTGCAAGTCTTCTATAAGGAAAAGAACTTCATTATAATAAATGTGTACAGATATTTAAACTTTTTTTTGTTGCTGTTATAATAATAATATGGATTTTCTGTGCACATATTCAACTCAAACAGTTTGAATAATTCATTAAGATGTAAGATTAAAACAACTATGGATTTTACCAAAATGTTTGTATGTTTTTTTTTTTTCTAGATTCAACAAAATGCAAAGAAACAAAAGCAGCCAGAAAAGAAATCACCCATTATTGAAGTGATTTCTGATGGCAAAAATGAAGACACCAAAGACAAAACACAAATCTGTGAAAATAAAAGAGATGTCAGTAGAGTGGAACAAGACAATATAGAAATGAAGAAAAAAGAGCTTGATCAAAAAGCTGATGCTCATGTTGGCAGTAAAAGTAATCCAAATGCAGAGAAAAACACTCACATAGGTTCTGATTCTGGTGCAGATAAAGACAAACCAGTTCCAAATTCAGTTGATAGCAGTGCAATCATAGAAACTGACAACTCAGATCTTAATAAATCTGAGGCAAACAGGACAGAAACTAACAAAGTGCAACGTGAGGAAAGCACTGCTGGTGAAACAAAATCTTCAGAGAAAGATGAGCTGAGTAGTCCTAAAGCATCACATAGTGAACTAGAAGAAGCCTTTAAGGAACTATGTGACCCCTTGCTACCTGTTAGGGGTCATGGACTTATCAGGCTAACAAGGATGGTGCAAAGGAGGGACAAAGAAGCATTTGAAAGGAAAGAGACGATCTTGAAGATATTTGAAGAGAATTTAGACCATCCTGATTCATACATGTACCTGTCTTCAGTGAATGGGCTGGCTGCAATGGCTGATGTTTTCCCAGATTTTGTGATCCCCAGAGTGTGTGAACAATTTACAAACTCTGGGAAAGAGGGAAAGAAAAGGTCACCAGAACTCAGGATGAAGTTGGGTGAAATTATGGTCAAAGCATCAAGAAGCTTAGGTAAAGTAGACTAGTGTATTTGTATTGGTGTTTTTGTTTGTTTTGTTTTTTCCTGAAAACATACGTATGTTGTATACCTGTAAAACAATTCTCAGTTTCTTTTTGTTGGTCAAGCCACTACAGCTGACTAAAACATACATGTATATAGTAAGCTTAGGTTGGCAAGAGCTAAGTTTGGGCCCAGTTGTTCAAAATTAACGACATTGTTAGTTAAAGATTTGTTAAAATTTCAAACATGAATATTACAAATACACTGTTGTTTTTTGTTGATAAAATGTGAGAATCCTTTGCATTGCAAAGGATTCTCACATTTTATCAACAAAAAATAACAGTGTATTTGCTAATGTAGTTGGCATTTACTTAACGAGTTGAGGTCTTAACGATGACGTTAAGCCAATGAAGTTTTGAACAACTGACCCCAGGAGTTTAATCCTGATCCTTGGCTGCTCATGTCTGAAGGATAAGAATTTAAATCAAGATCCCTTCTTCAGCTGGTGGGGGTGGGATTGCATTGATTCTGAAAATAACTTGTTATGTAGCCGTGTATTTAAGTGTTCGTATAGTGTTTTAATTATTTTAATTTTAATTTTAGTACTTCGCCGTTGTGTGTTCGAATAACAAATAAAGTCTTTTAGAATTTCTAAGTTTTAATTTTTTACAACCCAAAAAGGTTCGCTATATTAAAGTTCCGAAACTAAACCCCAAAACTAAATCAAAACCCAAACTGATCCAAAACTGATGTGAATGGTCAGTCCCGCAGTATTTATATGCTTCAGTAATTGCACATCCTCACGACTGCATCATTCATTTCCTAAAATTAACTGTTAAATGCAAACTACCTGTCATATTTGATATATGCACCAAAACACATTCCTTCTAGAAGCTTCCATCTACGTGTGAGAATGCATCATGACATTCTAGAACTGCTGACTACCAAACACGTGGTCTTGTAACCCCAAACAAGTACCCAAGTTTAATAGACATGCTATGAAAACACTCATCAGATATGACAGATTCTGCAACAATATTTATTAAATATTTAAACAATTATGCAGTTAACAAAAAACATAAACAAGTTGATATTTAAAATTATTTAACATTCCATTTTTGATTTGAATTGGTTCCAAATAAACAATAACAATCATGTGATGCTTAGTTAGAGTACATTTCTGCATTTTACAATACTTTATAGCTGCTAGATAATAAAAGCCTAGATTTTACTGTTATGAAATGAACTATTACTGTCTCTTTCTAACTGCAAGTTTTCAACTGTAAAGTACATTTATGAACCCTAAACAATATTTCAATAGTATAAGTTTTACATACATTAAACATAAGTTAAGTCCTATTGAGCAGTCGTGAGTGCAACTATGTTATAAACTACAATCAAATTTGATAAGAATCACAATCCATGGACATAAATATACATTTTGTAGTTACATATGTCTAAAATAGTTAATTTTGCCAATTTAGGTGATACTATCCCAAAGTACAGAGATCTTCTGCTGAACACAGTTCTGACAGGAGCAAGGGATTCTGACAGCTTAGTGAGAGCTAGCAGCATTTCAAGTCTTGGGGAGATCTGTAAACTGCTGCACTTTTCACTGGGGAATATTGTTCATGAGGTATGTGATACTGAACATAATGATATGCAAGGTGTTTTCTCATCACTGTAAAGGCCATGTGTACAATGAAAATTGCTCGTTACTTTTCAAAAAATTGGGGGCTACAGATATATATGAGCGGCATTGTGAAAAAATGGGATTATTGCCTATGCAAAAAACAAAGGCGCAGGTCAGCTGCCAGTAACTGCACAGCTGATCAGCGCCTTTCTTTTCACTACACAATTCTTCTATTTAATTCCTGCTGAGCACTGACATTGACTTGGCAATTAAAAAAGCAGGTGCAATGGCATTCTTGCTATCATTTCTAGGTGTTTGAGTATTGTAAGACCCTGCGGAAGTCTGATCCTGACTCAGAGGTTTGAAAAGCTGTTGCTATGGCCTTGACCTTGCTATATCAGGGGATTTAGTCAGGATATAGATATCATTTTGATGTTATTTATTTTATTGTTTGATAACATTAGGTGTTTGAGTGTTGTAAGAGCCTGCTGAAGTCTGACCTTGACCCAGAGGTCAGGAAAGCTGCTGCCATGGCCTTGACCTTGCTACTACAGGGGCTGGGACAGGATATCATCAAGGTATTTGTATACATTTATTTAGGTGTTGTTTTTTTTAACAAATTAAATTCTTTTTTTTTTTCTCTTTTTAAAACAATGTAGGTATGATTTAATGTATGATAATTTGCTACAACTGAATGTTATTTAGTTATAACAGAATGGGATCATTTTATTCATATTTGTGGAGATGTTCCATATGCTGCTCCCACTTAGCCATATAGGCAAAGTAGTCAGTACTCCGTCTAAATACAGGCATACCAATGCTGCAAAATCCACATTTGATTTTTAAAAGCTTTCACAATTTACTTTAAAAAAGCAAAATAAATGCAAGTGCTCTGTTATTTTCAGGTGCTAGATTCTGTGTTACTGGACCTATACAGATTGCTGAAACTGATAGTGACAACAGAAAAAGATGAGAAAGTCAGGCTCAATGCCAATCTGGCTCTCAATGAACTAGAAGACACTATGAAAGACTATGTATTTCCTCAACAAAAACTGGAGAAAAGGATAAGAGTTCTTGATATGGAGTAGTGTTTGAAAATTGGCATCAAATAAAGTGAATAAACTTGAAAATTTACTTTTTGTATTTTGATTACACAGAGAACAGTCTGCACAACATTTATGTCCATGTCATCCCAAGGTCATCATTTTTATAGATTGTAGAGCTTTCTGTCCATTTGACCATCTTATACAAGATTGTACCTTCAAATAACAGCCCCCCCCACCCCGTGAAATGCATAGGCAGCCAGTGACCTTGCCAGTAAGTAGGTCAAGGTCATTACATTTATATTAAGAATAAGGATCTTAAAACCATAAACCTGGATGCCAAGTTACTTGGGCATAAGTATTCTGGAAAACGAAGTTTTGACCCTAAATGACAATGATGGCAGTCTTCGTCATGTGACCACAACCAATCATTTAAATTTTCTTCCTCTTATATCTAGGAAGCCAATTATAAAATTAGGCTTCAATTGGCCTAGCAGTTTGAGAGAGAAAGATGTTTGAATATTACAGTCATATACAAGTACATATTCTTGGGGCAGAGGACAGGCAAACCCCATGAAGTCCATTTTTCCAGAATCATATATCTGTCAATTTACCCATTTGAGCAAGATTTTCCCATCTAATGACATTTTAACATTTTTCCACATTTAAATACAAAGGTGACCTAAGTAGACCTTGTTGTAAAATAGGCCGGGTTCATCATTGGATAAAAATTTATATATGTATAATGCATTTTAGTTCTCTAATTCCTGATGCTACATGTCAAGTTTCATGATCATAGATTATTGGTTTCTAGAGAAGAAGAATTTTATAGGTTTTTACCATATATGGGCATGGTTGCCACCTATATAGATGGTCTATATACACTTTTGTTCCCCCTCCCTATAGGAGATTCTTTGATTGACGGAGTAGTTGGAATAGTATTCTCATATACATGTATATAGCTCCATACAGGGGCAGACGAATCACTGGGGTCTAATTTTTTCAGAATCATAAATCTTCTATCCATTTGCCTATCTGATGAACAGGTTGCCCTCACAGTTTTTCCCATTCAAGTGCTTTGGCGACCTTAGTTGACTTTGCTGTAAAATAGGTCAAGGTCAAGTTATCACTAGGTCACGATTTATATACACGTTTTGGTATACTGATGCTATGCCAAGTTTCAAGATCATAGGACAGTAATCGACTTTGAGTTCTAGAGCACACCTGCATAAGGAAGAGTTGGGTATAAGAATCACTACTTTCTGGACATCCATGGTGCCATCAACAATTCACATCAAAGTTCAGTAATTTGAAACCTTGCATTTCATGACATGCCCTTTAAGCAGGCACATTGACCCGGTTCCCTTTGACCTATATTTCATGTTTTGCCTACCTGTACCTTTTCAAGGTCTTTCAAATTTTTACTTTCTCTGCACCTTTGATAGCCGTGAGTGTGAAACATGGTGTAATCATAATTGTATTTGGCATACCCTTCCAGCATGTACCTTTAACCGGTGCCTGTGACCTATATTTCATAGTTCGTTGAGTTTGTAAATTTTATGTTGAAGTAAGGGGCTTCTCTGCACCTGTGATAGCTGTAGGCGTCGAACTTTGCATAGTAATGATCTGTTTTCTATCTTACATTTTCAATGATCTTTTCCTCTGAAACCGCAGGGCCAACTGAAGCCAAATTTCAGGTGATGTATCAGAGGGAAGCGGGAAAGTATATAAAATAGTCAAGGTCATGTGACCAAGATTGCCCCCATGCTCATATTTGGTAAAAACCAGAATTCAAAGTACCATGATCTTGTGACTTGGCATATAGCATCAGGTACTCATGTTCTACAAAAGAATCGTAACCATCACCTATTTTACACAAAGCATACATGTGATACCTCTCTCATCATTAGGGAGACTCCAGGAAATGAGTGGTAAAATGGACTTAAGTTTGTCTAAAATATACCTTTTTTTTCTAGAAAAATTTTAGATCTTTAAATGAATCAAGAATTTTCCTATACATTCTTTACATTTTCAAAAATTTCACTGATATGAAAGAAAAGTCTCCCTGATGCCACTTTATAACTCATCACGTGCATGGCAAAGATGAAAGGTCACACATGCTTTTAAATGAGAGAATGCTATTACATCAAATAAAATGGTGAAAACTTGATTTGGACAAATGATTTAGGTTTCAGCCCATGACAAATCTCGACTATAGATACATTAAATCATAATGGCCAAAATTCCCCCTGGGGAGGGGGAAGGGGGTGTATGGCCATCCCAAGGACTACATGTATATAAACATAAAATTTAAACACATTCTCTTCAGAAACCACTTGGCCAATCAAGGCCAAATTTCATGCGAAGAGGGAAAAGAAGGCTATAAATGGTCAAGGTTACATGACCAAGATGGCTGTCGGGTGCTTTTTAAGGCTAAGTGCACATTGCTTCCACCACAGACAAATGCTCTTAAGTTAGCGAAATAATTTTTTCATAACCACATGACCAACTCTTCATGGAAAAAGCTTTCATTTGTGTGTGGAGTGTGCATAAATTCAAGGCTTTGCATACTTACAACTGTTTTAATTAGCACATACAGACAAAACACACTACTTGACTAGAATAACACATCTACAATGTAGCTATATCTACAAATATATTTTACAAACATTTACTTAATTCTGTTCACCAAAATGTGAATAAATGTTGAGAAAGATCTTTCATTTTTGTTTTACCCATTAGGGTAAATACCATTTTGCATTCATTTGCTTCTGACAAATGTACATGAAAATGAACATCAAACAAAATACAAAAAATATCGCTTTATCTACGTATATATTCAAATGTATATAGTTTTGTGTTCAAACTTCCAAGTCATCTATATTATGCAACAGATTCAATGACTGGATTTTCCGGTATTTGATAGGTTGGAGAACTACACACTGTACTTGTGGGCGACGGAATAAAGTCACTGGAATATCCAGTATCTGCAGAACCGGTTGATATACACCGGTCATAGTCTATGTCGTTAGTAATGCCCACGTCATTTTCATTCACTACCGTAAGCACATCACCAAGTTCTGTCTCATTTCTATCATATTCAAAATTTTGGTTTACAATACCGTTTTGTTGTATTTTCAACTTAGGCATCTTCGCTTTATTTAACTTTGCGTTTGTAGTTTTTGGTTTTGTAGTGTCAATTTTACTATTTTCTTCTTTGACACACTTTGATTTTTGTTTGACAGAAAGAGCGTATATGAGTCTGTCATTAAACAGATAATCGTCTTTGCGAATGTATGTAAAAGTTTTGATGCATCTTTTGAGATCTTTCGGAAGCTCGTCTGTCGGAACATCGTCCATCATAACAATAATCAAATGTCTTTTTTTCTCCATTATACTTTGTCTGAACGCTTCTTGAAACTCGTAGACGCAGTACTGGCTTTTAATGAATCCTCTTGATAGCAGTATTATTGTATGTCTGCTGTTTTCCACGCTGTTGCAGATATTACTGAATATTGTCTTTCCCAATACGAAGTCTCTGTGATGTAAACAGAATTTGAAAGTTTTAGAATTTGTATCTTCAGATGGTTGTTCGAGCTTTTCAAAGAAGTTTTCGACAAATTCGTCATCATTACTGCTGTAACTCACAAAAGCGTCGTACTGTTTATCATCATTGAAGTTACTGGACTGACACGGAACAATAATATGGAACCGTGTATACAAGATGATCAGCACCTCCTTTCTGTACTTCAAGATTACAAGAACTATAATTGCTAGTAGGACCACCGCAACGCTCAAAGTTACCACTGGCACCACGAAATATTCTGTCTCCGATTCCGTGATAAACACTTTATCGCAAGGAAGATCATCGATCCCTAAAGTTCCTAAGGTCTTACCCATAACCGACTCTGGGGCTGCACACGTGAGATCTTTGATATAACTATAATCGGCGATGTTGGAAATATTCTTATACCTCCCCACATGGACATAGTCAAGAAGTTCTTTGAATGAGTCAGTGCAGTTACAGAACAATGGATTATTCCTGAGATCTATGAAAACCATTGGCATCTGCTTAAAACGTTCCAGGTCTTTTACTGTAAACGTCGTAATGTTGTTATATTGTAGATTTATCGTCGTTATTCGATCCATTCGCTGGTGTAGAGGTAACTCGAACCAATACAGCGCAGATATATCATTGTGGGAGAGATCGTACATTTCCAGTTTAGGAAAGTAAGCGGACCATTCCAGCTGAGCAGCTTTTAAAGCATTGATACTGTTGTACGACAGATTATAGGTCCTGAGTTCGTGGTAGATAGCACTTTCAGATATGATACTCATGTGGTAGACTGACATACTGCTACTCATAGACTCATCCAGGTACATGAGATGCTGGTAATCACATTTGTAGGCTATCCTTTTACTGTCCAAAAGAAATTGCTCTCCGATTTCCATCAGGTTGGCGAAAACAGTTTCTGGTGGTTCCAGGAAAGTGAAGGAAACATTTCTGGTTGTCATTTTCTCCACAGTAGTCTGGTGGCCGCAGTTATATTCCTCAGGTGTGTTTTTAGTATTTTTCAACAGGTGTATGAACGTGTTGATAGAAATTAAAATCTGAATGTCAGATATTTCCAGGACCCTCAGACTATCTGGTATAAGTTTCAGTATCTCACTGTCATGTTCCGATAGATAGTCCACCAACAGACAACCCCTGACTTGGAATTTCATCAAATTGTTCACCTTTATCGGCCAGAATAATGATATATTAGCTCCATCAATACATTCAATGTCAACGGCGAACTTTCTTGCTGAGTCATTGTACATGTTAAGATTCTCACGTAGATCAGCCATCGACCATATACCAGAATACATCTGATTAACCCTACACCGTACCGAAATTAGATCGGTATGGTTAGTGAAGATGGATTCGTACGTTTCCGTTGATACATCACAGAACGGGGTCCATTTCTCAGGTAAAACGTAAATCCCGGAATCGATATTTGTGGCACTTGTCTCGTTGATAAGGTCCTTTTCTGTTTGGTTTCCATCCATGCTGTCTTCTACAGGGTCTGCAGGACGACCTACCGCACCTTTAGGTTGTGTGTCTAAAGTTTTGTTTACCGTTCCATTAACCTTAATCTTATCAACAGTTCCTACGGAGCCTGCTGGACGACCTACATCAGCTTCGAGTTGATTGCCCAAAGTCTCGTTAACTGATGTTTTATTAACATTTAGAGCCTCAACCTTAGAAGCAACGTTGGCTCTAACGGTATATTGTCCCAGAAGAACCACAGAAACCACAAAGGCGATGCCAAAATGCATCATTAAGAGTTCTTATTCCACACTCACACTTCGATTTTTATCACTGATTAATTAGCCACACAAGACTATCCCAATGTTTAGCAAATACGTATCATTATGAGCCCGTAGGTTATGTTAGTTCGTACGTTGTAGTTGATTTTGCCGTTGGCTACAAATCGCGAGCAAAGTCACTGTCGGATGACTAATTAATCACAAATTATGGGAAATATGCATCCACGTTTCGATAGGTCATTCCTTATTCCCCACATAGTCTGTAGTTTTATCCAAAATGTTCTGAATTCAACACTTTCACTAGATATTGAAATTGTTATTCTCTACAATATGGTTCTAAAGCTTACTGACGGGTAAACAAAACATTTGTTTTTGTTCTAAACACCTTTAAACGTTCGTCTAATGGCGAACGTGTGACGTCAAATACGTTGTTAATTAGGTTTCATGACATTAATAACAGCCAGTGTATGACAAAACAGCACAATTATACCTACGCATAGTGTTGGTTAGGTCCTGCGAAGACAGTTTGCTCGGCATGATCACAGTATTCATAGTGATTTCAGTATCATACGGTCGCGTATTTTGTTTTGATAGCAGTGAATCAGATCGGATAGAAAACATATTCGGACTGATCCAAGACTCTGTTGGACAGGCATGACATTTTCAATGTTTTGTGACGTTGTGACACATCAACCAAAGCGTATGGGGGTTGTTGTTACATTAACATTGAGCTCATTTAAAATGCATACATTGTTTTAGTACTCTTTTATGCTTTAAAAGAATGCTTTCATTTGACCACCTTTGTTTTCCCTTGATTCAAGGAGAGCGATCTATGTTTGTTCTGATTGTATAATATTGACTGTACTTTTAGAACGTAGTGCAATGAAACATTTCTGTTTACGCTTCATTGAAAAATGGTGTGTGTCAAGGCTTCGTTACACATAAGCGAAAATCTTGCGTAGACTTGTGTTTTATTCCAAAAAGGATTTTCGTTTGTTTGATTTATTGCTTTACGTCCCTTTCAACATCTAACATCCCGACATGACCTTAGGTGTTGACTGGAACGTAAAGCAATAAATAAACGAAACAAAAACTATTTTGATATTAAACGCAAATCTACGTCAAGAGTGTTTTTTTGCATATGCGTGACGAGTCCTTTAACTATTGTTTCTTCCTTTGCCAGTCGTTAAATCAATTTTAATCTGACAGCAAAACATTTGGACTTGTTTAAAAAGGAAACAATAGCTTATTTGTCCGCCCGCCTAATAGAATTGTTAAGTAGAACATGTACTAGCTTTCAATATGAAACACACAGAGAGAGAGAGAGAGAGAGAGAGAGAGAGAGAGAGAGAGAGAGACGGTTTAACTGTTTTAAACTTGAAAGTCGAAACAGTCCGATCATCGTGGACACCAATCATGCAGTCTGAGGATCCAAAGCTTTTATAGAAAGGTAAAAATAGGCGATGATCTGGAAATGGCGCAGCCAGGTACTTATACTAAGAGAGCATATCGTAAGCCTAGTGAGCAACTATTTCCCATCCCAATAGGCGACCACTCACTTACCAGAACTTAAACTAAAATACGAAAACGTACATACGGTGCTAGCAGCACAAAAAGTCAACACCAAAATATAAGACAATTAGAATTACAACAGAAGTATCGCATTGGAACGATCGGTAATATAGAGCCAAACGTATGGCGACTTTCGAAACTTACTAAACTGTCGCAAACAAATTGATTGCGATTACTGGCAGAGGAAGCGATGATTTAATGAAGGACAAATTGTATAAAACTTACAAATAACATGAGATTACGATATTACAAAAAATATTGACCAACCCTCATGACATTTTCTACCAAATAAACAACAATCAATCAAAATTGCAGTCCTATAAATATGTAGAGCAACAAAACTGACATCTATTTTAAACGGTGGTTAATTTCTCTACGTCATTAAAATATAATCAGTCGAAAGACTACAGGTCAATAAAAATAAAACATACATCGAATTTAAATTTCAAAGTTAATATGACTAATCTGTATGACTAATTGTCTTAGCCATGCCTACCATAAGAGTAAAAATCACTACCTCCCGATCTCGAGTGTTTTATACATGTATGTCTATCAGTGTTGTTTGTTGTTAACTACTGCAGCCACTTTCTTGGTGGTTTATGATTAACTCATTTAAGCCTGGCGTTCTTTTTGTGGGACATATGCAAACAGCATAGCCCCAGATGTGACGCCGCAGAACGCGGCGTCCCATCTGGGGCTATTCTGTTTGCTTAGAGGAATTTCATCGAAAAATGAGATAAAAATTAAAAATCACTCCTAACACCCATAAAATGAGAGTGGACTCACCCAATTGATAATGATTCGTCAAATATGGGTGAACAACAGGCCTACTGTACCACAATGTGAACTAGAAGTTGGCAAGTATTTAGTGTTCATTTTTAACACTAACCTACGACTTATTGTTCTTCATGAGCGACAGAGGAGATTTGTTTACAGTATTGACTGTGCCAAACACGAGGACAATCATTCTGAATCAAAATTGTTAAAACTGATGGAACGCCTAAAATAACTTTGCAAAGAAGAAAATGAAAAGGAAAAGAAAAAGCAAAATAAAAATTAGATGCACTTGAAATTATCCAGCATAAAATAGATTTAACAAAACACTGACGTTAGTAGTAACACATAATGTAAGCTTAAATCTAGTACAATAAAACAAATTGATGCCTGACATAGTCATGGATCTACGTCAGCCATGTAAAAATGTACGCACAGTGATAAGCAAAGAAAACCAACAAAAATATCTATATAAAATTATACAAATATCAGAACATTTGTTACATATATATTCAGAATGGCGTGCATTGCTGGGCGTGCATTGCTGAACGTGCATTGTGGGTAGATAAAATGATGCACGCCAAATATCCACTGAATGTTATTAACGCATATAAGCCTGGCGTCCCTTTCGTGGGACATAGGCAAACAGTATAGCAGAACGCGGCGCCCCATCTGGGGCTATTCTGTTTGCTTAAGAGCAATTTCATCCAAAAAATGGAATAAAAGTTCAAAATCACTTCTGATGTCCCTAATAATGAAAGTGGACTGACCCAAATGATTATATGATAGGAAAATCCATTCAAATATGGGTTAATGGATGGTAAAGACATGGTGTCAGTTGATACCGAACAAGTCAATGAATATTGAATATATAAAGATGAAGTTTCTCCTACCACCTGAAACTAACATGAGAATATCTAAGAAAGTGTCAAACACGACAAATCACACAGTTTTACATGTAGTTATACAATTTATGCATGTCATCCACCAAGCCATATAACTGCATATGAACAAGACACACTAAATTATTTTAGCGCTCTCTTTTAGATAATGTAGATTTGGAAAATATTTGGCACCATGAATGTTCTGGTTGTCATTTAGACTGTACACGAATAAGGATATTGTTGCAAGAGAATCTGACAGATGCGGAACAGAGACCGATGTACCTAGTAGTATTAACTTTTGCAGATTGCGATCCTCCAAGAGCAGTGAGCATAGTAAAGAGAAGAAAGGAGATACAGTGCTGACTACACATACTCCTCCTTCTATAGTTGATACAAAGGTGGGGAGAGGCTGGAAGCATTAGTAGGTTTTGCTGTCAAACCAGATATTGTGGTCCACAGTATGAAACTAAGTCATTAATGACCGCTGCATTACATTGGCGATTCCTCTGCCTGGAAATGAAAGTCAACACTGGTTTATGTTTATGAATCGATGAATACCAACCCATACATTCTATAATGACTTAATCTCATTTCTGCAACACGACATATCAACACATGTACAGCCATTGCACTTTGTGGATTTATTACGTATACGGTCTAAGAAGAGAGAGCTGGACGTTCTACATATTTTGGCTGTTTATAGGATTCCTCTCCATCCGTGTGTTTGTTGTGGAAAGACTACGTTGGAATAGGCACTCAATGAGTCGTTTATTAAAACATTTTGACACCAAAGTAGCAAAAGACCAACAACTTGGTAGGTCCTCTGGATTATTTATAAGGTTCAGTGAAATTCCAACGGCGTGAACAATACAGCATTCTGTCACCCAAACCGAAATAAGATGCTCTGGGTATGTCCCTGATCCAAACACACACAAAATTTATCGACTATTGCACAGTGAAGAATGGTATGCAGACTTATGAACACGTCAAAGACTTGCAGCCAGCAAACTAAACTAAAGATCAGTCACTGAACCACACTGTGAAGCAGAAGCAGTTAACAAAATTTAAGTGTCCATTCTTCAACACTAACACTACGACTCAAAATTTTTGACAGTTTCGACTGTGCCAAACATGAGGACAATCATTCTGAATCTAGATTTATCTCATGAAGGGAATCAAGTTGCGTCTTCAATGTACCAGATTATATATGACATGCATAAAAACAACATAATAAAATCAGAATATTTAAATAATATTAAACACATTTTAAATACATGCGGATTTTCCGGTTTATGGGAATCACAGTCAGTACCAAACACAGAATGGCTAAAATTAGCTATTTCACAGAAGCTTGAAGACCAGTACCTGCATAACTGGTCCTCAATCGTCGATACATCTACTTGTGGCACAAATTACAGACTGTTTAAAGATGAATTCGGTTTTAGTGAATACTTGTACATATTACCTAAATACTTCTCTAAAATTTTACTATTATTTCGGACAAGAAATCATAGACTTCCTATAGAATTGGGCCGATGGTCAGGTATTGCTATAAATGAAAGAATATGTCATTTTTGTCACAAAGATATCGGTGACGAGTTTCATTATATTTTAAAATGTGAATATTTTCAGGAAGAACGGCACAGTTACATAAAACCATATTATCGAAGACACCCTAATGTATTGAAGTTCAAGCAGTTAATGAACTCCACAAACATCATTGAATTAAAAAAGTTATGCAAATTTATTCAAATTATAACTGCGAGTAATCATTAGATTTACGAACTGTTATTAGATATGTTGTAATAATTGTTTTCATTATTTTACCAAAAATATAGCTACACTATATCTGATAAACTGATAAGAGATAAATTTATATGAAGTTGGGTTTGTGGTTGAATATTATAAGCGTCATTGTACATAGCATTGAAATTGTCAGTCTATATATTTGTGCTCATATTATTACATGTCTCTGATATATTCATATAATGTATATTTTTCTGATATGGCCCATTCAGGGTATTTTTTTTGGGTCAAACAGGAGTATTTAAGAAATTTCTGTTGTTCTCCCAAATGCGCATGTGACCACTTGGTTACCAACTTTTTGCATGTTATATATGTATGTACCTCCTGTTGTTACATGAAAATGTTTCCTGGAGAGAATAAAGAATTGATTGTTGTTGAAAACTTTGATGGAACTCCTAAAATAACTTTGCAAAGAAAAGGATAGGAAGACACAGCAAAAGATTGAATGCATCACAAAATGAATTTAACAAAAAAACCACTGGCATTGACAGTAACAAATCCTTTAAGCTTAAATCTAACGCAATTATGTCCGTTATGGTCATGGAACTACGTCAGCAACGCAAAAAGTACACACAGTGATAAGCTAAGAAAGCCAAGAAAAATGTCTTAATAAAATTTATTCAAATACGAGTAGCAGAGCATTTGTTACATCTACATATAATAAGAATGCGGAGGGTTATGGTCACGTCATTCCTTGAACTAGGCGTGCCAGGCTGAACGTCTATTGTAAACTATGAAGGTGTTGAGACAAGAAAATTTCAGGCAAGTTTTCAAATCAGTCTCATCCGAGGCTCTGTCGAGGATGAGACTCAAATAATATGAAAACGAACTTGAGATTTCCTTATTGAGGCTTCAACACCATCAATGCTTAATTTCTCACCCACCTTTTAAAACATTTTGAATAAGCTGCAAGTTCTGTTCAGGCGGCCATTTTGTTTGGGCATAAAGCAATTTGCAAATTAGCCAGTGAAAAAATAAAAATAATTTTGTATTTGCACTTACCTTACAAAAATATTAAATCAGTATTTTGTTTTGTTCATAAAATTTCCAGCAAAATTAATTGTTTAGATATTTATCAAAGCAGCAGACTACAATTACCCTTGATATCTTCCTGAAATTAACACCTGCTATGGTATCTCTGTCACTGACAGTTCACACCCAACTCATCACTTCCTTATAAGGAAGCATGAGGTGTACATTTCTTTTGGCTAAATACCGAAATGACTGACATTTTGACAGCTAAAATGCACTACTACTGAGATAGAAAAATGGCTGACAGGTACACAAAGGGAAATGGGGGTTTGGCTGATGGGCGAGAAAAATATCCACAGAATGTGATGATGGTACCAGGCCTTCTGCTGGTAAGAAGATACCGAACAAGACAACACATATTGGACAGACATTCTAAGTGCTAACTTTATAAAGGAAACAATTTACCTAAAACTTACTTAAATATCTTAGAAAATGCTAACACAACAAATCACACAGGTGTTACTTGTTATATATCAGTATGGCTGAATGTCATCCGACAAGCCATATAACTGCATACGAACAAGATACACTTTGTTTTTGCAGTGCTCTCCATTAGATTATTAATTAAGATGTTTATTACGAAAACATGTCCATGCAATATACAGAGAATTTTTAAGTTGCAAAAGTTGAAAATGTTCAGTATAAATTTTTGATAGTTTCCTTACTTTTGCTCAAAACATAGATTGTGGGTACACATTAGAACCGCCTCGCCGAGAAAGAAAGAAAATTTATTTACTTGATAGGTTTGAAATTAGCTAGAGGAAAGTCGTTACAGACGTATAGGTTATAACTTGAATGTTATGCGACAGTCTGCATACTTAGATTTTAACCCAATCATGATTAATAACTATGCTGCCTTCTTTAATTGCACGCCGGTGAATCGGGCGTCAGACTATGAAGCTATTCATTTTAGTTGGGAGCCGGAGCTTCTTGTCTGTTGTTTGGCCCACCGGGGTTGGACTGGTGTTTTTCTTTTGCTCCGGGTTTCAGTAAGTTATTTCCAGAGATCCCCATCGTCGGGCAGCTTACTGAGTCTGTTGAGTCCTCGTTTTTGATTCATCAAGGTGGTTATCATGATTTATTTGTTTGTCCTTGATGATTCACACCACGAGGACCGAACAACTAACTAAATGTTGTGAACCACTGCAGAAGATGAGGGCGAGGTTAGGCGTCTGTATAACCGGTTTAAGCCCCCTAATCGTTCCAAAGCGATACTTCTGTTGTGGTTCTAATTGTTTTGTGTTTTGGAGTCGAATTTTTGTGCTGTTTGAGCCTTATGTACGTTTTCATATTTTTAGTTCAGTTCGGGTAACTGAGTGGCCGCCTATTGGGAAATAGCTGCTCACTCAGCTTACGACATGTTTTCATGGTATAAGTACTTAAGTGTCATTTTAGTTTTTTCCCACCCCTCTGTTTATGGAGTGTGAATTTCTTTCTGATTGCGCCATTTCCTGATCATTGTCTATTTTTACTTTTTACAATAAAAACGAACAAATCCTTAAAAAGTAGCGACAATACTGGGTTGTCGGTTATGGTCCTATCACATATGATTTTCATCATAACACAGTCATGAAAGTTCCTGATTTGCCAGGATATTACGAAATAAACACAAGGACACTACACCAATAACTTAGTTTGAGGATGATATTCTTTGACAATTTCATACAGATGTGTTTACAAGACAAGACAAAGCACTTTATTCTCTCAGTCCACAAATATGGTAACACGAGGAATGACAAATATAGATATACAAAAGAGGCAAACATGTGTAATGACAATATAGTTTGAACTTATCAAAATATTATACGTGTTGATAAATGTATAATATTAGTATAAATACAACATACTACATGTTTGAGTATTAAACCGTTATAAGCATAAGCATCTGTTTTACCGTTTGATATGCTAGCATTTTCTTTTGTACCCCTTCAGTCGGGTTCAGCAGCGAGTAAGCGAGGAAGGCGATTTTTTTGTAATATTCAGTGGGCAGGGAGGGTTGGGGTTGTTCGTAATCTTGAGAGAAAAAAATCCGTATTACAAGTATTTTAATAATTATTGTATACATCGTTAAGCTTGTTTGCATATTTCGTAAATTATCTTAATAAACTTTGAAACTGACGTGAGTATTTTGCTATTTTTGCTATTCATTAGGCTGTCATATTTTGGAATATTAGGTCTTCTATAAAAACTTACTTTAAGGAAATCTTGTCGTATTGCCTTCAATTTGTCGCATATGAACGTATAATGAAATTCGTCTCCGACCGCATTTAAGCATAATTTACATTTTCTTTCTTCTAAATCAAGTTTCCGCCAACGCCCTGTTTCAACTGGGAGACGATGATTTCGAGTTCTAAAACTGACTAAGTATCGCAGATGTTTTGCAGATATACTCGTATTTATTAAGTACGGCTCTAATTCAAATTTATGCTTAAATAATCTATAATTTAGGTCTTCATCTACGTTTTTATACCAGTCTGAGAGAAATGCATCACGTAACTTTTGATTAATTGCTTTAATGAACCAATTTCTATTTACTGAGTCTTGTGAATTCCATATTTCACTATTTTCAGTTGAGTCCAGTATACTTTTAATTTCATATACCCATTTAAAGTAGCGAGATCTATTGGTAATGTTGCTTAAATTAAAACGATGTTTTGTCGCTAAGTATATGCCGGTAGTTAATGTTCCTAAGTTTTCATGTAAAAGAAGTTTGCTCCAATATGATACCATTCTAGTTTGTATATCAATTTTTAAGGGATATACGCCTACTTCACCATAGATAATGTGGTTTGGTATGCACCTTTTTAGGTTAAGAATAATTTTAATAAATTTTAATTGTACTCGCTCGATGACTTCAACATTGCCAAATCCCCAGACTTCGCAGCCATAGAGAAGTACAGGTTTCACAAGTTTATTAAACAATTCTATTTGTAGATCAATTGGTAAATGCATGTTTCTAGCTTTACGTAGAAGAGACTATACATAGCTCTAGACCCTTGCTCAGCTATATGTTTCTTGGTGGTAGTGAAAGAGTTATTACTACTAGATAAAACACCCAACTATTTATATTCATTTACTATTTCTATATCATTAGAATTCATAGTGAAGACATATCTTATTGCTTCACCCTTACTAAAAATGATAATTTTTGTCTTCGTATAATTAATATGTAGTTTTCATGTTTCACAGTAAGAACAGTAAATGTTCAAAGCAAATTGGAGATTTGCTGCAGAATCTGCTATAATGATTGTGTCATCTGCATACAGTAGTAGAAATATCTTTAAATAAAGGAATAAATTTTCATCCAGTTCATGTATGGTAATGCCTGGGCACTGATTTGTTCTAAAGTATTCTGTTTTAAAGTCGTTTAAAAATAAGTTAAAGAGCAATGGTGAAAGGTTTTCACCCTGTCTGACACCTATATTACTGATGAAGAAATCTGTTTTTGAGCCATTTACAAGTACACACGATTTTATGTTTTCATAGATTTTCTTTATTATACGTAAACATTTACCTTTTATGTTATGCAATATCAATTTTTCCCATAAACCATCTCTCCATACTTTGTCAAAAGCCTGTTTTAAATCTATGAAGGCACAGAAGAGATTCTTTTTACTTTTACAAACTAGGTCAATGAGATTATGTAATATAAAAATATTGTCAGTTGTACTATGATCTTTTCTAAAACCTGACTGGCAGTCATTTAAGAGCTGGTTTTCTTCTATATAATTTTGAATACGCGTGTTTAGAACGGCTGTAAAAACTTTGCCCAGGCAACTAAGTAATGTTATGGGTCTGTAATTTAAAGGATCTTTAATATCACCCTTGTTCTTATAGATCGGATTAATCATACCTAATGTCCAAGTCTCGGGAAATACTCCTGTATCAAATATCAAATTAAAGAGGTTTACTAAAATCGGACTGAGCATGTGGGACAATGCAATTAAATGTTCATTTAAGATTAGATCTATGCCACTAGCTTTATTATTTTTCAATTTTTTGACTGCTGATTTGATTTCATCTATTGTAAATGGCGTATTTATTTGTTCATTTATTTGTTCTTGTTGTGATTCGTCTTGTGTAGAATTTGAAACTATAGTATTTTCACCTGTAATCCTTATAAAAATCGAATAATGATTCAGCTGTCGCTTCTACTTTATTTTTATTTTTACCATTTAAAATTTGCCAATACCTTCTAGGGTTTGATTGCTTTAGATTTTTTAACCTTTAACTGCATCGATTTTAATTTTTTTATGATATTGTCTTACAGTTGTTTTGTAAGTTTTACTTGCAATTTTTAAGTTTTCTTTACTTTGTAGATCTTTTCTAAGCTTATATTGGTATCGCGCAGAATGAAATTGTTTCCTGGCTTTTTTACAATTTGTTCCAAACCAATTTGGTGGATTTGTGTAAGGGGCATTAACTTTAGCGCTTTTTGGTTTACTAAAGCTTTTACCTGCACTTGTCAGTAGGTAAAAGTAGGCAATGATCAGGAAATGGCGCAATCAGTAAGTATCTCAGTTTGCAATACATGCATTATACGCTTGCCTAATTAGCTGAGAAAAGTTTACCCCCTGTAGTCTTTGACACTGACACTGTTGTCGAGAGGCCTGGCGCATAATGATGGGCACACCAAATACTGGTTGCCAGCAATATTAACAGACCTATGGGTGTAACATGTCCTGCAACCACCACACCTGCACACAGGAAAGCTACAAAGAAAATGGACAGAAGAGCAGTTTGATATTTGCTATTACTGCAGCTGGTGTTGTGCCGTGTGGCGTCCCAAAAAGGCTCCCTGTACATCACCCATAGTGCAGGTTATATTGTCCTTTTGTTCCTTTGAGATCAGCGATGGTATTCTGAGAAATCAGAAAATTATTATCGGTTTACATTTATTTTCAAACCAACGTTTAATATATTTGTTTTTCTCAAGTCTGTCGCGCGACCATCGTGCGACACTCGCACGATATTCGTATGAGTAACGCGAAAATTTCGCATTGTAAATTTGCCAAGATTTCGCGGGGACAGGTTCGTGACACTTTCACGACAGTTGTGTGACACAGTCTAAATACGAAATATTTTGGCAAAAAAAAATCGCATAAAATTTTTAAACATGTTTAAAACCTTCACGACCAGTTCGCGACTAGTTCGCGATACACGAAAATTCTCAAGACACTCGCAAGAATGTCGTGTGAAAGTCTGTGACAAAATTCGCAAAACAGTCATGAGAAATTTGCAAGGCTTAATTCTGTCACAAAGTTTACTACTTATACCCCGGGATTTTACCCAGGTTTGTTTACTATGAGATAGAAGTCAGTGCATGAGTCAGATGTTGTGAATTTAAAGACTATAAGAATCTTACATGAGTGTCAGGTATGGATAGACAAATCTGTCCCGAGGGTCACATTTTGGCATCACGAGGCTCGCCGAGTGATGCCAAACTGTGACCTGAGGGACAGATTTGTCTATTCATACCTTACACGAATGATAGATTCTTTTTCTTGCACGCGGTAATGCGGCGAAGCTTGATTTTTATACTATTTACCTAGAAAAATGCTACAATCGTGGCGTCCGCCATTTTGAATTAAAACGTTTTGACGTCATCGTGACGTTTGCGCTTAGCGACGAAATTACGTGACGTCCTATACAACCAATGTTAAAAAGAACACTTAAACGCAGTGTGCGACTGGGGTGAGATAACGAGGGTGAGATAAATAGAATCCATCATGGGTGGTCAGTGGAGATAGGAAAATCCCAACCCGAGGGTCCACCCGTTCCAGTGGGAAACGAGGCTCGCCGAGTTTCCCACCGGAACGGTGGACCCGAGGGTTGGGATTTTCCTTTCTCCACTGACCACCCATGATCGATTCTTTTTCTTACATACCCCGATTAATCCTAAATTCATTTTACCGGTAACGTCACCTGGTACCGTGCTTTAATTAACTCAGCCTGATGACGTTGTGTTTATTGCGGATATGACGTCAAATGTAAATAAATCGTTGTCAAATTGAAAAGAGATGCAGTTTTGATTTGTTTTTCGTTGAAAACGAGTGTGAATCAAGAATATACCCTATGAATTCACACCAATGACTTATTATGTAGTCTAGTTTTGTTGAACAATATTGCTGGAAGCAGCTGCTTTGGGCTAGAAACGATCGAATTTAGTCGCGTGCTTTTCTTATCTTGTATGAGCAACCAAGCGAGCAGTGTAAGATAGATTTGTCTACCACCGCTAAAATACCGGAATTTTTTTTATCTTTATGAAAGAGGTATGTAAGAAAAATAGAATCCATCATGGGTGTCCAGTGGAGATAGGAAAATCCCAACCCTCGGGTCCACCCGTTCCAGTGGGAAACGAGGCTCGCCGAGTTTCCCACTGGAACGGTGGACCCGAGGGTTGGGATTTTCCTTTCTCCACTGAACACCCATGATCGATTCTTTTTCTTACATACTCCGATTTTCTTACATACTCCGATTTTATCCTTTTACCGGTAACGTAACCTGGTACCGTGCTTTAACCCTTGTGACGTTGTGCATATGACGGATGTGACGTCAAATGTAAATAAATCGCTGTCAAAGTCAATAGAGATGTAGTTTTTATTTTAAATCAAGCGTGATTCAAGAATACTCGCTGTGAAAAACATCACTTTTGTCTAGTTTTGGTGAAACCATTGCTGCAAGCAGTAGAAACGATCGAATTATATCGCGTGCTTTTCTTATCTTGCATGAGCAACCAAACCAGCAGTGTAAGATCGATTTATCTACCACCACTAAATACCGGAATTTTTCTGTCTTTATGATAGAGGTATGTAAGAAAAGAATTTCTCACATGGGGTAAAACCAGGGATTTCTGTATCTGGTGTGCAAGAAAAGACATATCCAGTCATTTGGATGATATTTTAAACAGAAGCCCCATATCCACACACCGTATTAGCGGCAATTTCGAACTCGGCATACAATCGTTAAACTCGGCATAATTTTTGTTCAGCTGTATTCTGGTAAGGTTAGTATTTGATTGTTTTCATTGGAACTGAGAGTCTGTCGGTAACCGTAAGTAGGTCATAAGTTAAAAGTGACGTATAAAATATACCTGTGTTCTTCTGGTCCTACAATTCCAAGTGTAAAGTCTGGAAAATAACATTTTTCTCTTTGATGCTTCACTTTTTATACTCAATCCTGTCAAATATGCTCCATTTCGTGACTTTATAAATAAATATCAATCCTTTCACAGGCAAAAATATAAACTTAAGCCATTTACAGTCCTTTTGTGCGTATTAAATAGATTCGATCTGATAAGTGAAAAGCGCAGCGTCTGTTTTAAAAGATGACGTGATGATACTTTGGCAATCGGATAACTCTAGTTATGACAATCGTAGAACGCTGAAATAAAAGCTTTTTGGCAATCGGTGAACACGTTTTGTTTATTGCGGTTTTCCCCAGTTTTTCTCATTTTTAGAGCCAACCATGTTTCTGTTATGACGAATAATGTAAAATAGAACAGTAATGACGACTCTGTTTTATATTCGAGTCTGTATAGGAATATGTTTTAATGAGTTGTACATGTATTCTGTTGGTAAATTCGTTTATCTCAATTGTGGCGACTTTAGGCCACTGTGTCAGCATGTCATGTGATCAATTATAAACGCATTAACGCACTATAATGGTACTACCTGTCTAGTCGTGTGGCAAGGACATTATTCGTCCCTTTTAAAGTCTTGTTTCTCAAGAGTTTTCCCATTTTCATTTTCGAGAAGACCACGTTGGCAAACATCGCGTGTCTTTAAAAATATTAAAAATGACATAACATTGTAGTTTTTATTCCATTTACGTTCCTTTCAAGATTATTTCACTCATATAGAGACTATGAAATTCAGTAGGTGGGCTAAAACGGGAGACCCCCGGGATAGACCACCTGACAGACCCGTAAGCAGAACTTGGCTTATCCTACTTGTGACTCGAGTGAGGCTCGAACCCACAGCTGATAAACAGTAAATATTATTTTCCTTATCATTTCACAGAAACATACATTGTAGGTACTCATTTGAACCGCGGAGGCGGTTCTAACGAGTACCAACAATGTATATTTTAAATTAATTTGGCATATACAACAACAACAACAACAACAACTACTACTACTACTACTTCTCCTACTACTACTCCTACTACTACTACTTCTTCTACTACTACTACTACTACTTCTTCTTCTACTACTACTACTACTACTACTACTACTACTACTACTGTGTTTGCTACTTTTACTTCTACTGCGGCAGAAGTAGTAGTAGTAGTAGTAGTAGTAGTAGTAGTAGTACACTCAGCAGTAGTAGTAGTAGTAGTAGTAGTAGTAGTAGTAGTAGTAGTAGAAGTGTATTAGTAGAAGTAGTAGTTGTAGATGTAGAAGTAAAATAGTAGTAGAATTTAGTAGTAGTAATAGTAGTAGTAGCAGTAGTGGTTGTGGTGGTTATTTGCGTGGCGGTAGAAGTGTTAAATATAGTAGTAGTAGTAGTAGTAGTAGTAGTAGTAGTAGTAGTAGTAGCCGTTGTTGTAGTAGTAGTAGTAGTAGTAGTAGTAGTAGTAGTAGTAGTAGTAGTGATTGTGGTGGTGACAGTGGTAGTGGTCGTACACTCCAAGAAGTAGTAGCATTAGTTTTTTTCCGAACACATGTACGCTCTCACATTTCCAGAGATGTTACAATCCATTTTATGACGTTTGGCTTTGATAGACTTAGTTGCTTATTAGTGAACAATATTTTCAAGAACATTTGAATCAACGGATAACAATAAGGTATGATAAAAACATATTGTAACGGCTGCAGTGAACTTAAAACAGTGCATAAGCAGAAGAAAAACAAGAAGATGAGTTTGTCTTAAAGAAGAAAACTAGTGTTGTTGCTGTTGCTGCTGCTGCAGAAGAAGAAGAAGAAGAAGAAGAAGAAGAAGAAGAATGAGAAGAAAATGAAGGAGTAGGGGATGTACTTCTGGTCTGAAAATACCAAATTCAGCATGTCACTTTTCTCTGAGTCGTCTGATATCTGCATTCAACAACTCTTATCCTTGTTCTTAATAGTTTTGCTCAGTATTTCACCGTAATAAATATCTTTTAAGCGTATAACTGCAATAATACAATAGCAAATATAAATTACCAGACGTTCTGAAGAAAAACCTCGTTTATTACAATATAAAGTATTCACAAGTAAACTGTGACAAACCATAACCTTTTAAACAGTTTCTTGTGTATCAGTTCTTTCAACATGAAAAATGTAAAACGAAGTCAATAAGCACGACTTACAACATGAAACCTTGTGTGTTTTGTCACTTAAACGGCTCATTTCAGGTTATTTTAGCTTTTCTTACATTTTGTTCGACGATTGCCATTAGCCGAGTTCAACGACTGCATTCCAATTTATCAAAAGGCGTTCCCGATTGCCATTTTGATTTTCCCCTTCATTGTTAATCCGTATATTGCTCGGCCAAACTTGCAAAGAGCGTAATGAAACTTTGGTGATGTTTTGGACAGACATTCAAATGTGTTATGCACAAAATGAAATTTAAATGTTGTAATAAATAACTAGATAATAGACATTTTGATGCCGACTTTACCTTGTAAACATTACAAAAAAGAAGGTTCAAAGTGATGTCATGGCATTGATAAATTGAAATGAAAAACACCTATTGCACAGGGCATAGACTAATTCATTCAAGATTAGCTATGTGAAGTCAATTTGTATCATACAAAGGTTATTTATTGTAAAAAGATCGATTTAAATGACGTACCAAACGCAGCTGGTCATAAAACTGTGCCGAGTTCAACGATTGTGTGCCGAGTTCGAAATTGCCGCTAATACGGTGTGATCCATATGACTCAAATCAGACAGAGCATGACTTCGATTTATAAATACTTTCAACCTGTCCAATTGAGCTGTGACTCAAGGGAGCAGCTCTTCGGGGGAAGGGTTTTTGACTCTGTCGCAAATCATCCTGTACAGTCACACGAGCCGGAGGCTAGAAGAAGGATTGTACGTAACCTGTGTAATGAAAAACAAAGGCACCAAGTACCTACACAGCTGATCTATGGCTTTATATTCCTGTTATGCAAAAAGCAGCTTTTCTCATGATGAGGCTCAAAAGTTTCCTTTTTTCCAGGAAAATACAAGTTATATTAGAAATATTGATTATTATGCAGTGAACCAGTCCAAGGTCATCTGGTGAATAGCCTAATGATTAGATCAGAGACAGTGGATGTGTTTTGACTTTGTGTGAGATCCAGGTAATATTTTACTTACTTTTCAAATAAACATGACTTGCCTCTGAGAGAACAAAAAAGTTGGATTACTTTGTAATATGCACAGTTTTTTATGCACAAAGCAATATGATGACCCACAATTATATGCTTTCACAAAGAATTAAGGCTTCTCACTTCGAGTATGTGTGATAGATAGATACTTAACAAAATTTATGAGCCACACTACAAAAAATCAGATTTTTGCATGATGCAAAAACAAAGATGCAGATCAGCTGTGCAGTAACTGCAATCAGAGCCTTTGTTTCTGCTTTTTTTTTGGATAGTACCATATTCCTTTCTTTTTAAATCTGAAATGCCAAGCTTCTCCTGTGACAGTGCAGGCCGGTTTGTGTCTGGCCTTGTTGAAAATCCTAAGATCACTAAGCTCAAAATATCATGAGGAATTCTGCATTTTTTCGTGTGAAAACAGCAACTGTTGTCCTAGCAAAGATGTTAAGGGATGTTAAGCCACAAATGAAACAAACATACATATTCACTGGGGTTTAGGTCCGTCACAGTGCGAGATGATTCTTTCTTACATACCTCTTTCATAAAGATAGAAAAATTCCGGTATTTTAGCGGTGGTAGACAAATCTATCTTACACTGCTCGCTTGGTTGCTCATACAAGATAAGAAAAGCACGCGACTAAATTCGATCGTTTCTAGCCCAAAGCAGCTGCTTCCAGCAATATTGTTCAACAAAAGTGGACTACATTGGTGTGATTTCATAGGGTATATTCTTGATTCTTTATGATATCAGCTACTGATTCTTTATGATAGCGTTAAAGATTCTTTATGATTCTCTTAGCTCATCTATTGGTAGGTGATGAGAAACCGGCGTTTCTAAGGTTTTTGATGCCTGAAATGACCTTTTTGGCACACATACATAGTATATATGAGCTGGAAATTGTTCTCCATCAATTTTAGCAATGTTGGTATACAGGTTGAAAGTTAATGGGTGATTAAATCCTTAAAATGGTTAATTAAGCAAGGAAAATTGAAAATGAATATTAAAATACATAACACATCAAAACATTTTATCAACAGTTTAGAAATTTAACTAATTATCTATGAACTAACACTTTTCAATGCATGTAAATCAAGCAAAGGAATTGTTTCGCAGACTTTTGTGTTTTAAAGCATCAAAAGTATCATAAAGAATCTGTGACAAAATTAAATTGTCACGGATTCCGTATGATACAAAATGATGGGTAACGGATTCTTTATGATATGTTACAGATTCTTTATGACACTCTTTTATCGAGATAAACTACCAATTATGAGGCCCTCCCAGAGTTTTGGGGGATTCAGGGAGAAGGGCTATCTATTTTAAGAGATTTGGGGAGAAGGGTCATTTATTTTAAGGGATTTGGGGAGAAAGCATAACTTTTTGGAGTTTTAGGGAGCAGGGGGCTGAGGAAAACATTTTATGAGCTGGGGAGAAAGGTCATTTTTCTTTCAGGGAGCAGGGAGCAAAGATCCCCCAGTGGGGGGTGGGGGTGGGGGTGGGGGCAATTATTAATGTCTCTGATCTACAAAGCAGGTTTGTGCTATGCGGTTTGGTAAACAAGTCATTATTTTATCAGGCAAACTGAGAGTTGAGCATTTATTTTCAAATATTATGATATGGTTTGGTTAAGTTATGACTAGACGTCCCAGTAAACAAGTTTTGAGTCATGTTGGGGCAAAGGGCCACCACTTCTTGTGTTTTAAACAATACTATAGATTCATGAACACAGCTTGTATGGTAGAGTTATGTCTAGAACCCAGGGCCTCCCGCATCGGAGTCCTGTAGTCTACCCCTTCGGCACTGCACTTCATTTTTTAAATGAAATGAAGTCAAATTGTATTGAGGCTTAATGTCCCAGTCAACATTATTTCAATCATGTCGGTACAGAGCCGATTCTTCTTGGGTTTAACCAGTACTGTAAGGAGTTAATGTGTTTTGCTCAAGGACACAACACGGTGACGCCTGTGGGGATCGAACCCAGGACCTCTCTATTTGGAGTCTGACACTCTACCACTATGCCACAGGGCTCTAAAGTGAAGTCTGAATACTGAAACAGACTGGACTGTGTCATGTGGAGTTGAATTAATCACTTAAATAATGTTCATTTGAAAATGGTATTTTCAGTGAAAAGCAGCCACCTTTTCTAGTGATGATAGAGCACATGTTTTATTCGTTTGTAACTATCGTCTTTTTAGTGGTGCAGAAATTTAGTTATACGTAGGCCTACCTGCTATGTGATGTAGTGGCTTATTGGCGTGGTTTATTCAACCCCGGCACATCACACACCCCTGGTTGTTATATTAAGTCAATAAGAATTCTGTAAACACGGCATATTATTGTTTTCATTCCAATACAAATAAGAACTTGCTTCTTCTTAACACGTGTAGGAGAACATTTAAAAATAAGGAATCAAAAAAAAAAAAAAAAAAAAAAAAAAAACAACAACAAAAAACAAAAACAAAAAAACAAAAACACAGCTGTTAGTATTACATTATACAATTAATGACTTTTGAGGCATTGGATATGATGTGATATCGACCCGAGAATACCAATATTGCCTCAAAAGTCATTCGCCTCATAATACTATATAAGACATCCAAATTAACATTGCGGATATCTAATATTAACATTTTGTATATCTAATATAATTAAATGGATATCGTATTTGCTATATAAGATATCTTCTTTATAATAGATATCTAATAAATTAAAGTAAATATCATATTTATTAAGCAAGATATCTAATATTCCATAACCGATATCTGCTTTCTTGAATAAACAGTAAATTGGCTTGCCATAGAAATGGGATCCTGAAACAGCAGTCGAAAGGAATGTGGATCTGTTTCAAATACTAGTCATCAATACTCGTTAGTGGCCTTGACTATTTGTATTTAATGAATTCCAGTCTGGCAGTAAATGTTACCTCTCTCAAGTGGCACCGAAAAGGAAAAAAGTATGCAATGATGATGATTAGAGGAAATGGTGCAATCAGAAATTCCCACTCCGAAAACCAATGTAAAAAACTAAATTGAAAATAAGGTACTTGGTATACTTCCCGTCTGTAGAAAGTCCATGGAAACAGTGGACAAAATCCATGGACAAAATCCATGGACAAAGTCCGGCTGGGGTATTGGAACGAAAACAGTGGACAATTTCCAGTGTTTCCATGGATAATGTCCATGGATGTTTTCCAGTATGTCCATGGATTTTTTCCAGGGAGATAGTGGACAATGTCCATGGAAATTATCCATGGACAATGTCCATGGAAATTATCCATGGACAATGTCCATGGAAAAAGTCCATGGACATTGTCCATGGAATCTATGGAAATAATCCACGGATCTTTGAGCAGTAGGCTGTGCAGTATAGACCCTGCTCACAAGAGCCCTGAATAATGAATTACTGTTGAATCATATTATAGCTTTCATGCACATTATTGATAGACTTTATAACTGCCATATCTTTGTTTGTTGAAAGAGCTATCAAGAGCTTATGACTCTTTATAAAGAGCATTGAGGCAAATGAAAAACCAGCACAGTTGCAATCAGTAAAGGGAGGGAATGGGTTTGCTACTACCTACTTGTTTTTTTCAATACCCTGTGTGCATTGGAAGGATGTACCCAGAAAGTCATTCTGAAAATGACTTCTCATTCAGGCCAAAACCCTGTTGTAACAAAGCATGTTATAAAGAGGTCCCAGTGTATTTTCATAATTTAACATCAATATTCTTCTAAATTAATGCTTACCTGCAAGACAGCAAGGCAACAATCTTGCTTTTGCAACTCCTAGAGCTTTTATCAATGTATCTGTCCAGAAATGTTCTTTCATTCCCCACATGCTTTCTACAAAAGCTTTATCTTGACCAATTCCCATCAATGTTTTAGCAGTTTTCTCTTTTAGTTAGCATCTCTTAGTCTGTCTGCAGCATATTTTTCAAGTTTCTTGCTTGCTGGCATTTTGATGTCTTAGATGTTTGAAGATTTGTTCAGACTAGATTACTGTTTACTTTCTAAAATTATGTGAAACAGGAAAAGATGGTGATGTCAGATATCATGGGATTATGGGTAATTCTAAGAGTGGAAATTGTCCATGGACGACTCTGTACAATGTCTATGGCATTTGTCCATTCTTCCATGAGGAGATGCTGGAAAAATTCCATGGACAATGTCCACAGTACCACAGTACCCTGGACATTGTCCATGGATTCCGTGGACATTGTCCACACATTCCATGGATTCCATGGACATTGTCCACACATTCCATAGATTCCATGGACAATGTCCATGGATTCTGTGGAAAATATCCAGGGTACTGTGGACATTGTCCATGGATTCCGTGGACATTGTCCACACATTCCATGGATTCCATGGACATTGTCCACACATTCCATGGATTCCATGGACAATGTCCATGGATTCGGTGGAAAATGTCCATGGATTCCGTGGAAAATGTCCAGGATGTCCATGGAATCCATGGACTTTCTACAGACGGGTTAGGGAACATTTTGTAATCTGAGTGAGTAGCTTTTTCCAACTAGGCAGTCACTCAGAACTTTACCCAAACATGAAAACATACATAAGGTGACATAGCGAAGCGGTAAGGTGGTGAGAAATGGGATCAATGCCCATCCTTGTGAGACCAAAAAACAGAAAAAAATGTAAAATTGTACACACATGAATACTACTTATAAGATTGTCGGCCTCACTGATTGAAAAAAAAAATTGAATTGATTTAACAAAAAGTTAAAAAATAAATAAATAAATAATAGTGTTTTGTGATATACACAAATATACAACAAGGTTCTACATTAATCACAATTATTAATTGGTTTGTGATAAATCTGATCGAATTTTACACTGCACATCATGTTTCTTGCAGTGTGGAGTTGATAAAAACACAGTTCATTGGTGGACCATGGGTCCAAACCTGCATTTCAAGTTGTAGAACATCATAAACTTGCTTTAAATCATAAAGAATCTGTAACATTTATCATAAAGAATCAGTAACATATATCATAAAGAATCCGTTACCCACATTTTGATATCATACGGAATCTGTAACGTATGATCAAGAATCCGTAGCATGCAAAAAATGAAAAAGGGTTATAAAGCAGGGTAATGTAGAATTTGAAGGTCCATATATCACTTTTATTAACTGTTTCAATGTTTCCAAACATGTTTGCTTAGGAATTCACATAATTATACCGAATTGCCATGTTTTTCATATTTGCTCAATTTATCTAATTGGTTTTATTTTGAAACCCTAACATGTAGAATATATACATAGATTATCATGAACCATGCTTCTAATATGTCTCCTGGCAAAATTTAGATCTACAACTATCTAAAATTACCATTTTTTGCTGTTTGCAATTGGGAGTATCAATCCTTGTCAAGAATCCGTAGCATTTGTCAAGAATCCGTTACCTTTTATCATCAAGAATCAGTAGGCTGATATCATAAAGAATCACTCACACTGTGACGGACCTAAAACAGTGTGATATTGGTCCCCAATTTCATGCCTCAATTTAGCTGTACAGTCTGGCTGTACAACCTGGGCCCAGTTGTTCAAAATTAACGACATTGTTAGTGAACGATTCGTTAAAATTTCAAACATGAATATTACAAATACACTGTTATTTTTTGCTGATAAAATGTGAGAATCCTTTGCAATGCAAAGGATTCTCACATTTTATCAACAAAAAATAACAGTGTATTTGCTTATATAGTTGAATTTTACTTAAAAATTGAGGTCTTAACGATGATGTCAAGCTAACAATGTTTTGAACAACTGGCCCCAGGTTTGTTTTATAAGCTTGCTCAAGCTCAAGCTGTTTAAAATTATAGTGTATTTTGTATAGACTGCATGGAAACAGATTTTCACCCAGCTCATGTCATTTCCAACCCTGACATTATGTGTTTATATGTCAAAGTTTGAGTTTCATTACACAATTTGTTTATTTGCCACTTTTTCAGTTGTAAAAGTAAAAATTTCTTCTCTTTCAGATAAACTCAAAATGAAGTTAGTGGATATTTTTGACAATTTGGTCCACAACCGATACATGGAGCAATTTGACTACAAAGCAAGTTTCAAGTTCAAAACTGTGTTCTATAACACAAATTATAGCTATAGCTGTTGTCCTTGTGCGTTTGAAAATGAGTTTGTTGACTATATAGGAGAAAAAGGAGAGCTAAATGAAGAAATCTACAGCAAAATTGTGAAAAGCATTGAAGAAGAGAAGTGTCCCCACATTAACGAAAGAATACCACAAGAATGGAAGAGGGACACCTGTGTGTCTGGATTACAAGTCGCAATTGCTGCTAATTCAGATTTTCCTAACATTAAAAAAGAGGATATGTTTCAGACGAATTCAAGGTCCAGTGCAGGGATACTTAAGCTGAGTTCTCTTAGTATTGCTATGAACAAGAAGCGGAACTCTATCTTTGCTGCAAAAATGAACAACTTTGTTCATTGTTTAACAAGTCGACCAGAGAATAGGAATGTTTTCACTGTCGAGAGGGTGTCATATTTTAAAGCCCTAGTGCAAACTCAAGACCATGAATGGGTTAGAAAGGTATTGAGGCAAACCGATAAATTGGAAACCTACCATGAGCTAGAGAGAAAAACGTAAAGACTCGAAAACTATGAGAGGAGTTTGATTGAAGCTTTGAGATATACTTTTGATCATAGACTTAATGAACTTACCGATGTTATGCTTGAATACATTAAACAGCAACCAGAATTGTATTATAATATAGGTAATCTAATGTGTCGATCAGCCATAATGTATGACAAACCAGATGTTCTGAAACAGGTTCTGAAAGACAATTATTCTCCAAAGAAGGCTACTCAGAGTAAACAAACTGAAGCAACATCCAGTGATGAGGAATCGGAGCATTATCTCGACTGGGCAACATTCCACATCTGTGACGTTCTCAACAGGCCAGGCTGTATGTCAGTTCTTCTTGAGCTAGGCTTATATGAAGAAAGTGCCCTAGGTTCAATCAAACCTGGAAATGCCTACGCCTGCCTTTTTACATTACTGGGTAATAGTTTTGATAACTTCAACAATGAAATATTAGCAAAACTCAAACAAATGCCTGATGTCGAAAAGCAAGCCATCACACTTTTCAGGGGTGGTGTGCATTATTTTGTGGATAGGCCTGATTTAGTAAAGGCAGTACTGGATCTTGGAGCAGACATTGCACTAGTGGAATCCACAATCTTTCTACGAATAGTAAATGAGGCAAGTCTTTACAACACACAAGCAAGAGAAACAGTCAAGGAGCTAATCAATGCTAATCCAAACTTGGAAAAGAATGGAACAGTCGTTCCACTAGAATTCAGTAAAGATGCCGAATTACTAATTGGTTCAAACAAACATCGTAAGAGTGTAACTGGAACTTACAAAACGGATTGTAAAGAGCATGGTCGTTTTGGATACAAGGGGGATAACTTCGCTTTGAATTTCTCTGCACCATTTTTTGCTGAATGTGGGTTCCCAGTTACACGGGAAAAGTTGGAGGAGAATTTGAGAAAGGGTGCTGTTGTGCATCCATCAATCCACAACTATATCAAACAGTACATAGAGAAGAATTTTGACAATCCTAGAACCCTGATGAACCAGTGCAAAGACCTCATGAGAAAGCATTTCAAAGGACAAGCACTGCACTGCTATCTAGAAAACTCTGATGCCCCAAAAAGTGTGAAAGACTTTGTTCTAATGAGGCATGTACTTCAACCTCTGAAGCAATAGGGTGTTTGAATAGTTTAGGCAATGACACTTAGAAACTAACCTTTTTGTCACTTTCAAAGTTTTTTTCTACTACATTTACATGTAATAAGCATCATGTATATGAGCCGCATCATGAGAAAACCGGATTTTTGCTTATGCGAAAACAAAGGCGCAGAACAGCTGTGCAGTACAATTCCTCTTCTACTTATACTAAAAATATAATAATATAGCCAAAATTTCAAGGCTCTAGCCTGCTTCTGTGACTGTACAGGCCGATTTGTGTCGCACCTGGTAAAAAAACCGAAGGTCGGTTTTATAACGTCGCGGCTCATTTGTACTTCAATAACATTATCCGGAACTTGCTCAGCATGACATAACGGAGATAGGTATCAAACCCAGAACCTCTTCTACTAGCTGGTCACCATGCTCCCCTGCATAAAAAGAAGCTGATCAGCTGGGCAATTATCCATCTACACCTCTGCTTTTGAATAAATAAGTATTAACCAGTACTGTGCTGAGTTAATGTGCCAAGGACACAACACGGTGCACTGTGTGGGGATCAAACCAAGGACCTCTTGATTCTGAGCCCATGCTCTACTACCAGGGTACTGCACTCCCGAAATGAAAGTGTTATAAAGAGGTTTTGGTGTGTTCTGTGGCTGTACAGTCTTTTCAGTGTTGGCTTGGTTATTGCCTAATTCACAGGTCAATTGTAACCATGCCCCCAGGCCCATGGATACAATGGACTTGACTTTATCCAATACATTTAGGTAAAAAAAAACACTCATAGTAATCCCCCATCCTCTTCCATGCCTGATGGGCCTGGTTACAAAAGTCTGGTGCATAACACCCCAGTCAAAATTTTAAGCCTTATTTGATTAGTCACTTTCTGGGTGTTTTCAAGTGGTATGGGGACCTTTAAGTGTCTTGCTTAAGTTCACTACATGGCAGAGGTTGCTGTACTCTACCACTAGGCCCCAGCACTCTCCAGTCTTTTTAGTGTAAGACCTGGGCCCAAGGTTATAAAACTTTTTTATGCTCAATTCAGCTGAGACTAAAATTTATCCTGCTCATAAGTGTTAAAATGCCAACAATTGTTGGCATTTTAGCATTTATAAACAGGATAAATTACAAGTTGTAGAGTACCATGCCTTAATTTTCCACTGATTTCGACTACACTATTTCAACATTTACGAGCAGTTGAAATTGCATGCTCAGCTGAGCTGAGCTTGAAAAAAGTTTTATAGCCTCAAGACCTGGTAAAATAACTTGGAAGACAAAAAAGTCTTTTCACTATGGTCTAGATGAGACAGAAAAAATTAATCTGACATCCTAGTTATCTATTCTCCTAGTCCCTTGTGACTATGTCTGATGGGATTTGCTTGTCAACCTAATGATGTCAGAAAAGATGGAATGCCGAGGCGGCCAGGGATTTGAAAGTGACAATAAAACTATTATCTTTACCAGAACTTGTTGATTAATGAGCAGTATTGCAAGAAATCCTAGAAATTCATCCTGAAATCATTCGAAAGAACGAAAGAAAGAAAGAAAGAAAGAAAGAAAGAAAGAAAGAAAAGAAAGAATGAGTTTTCAACTTGAGTGAAAAGTAGGAATAGAGTGATCATGAGGAATCAATGCAATTAAATTTAAAGTCCCAACATTGACACCCGGTAAATACATACAAAAACGAAACAAAACATTTTACCGACAACACACTTGAAGAGCAACCTTGAAACCTTTTAAAATTAATAAAATCAAAAAATGTGAGACAATGCTGAAAACATAATGCCAAATACAGGACAGTTCTCGTCACCGTGATCAGTCTGTTCTAACTCAAACTGCCATATTTTTTCTGATTCATTACGAAAACTTGCCCATGCAATATACAGAGAATTTTTTCAGAAGAAAAAATGGAAAAATTCATTTGAAAAATATCGATTTTTTAAATATTTTTGCTCAAAACATACATTGTGGGTACACGTTAGAACCACCTCGCCAAGGCTGTTCTAAGGCGGTTCTAATGAGTACCCACAATCTATGTTTTGGAGCAAAAATAAGACCAGAGGTCCATTGGTCCTGAGAACACTCACCTGAAGCCTGATCTTGGAATATTAAGTCATCATGAAACGACCTTGACCTTGAGGTTGACTCCATTAAGAGTCTGCATCAAGCAACTTTCAGGTCTCAGGCTGCAACAGTTTCCAAAATATCCATTGGTTTCGCCTTTTCCCATTGTAAAAGCCTATGTTTCCAAAATTGACCTTGCCGTAAAATAGGTCAAGGTCATCCTAGGGTCATCATTTCAACAAACTATGATGGGCTGGAGTCCCAAATGCTACATACCAAGTTTCGCGAATATTGGCCAGCCGGTTCTGGAGGAGAAGATTTTTGAGTGTTTTTTACCATAGTTGGGCATGGCGGCCATCTTGGTCATGTGACCCGAATTTCACGATCAAACTTTCGTTCCCCCTACCCATGGACGCTCCACATAAAATTTCACTTTGATTGGCCGAGCAGTTTCAGAGAAGAAGATCTTTGAAAAGTGTGTATGGACGACAGACTGGCCAAGGTCAAAAGATGACCTTGACCTAAATTAATCACATACCTTCATCTACTCCATAAGTGGTTTGCATCTACCACTTTTCAGGTCTCAGGCTGCAACAGTTTTAAAAAAATCCATAGTTTTCACTTTTTCCCATGTAAAAGCCTATGTTTCCAAAATTGACCTTGCCGTAAAATAGGTCAAGGTCATCCTATGATCCACTGCATGAAAACCTCGATTTACGCGAATTTACAAACATATGCAAATATTTGGTAAAGTTATGGAATTACATGCGCTAATCATTTACAATGGTTTCTTCATAAAAGTAAATGTATCAAAAATTTACTGGTGCTTGCATATTAATAAAATACTTGGCAAATGTTGAGTCGAAATTTGCTGGGAATTTACATGACAGGTAAATGTTGCGATGAATTTGACTTTTATTTTCTTGCGTTGTTTTGCATGTGTAAATATTGACATTGGCAATTTTTTTACATATCCTATGTGTGCCTTTAGCTTGCCGCATTTACCAAGGCATGCATATCATTGAAATGTCAATATTTGATATCTGATTTACGTATCCTCCGTAAATGCGAATGTTTGTCTCTTTTGATAACGTTGTTTACATGTCCAAAGACTGGCATTAGCAATCATTTTGCATACCCTATGTGTGCCTTTAGCTTGCCGCATTTACAATGGTATGTATACTATTGGCAATGCCTAAGTTTGATAGCTGATTTACGTATCGTCTGTAAACGTAAATATTTGTTTCGTTTGGTTGCATTTTTGTACATATTCAAAGACTGGCATTTGCAATCATTTTGCATACCTTATGTGTGCCTTTAGCTTGCCGCATTTACAATGGTATGTATAATATTGGCTATGCCAATATTTGATTACTTATTTACGTATCTTCCGTAAACGTTAATCTTTGTTGCTTTTGATTGCGTTGTTGTATATGTTCAAAGACTGGCATTAGCAATCATTTTGCATACCCTATGTGTGCCTTTAGCTTGCCGCATTTGCAATGGTATGTATACTATTGGCTATGCCTAAATTTGATAGCTGATTTACGTATCTTCCGTAAACGTAAATATTTGTTTCGTTTGGTTGCGTTTTTGTACATGTTCAAAGACTGGCATTTACAATCATTTTGCATACTCTATGTATGCCTTTAGCTTGCCGCATTTACAATGGTATGTATAATATTGGTTATGCCAATATTTGATTACTTATTTACGTATCTTCCGTAAACGTTAATCTTTGTTTCTTTTGATTGCGTTGCTGTACATGTTAAAAGACTGGCATTTCCAATCATTTTGCAAACCTTACGCATGCCTTAAGCTTGCCGCATTTAAAATGGTATGTATACATCTAGCTATGTCAATATTTGATGGCTGATTTACGTATCTTCCGCAGGCATTAATGTTTGCTTCGTTTGGTTGCGCTGTTGTACATGTTCAAAAACTGACATTAGCAATATGGGCATGGTAGAAAAATAAGGGCGAAACGACTCACCAAATAGGGGCGAAACGACTCACGGGCGAAACGACCCAGGGCGAAACGACCCAGGGTGAAACGACTCACGGGCGAAACAACTCACGGGCGAAATGACCCGGGGTCGTTTTGTTGGTTGTTTTGCTGTACATATTCAAAGTCTGGCATTAGCATTCGTTTTGCATACTTTGTGTATGCCTTTAGCTTACCGCATTTACAATGATATGTGTATTACTGAGTAAGCCAATATTTACTGATTCACGTATCAGGCTTCTGTAAACGTGAATGTTTGTTTCGTTTGGTTGCGTTGTTTTACATGTTCAAAGACTGGCATTTGCAATCTTTTTGCACCCCTTACATATACATGTACATATATACTGCTGCATTTACAATGGTACATGTATAATTTTTGATAACTAGTAATCGCACTATACCACAGATTGATCTAAAACATGTACAGAAATGATATTTTGAAATAACAAAACACCGCTTACGCCTTGATCACATTGTGAAGATATATCTTCAACATACAGCGTTTTACAGAATCAAATCTATGCCACTGACTGTTAACTTTGCGATATCGTTCGAGAAACATTTTAATCGCTTCAGGGTGTGTTTTCAGCATGTGAAAGAACGTGTAATACGTAAATTACATAAGCGTAGTTTGAGGGGTATGCGGGGAATATACAAAAATAATACTCATGCTTGGCCAGATGACACTCCGACTTCGGATTGCATGCCTGTTACTGAATATTCTTAAACCACCCTAAAGAAAGGCCGGTATAATTAAACATAAATTGATCGTATACGTATTTTTCTTGCTATTGTTGTCACATATACAGTGTCAGTTTTGCTTTTGTTTAGCACGTATTGGTAATGCTGTGGCTTTTAAATGTACAAAACCAAAAATCCTGTATACATATAGCTGATATAATTACTTCATTTTCATTTAGGTGGCGTTCGGTTCGGATAATATGTCCGTGCAATGAATACCCAATTAAACCCCACTTTTATACAGTAAAACTGAGGTATGCAGGGGTATACATATTTTTTCTTATCTTTGGTCCAAAACATACATTGTGGAGCCGCCTAGGCGAGGCGGTTTTAAAGTGTACCCATGATCTATGATTTGAGCAATAATATTAATAAAATAAATATAAGTTTTTTCTGATGCTATTTTCATTTTTTACAGCTGAAAAAAAAAATCTGTATATTGCATGGACACGTTTTTGTAATGCGAAAGATCAATTGCTACAAACACGTAACGCAAATATTAATTACCAGTTATACACAACTAAAATGTACTGAAATACGATATTGGTCGCTGAAATATTGCACAATTGGTCATTGATACTTTAACAGGGTTTAAAGCTGACAAACTAAGCTGTATATGTAAAATCCGACTGGCTTACTGTGGGGAACTGGACGCTCGGTCGGCAAACATACTGTGAAACCAGCTTAAGGTGCAATATTACAGTTCCTGTGATAACCGTGAGAACACTCGGACTCCGATTCAAGATGTCCTGGGTTCGATTCCCACCGTGGCGGCACCCTGTTGACTCCCCACAGCACTGGTTTTTACCCAAGAAGCGGTGACCGTCCCGAAATGACTGAAAATTGTTGACTGGAAGATTAAACCTTAGTACAAACAAAACCATTTGTTTTTACATTAGTTATGACTAGACGTCCCAGTAAACAAGTTTTGAGTCATGTTGGGGCAAAGGGCCACCACTTCTTGTGTTTTAAACAATACTATAGATTCATGAACACAGCTTGTATGGTAGAGTTATGTCTAGAACCCAGGGCCTCCCGCATCGGAGTCCTGTAGTCTACCCCTTCGGCACTGCACTTCATTTTTTAAATGAAATGAAGTCAAATTGTATTGAGGCTTAATGTCCCAGTCAACATTATTTCAATCATGTCGGTACAGAGCCGATTCTTCTTGGGTTTAACCAGTACTGTAAGGAGTTAATGTGTTTTGCTCAAGGACACAACACGGTGACGCCTGTGGGGATCGAACCTAGGACCTCTCTATTTGGAGTCTTGACACTCTACCACTATGCCACAGGGCTCTAAAGTGAAGTCTGAATACTGAAACAGACTGGACTGTGTCATGTGGAGTTGAATTAATCACTTAAATAATGTTCATTTGAAAATGGTATTTTCAGTGAAAAGCAGCCACCTTTTCTAGTGATGATAGAGCACATGTTTTATTCGTTTGTAACTATCGTCTTTTTAGTGGTGCAGAAATTTAGTTATACGTAGGGCTACCTGCTATGTGATGTAGTGGCTTATTGGCGTGGTTTATTCAACCCCGGCACATCACACACCCCTGGTTGTTATATTAAGTCAATAAGAATTCTGTAAACACGGCATATTATTGTTTTCATTCCAATACAAATAAGAACTTGCTTCTTCTTAACACGTGTAGGAGAACATTTAAAAATAAGGAATCAAAAAAAAAAAAAAAAAAAAAAAAAAAAAAAAAAAAAAAAAAACAGCTGTTAGTATTACATTATACAATTAATGACTTTTGAGGCATTGGATATGATGTGATATCGACCCGAGAATACCAATATTGACCGAGGCGAGATGTGATATCGACCCGAGAATACCAATATTGACCGAGGCGAAGCCGAGGTCAATATTGGTATTCTCGGGTCGATATCACATCATATCCAATGCCTCAAAAGTCATTCGCCTCTGTCAATATTGGCATTCTCGGGTCGATATCACATCATATCCAATGCCTCAAAAGTCATTAACTGTTTTATTATATAATTTCTGACAAAATGTCATGCAATGAAAAGAAACCAACTGAGACAGATATAGAATAAAAATGTTCCCAAGGCTTCTTTTTTAACCAGAGGGGTGTAATTCTGATGTAGATAAGACCAGCATGTGCAGTTATTTTGCAAAGGTCACAAAATGTTGAATTTTTCTTATTCCCAAATTTTGTACCTCTTTCGATGGACACGCGATTACGCGCAGCGCTATGCGAAAGCAGAACCAGAACGCCAGCTCTAAATTTGGTAACTAATATAGACCTGCCAGCACGCGCTAGCCAGTTAATATGACAATTTGAAGACTTGCCACGTGGGCGCTTTGGGCCAATGAAAAGCGAGATTTTCAGTAGCTTATATAATAAACTACGATAGATCTACAAGATGTCCTTTTAACATTGCAGGAGGCAGTTGATGTATCATGCTCCAGCAAAGGTTAACATCAATGGCCCTGGTTCATTCAACCTGTGATTCATTCAAACCCCTGACTCCCTAAACACACCTGTCACACCTGCAAGCAGAACTTGGCTTGTCTCACAATTACCCAGTGCGGGACTTGAACCCACACCAAACACAGCGCTGAGATGATTGAGTGATTATGAAACTAATATAATTTAGATATCTTATATACTAAATGAGAGATCTGCTATACCTAAATAATATATCTTCTTCACAAGATAAATCAAGATATCTTCCTAACAAGATTAATAAAGATATCTACTTTGGTTTATAAGACATCTTTATTGCTAAACTAGGTACCTTAATTAGCAAATAAGATATCTAAATTGGTAAAACAAATATCTTATATACAGTGGTCAATAAGATATCTTTTACGGTAAATTAGATATCTTAATTAGAAAAACGATATCTTAATTTATAATTCAGATATATGAATTAATACAATATATCTTAATTAAGGCTATAAATTAGATATCTGTATTGACATAGTAGAAATCTTATTTAAGTAAAAGAAATAGGTTGTGATTGGGCGAAATAAATAAGATATATTATAAACTAAAGGTGTCTTATTTGTTTAGCTCATTAAGATAGCTAATGAAGGATATAAGATAACTTTTTTTTGTAAATAAGATATCTTATTTGTCTAAAACCATATCTACTTAAGCATATTAGATATCTTATGTAATAAAGATATCTTATATACTCAAGAAGATATCTTATTTGACAAATATAAAAAGCTTATATGTTAACATAGATATCTATACAACTATTTTAAATATCTCAAATGCTGATTAAGATGTCATATCCTCAAATGCTGATAAGATGTCATATTAAGAAAAAAAATCTAATATCTTATATCATAATTGCTATATCAGATATCTTTATGACAAATTATGAATTAAGATATGTTACATACTTTTTACAAATAAGATATCTAATATAATTTTAAGAATCTTATTTGTCAATTTAGATATCATTTTTTACAAATAAGATATCTTATTAAGCCTGAATGATATCTAAATTTCTTGCACACCAGATAGAGAAACCCTACGTTTTACCCCATGTGAGAAAGTCTTATCCCACCCTCGTTATCTCACCCCGGTCGCATCCTGCGTTCAAGAGTTCTTTTTTAACATTGGTTGTATAGGACGTCACGTAATTTCGTCGCTAAGCACACACGTCACGATGACATCAAAACGTTTTAATTCAAAATGGCGGACGCCGCGATTGTAGCATTTTTCTAGGCGAGCCTCGTGATGCCAAAATGTGACCCTCGGGACAGATTTGTCTATCCATACCTGACACTCATGTAAGATTCTTATAATACTATATAAGACATCCAAATTAACATTGCGGATATCTAATATTAACATTTTGTATATCTAATATAATTAAATGGATATCGTATTTGCTATATAAGATATCTTCTTTATAATAGATATCTAATAAATTAAAGTAAATATCATATTTATTAAACAAGATATCTAATATTCCATAACCGATATCTGCTTTCTTGAATAAACAGTAAATTGGCTTGCCATAGAAATGGGATCCTGAAACAACAGTCGAAAGGAATGTGGATCTGTTTCAAATACTAGTCATCAATACTCGTTAGTGGCCTTGACTATTTGTATTTAATGAATTCCAGTCTGGCAGTAAATGTTACCTCTCTCAAGTGGCACCGAAAATGAAAAAAGTATGCAATGATCATGATTAGAGGAAATGGTGCAATCAGAAATTCCCACTCCGAAAACCAATGTAAAAAACTACATTGAAAATAAGGTACTTGGTATACTTCCCGTCTGTAGAAAGTCCATGGAAACAGTGGACAAAATCCATGGACAAAATCCATGGACAAAGTCCGGCTGGAGTATTGGAACGAAAACAGTGGACAATTTCCAGTGTTTCCATGGATAATGTCCATGGATGTTTTCCAGTATGTCCATGGATTTTTTCCAGGGAGATAGTGGACAATGTCCATGGAAATTATCCATGGACAATGTCCATGGAAATTATCCATGGACAATGTCCATGGAAAAAGTCCATGGACATTGTCCATGGAATCTATGAAAATAATCCACGGATCTTTGAGCAGTAGGCTGTGCAGTATAGACCCTGCTCACAAGAGCCCTGAATAATGAATTACTGTTGAATCATATTATAGCTTTCATGCACATTATTGATAGACTTTATAACTGCCATATCTTTGTTTGTTGAAAGAGCTATCAAGAGCTTATGACTCTTTATAAAGAGCATTGAGGCAAATGAAAAACCAGCACAGTTGCAATCAGTAAAGGGAGGGAATGGGTTTGCTACTACCTACTTGTTTTTTTCAATAGCCTGTGTGCATTGGAAGGATGTACCCAGAAAGTCATTCTGAAAATGACTTCTCATTCAGGCCAAAACCCTGTTGTAACAAAGCATGTTATAAAGAGGTCCCAGTGTATTTTCATAATTTAACATCAATATTCTTCTAAATTAATGCTTACCTGCAAGACAGCAAGGCAACAATCTTGCTTTTGCAACTCCTAGAGCTTTTATCAATGTATCTGTCCAGAAATGTTCTTTCATTCCCCACATGCTTTCTACAAAAGCTTTATCTTGACCAATTCCCATCAATGTTTTATCAGTTTTCTCTTTTAGTTAGCATCTCTTAGTCTGTCTGCAGCATATTTTTCAAGTTTCTTGCTTGCTGGCATTTTGATGTCTTAGATGTTTGAAGATTTGTTCAGACTAGATTACTGTTTACTTTCTAAAATTATGTGAAACAGGAAAAGATGGTGATGTCAGATATCATGGGATTATGGGTAATTCTAAGAGTGGAAATTGTCCATGGACGACTCTGTACAATGTCTATGGCATTTGTCCATTCTTCCATGAGGAGATGCTGGAAAAATTCCATGGACAATGTCCACAGTACCACAGTACCCTGGACATTGTCCATGGATTCCGTGGACATTGTCCACACATTCCATGGATTCCATGGACATTGTCCACACATTCCATAGATTCCATGGACAATGTCCATGGATTCTGTGGAAAATATCCAGGGTACTGTGGACATTGTCCATGGATTCCGTGGACATTGTCCACACATTCCATGGATTCCATGGACATTGTCCACACATTCCATGGATTCCATGGACAATGTCCATGGATTCCGTGGAAAATGTCCATGGATTCCGTGGAAAATGTCCAGGATGTCCATGGAATCCATGGACTTTCTACAGACGGGTTAGGGAACATTTTGTAATCTGAGTGAGTAGCTTTTTCCAACTAGGCAGTCACTCAGAACTTTACCCAAACATGAAAACATACATAAGGTGACATAGCGAAGCGGTAAGGTGGTGAGAAATGGGATCAATGCCCATCCTTGTGAGACCAAAAAACAGAAAAAATGTAAAATTGTACACACATGAATACTACTTATAAGATTGTCCGTCTCACTGATTGAAAAAAAAAAATTGAATTGATTTAACAAAAAGTTAAAAAATAAATAAATAAATAAATAATAGTGTTTTGTGATATACACAAATATACAACAAGGTTCTACATTAAGGACAGTCAGACGTCACTGACACTATTTTTTGCTCTTTTTTCAAAACTGATAGTTTATAAATACATTAAGTTTATTCTACATCATGTGCAAAAATTAAAATCATATCTTTGTCAGAAATGCTAGAATTTGATAAAATTTCCAAAGTAACTGTAAAATGTGGATAAGTTTGTTCTATCAATTTACCCCTGATTGCCAATGGCCAATTGATTTCACACACTATAAAGATTTTTCTGTACCAGGAGGCTGAAGGGCCAGTAGGCTATTAATCAACTTAGACAGACAAGAACTGTCTTGCCTTGAGAAAACCTGTGTTAGTTCTTGCACAAAACATAAAAAAATAAAATAAAAAAATAAAAATAAAGAAAAGATGAGCTGTGTTTCTGCTGCAAAGTTCAGGACTTTGTTTTACACATTTGAACATCCCTATTATTAGAAACTGGTTAGTTTGTGTATCTCATTCTGTTAAATGGCCTAGACACCTGTAATTCTCACAGTGGGGCATTGTTCTTTTTATATAGCATCATTCATTGCTCATGATATTATATTTGAGCCGCGACATAAGAAAACTGGACTTTTGCCTATATATATACGGCAACAAAGGCGGAGATCAACTGTGCAGTAACTGCACAGCTGACCAGCGTCTTTGTTTTCGCTTCACGGATTGTACAATTCCTCTTCTTCCTAGATCCGAAACTTCAAGCTTCTAACCATGTCATGTAGCTGTATAGGCCGGTTTGTGTCGGACCTGGTCCGAAACCCTGAAGATCAGAGCATGCTGAAGATCAGTCCATGTATTATCTTAGCTTATCTTTTTCTCAAATTGGTTGCATAAGTGTGATCAGAACTTTTGTTCTTTTCTTTCTTTTTTTCTCTTTACTGTATATCTAGTATAATCTTACTACATGTAGTTGATGATTTTCAAATTTCAATGTATAAAGTGTAATGTAAACTATGAAACTCTAAGTCATGGTTTGCATCCAACCTCTCGGGTTTCATGGTATGTTTCATGGTATAAGTACCTGATTGTTGGTTTGGTTTTTTCCCACCTCGGTTTTTGGAGTGGGAATCTTTTTCTGGTTGCGCCTTTTCCTGATCTTTGCCTACTTGTACCTTTGGATGTACATAGGTTTTCCCAAGATAAAGGCCAACATCAGACATACTGAAGACAGTAAAACGCAATAAACTTGCCCCAATCCATTCATTTCCTGTAACAGTTGGTTTTCCACATCCATCATTAAGTGATAGCAGATTATGCCTCCCTTTTGAAGATTTCCTGGAGAATGTTCCACTACTTAGGGCAGGTCATTAATTAATGACCGTGAAATGTATTCATGACTGGAGATCAGGCTATTGGTTAAAATAAACAATATTTTCATAATTTTGGCCTACTATGATAAAGCAGACCAGCCCAAAAGGTGTGTAGCAAAGTCTCCCAGAGTGCTGATTGGATGTGTGAAGATGCCATGTCTTAGAATCTACCTATTCAAGAGGATTATAGACATTTTGTATCATCAAACAGTTTTAAGGTCTATCTGACAATTAGATTTTCAAAAGAACTTCGATTTCAAAGTGGTATAACTCTTTTATTTATGGACGGATCTACATAATATTTGGTGGGTGGATGGTTTGAAGTATGACAAAGATAAATGTATCACAGATTTTCTTTATTTTGAACGGTTCTTGATCTATCAAGGATTTTGTTAGGGATGACCAATTAATTATGAACTGCATGACAAAATGTGCTGTATTTCTGCTTTGAGACATTATTTCGAAAATCCCTGATACATTATTGTAGATCTCTATTAACCGATGGCTGTCACAGAAAAAGGTACCTCTAACTCAAAAACTTAAAAAGAAGATGCAAATAAACTGCAAAAAGACAATTAAAATTGTCTCATTGAGCCAACAAAAGGCTATAAAGTATTCTCAACACATACATATATCAGTAGGAAGAACATCTTCTCTTCTTTCAGGTGACATGCAGATTATTCTTGTAACATTTTCCTAAGGTAGACTAAATGCCTTGCAAACATGACTAGTATCAATATTTTAGCGATGGGAATGACTGTCCTTAATCACAATTATTAATTGGTTTGTGATAAATCTGATCGAATTTTACACTGCACATCATGTTTCTTGCAGTGTGGAGTTGATAAAAACACAGTTCATTGGTGGACCATGGGTCCAAACCTGCATTTCAAGTTGTAGAACATCATAAACTTGCTTTAAATCATAAAGAATCTGTAACATTTATCATAAAGAATCAGTAACATATATCATAAAGAATCCGTTACCCACATTTTGATATCATACGGAATCTGTAACGTATGATCAAGAATCCGTAGCATGCAAAAAATGAAAAAGGGTTATAAAGCAGGGTAATGTAGAATTTGAAGGTCCATATATCACTTTTATTAACTGTTTCAATGTTTCCAAACATGTTTGCTTAGGAATTCATATTTGCTCAATTTATCTAATTGGTTTTATTTTGAAACCCTAACATGTAGAATATATACATAGATTATCATGAACCATGCTTCTAATATGTCTCCTGGCAAAATTTAGATCTACAACTATCTAAAATTACCATTTTTTGCTGTTTGCAATTGGGAGTATCAATCCTTGTCAAGAATCCGTAGCATTTGTCAAGAATCCGTTACCTTTTATCATCAAGAATCAGTAGCTGATATCATAAAGAATCACTCACACTGTGACGGACCTAAAACAGTGTGATATTGGTCCCCAATTTCATGCCTCAATTTAGCTGTACAGTCTGGCTGTACAACCTGGGCCCAGTTGTTCAAAATTAACGACATTGTTAGTGAACGATTCGTTAAAATTTCAAACATGAATATTACAAATACACTGTTATTTTTTGCTGATAAAATGTGAGAATCCTTTGCAATGCAAAGGATTCTCACATTTTATCAACAAAAAATAACAGTGTATTTGCTTATATAGTTGAATTTTACTTAAAAATTGAGGTCTTAACGATGATGTCAAGCTAACAATGTTTTGAACAACTGGCCCCAGGTTTGTTTTATAAGCTTGCTCAAGCTCAAGCTGTTTAAAATTATAGTGTATTTTGTATAGACTGCATGGAAACAGATTTTCACCCAGCTCATGTCATTTCCAACCCTGACATTATGTGTTTATATGTCAAAGTTTGACAGTTTCATTACACAATTTGTTTATTTGCCACTTTTTCAGTTGTAAAAGTAAAAATTTCTTCTCTTTCAGATAAACTCAAAATGAAGTTAGTGGATATTTTTGACAATTTGGTCCACAACCGATACATGGAGCAATTTGACTACAAAGCAAGTTTCAAGTTCAAAACTGTGTTCTATAACACAAATTATAGCTATAGCTGTTGTCCTTGTGCGTTTGAAAATGAGTTTGTCGACTACATAGGAGAAAAAGGAAAGCTAAATGAAGAAATCTACAGCAAAATTGTGAAAAGCATTGAAGAAGGGAAGTGTCCCCACATTAACGAAAGAATACCACAAGAATGGAAGAGGGACACCTGTGTGTCTGGATTACAAGTCGCAATTGCTGCTAATTCAGATTTTCCTAACATTAAAAAAGAGGATATGTTTCAGACGAATTCAAGGTCCAGTGCAGGGATACTTAAGCTGAGTTCTCTTAGTATTGCTATGAACAAGAAGCGGAACTCTATCTTTGCTGCAAAAATGAACAACTTTGTTCATTGTTTAACAAGTCGACCAGAGAATAGGAATGTTTTCACTGTCGAGAGGGTGTCATATTTTAAAGCCCTAGTGCAAACTCAAGACCATGAATGGGTTAGAAAGGTATTGAGGCAAACCGATAAATTGGAAACCTACCATGAGCTAGAGAGAAAAACGCAAAGACTCGAAAACTATGAGAGGAGTTTGATTGAAGCTTTGAGATATACTTTTGATCATAGACTGAATGAACTTACCGATGTTATGCTTGAATACATTAAACAGCAACCAGAATTGTATTATAATATAGGTAATCTAATATGTCGATCAGCCATAATGTATGACAAACCAGATATTCTGAAACAGGTTCTGAAAGACAATTATTCTCCAAAGAAGGCTACTCAGAGTAAAAAAACTGAAGCAACATCCAGTGATGAGGAATCGGAGCACTACCTCGACTGGGCCACATTCCACATCTGTGACGTTCTCAACAGGCCAGGCTGTATGTCAGTTCTTCTTGAGCTAGGCTTATATGAAGAAAGTGCCCTAGGTTCAATCAAACCTGGAAATGCCTACGCCTGCCTTTTTACATTACTGGGTAATAGTTTTGATAACTTCAACAATGAAATATTAGCAAAACTCAAACAAATGCCTGATGTTGAAAAGCAAGCCATCACACTTTTCAGGGGTGGTGTGCATTATTTTGTGGATAGGCCTGATTTAGTAAAGGCAGTACTGGATCTTGGAGCAGACATTGCACTAGTGGAATCCACAATCTTTCTACGAATAGTAAATGAGGCAAGTCTTTACAACACACAAGCAAGAGAAACAGTCAAGGAGCTAATCAATGCTAATCCAAACTTGGAAAAGAATGGAACAGTCGTTCCACTAGAATTCAGCAAAGATGCCGAATTACTAATTGGTTCAAACAAACATCGTAAGAGTGTAACTGGAACTTACCAAACGGATTGTAAAGAGCATGGTCGTTTTGGATACAAGGGGGATAACTTCGCTTTGAATTTCTCTGCACCATTTTTTGCTGAATGTGGGTTCCCAGTTACACGGGAAAAGTTGGAGGAGAATTTGAGAAAGGCTGCTGTTGTGCATCCATCAATCCACAACTATATCAAACAGTACATAGAGAAGAATTTTGACAATCCTAGAACCCTGATGAACCAGTGCAAAGACCTCATGAGAAAGCATTTCAAAGGACAAGCACTGCACTGCTATCTAGAAAACTCTGATGCCCCAAAAAGTGTGAAAGACTTTGTTCTAATGAGGCATGTACTTCAACATCTGAAGCAATAGGGTGTTTGAATAGTTTAGGCAATGACACTTAGAAACTAACCTTTTTGTCACTTTCAAAGTTTTTTTCTACTACATTTACATGTAATAAGCATCATGTATATGAGCCGCATCATGAGAAAACCGGATTTTTGCTTATGCGAAAACAAAGGCGCAGAACAGCTGTGCAGTACAATTCCTCTTCTACTTATACTAAAAATATAATAATATAGCCAAAATTTCAAGGCTCTAGCCTGCTTCTGTGACTGTACAGGCCGATTTGTGTCGCACCTGGTAAAAAAACCGAAGGTCGGTTTTATAACGTCGCGGCTCATTTGTACTTCAATAGCATTATCGGGAACTTGCTCAGCATGACATAACGGAGATAGGTATCAAACCCAGAACCTCTTCTACTAGCTGGTCACCATGCTCCCCTGCATAAAAAGAAGCTGATCAGCTGGGCAATTATCCATCTACACCTCTGCTTTTGAATAAATAAGTATTAACCAGTACTGTGCTGAGTTAATGTGCCAAGGACACAACACGGTGCACTGTGTGGGGATCAAACCAAGGACCTCTTGATTCTGAGCCCATGCTCTACTACCAGGGTACTGCACTCCCGAAATGAAAGTGTTATAAAGAGGTTTTGGTGTCTTCTGTGGCTGTACAGTCTTTTCAGTGTTGGCTTGGTTATGGCCTAATTCACAGGTCAATTGTAACCATGCCCCCCCCCCCCCATGGATACAATGGACTTTACTTTATCCAATACATTTAGGTAAAAAAAAAAAAAAAAAAAAAAAAAAAAAAAAAAAAAAAAAAAAAAACACTCATAGTAATCCCCCATCCTCTTCCATGCCTGATGGGCCTGGTTACAAAAGTCTGGTGCATAACACCCCAGTCAAAATTTTTAAGCCTTATTTGATTAGTCACTTTCTGGGTGTTTTCAAGTGGTATGGGGACCTTTAAGTGTCTTGCTTAAGTTCACTACATGGCAGAGGTTCCTGTACTCTACCACTAGGCCTCAGCACTCTCCAGTCTTTTTAGTGTAAGACCTGGGCCCAATGTTATAAAACTTTTTTATGCTCAATTCAGCTGAGACTAAAATTTATCCTGCTCATAAATGTTAAAATGCCAACAATTGTTGGCATTTTAGCATTTATAAACAGGATAAATTACAAGTTGTAGAGTACCATGCCTTAATTTTCCACTGATTTCGACTACACTATTTCAACATTTACGAGCAGTTGAAATTTCATGCTCAGCTGAGCTGAGCTTGAAAAAAGTTTTATAGCCTCAAGACCTGGTAAAATAACGTGGAAGACAAAAAAGTCTTCTCACTATGGTCTAGATGAGACAGAAAAAATTAATCTGACATCCTAGTTATCTATTCTCCTAGTCCCTTGTGGCTATGTCTGATGGGATTTGCTTGTCAACCTAATGATGTCAGAAAAGATGGAATGCCGAGGCGGCCAGGGATTTGAAAGTGACAATAAAACTATTATCTTTACCAGAACTTGTTGATTAATGAGCAGTATTGCAAGAAATCCTAGAAATTCATCCTGAAATCATTCGAAAGAAAGAAAGAAAGAAAGAAAGAAAAGAAAGAAAGAAAAGAAAGAATGAGTTTTCAACTTGAGTGAAAAGTAGGAATAGAGGGACCATGAGGAATCAATGCAATTAAATTTAAAGTCCTAACATTGACACCCGGTAAATACATACAAAAACGAAACAAAACATTTTTCCGACAACACACTTGAAGAGCAACCTTGAAACCTTTTAAAATTAATAAAATCAGAAAATGTGAGACAATGCTGAAAACATAATGCCAAATACAGGACATTTCTGGTCACCGTGATCAGTCTGTTCTAACTCAAACTGCCATATTTTTTTCTGATTCATCATGAAAACTTGCCCATGCAATATACAGAGAATTTTTTCAGAAGAAAAAATGGAAAAATTCATTTGAAAAATATCAATTTTTTAAATATTTTTGCTCAAAACATACATTGTGGGTACACGTTAGAACCACCTCGCCAAGGCTGTTCTAAGGCGGTTCTAATGAGTACCCACAATCTATGTTTTGGAGCAAAAATAAGACCAGAGGACCATTGGTCCTGTGAACACTCACCTGAAGCCTGATCTTGAAATATTTTAAGTCATCATGAAACGACCTTGAGGTTGACTCCATTAAGAGTCTGCATCTAGCAACTTTCAGGTCTCAGGCTGCAACAGTTTCCAAAATATCCATTGGTTTGCATCTGTATCCAGTTTACAATAAAAATGCAACAGATCCTATAAAAAGTAGCGACAATGCTAGGATTTCGGTTATGTATCAGTGGCCCAATCACTTGCCCAATTTTCATCATTACAGTCATGAAAGTTCCTTATTTGCCCGGATATTATCGCTGTAGAGCTGTTACTGCTGACCAGTTACTGCTAGCAGTAACTACTGCTACTGCTAACTTCACACACATCTTCGTTTGAGGAACTTCTTTGGCAATTTAATGCACATATGTCTAAAAAGGTTAAAGTAGGCAATGATCAGAAAATGGTACAATCAGTATCTCAGTCTGCCATACATGCGTTATATGCTTGCCTAATAAGCTGAGAAAATTTTATCCCCTGTAGTAATGGAAATGCCTTTGACACTGACCAAAAGACTTCTGTTGTCGAACGGCTGGGTGCAGAATGATGGGCACACCAAATACTGGTTGCCAGCAATATAAACAGAACTATGGGTGCAACATGTCCTGCAACCACCACACCTGCACACAGGAAAGCTACAAAGAAAATGGACAGAAGAGCAGTTTGATTTTATTTGCTATTACTGCAGCTGGTGTTGTGCCGTGTGGCGGCCCAAAAAGGCTCCCTGTACATCACCCATAGTGCAGATTATATTGTCCTTTTGTTCCTTTGAGATCAGCGATGGTATTCTGAGAAATCAGAAAATTATTATCGGTTTACATTTATTTTCAAACCAACATTTAATATATTTGTTTTTCTCAAGTCTGTCGCGCGACCATCGTGCGACACTCGCACGATATTCGTATGAGTAACGCGAAAATTTCGCATTGTAAATTTGCCAAGATTTCGCGGGGACAGGTTCGTGACACTTGCACGACAGTTGTGTGACAGTCTAAATACGAAATATTTTGGCAAAAAAAAAAAAAAATCGCATAAATTTTTAAACATGTTTAAAACCTGCACGACCAGTTCGCGACTAGTTCGCGATACATGAAAATTCTCAAGACACTCGCAAGAATGTCGTGTGAAAGTCTGTGACAAAATTCGCAAAACAGTCATGAGAAATTTGCATGGCTTAATTCTGTCACAAAGTTTACTCCCGGGGGGGGGGGGGGGGGGCACTCCCTGGTAAGCAGTGTACCGATGCGTGATCAAAAAAACGATGAGAAAGGGTACTTTTTTTCAAGAAGGGCAGTGCGCAGCGCTGACATCATTTAGGGTAGGCAAAATGTCGTTTTTGTGGAAAAAGGGTATGTTTTTTACAATTCTGCTAAAACGCTGTGAAAAGGGTTGGACCGAGGCGTCCTTGGCCGATATATTTTGGGCCGAAATGACTAAAATGTCTAAAACCTAAGGGATAAGATATGATTTTCCCTTTCTGTTCAACAATGTGTGTTGCTTCAATAGAAATTATTGTTTCTGCTAATTGAGTAGTTCATACAAATAAAAATGGTTTGTATTAAATCTTGTCTTTTGTACCCTGCTCTCCATAATGCTTGCTATATGTAAGTGCTTGGTATTTATCTACTATAAGTAGATATATTTCAAGTATGTATAGAAGCCTAGTGGTGTAGTGGGAAAGCTGCTTGCCTTGTAAACCAGGGGTCAATTCCAGGCTTCTCCAGTTTTTCGTACAAGACTTAAACTAATTTCCTATCGCCATATTACCTTAGCTGTTTAGTGGGACAAAACACAAAATTAACCAACCAACCATTATTTCATATATATTTTTGTCAATTTTCTGTGTACATTTGAACAAATTCAGATGCTGAGGGCAAAGCTTGAAAGCCCTGAAACAATTTAAACCCCCAATACTTTATTACTGACAGTTCCAAGGCGATACTTCCTCTGTGGTTAGTCTGTTTCTCGTTTCAGTGATGACAATTTCGTTTGTATGTGCATTTTAAGGTTTACCATCTTTTCTTATTGTACCTGTATGTTGCCTATTTGTAACTTTAGCTATTTCATGTGTTGATTGCATGACCAAATGTTTGTTTATGATCATATCAGTTCCACATTTTTAAGCATTTTAACCCAACAGAGCCAAAGTCTCAAAGGTGATCTTATAGGATAGGCAGGTACCTGGCATCCATCTTCCGTTACTGTAGTCTGTCTATATTTTAAAATTACTTCTCTGAAGCCATCAGGCAGATCGTTTGCATATTACACATATAGCATCTTCACGTGGTTATAAAAGAATTATTGCATTCCAGTGTTTTAGTTGACTACAGTGGAAAGGGGTACTTTTTGACGGGACACAGTGGAAAGGGTCACATTTTAAAGCGAACACAGTGAAAAGGGGGGGGGGGGGTCAAATTTTAAATGTCGATCACACTGTTTAGGGTATGTTCAACAATCCTTTGATCACGCATCGGTACACTGCTTACCAGGGAGTGCCCCCCCCGGGAGTTTACTACAGTATTTATACCCCGGGATTTTACCCAAGTTTGATTACTATGAAATAGAAGTCAGTGCATGAGTCAGATGTTGTGAATTTAAGACATATCCAGTCATTTGGATGATATTTGAGCCTGTGCATGAGAAACCCAACAATTTGTGTTCCAGGTCCGACACAAATCAGGCTGTACAGTCACAGAAGATGGTTAGAGGCTTGAATTTTTGTACTTAAGTCGAATAGGGATTTTACTATCTGTGTAGCGAAAACAAAGGCGCTGATCAGCTTCGCGGTTACCGCGAAGCTGATCTGCGCCTTTGTTTTCGCCTATGCAGATTGTTTGTTTTCCCATGCATATCCATGCAGATTGTTTGTTTTCCCATGCCATATCCATGCAGATTGTTTGTTTTCCCATGCCATATCCATGCAGATTGTTTGTTTTCCCATGCCATATCCATGCAGATTGTTTGTTTTCCCATGCCATATCCATGCAGATTGTTTGTTTTCCCATGCCATATCCATGCAGATTGTTTGTTTTCCCATGCCATATCCATGCAGATTGTTTGTTTTCCCATGCCATATCCATGCAGATTGTGTGTTTTCCCATGCCATATCCATGCAGATTGTTTGTTTTCCCATGCCATATCCATGCAGATTGTTTGTTTTCCCATGCCATATCCATGCAGATTGTTTGTTTTCCCATGCCATATCCATGCAGATTGTTTGTTTTCCCATGCCATATCCATGCAGATTGTTTGTTTTCCCATGCCATATCCATGCAGATTGTTTGTTTTCCCATGCCATATCCATGCAGATTGTTTGTTTTCCCATGCCATATCCATGCAGATTGTTTGTTTTCCCATGCCATATCCATGCAGATTGTTTGTTTTCCCATGCCATATCCATGCAGATTGTTTGTTTTCCCATGCCATATCCATGCAGATTGTTTGTTTTCCCATGCCATATCCATATGACCTTAGCTATAAACTCAAATCAGACAGAGCATGACTTCGATTTATAAATACATTCAACCTGTCCAATTGAGCTGTGACTCAAGGGAGCAGGTCTTCGGGGGAAGGTTTTTGACTCTGTCGCAAATCATCCTGTACAGTCACACGAGCCGGAGGCTAGAAGCCCAGGGGGGGGTACTCTGAAATTTTCTGTATACATAGGCAAGGCTGACTTTTTTGGGGTCAAAATTTTGAATTTCCGTATTTTTTGGGGTTTTCAGAAAAACTAGTTATTTTTTAGGGTAGTGAGCTTTTTATGGATATTTTTTTGGGGTCATGCCTTTTCTGAATTATTTTTTGGGGTCATCTATAATTCTAAGTAATTTTTTGGGTTTTGCACATTTCTTGGGAAATCTCTTTATTTCTATAAAGATAAGAGTGGCTTACACTTATGTCTTACAAGGCCTTAAGATTCAATTTTGTTTGCGACCATGCCTTATGACTGGTCTCAGTGAAATTTTGGAAGCTTGATCATGATGATGTTGTTTGGATTGCAAATCAAATGGAATCAAAACCATCATAAGACTTACACTTTGAGATAAATAAAATCTTTAAATTTTATCCAACTTGGTATTTACTTCCTAGTTCCTACATGTATATACTTAACTGTATTGTGACGTGTTCTGTTGGTTGGTTGATTTGGGATTTAACGTCCCACCAACAGCTTAGATCATATGGATGTGATAAAATTTCATCATCAGGCATAAAAAAGATGAATACATGTAATTTTTTGGGGTAAGCTAAAAGTTCAAGTATTTTTTTGGGTATGCCTGATAGGACTGGTATTTTTTTGGGGTGGTCAGCAAATCTCAGTAATTTTTTGGGTTTGGTGGTAGAAGCTGGGGCCTCGCCTATGTATCCACAAAAAATGAGAGTACCCCCCCTGGGGCTAGAAGAAGGATTGTACGTAACCTGTGTAATGAAAAACAAAGGCACCAAGTACCTACACAGCTGATCTATGGCTTTATATTACTGTTATGAAAAAAGCAGCTTTTCTCATGATGAGGCTCAAAAGTTTCCTTTTTTCCAGGAAAATACAAGTTATATTAGAAATATTGATTATTATGCAGTGAACCAGTCCAAGGTCATCTAAGTGAATAGCCTAATGATTAGATCAGAGACAGTGGATGTGTTTTGACTTTGTGTGAGATCCAGGTAATATTTTACTTACTTTTCAAATAAACATGACTTGCCTCTGAGAGAACAAAAAAGTTTGATTACTTTGTAATATGCACAGCTTTTTATGCACAAAGTAATATGATGACCCACAATTATATGCTTTCAAAAAGAAGGCTTCTCACTTCGAGTATATGTGATAGATAGATACTTAACAAAATTTATGAGCCACACTACAAAAAATCAGATTTTTGCATGATGCAAAAACAAAGATGCAGATCAGCTGTGCAGTAACTGCAATCAGAGCCTTTGTTTCTGCTTTTTTTGGATAGTACCATATTCCTTTCTTTTTAAATCTGAAATGCCAAGCTTCTCCTGTGACAGTGCAGGCCGGTTTGTGTCTGGCCTTGTTGAAAATCCTAAGACCACTAAGCTCAAAATATCATGAGGAATTCTGCATTTTTTCGTGTGAAAACAGCAACTGTTGTCCTAGCAAAGATGTTAAGGGATGTTAAGCCACAAATGAAACAAACATACATATTCACAGGGGTTTAGGTCCGTCACAGTGCGAGATGATTCTTTATGATATCAGCTACTGAATCTTTATGATAGCGTTACAGATTCTTTATGATTCTCTTAGCTCATCTATTGGTAGGTGATCAGAAACCGGCGTTTCTAAGGTTTTTGATGCCTGAAATGACCTTTTTGGCACACATACATAGTATATATGAGCTGGAAATTGACTCCATCAATTTTAGCAATGTTGGTATACAGGTTGAAAGTTAATGGGTGATTAAATCCTTATAATGGTTAATTAAGCAAGGAAAATTGAAAATGAATATTAAAATACATAACACATCAAAACATTTTATCAACAGTTTAGAAATTTAACTAATTATCTTTTCAATGCATGTAAATCTTCAAAGGAATTGTTTCGCAGACTTTTGTGTTTTAAAGCATCAAAAGTATCATAAAGAATCTGTGACAAAATTTTGTCACGGATTCCGTATGATACAAAATGATGGGTAACGGATTCTTTATGATATGTTACAGATTCTTTATGACACTCTTTTATCGAGATAAACTACCAATTATGAGGCCCTCCCAGAGTTTTGGGGGATTCAGGGAGAAGGGCTATCTATTTTCAGAGATTTGGGGAGAAGGGTAATTTATTTTAAGGGATTTGGGGAGAAAGCATAACTTTTTGGAGTTTTAGGGAGCAGGGGGCTGAGGAAAACATTTTATGAGCTGGGGAGAAAGGTCATTTTTCTTTCAGGGAGCAGGGAGCAAAGACCCCCCCCCCCAGTGGGGGGTGGGGTGGGGGTGGGGGGCAATTATTAATGTCTCTGATCAACAAAGCAGGTTTGTGCTATGCGGTTTGGTAAACAAGTCATTATTTTATCAGGCAAACTGAGAGTTGAGCATTTATTTTCAAATATTATGATATGGTTTGGTTAAGTTATGACTAGACGTCCCAGTAAACAAGTTTTGAGTCATGTTGGGGCAAAGAGCCACCACTTCTTGTGTTTTAAACAATACTATAGATTCATGAACACAGCTTGAATGGTACAGTTATGTCTAGAACCCAGGGCCTCCCGCATCGGAGTCCTGTAGTCTACCCCTACGGCACTGCACTTCATTTTTAAATGAAATGAAGTCAAATTGTGTTGAGGCTTAATGTCCCAGTCAACATTGTTTCAGTCATGTCGGTACAGAGCCGATTCTTCTTGGGTTTAACCAGTACTGTAAGGAGTTAATGTGTTTTGCTCAAGGACACAACACGGTGACGCCTGTGGGGATCGAACCCAGGACCTCTCTATTTGGAGTCTGACACTCTACCACTATGCCACAGGGCTCTGAAGTGAAGTCTGAATACTGAAACAGACTGGACTGTGTCATGTGGAGTTGAATTAATCACTTAAATAATATTCATTTGAAAATGGTATTTTCAGTGAAAAGCAGCCACCTTTTCTAGTGATGATAGAGCACGTTTTATTCGTTTGTAACTATCGTCTTTTTAGTGGTGCAGAAATTTAGTTATACGTAGGCCTACCTGCCATGTGATGTAGTGGCTTATTGGCGTGGTTTATTCAACCCCGGCACATCACACACCCCTGGTTGTTATATTAAAGTGTTTTGGTACCCTTAATTAATATGTACTTCAAATTCAAGAGCTTTCAAAACAAAGCATTTTGATATAAATTTGATGAAAATCGGTGGTCTAATAAGAAAGTTATGGGTAATTAAGTATGAAATATGGATGGCCGCCATTTTGTTTTCTAGTTGAGGTTAAAAAATTTAGGATAAAATTAAAATTAAAGGCTTCCTTTAACATATATGTGTGCCAGTTTGATTAACAATGTTGCCTGTTGCTATAAATAAACAGCTATCAAAATTGGATAGGAAAATATTCGGGCTAAATTCATTTAATTTGATTTTTTTTTTCAGTTTTCATTTAGACTCCATGCATTACCAAAATTAGACTCCTGGCGGCCATTTTGAATATTTTCAAATTGCTCTTATTGCGCTATTTCTCAAGCGATTTTGAAAAATCTTTCTCCAGAATGTATAACTAGTGGACCCCAAGCTTATAGAAGTATTTATTCTAATTGGGTTCAATGTTTATTTTGATTTAAATAAAAATATGAAAACTAAGCGAACAAACAAAATGGCGGCGCCCATACAATTATTTTTTGCATGTTAAATTGCCTATTTATAACGTTCTTCTTTCCCAACCGATTTTTATCAACTTTATATCAAAATTCATGTTTTTGAAAACTCTACAATTTGAAGTACATATCAAATAAGGGTGCCAAAACACTTTAAGTCAATAAGAATTCTGTAAACACGGCATATTATTGTTTTCATTCCAATACAAATAAGGACTTGCTTCTACTTAACACGTGTAGGAGAACATTTAAATATAAGGAATCCAAAAAAAAAAAAAAAAAAAAAAAAAAAAAAAAAAAAAAAAAAAAAAAAAAACACACACACACACACACACACACACACACACACAGCTGTTAGTATTACATACTACGATAGATCTACAAGATGTCCTTTTAACATTGCAGGAGGCAGTTGATGTATCATACTCCAGCAAAGGTTAACATCCCTGGCCCTGGTTCATTCAACCTGTGATTCATTCAAACCCCTGACTCCCTAAACACACCTGTCACACCTGCAACCAGAACTTGGCTTGTCTCACAATTACCCAGTGCGGGACTTGAACCCACACCAAACACAGCGCTGAGATGATTGAGTGATTATGAAACTAATATAATTTAGATATCTTATATACTAAATGAGAGATCTGCTATACCTAAATAATATATCTTCTTCACAAGATAAATCAAGATATCTTCCTAACAAGATTAATAAAGATATCTACTTTGGTTTATAAGACATCTTTATTGCTAAACTAGGTACCTTAATTAGCAAATAAGATATCTAAATTGGTAAAACAAATATCTTATATACAGTGGTCAATAAGATATCTTTTACGGTAAATTAGATATCTTAATTAGAAAAACGATATCTTAATTTATAATTCAGATATATGAATTAATACAATATATCTTAATTAAGGCTATAAATTAGATATCTGTATTGACATAGTAGAAATCTTATTTAAGTAAGTGATTGGGCGAAATAAATAAGATATATTATAAACTAAAGGTGTCTTATTTGTTTAGCTCATTAAGATAGCTAATAAAGGATATAAGATAACTTTTTTTTGTAAATAAGATATCTTATTTGTCTAAAACCATATCTACTTAAGCATATTAGATATCTTATGTAATAAAGATATCTTATATACCCAAGAATCTTATTTGACAAATATAAAAAGTTTATATGTTAACATAGACATCTATACAACTATTTTAGATATCTCAAATGCTGATTAAGATGTCATATTCTCAAATGCTGATAAGATGTCATATTAAGAAAAAAAATCTAATATCTTATATCATAATTGCTATATCAGATATCTTTATGACAAATTATGAATTAAGATATGTTACATACTTTTTACAAATAAGATATCTAATATAATTTTTAAGATATCTTATTTGTCAATTTAGATATCATTTTTTACAAATAAGATATCTTATTAAGCCTGAATGATATCTAAATTTCTTGCACACCAGATAGAGAAACCCTACGTTTTACCCCATGTGAGAAATTCTTATCCCACCCTCGTTATCTCACCCCGGTCGCATCCTGCGTTCAAGTGTTCTTTTTTAACATTGGTTGTATAGGACGTCACGTAATTTCGTCGCTAAGCACACACGTCACGATGACATCAAAACGTTTTAATTCAAAATGGCGGACGCCGCGATTGTAGCATTTTTCTAGGTAAATAATATAAAAATCATGCTTCGCCGCATTGCGGCGTGCAAGAAAAAGAATCCATCATTCGTGTCAGGTATGGATAGACAAATCTGTCCCTCGGTTCACAGTCTGGCCTCGTGATGCCAAAATGTGACCCTCGGGACAGATTTGTCTATCCATACCTGACACTCATGTAAGATTCTTATAATACTATATAAGACATCTAAATTAACATTGCGGATATCTAATGATAGTTCGTCTCTCACTAATGAGAAAGACCATCATTATTTCTTGAATAGTGCTGATGTGTGTTGGTGAGTTCTTTGATGGCTGACTAGGCCAATTCTGGCTCTAAACTGTCGGTTGCAAGTAGAGCAAGTCAATGTCATAGAGTCTGATGGTGGCACATTTGTTTTAGCTTTGCGCTCTCTTCGCTTTCTTTCAGCTTCACAGATTCTCTTCTTTTCATAAAGAGCTGCTCCTTTGCTGATGAGACCTCGCCACTTTGATCGCTCCTGTGCAGTCTGTTCCCAGGACCCCATTGGTATTTCGAAATCCTTCAGAGAGGCTTTGAGGGTGTCTTTGTAGCGTTTCTTCTGGCCACCTTGAAAGCGCTTTCCCTCCTGTAGTTCTCCATAGAAAACTTTCTTTGGAAGTCGCGCATCAGGCATTCTTATAACATGGAATCAAGCTTGACACCAAGCTGAAAGTCTACAAGGATATCTAATATTAACATTTTGTATATCTAATATAATTAAATGGATATCGTATTTGCTATATAAGATATCTTCTTTATAATAGATATCTAATAAATTAAAGTAAATATCATATTTATTAAACAAGATATCTAATATTCCATAACCGATATCTGCTTTCTTGAATAAACAGTAAATTGGCTTGCCATAGAAATGGGATCCTGAAACAGCAGTGAAAGGAATGTGGATCTGTTTCAAATAATCAATACTCGTTAGTGGCCTTGACTATTTGTATTTAATGAATTCCAGTCTGGCAGTAATAATGTTACCTCTCTCAAGTGGCACCGAAAAGGAAAAAAGTATGCAATGATGATGATTAGAGGAAATGGTGCAATCAGAAATTCCCACTCCGAAAACCAATGTGAAAAAACTACATTGACAATAAGGTACTTGGTATACTTCCCGTCTGTAGAAAGTCCATGGTAACAGTGGACAAAATCCATGGACAAAATCCATGGACAAAGTCCGGCTGGAGTATTGGAACGAAAACAGTGGACAATTTCCAGTGTTTCCATGGATAATGTCCATGGATGTTTTCCAGTATGTCCATGGATTTTTTCCAGGGAGATAGTGGACAATGTCCATGGAAATTATCCATGGACAATGTCCATGGAAATTATCCATGGACAATGTCCATGGAAAAAGTCCATGGACATTGTCCATGGAATCTATGGAAATAATCCACGGATCTTTGAGCAGTAGGCTGTGCAGTGTAGACCCTGCTCACAAGAGCCCTGAATAATGAATTACTGTTGAATCATATTATAGCTTTCATGCACATTATTGATAGACTTTATAACTGCCATATCTTTGTATGTTGAAAGAGCTATCAAGAGCTTATGACTCTTTATAAAGAGCATGGAGGCAAATGAAAAACCAGCACAGTTGCAATCAGTAAAGGGAGGGAATGGGTTTGCTACTACCTACTTGTTGTTTTTCAATAGCCTGTGTGCATTGGAAGGATGTACCCAGAAAGTCATTCTGAAAATGACTTCTCATTCAGGCCAAAACCCTGTTGTAACAAAGCATGTTATAAAGAGGTCCCAGTGTATTTTCATATTTTAACATCAGTATTCTTCTAAATTAATGCTTACCTGCAAGGCAGCAAGTGCAACAATCTTGCTTTTGCAACTCCTAGAGCTTTTATCAATGTATCTGTCCAGAAATGTTCTTTCATTCCCCACATGCTTTCTACAAAAGCTTTATCTTGACCAATTCCCATCAATGTTTTAGCAGTTTTCTCTTTTAGTTAGCATCTCTTAGTCTGTCTGCAGCATATTTTTCAAGTTTCTTGCTTGCTGGCATTTTGATGTCTTAGATGTTTGAAGATTTGTTCAGACTAGATTCCTGTTTACTTTCTAAAATTATGTGAAACAGGAAAAGGAAGTGATGACAGACATCATGGGATTATGGGTAATGCTAAGAGTGGAAATTGTCCATGGACTACTCTGTACAATGTGTATGGAATTTGTCCACTCTTCCATGAGGAGATGCTGGAAAAATTCCATGGACAATGTCCACAGTACCACAGTACCCTGGACATTGTCCATGGATTCCGTGGACATTGTCCACACATTCCATGGATTCCATGGACATTGTCCACACATTCCATAGATTCCATGGACAATGTCCATGGATTCTGTGGAAAATATCCAGGGTACTGTGGACATTGTCCATGGATTCCGTGGGCATTGTCCACACATTCCATGGATTCCATGGACATTGTCCACACATTCCATGGATTCCATGGACAACCATGGATTCCGTGGAAAATGTCCATGGATTCCGTGGAAAATGTCCAGGATGTCCATGGAATCCATGGACTTTCTACAGACGGGTTAGGGAACATTTTGTAATCTGAGTGAGTAGCTTTTTCCAACTAGGCAGTCACTCAGAACTTTACCCAAACATGAAAACATACATAAGGTGACATAGCGAAGCGGTAAGGTGGTTAGAAATGGGATCAATGCCCATCCATGTGAGACCAAAAAACAGAAAAAAATGTAAAATTGTACACACATGAATACTACTTATAAGATTGTCCGTCTCACTGATTGAAAAAAAAAATTGAATTGATTTAACAAAAAGTTAAAAAATAAATAAATAAATAAATAATAGTGTTTTGTGATATACACAAAAATACAACAAGGTTCTACATTAATCACAATTATTAATTGGTTTGTGATAAATCTGATCGAATTTTACACTGCACATCATGTTTCTTGCAGTGTGGAGTTGATAAAAACACAGTTCATTGGTGGACCATTGGTCCAAACCTGCATTTCAAGTTGTAGAACATCATAAACTTGCTTTAAATCATAAAGAATCTGTAACATTTATCATAAAGAATCAGTAACATATATCATAAAGAATCCGTTACCCACATTTTGATATCATACGGAATCTGTAACGTATCATCAAGAATCCGTAGCATGCAAAAAATGAAAAAGGGTTATACCGCAGGGTCATGTAGAATTTGAAGGTCCATATATCACTTTTATTAACTGTTTCAATGTTTCCAAACATGTTTGCTTAGGAATTCACATAATTATACCGAATTGCCATGTTTTTCATATTTGCTCAATTTAACTAATTGGTTTTATTTTGAAACCCTAACATGTAGAATATATACATAGAATATCATGAACCATGCTTCTAATATGTCTCCTGGCAAAATTTAGATCTACAACTATCTAAAATTACCATTTTTTGCTGTTTGCAATTGGGAGTATCAATCCTTGTCAAGAATCCGTAGCATTTGTCAAGAATCCGTTACCTGATATCATCAAGAAATCAGTAGCTGATATCATAAAGAATCACTCACACTGTGACGGACCTAAAACAGTGTGATATTGGTCCCCAATTTCATGCCTCAATTTAACTGTACAGTCTGGCTATACAAACTAGGCCCAGTTGTTCAAAATTAACGACATTGTTAGTGAACGATTCGTTAAAATTTCAAACATGAATATTACAAATACACTGTTATTTTTGCTGATAAAATGTGAGAATCCTTTGCAATGCAAAGGATTCTCACATTTTATCAACAAAAAATAACAGTGTATTTGCTTATATAGTTGAATTTTACTTAAAAAATTGAGGTCTTAACGATGATGTCAAGCTAACAATGTTTTGAACAACTGGCCCCAGGTTTGTTTTATAATAATTGTTTTCATAGCTTGCTCAAGTTCAAGCTGTTTAAAATTATAGTGTATTTTGTATAGACTGCATGGAAACAGATTTTCACCCAGCTCATGTCATTTCCAACCCTGACATTATGTGTTTATATGTCAAAGTTTGACAGTTTCATTACACAATTTGTTTATTTGCCACTTTTTCAGTTGTAAAAGTAAAAATTTCTTCTCTTTCAGATAAACTCAAAATGAAGTTAGTGGATATTTTTGACAATTTGGTCCACAACCGATACATGGAGCAATTTGACTACAAAGCAAGTTTCAAGTTCAAAACTGTGTTCTATAACACAAATTATAGCTATAGCTGTTGTCCTTGTGCGTTTGAAAATGAGTTTGTTGACTATATAGGAGAAAAAGGAGAGCTAAATGAAGAAATCTACAGCAAAATTGTGAAAAGCATTGAAGAAGAGAAGTGTCCCCACATTAACGAAAGAATACCACAAGAATGGAAGAGGGACACCTGTGTGTCTGGATTACAAGTCGCAATTGCTGCTAATTCAGATTTTCCTAACATTAAAAAAGAGGATATGTTTCAGACGAATTCAAGGTCCAGTGCAGGGATACTTAAGCTGAGTTCTCTTAGTATTGCTATGAACAAGAAGCGGAACTCTATCTTTGCTGCAAAAATGAACAACTTTGTTCATTGTTTAACAAGTCGACCAGAGAATAGGAATGTTTTCACTGTCGAGAGGGTGTCATATTTTAAAGCCCTAGTGCAAACTCAAGACCATGAATGGGTTAGAAAGGTATTGAGGCAAACCGATAAATTGGAAACCTACCATGAGCTAGAGAGAAAAACGCAAAGACTCGAAAACTATGAGAGGAGTTTGATTGAAGCTTTGAGATATACTTTTGATCATAGACTTAATGAACTTACCGATGTTATGCTTGAATACATTAAACAGCAACCAGAATTGTATTATAATATAGGTAATCTAATATGTCGATCAGCCATAATGTATGACAAACCAGATGTTCTGAAACAGGTTCTGAAAGACAATTATTCTCCAAAGAAGGCTACTCAGAGTAAACAAACTGAAGCAACATCCAGTGATGAGGAATCGGAGCATTATCTCGACTGGGCAACATTCCACATCTGTGACGTTCTCAACAGGCCAGGCTGTATGTCAGTTCTTCTTGAGCTAGGCTTATATGAAGAAAGTGCCCTAGGTTCAATTAAACCTGGAAATGCCTACGCCTGCCTTTTTACATTACTGGGTAATAGTTTTGATAACTTCAACAATGAAATATTAGCAAAACTCAAACAAATTCCTGATGTCGAAAAGCAAGCCATCACACTTTTCAGGGGTGGTGTGCATTATTTTGTGGATAGGCCTGATTTAGTAAAGGCAGTACTGGATCTTGGAGCAGACATTGCACTAGTGGAATCCACAATCTTTCTACGAATAGTAAATGAGGCAAGTCTTTACAACACACAAGTAAGAGAAACAGTCAAGGAGCTAATCAATGCTAATCCAAACTTGGAAAAGAATGGAACAGTCGTTCCACTAGAATTCAGCAAAGATGCCGAATTACTAATTGGTTCAAACAAACATCGTAAGAGTGTAACTGGAACTTACCAAACGGATTGTAAAGAGCATGGTCGTTTTGGATACAAGGGGGATAACTTCGCTTTGAATTTCTCTGCACCATTTTTTGCTGAATGTGGGTTCCCAGTTACACGGGAAAAGTTGGAGGAGAATTTGAGAAAGGCTGCTGTTGTGCATCCATCAATCCACAACTATATCAAACAGTACATAGAGAAGAATTTTGACAATCCTAGAACCCTGATGAACCAGTGCAAAGACCTCATGAGAAAGCATTTCAAAGGACAAGCACTGCACTGCTATCTAGAAAACTCTGATGCCCCAAAAAGTGTGAAAGACTTTGTTCTAATGAGGCATGTACTTCAACCTCTGAAGCAATAGGGTGTTTGAATAGTTTAGGCAATGACACTTAGAAACTTACCTTTTTGTCACTTTCAAAGTTTTTTTCTACTACATTTACATGTAATAAGCATCATGTATATGAGCCGCATCACGAGAAAACCGGATTTTTGCTTATGCGAAAACAAAGGCGCAGAACAGCTGTGCAGTACAATTCCTCTTCTACTTATACTAAAAATATAATAATATAGCCAAAATTTCAAGGCTCTAGCCTGCTTCTGTGACTGTACAGGCCGATTTGTGTCGCACCTGGTAAAAAAACCGAAGGTCGGTTTTATAACGTCGCGGCTCATTTGTACTTCAATAGCATTATCGGGAACTTGCTCAGCATGACATAACGGAGATAGGTATCAAACCCAGAACCTCTTCTACTAGCTGGTCACCATGCTCCCCTGCATAAAAAGAAGCTGATCAGCTGGGCAATTATCCATCTACACCTCTGCTTTTGAATAAATAAGTATTAACCAGTACTGTGCTGAGTTAATGTGCCAAGGACACAACACGGTGCACTGTGTGGGGATCAAACCAAGGACCTCTTGATTCTGAGCCCATGCACTACTACCAGGGTACTGCACTCTCGAAATGAAAGTGTTATAAAGAGGTTTTGGTGTCTTCTGTGGCTGTACAGTCTTTTCAGTGTTGGCTTGGTTATGGCCTAATTCACAGGTCAATTGTAACCATGCCCCCCCCAGGCCCATGGATACAATGGAATTTACTTTATCCAATACATTTAGGTAAAAAAAACACTCATAGTAATCCCCCATCCTCTTCCATGCCTGATGGGCCTGGTTACAAAAGTCTGGTGCATAACACCCCAGTCAAAATTTTTAAGCCTTATTTGATTAGTCACTTTCTGGGTGTTTTCAAGTGGTATGGGGACCTTTAAGTGTCTTGCTTAAGTTCACTACATGGCAGAGGTTCCTGTACTCTACCACTAGGCCTCAGCACTCTCCAGTCTTTTTAGTGTAAGACCTGGGCCCAAGGTTATAAAACTTTTTTTATGCTCAATTCAGCTGAGACTAAAATTTATCCTGCTCATAAATGTTAAAATGCCAACACTTGTTGGCATTTTTAGCATTTATAAACAGGATAAATTACAAGTTGTAGAGTACCATGCCTTAATTTTCCACTGATTTCGACTACACTATTTCAACATTTACGAGCAGTTGAAATTTCATGCTCAGCTGAGCTGAGCTTGAAAAAAGTTTTAATTTATAGCCTCAAGACCTGGTAAAATAACTTGGAAGACAAAAAAGTATTCTCACTATTAGTCAATGTCGAATGGGCCAAAAAAGTCGTCCCGTGGGAATTTCATGACGATTTATGACGACCTACCTTAAATTGAACTTTGGGGCATATGTAACAATTTAAACCAGTTCGTCGCCCTGAGACCCGCGTATGGGCTGAACTATGACGTCATCAAAATGGCGACCAGCGCACTCATAATATGCGTTTTGAACAAGCATTTTCATACTATGCTTGATAGATAAAATTTAATTTCCAGCTTCTCGCTGATTTTAAATGGATGGATTTTACCAAATGTATTTATAAAAGCTATTTTAGCACAAAAATATCTCTCACAAGGAGAACAGCACTGAATATATGAGCCAAGTCACGACAAAATCCGCATACAAAGTGCTAAACTATGCATAGTACACCAGCAGCTAATTTGACATACCTTGCAACCCCCAAGACAATTTTTTCATGGATGCCATATCATTTATTGGGGCCCTAGAAATGCAAATATTTTTTGTCCTTAAAGATAAACTCAGTTGCACTATTAAAATATGGCACGGTTTCCATGGTAACCGTTAACGTGATTCTGTAGGATCGGGGGTGTACATACAAAATTGACCATATCTCCACTGTTATTTATCCTAAACTATTGAAAATGGTCTCATTTTAAAGCTTAGACATAGCCCTTTTTTCTATGGTAATAATGCAAAATATATAATAAACATATTCATTAATTTTCATGAAAACATAAAAATTGCAGAAAAATCTTTAAATATCCATAAATGAACTAATTTTAGGCCCAAACTCTAGTTGTGACACTTTGTTAATGAGGCAGTAATATCATATGACGAATTTATTGATGGCCTGGTCCTATATGAAAATTATCTCATTTGCATATTCATGAATATTAATAAAACTGTCAAAAAGTGAGGACAAACGAGGGAAAAACTATATCCATTGTAAGGTATTGGATAAGTTATAAGATCTAATCTATCTTGCATCCCAGGGACAAATTCTCAAGACTGGCATGGTTGTCAGAGACCACCTTTATGCCATAAAAATTTGTCCTCAGCAATGAAAAAAAAACACAGTTGCATGATGTAAAATTACATAGTTTCCACACCGCCCCTCATGTGATTCTAAAGAATAGGATGTACTTACAAAAATACTAATATCCAACCAATAGAACGCTCTAGAGTACTATAATTGGTCTGATAGTGATGCATGAAAATACCGATTTAACCTTGATACTAAATAGTAAAATATTAAATATTAAATCACTGACTTTAGATATTCATAAAAATTAATAAAACAAACATTAAAATTGGAGAAAAAATGTAAAAAAAAAAACAGAGGGTATATGTACAAAATCGCTTGTACAAGAGCTGTTAATCAACCCAGGATGCTGAAAGAGGTATCAAATGAATGCTATGACATTGTACTATGACCCTGAAGTATGGTATAAGAATAATCTGCTTTTCCATTTAATGAATTTTAATGAAAACTTAAGAAATTTGAGAGAGAGAAAAATGAAAATAAATGAATAAATGAGTAAACCTACAGAAGGACTTATGGTGCTGAAAATGGTGTCTAGGGCATTATTATACCATCGTATACTACAACGTTTGGGTCATTGTTTTAAAGGTCTAAGAATATTAACATAACCTTTTGAATTTAGAGAAAACAATACGGAAAAATAAGGGGCAAACGTAGAAAAACGCACATATCTTGGCTGCTGAAAGACCTAAGGTGCTATAATTGTTAATGAGTGATTGCTAGGACAATGTTCTGTAACCATATAATCAGATATATAAAGTAAAAATAGTAAAACTGAGATCCTTTAAGAGCAGTGAACATATGGATGAGAAAGTATATGGGTCATGCTGCGGTTTCGGCTACTCAAGCTTCAGATATTTTTGTTGCACGGATATCAATGAGATCCTTTAAAATAAACAGGAGCAAAATCAATGAAAAATGAAGGGGTCCACCAACAAAATCGCTTAAATCTCATTGGCCAATAGCCGAAGAGAACTCAAGTTGGCATCAATTTATTGCTAGGACAATGTTTTGTTGCCGTGTGTTCAAGCAAGATTTAATAAATTTTGCTGAAGCACATCCTTCCAGTTTCTGCTATTTTCACATTTTTTTCCGAAACTTTATGTATCGTTCAGAAAAGTTAATAGATGTGGTTAAGCTATCAGACTAAATGGCAGTAGTGCATTCTCCTATCATTCTGCTGGTACCATTTTCAGCACTCTAAGGATTTTGGCAGCTGAGATATGAACGATTTTGTTTGGTGTACCAGTTCATTTTTCGTTGAGTTTTCTCTTATTTATGAAGATCTCAGTAATATCCATAGAAATTGCTGATTATATGGTTATAGAACATTGTTCTAATAATGTTCTTATAATCATTTGATGCCAATTATAGCACTCTAGGTCTTTCAGTAGCCAAGATACATGCGTTTTTCTACGTATACACCCTAAATTGTTCCGTATATTTCTCTAATTCAAAAGTTTTTGTTAAAATTCTTAAAACTAAAAACCAACTGTTCTTTAGAATCGCATGAGAGGCGGTGTGGAAACTATATTATTTCATATCATGCAAATGTTTTTTCATTGCTGATGACAACATTTTATGGATTACAAAGGTCCCTCTGACAACACTTACAGCCTTCAGACTTTGCCCCGGGAATGCAAGATAGGTCTTATAACATATGCAATACCTTGCAATGGATATAATAGTTTTTCCCTCATTTTTCCTCACTTTTTGACATTCAGTTTATTAATTTTCATGAATATGCAAATGAGATAATTTTCATATAGGACCAGGTCATCAATAGATTTATCATATGATATTACTGGTTCAATAACAAAGTGTCTCAATGACAGTTTGGGCCTGAAATTAGTTCATAAATGGTGTTTTAAAGATTTTTGGCATTTTTCATTAAAATTAATGAGTATGCAAATAAGATAATTTGCATTACTTAGCATCGAAAAAAAGAGCTATGTCCATGCTTTAAAATGAGACCATGTTCAGTAGAATACGATAAGTAACAGTGCAGATATTATCAATTTTGTATGTACACCCCCATGCTTAAGAATCACGTTAATGGTTGCTATGGAAACCATGCAATTTTCCATAGTGTAATTGAGTTTATCTTTGAGGACAAACATTCTTTGCATTTCTGTGGTTCCAATGAATGATTTGGCACCCATGAAAAATTGTCCTTGGGGTGCAAAGTAGGTCAAATTAGCTCCCAGGGTACCTAGGTTTTAGAAGAAAAAACGTATATCCAACGTATGCACGAACGGACGTACGACCGAAAAAAGCAATATCCTTTGACCCATCGACTTAATTCGTCTATCGTGTGTCTAATCAGATTCATTTCATACATTTTCTTTGCCAAATACACTGTAAGTTATAATGCGATGTTTTCAATTGAGTTTGAGGAAAAAATACGAATAATTCATATATAGGCAGATAGCCGCCATATTGATGACGTCATAAATCGACTCTTACGCGGATGTAAGTGCGACGAACAGGTTTAATGTTATACATATACCTCATAGATAAGTTTTATATAGGTCGTCATAAATCGTCAAAAAAATCACACGAGATGCCCATTCGACATAGACTATATGGTCTAGATGAGACAGAAAAAAATTATCTGACATCCTAGTTATCTATTCTCCTAGTCCCGTGTGGCTATGTCTGATGGGATTTGCTTGTCAACCTAATGATGTCAGAAAAGATGGAATGCCGAGGCGGCCAGGGATTTGAAAGTGACAATAAAACTATTATCTTTACCAGAACTTGTTGATTAATGAGCAGTATTGCAAGAAATCCTAGAAATTCACCCTGAAATCATTCGAAAGAAAGAAAGAAAGAAAGAAAGAAAGAAAGAAAGAAAAGAAAGAATGAGTTTTCAACTTGAGTGAAAAGTAGGAATAGAGGGACCATGAGGAATCAATGCAATTAAATTTAAAGTCCCAACATTGACACCCGGTAAATACATACAAAAACGAAACAAAACATTTTTCCGACAACACACTTGAAGAGCAACCTTGAAACCTTTTAAAATTAATAAAATCAGAAAATGTGAGACAATGCTGAAAACATAATGCCAAATACAGGACATTTCTGGTTAGATCAGCTGGCTAACCTGGACTCCGATACACTTCGTGACCTCGCTTCTCTCCCGTGACAGCTTAGCATAGGTTGCCTTAAAACTATGGTCGAACAGATTATGGATTTCGTAAGAAGCTTATAACTGCTTTATTTGGTGATAAATGTTAGAATTTTTGTTATGTTTTGTTAGAAAATGCATAAATCTTTCAGTAAACATTTGGTTAGCCTGCAGAATTTCAATAAATTTGCAAAAAGCAATCGATTTTCTACTTTTTGTATCGTATTCTACAGTAGTCTCCCCTTATCTATTTATAGACGTATGTGATATTTTCAACAGAAAACCCGAAGTATTTTATGAATCTGCGTCATTTTACATCTGGATGTCTGGAATATATATAAATTAAGTCCTATCAGTCAGAAACGATATAACATAACATAATTTTCAATTTCTATGGAGTCTTCGATGCATTTTCATTTTCGACTAAGGGCTCAATAGAAGTCATTTCCGTCGGTATGGAGAGGTCTAACGGAATACCGATGGAAATATTCCGTCTAATTTCTGGTCACCGTGATCAGTCTGTTCTAATAGTTAAGACAGAAAATGAGAAAAGACGCTTCGTTATGAAGGTACAGGCATTTTGTGAGGAAAAGGGTTTGAGATCATTTTTAGGGGTATTCGGGTATGCTGAATCCAAAAACTAATGTTGGCAAGCTGAGAAATGGCTCCTTCACCATCTAATTTGCATATTTCCAAGATGGCCGACAAGATTAAGTAAAACACCAATTGCTGCAAATTGGTATATGTTGAGGATTCCAAACTGCTACAAAATAATAAAAATAACATTTTATAATGATTAGAAGGTCTTCAATGAATAAAAGAAAATTATCAAAAGTTAAAAGGCTGAGGTGGGAGTGCCGAGGGGCAGGGGTGTGGGCTTTTCTACTTGTACCTACAAAAGTGATTATATTTCCACTGTAACAAGTCCTAGACCACTGTACCTGGTCTCACTGTAAAGCATATATATAGCCTTTGGCTCCTTTGGTAAGTAATGCAAATCATCTAATTTGCATATTCATGAATTTTAATGAAAACATTAAAAATGGTAGAAAAATGGATTTAAAATCCATACAAATTTTAGGCCGAAGCTATCATTATGACAACTTGTTATTGCACCAGAAATACCACATATTAGAAATATATTGATGTCATGGGTCAATATGAAACTCTTCTCATTAGCATATTCATGAATATTAATTGAAATGTTAAAAATAGTGGCGAAAACCAGGGAAAGAGCTAGTGCCATTGAAAGTTTTTTTGTGCGTTATATGATCGTTCTTGCATTTTAGGACAAATTTTAATGGCTGCCAGTTTGATCAGATGGGCCAATTAAATGCAATAAAAAGTTGTCTTCAACAATGAACACACTAGCATGATATAAACATCACATTGTTTCCACAACCACTCCTAGTGTGATTCTATAGAATGGGATGAACTTACAAAAATATCCATGTCCCACCTCAATAAAATAGAACTGAGATCCTTTAAGAGCAGTGAGCACATTAAAGCATACTTTAGAATACTATGATTGATCTGATAGTATCGCATTGGCATAGCAATTTAACCTTCATGACTAATATTGACATAATTGAATTTACTTATATTCATGAATATCAATAAAAATCATAATGAGATAAAAATTGTTGAAAAAATAGGGGGTATACGTACAAAACTCCTGTACCAAGGCTGTTAAATGAACCTAGGATGCCGAAAGAAATATCAAATGAATGCTGTGGCAATGTACTATCACTCTGAAATATGATATAAGAATAATCGGATTTGTAATTTCATGTATATTAATGACTATTAATGAATTCTTTAAAAACAGAACAGAAAAAATGGAAAAATTGAAGGGGTAAACGTAAGAAATGGCTTGTATCTTGGCAACCCAAAGCCCTTAAGTGCTGAATAATGAATCAAATGGTTGTTCAGGCAATATTATGCCATCATGTATTACAAATTATAAGTCATTTGATTTTTATTTTCATGAATATTAATAACATCTTTAGGATTTTGGGTAAAAATGATGAAAGCATAAGGCAATATACACATAAAAAACGCACATATCATGGTTAATGATTGCTTAGACATTGTTCTATAACATTATAATCTGGTATTTGCTTTATCTGACATATTTGTTGTATGAATGTTAATAAGACCTTTATAAATAAGAGAAGAATGACCGGGAAATTAAGGGGGTTTACCAATAAAATTACTTATATATGGACTGCAACTGAACTTAGACAGTTCAAAGTGACATCAAATGATCGCTAGTCGTCTCAGCTACGATCAGAAGCAAATTTTTGTTTCACCTGTTTTCAGAGGTGTTTTGTAAAAGTTGTACCCTTGGCTTTGTTTCACTTTTTCCGAAATCTGTAAGTTAAACAGTTTCGGAAAATATATACCTTTTTATCATTCTATGCCACAGAATTCCGATATATCCAAAACTCTATTTCATCTTCAAAATCATGAAAAATTAAGAAAAGGGAGCTAACTTCTTACTTAGGAATCGGATTTGGCCGAAACTTAATATACTTAAAGCTGGTGTGTATATCCTGGTTATGAATAAGTTTGAACAGAATCAGATTAATAGCTAGCTAGAAAATAAGAAAACATTGTTTTCACCATTATAACCCTATGGGACCTATCCGTTGCCATGGTAACCAGAGTTTTGATCCATTCCACCCTATATTGTAATAAAAGTTGTGTTTTGATAAAAAGATGCGTCATGTGAAATTTGATGGTTCTGGGTTCATTGGTTTTAGAAATTTTGCACTTTTTGTTGTAGATTTTTTCTCTACGGACAGGACATTTTTGACCAAAATATAATTTCTATAATTCTACATTGTCATTGGCGTTGGTATAATATTTTTCTCATGACAATTATCAGTTCATAAGACTCCATTGCTCAATGTGATTTAAACTTCCAGAAGTATGTGACGTCATAGAGAAATGACATCTTACGGACAGGACACTTTTTTGTTACATTGTCCTCAGTAATTAGGGATATAAATATCTATCCAGTGATAAAAGTAAGTCAAGCGACTGGTTATTTTTATCGATAAGGTATGTCCAAATATTGTTTATAACACATTGGAAGTAGAATTGGATGTAACAGTCTGACTTATCTGGCAGGTCACTTTTCTCACTTTAAAATACCTCATTTTGGCACATGTCATCAGCTTTAGTAATCATGGCATAACTCAAAAACAAATAGTCGTAGCCCATTCAAATAAACGACAGAATAAAGGGGATATGGCCACTTACTAGCCACAGAATATTTTATATGCAAATAAAGTGTCAGTTTCAATCTCCTTACACATAAAAAGAAGCAACTTTCAAGTGAGACAGTATAACACCTGTTTTGGGGGTATTTTTGGCTATTTAAACTTATACTGTGAAAAAATGGCTTGTCCAATCAACATGATTTTTTTAGGCCAGTGAGAATTAATTGATCTTGACATCCTGCAATTCAATTTAAGTAAGTTAGTGTCGAAGAATTCGTTACACAACCGCATAACACTTGGTAAATTTAAAATTGTCATCTGATCTTAGCTGACCCGTAGTACAAGTACAATCTATTATTGCTATATGTTCAGATTTAAAAAAAAGAAACATATTTGTTAGCAACCAAGATACAAGCGATTTTGTATGAGCAAAACCTTCAATTTTATGTAAATTTTACAGTTTTTCGTAACATTCATGGCTTCAAGTAAGATGTTTTGTCTTAATCAGATATTGTTTATCTATCAGACTACGAGGGTCATTCAGGAATTAATGACAATGATTCCATTAAACTTTATTCTTAACACTTGTGTGCTTCTCATATACTAATAACCAAATTTGAAGATATATGCTATTCAATGGTTCCTCCAACATTTCGCTAAGATACCAGTTCTGTGATTGCTAGGCAACCAAAGAATACAAGGTAAATGAGCTTGGACGCGACATACTGTTGTTTATAAAAGCTAGTTCTTGCCTGGATTGAAGGCCAGTATCTTGGATATGTTAACAGCGTTTCATGAAGATTAAATATGTGGTTGTTGTAAGCATGACTGTCAATGGTATTGATCACAGTGACACTGTACACAGTGTTTCAAAATGAATCAGCACCGTCTCCAGTTCAAATTTAACTGTTTCAAATCTAGCTAGTCTTTTAAAATCTAATACTTGTTCCATAACAGTCTCAGATTTTTGAATTTTTGTTTTTGTTAAGAAGCGATAGGAATACCTTTAAGATTAAACACATCACTAGCTGTTGGAATTTATTTGATTGTTTCATTATATGGTTTAAAACACACTGTTAGGCTCAGAATGGGTTTATTTTGTCCTGTTCTGCTGTTGCTTAGCAACCACGCGTGCTGCAAATCAGGAAATTGACATATATAATATGGTGGCCCTTGTTGACCTCTAGTGCTTTCATTAATCATCAAAAATCACTGATAAGACTGTCCAAGCAACAATCCTACACGTTTTACTTACCCTACCCCCATACAAATATAAGTAAAAATTGAGGAGCCATATTCAAATTAGCATAGCGTCAAATCTAGACATGATAAAAGCACAAAATTTTCAGCACGAATGCATAATATATGTGTCCACATGTAACATGTCAAATAAAGCCGAGCTTAATTATGCTTTCCGAGATATGGATCCATTGTCATTAATTCTTGAATGACCCCCGTATATTGTCCTAACAATCTACGAGTACCATTTTCATCCCTCTAAGGGTATTAGCAGTGGAGATACATGTATAAGCAACTTTGTTGGTATACCGCCTTTACTTTTCGGTGATTTCTCTAGTTTAAAAGAGCTCATTAATATCCATACAACAAACATATCTAGATGCCTTATATATCAGATCATACTTATAATGGGGAAAATGTTATAGAACATTGTCATAGCAATCATCTGATTTCAACTTCGTCGCTTTAGGTCCTTCATTAGCCAAGATACATGTGTTTAAATGTATTACCTCCTATTTTTTTCTGCATTTTACCCCAATTCCTTAAGATTTTATTAATATACATGAAAATGAAACTCAAAATACTTATCTATTACAGTATGGGTGGTATAATATTGCCTAGTAACCGTTTGATTCCATTTACAGCACTTATGGTGCGACACCGCTCAAAATTTATCACTCCGCCGTACCCCACGAAAATAGTGCATTTGAAAATTTTGCCTAGGTGAGTTTGATACTGTATTACGAGCACATTTATTTGTGTCTGTTTTATATTTTGTATGCACTGCAAAGTATCACTAGTGTACGACATTTGGGTGTACAAAACACGATCTTAAAAGAGACTATTTCTCGTCGGAAGCTTCTGTCTGTAAACTACCCCCTCCTCAAATCTGCACCATTCTAGAGGGTAAAACCCAACCCTAGGGTGGTTGCAAAACGGAATACCGGGAAAACTCAACGGTCAACCCCCCTTTGAACTAGGCTCGTTGGGTAGATGTATGGCTGAGCTATCAGGCGAGGGGAGTCCTTTTGGTCATAAAATGTTTGGTAACAGCTGGGAGTGTCGCAAAGTGCGACAATTTGCATTGTGGCCTATGGACAATTTTTGACTGGTGTCACCCCTTATGGGCTTTTGGTTGCCAAGATATAAGTGTATTTGAAGTATCTGTTTAATCTTTTCCATTTTTTTTTCTCCCAATTTCATAAGTTTTCATTAATATACATGAAATGGAAAATCTTTCTTTTTCTTATATCACACTTCAAAGGGATTGTACGATATCATAGCATTTACTTGATACAATTTTCAACGCCCTAGGTTTATTTACAGCCCAGGTACAAGTGATTTTGTATGTACACTCCATATTCTTTCCATGATTTTTCTCCCATGTCTTACGATTTTCATTAATATTCATGAATATGCAAATACAATTATTTGAATATTAGGATTACCATTAAATCATTATGTCCAAGCACTTCTATCAGATCAATCATAGTATTCTAGAGAATGCTATTATTAGGATTTTTTTTGTAAGTGCACCCAGTTCTTTAGAATCACACAATGGATGGACGCGGCAACAATAATGATTTTACATCATGCAAATATGTTCATTGTCGAGGACAGTGTGTTACGGCATTTCAGTGGTCCCTCTGACCAAACTGGCAGCCATGGAAATTTGTCCTAAAATGCAAGAATGATCTTATAATCCACCAAAAATCTTTCAATGGCAATAGTTTTCCCCTGGTTTACGCCCCAGATTTCAATATTATAATTAATATTCATGAATATGCAAATGAGATAAAAATTTCAAATAGGTCCATGACATCAATATATTTGTCACATGATATATTACTAGTGCAATAACAGTGCCATAATGATGGTTTAGGCCTGGAAATTCTATGGATTTTAAACCATTTTTAATGTTTTCATTAAAATTCATGAATATGCAAATTAGATAATCTGCATTACTTACCACAGGATAAAAGGGATATGTCTAAGCTTAACAACGAAGCCACTGAGTGGTCTAGGACGAGCAACAGTGGCGATATGATCAATTTTGTAGGTACACCCCTCGTCAAGAATCCTGTTAACAGTTGCCATGGAAACAATGCTTTTTTTCATAGTGCAATTGAGTTTATCTTTGCAGCAAATATTCTTTGCATTTAAATTTATGTAATTTAGTCAAGCAATCATCTGACAATATATTTTTAGTGAATTTAGGCTCAGATCATGACAAACAAAGGACACGTTTCATCAATATAACAGATGCTAGATATTTTGACGGCCATTTTGAAAATATGCAAATTAGGACATGAAGACGTCATTTCTCAACTTGCCAACATTGGTTTTTGGATTCAGCACACCAAATTACCCCTAGTTCAAGTGTCAAACCCTTTTCCTCACAAAATGCCTGTACTTGTTAACTTTTTTCAATTTCTGTCTTACCTATAACTCAAACTGCCATATTTTTTCTGATTCATCACGAAAACTTGCCCATGCAATATACAGAGAATTTTTTCAGAAGAAAAAATGGAAAAAATCATTTGAAAAATATCGATTTTTTAAATATTTTTGCGCAAAACATACATTGTGGGTACACGTTAGAACCACCTCGCCAAGGCTGTTCTAAGGCGGTTCTAATGAGTACCCACAATCTATGTTTTGGAGCAAAAATAAGACCAGAGGACCATTGGTACTGTGAACACTCACCTGAAGCCTGATCTTGGAATATTAAGTCATCATGAAACGACCTTGACCTTGAGGTTGACTCCATTAAGAGTCTGCATGTAGCAACTTTCAGGTCTCAGGCTGCAACAGTTTCCAAAATATCCATTGGTTTCGCCTTTTCCCATTGTAAAAGCCTATGTTTCCAAAATTGACCTTGCCGTAAAATAGGTCAAGGTCATCCTAGGGTCATCATTTCAACAAACTATGATGGGCTGGAGTCCCAAATGCTACATACAAGTTTCGCGAATATTGGCCAGCCGGTTCTGGAGGAGAAGATTTTTGAGTTTTTTTTACCAAAGTTGGACATGGCGGCCATCTTGGTCATGTGACCCGAATTTCACGATCAAACTTTCGTCCCCCCTACCCATGGACGCTCCACATAAAATTTCACTTTGATTGGCCGAGCAGTTTCAGAGAAGAAGATCTTTGAAAAGTGTGTATGGACGACAGACTGGCCAAGGTCAAGAGATGACCTTGACCTAAATTAATCACATACCTTCATCTACTCCATAAGTTGTTTGCATCTACCACTTTTCAGCCCTCAGGTTGCAACAGTTTTAAAAAAAATCCATAGTTTCACTTTTTCCCATGTAAAAGCCTATGTTTCCAAATTTGACCTTGCCGTAAAATAGGTCAGGGTCATCCCAGGGTCACCATTTGCTCAAACCATGACGGGCTGGAGTCCCCAATGCTACATACCAAGTTTGGTGGAAATCGGCCCGATGGTTCTGGAGAAGAAGATTTTTGAGTGGTTTTTACCATATATGGGTGTGGCGGCCATCTTGGTCATGTGATCAAGATCCCGCGAACAAACTTTCGTTCCCCCTACCCATGGATGCTCCACACAAAATTTGGCTTTCATCGGCCAAGCGGTTTCAGAGAAGAAGATCTTTGAAATTGTGGACGGACGACGACGACGGACGGACGACGGAGCATGGCCATCCTATAAGCTCACCTTGTGAGCCTTCGGCTCAGGTGAGCACCCCTCCATACCCCAGTTTTGCTATATAAAGTGGGGTATTACGGGGTATACATTGCATGGACATGTTTTCCTGATGTATAATAATGGCCAAATGCATTAAAAACTTATACAAGACTCTCAAGCTAAATCATGGACATCTGCATCAATGATTAAAGACGTTCTTTAGTGTTTTTGTATGGTTAATTAATAAGAGCATTACTTCTGATCACTACTGATCTGCGGTGCATAATTTATAAGGTAGTGGCTAAGAGAGTTCATGTCTTGATGTAGATAAATGAGCTGCCGCATCAGAAAACCAACACTGTGGTTTCCGAACGGGTCAGATATAAACCTAGCTGTATGAGCACAGAAGATGGCTAGAGGCTGGAAATTTTAGATTTAGAAAGAAGAGGAATTGCACTATCCATATAGCAACCAGAGGACCATTGGTCATGAGAACGCTCACCTGAAGCCTGATCTTGGAGTATTAAGTCATAATGAAATGACCTTGACCTTGAATACTCACACACCTTTATTGACTTCATAAGTTGTCTGCATCTGCAAAGTTTCAGGTCTCAGGCTGCAATAGTTTCCAAACCCAGTGATTTCTGAGAAAACCATAATTTTAATTTTGATATTTAAATGACCTTGGACCAAGGTCAAGACATGACATTGGCCTTCATATATGGGCGTGGCGGCCATCTTGGTCATGTGACCTGGATTTTGCGATCAAACTTGAAATGCCACTAACCAAGGAGGCTCCACATAAATTTTCAACTAGATCGGCCAAGCGGTTTCAGAGAAGAAGATCTCAGGTTTCAGAGAATGAAAGTATGTGATTAATTTAGGTCAAGGTCATCTCTTGACCTTGGCCGATCTGTCGTCTATACACACTTTTCAAAGATCTTCTTCTCTGAAACCGCATGACCAATCAAACTGAAATTTTGTGGAGCATCCCTGGGTATGGGTAACGAAAGTGTGATCCCGAAATTTAGATCACATGACCAAGATGGCCACCGCGCCCATATATGGTAAAAACCACTCAAAAATCTTCTTCTCCAGAACGGGCAGGCCGATTTTCACGAAACTTGGTATGTAGCATTTGGGACTCCAGCCCATCATAGTTTGATAAAATGATGACCCTAGGATGACCTTGACCTATTTTACGGCAAGGTCAATTTTGGAAGCATAGGCTTTTACATGGGAAAAAGTGAAAACAATGGATATTTTGTAAACTAAATGCAGCCTGAGACCTGAAAAGTGGTAGATGCAAACAACTAATAGAGTAGATGAAGGTACATGTATGTGATTAATTTAGGTCAAGGTCAATTTTGGAAACAAAGGCAAACTTGGAAACATGCGGAAAAGTGACAACTAGGTCTCAGGTAAGCGTTTACAGGACCAATGATCCTATGGTAACTATTGCAGCCATAGACCTGAAACATTACCAAGATGGTCGTCATACCCATTTAGGGTAAAAAAAGAAAAAAAATCACTTTGTCCAGTGACTGTACTTGTTGACTCTCAGGTGAGCGATCGTTGCCCTTGGGCTACTTGTTACTATATGTGGTTTGTAGTATTTGAGTTTTCAAACGTTTTCAAGTAAGTCAGTCTTGACTTTGCAAAATTGATTAAATAAAAATTAAACTGAGATCCCACCGGGCGTTTCTTTCTGGTTGCGCCTTTTCCTGATCGTTGCCTACTTGTACCTTTTAAAGAGCGGTGAATGTATTAATGAGAAAGGGGATGAGCCATACCGCGGTTTCGGCTACTTAAGCCTCTTTAGTGACCCTATAGATTTGGCAACATGGAGCCAAAGAGAATTACTGTAATTTTGCATCTTTCAACAGTTTAGTCGATACAAAGACTAGTATAATCCAAATGGGGTAAAATATATTAAAAGTTGGTTAGAGAATGATTCTAAACCGATAATAATTTTCTGCTGTCTCAGAATACCCTCGTTGATCTCAAAGGACCAAAAGGATAATATAATCTGCACTATGGATGGTGTATGGGGAGACTTTCTAGGGCCGCCACACGGCACAACACCAGCTCAGTAATAGAAAAAAGGTATTGTTTACATACAAACCGACAAATGATCGGTGTCTCACACTGCAATTGAGATCGAAGTTGAGGTTAGATTTTCGAGTTTTCTCCTATAACGTTTCTTCTATTGACTGATAGATATGTGCAGTCAATGCAGAAATTGAACATTTATTGAAAGAAAGTGACATAAGAAATCCCGGTTATTTCGTTTTCGCAAACTCTTCAATCTTACTGTGATTGAAGTACTATATGAGCATGGGGTGGGGCGGGGGGGCGGGGGTGGGGGTGGGGGAGGCGGAAGTGTTTGCGAAAACGAAATAACCTGGATTCCTTATGTTACTTTCATTCAATAAATGTTCAATTTCTGCATTGGCTGCACCTATCTATCAGTCAATAGAGTAAACGCTATAGGGGAAAACTCGAATTTCTCATCTCAACTTCGGACAGAATTTCATTGTGCGTCACCCATTCCGTACCACGTGTTTCTCAGCTGTGAACAGGATAGTCGATACATAATTCAAATGGGGCCAAATCATAAAATACTCAGACAAAATAGTAAATAATTGAAATCAATGCGTATGGGTGTTATTTCTCCTGAACATTTTGGCCCACTAGTTACTACCATTTTTTTAGCTCGCCTGTACGAAACTACAGGAAGAGCTATTGCAATCACCCCGGCGTCGGCGTTCGTGTTTGCGTTGCTCAAATGTTAAAGTTTTTGATTAAAGTTTTTATAAGTCTGTATCTCTTTAACTTGTTGATGGTTCAAGTTGATACTTTGCATGTTAATAGATATTGCTCTGAAGTTTTATGCAGTACCATCATGACCCACCCTGGGTGACCTTGAGGTCAAGGTCACATACTTAGAAATTTTGTGTTAAAGTTTTAATATAAGTCTATATCTCTTGAACATGTTGATGGATCAAGTTGATACTTTGCATGTTGGTAGATATTGGTCTTAAGTTTTTTGCAGTACCATCATGGCCTACCCTGGGTGACCTTTAGGTCAAGGCCACGGACATAGAAATTTTGGTTAAAGGTTTTATAAGTCTGTATCTCTTGAACATGTTGATGGATCAAGTTGATACTTTGCATGATGTAAGATGTTGGTCTGAAGTTTTATGCAGTGCCATCACAATTCACCTGGGTGACCTTGAGGTCAGGGTCGCATACTTAGAAATTTTGTGTTAAGATTTTGGTTAAAGTTTTAATAAGTCGATATCTCTAGAACATGTTGATGTATCAAGTTGATACATTGCATGTTGATAGATATTGGTCTCAAGTTTTATGCTGTACCATTATGACCCACCTGGATGACCTTGAGGTCAAGGTCACAGACATGGAAATTTTCTGTTAAAGATTTGGTTAAACTTTTTTATAAGTATATATGTCTTGAACATGTAGATGTATCAAGTTGGTACTTTGCATGTTTGTAGATATTGGTCTGAAGTTTTATGCTATATACCATCATAACCTGCATGAGTGACCTGAAGGTCAAGGCCATGGGTTAAAGATTTTGATAGATTTAGTGGCAAAGCACAAGTCAGGCAAGCTACGCTGTCCTGCGACAGCTCTTATTAGACATGAAATTGATTTGCATATGTATATGCATATTGACTTACAGTTACAGCTGAAAATAACTTTTGAAAGTTCAAATATTTGAAAGACAGCCCCTGCGACCAAGTAATTGAGGATGATCCCCACTAGTGCCAGAATGTGTCCTTGAGCAAGACATTACATCAGAATAGCATGTCCATGACATGTATACCCCCTGGAACCCCACTTTTATATAGCAAAATTGGGGTTTGGAGCCGTATACCTACTTTTAGCTCACCTGAGCCATAGGCTCACAAGGTGAGCTTATAGGATGGCCATGATCCGGCGTCCGTCCTGCCGTGGTCGTCCACAATTTCAAAGATCTCTGAAACCACTTGACCGATCTAGTTGAAATTTTATGGGTAGTGGCATTGAAATTTTGTTTGCGATATCTTGGTCACATGACCAAGATGACCGCCACGCCCATATATGGTAAAAACCACTCAAAAATCTTCTTCTCCTGAACCGGCAGGCCGATTTTCACGAAACTTGGTATGTAGCATTTGGGACTACAGCCCATCATAGTTTGATAAAATGATGACCCTAAGATGACCTTGACCTGTTTTAAGGCAAGGTCAATTTTGGAAACATAGGCTTTTACATGGGAAAAAGTGAAAATTATGGATTTTTCAACACTATTGCAGGTAGGGGGAAAGAATAATTGTGTTTTTTGTTTTGATCGGATAAAGACTCTGGTTGCTATGACAACTTATGCTTCCCATAGACTTATAATGGAAAAAAAGTGAAAATTGCCAGTTTTTGCTGTCTTGTTAGAGATATTTGAATTTTGTTTTTGCAGAAATATTTATTGAGTAGTCATCTAGGTTTCATGTGACTTTTGTCCTAATCCTTCATTTTGATTGGTTGCAGGGGCCCCATATAGGGCAAAATTTAAAAAAAAAAACATTCAAAAATCTTCTTCTCAGAAACTGTCTAGGGGATGAAGCCTATACTTTGTATACATGTTCCTGACAAGTGGCCTCTACATAATTTGTGTTTTTTATTCCAGGCGGAGAAGAACTCTGGTTGCTATGGCAACTTAAAGTTTCCATAGACTTATTATGGGAAAAGTGGAAATCGGCTATTTTTCCGCTAAAATTGCAGACATTTGAATTTTGTTTATGCAGAAATGTTTATGAGTAGTGTTTGACGTTTCTTGCGAGTTTTGTCCTAATCCTTTATGTTGATTGGTTGCTGGGGTCCCATAAAGGGCAAAATTTTGAGAAAAAAAAAAACATTCAAAAATCTTCTCCTCAGAAATTGTCAAGTGGATGAATCCTGTACTTTGTAAACATGTTCCTGACAGTAGCTTCTACATAATTTGTTTTTTTTTATTCCAGTCTGATAAGAACTCTGGTTGCTATGGTAACTTTAAGTTTCCATAGACTTATAATGGGAAAAGTGGAAATTAGCTATTTTTTGAAAACTATTGCAGCCTGAGATCTGAAAAGTGGTAGATGCAAACAACTAATGGATTAGATGAAGGTATATGATTAATTTAGGTCAAGGTCATCTCTTGACATTGGCGTGTCTGTGGTCCATACACACTTTTCAAAGATTTTTTTTCTCTGAAACCACTTGGCCAATCAAAGCCAAATTTTATATGAAGCATCTATAGGAAGTGGGAACCAATGTGTATATAAATAATCCAGGTCACATGACCAAGATGGCCACCATGCCCATATATGGTAAAAACCATTAAAATATCTTCTTCTCCAGAACCGGTGAACCGATTTCTACGAAACTTTGCACGAAGTATGGATGACTCGAGTACTACAACGTATATATAAACATGACCCTGTGGTGACCTTGACCTATTTTATGGCAAGATCAACATAGGTCGTCAATGCATTTGAATGGGAAAACTTTTAAAATGTCATTTTAAGTGAAAATCTTGCAGGAAATGGGCAGTAGGACTGAAATTTAATGATTCTGAAAAAATGGACCCCAGGAGCCCATCTGCTTTTAAAATGTTATTTTTTGAAAACTATTGCAGCCTGAGAACTGAAAAGTGATAGATGCAAACAACTGATAGAGTAGATGAAGGTATGTGATTAATGTAGGTAAAGGTCAATTTTGGAAACATAGGCAAACATGGAAACATGGGAAAAAGTGACAACTAGGTCTCGGGTAAGCATTTAAAGGACCAATGATACTATGGAAACCATTGCAGCCATAGGCCTGAAACTTGACCAAGATGACCGTCATACCCATATATGGAAAAAAAACAACACTTTGTCCAGTGACTGTACTTGTTGACTCTCAGGTGAGCAATCGTTGCCCTTGGGCTACTTGTTACCATATATGGGCGTGGCGGCCATCTTGGTCATGTGACCCAGATTTCGTGATCAAATTTTCGTCCCCACTACCCAGGGATGCTCCATATAAAATTTCACTTTGATTGGCCAAGCGGTTTCAGAGTAGAAGATCTTTGAAAAGTGTGTATGGATGACAGACCCTTCAAGGTCAAGAGATGACCTTGGCCTAAATTAATCACATACCTTCATCTACTCCATTAGTTGTTTGCATCTACCACTTTTTCAGGTCTCAGGCTGCAATAGTTTTCAAAAAATTGCAATTTTCCGCTTTTCGTCTTATAAGTCAATGGAAACTTTAAGTTGCCATAGCAACCAAAGTAGTGGGACAAGGACAATAAAAAACACGCACTTTGTAGAGGCTAAGATCATAGGCATGTATGCAAAGTTTCAGCTTCATCCGCCTTACAACTTCTGAGAAGAAAATGTTTGAATATGTTTTTCGAAAATTTACCCTTTACGTTGCTATAGCAACCAAACGAATAAAGCGATATTGATAAAAGTTGCCTAAAACGGAGAGGACTACTCAATAAACATTTATGTAAAAACAAAATCCTCAATGAAACGGCAGAAATTGCAAATTTCCACTTTTTGCCATATAAGTCAATGGAAACTTCAAGTTACCATAGCAACCAAAGTAGTTGGACAAAGACAATAAAAAACACAAACTTTGTACAGGCTAATGTCATAAGCATGTATGCTAAATTTCAGCTTCATCCCCCATACGGCTTCTGAGAAGAAGATTTTAATAATATTTTTTTCGAAAATTTACCTTTTATGTTGCTATAGCAACAAAATGAATAAAGTGATTTTTACAAATGTTGCCTTAAACGTGAAGGACTACTCAATAAACATTTATGTAAAAACAAAATTCAAATATCCCCAGCCTGACAACGGAAAATGTCAATTTCCACTTTTTCTCCATACAAGTCAATGGAAACTTCAAGTTGCCATAGCAACCAGAGTTCTTATCCAATCGAAATAAAAAAACACAAATATTCGTTCCCCCCACCTGTAGATGCTATATGTGAAATATGAAAAGATTCGGCCTGGCAGCTTCAGAGGAGAAGTCGTTTGAAAATGTTGACGACGACGGACGACTGACGACGACGACGGACGACGCACGGACGCCGGCTCGACTACTATACTATAAGCTCACCTTGTGAGCCTTCGGCTCAGGTGAGCTAATAAAACATGTTATATATATATAGGCCATCCAGCAAGCTATACAACTGCAACGACCGGGATACATTACAGTACTGCAGTGCTCTCCTTTACACTATGTAGATTGAAATAAGTGAGCCGCCGCATGGGAAAACCAACAATCTGCACAGGCGAAAACAAAGGTGCAGATCTGCGAAGCTGATCAGTGCCTTTGTTTTCGCTACTCGGATGGTGCAATGAGTCCATCCTTGAGAAGATTCACCTAAAAGCATGTAAGAACTTCTTGATTGTTAATAGGAGATTAACAAATATGGCAGTGACTGGAGAGACTGGTCGTTATCCATTTATGTTTGAGATTATCTTAAGTATGCTTAAATACTACAGGCGATTGCTCTCCTCTAAAGATGTTTTATTAACAAATGCAAATAAAGAATCATCTGTGGCTCATGAACAGGGAAAAACTTCATGGATAGGCTGTATTTAAACAATTTCGGAGTTTTTAAATCTGGATGTTTCCTGTTTATGCAAGTCCAAATTTTAATATGTAATCCTAAAGAAGTTAAAGTATATTTATAATAAGGTTTGGCATAAACAGTTATTTCATTACGAGAGGAAACAGCAAAATTCTGGAAATAAATTAAGGACTTATAGACCATTTAAAACAAATACTAGTCAAGAAAAGTATTTTGACGTTTCAAACCAAAAACAAAGGGAAATTTTGTGCAAATTTAGAATTTCGGCACATGTTTTGGAAATTGAAAAAGGGCGTTATTATAAAGTTGATGTTGATAAAAGGATATGTAAATTATGTAATATCGAAGTGGAAGATGAAATCCATTTCTTATTGAAATGTCCTAAACTGAGAGACAAAAGAACTGACATTTTAAATAAAATTTATTCAAAGTATACGAATTTATCGAGTCTTAATACCCGTGAAGTTTTTATCTGGTTGATGAGCTCAGAAGATCCTTTTATTTTAAGAAATATAAGTAAGCTATTAATAGTATTATTTGCTGAGAAATCCGTATTATTACAACATGATACTGTTCCATAACCATATTGCTAAACTTGGACATCTTGCTCTTCAGCTGGCTCTTTCAAGGATAACTGAGAAGTGGGATGTCCCTCCTTGGTACTCCAGTTGTTGAGCTGTGGTTTGGTTTCTGCGTTGTCTTCGTCTGCGTTTGCCACGTATTTGTAGTGTCTGATTCTCTAATTATTGTAATCATTTGTGTTACACTTCATTGTTTGATTATTCTGCTCATGTTGGGCGCCCTAATTGGCAATAAAGAATTTGTATCTTGGTACAGTTCACAGCCCGCTAGTCCGAAGGCCAGTTAGTCCGAAGGCCCACTGGTCCGAAGGTCCGCTAGTCCGAGGGCCCGCTAGTCCGAAGGCCCACTAGTCCGAAGCTCCGCTGGTCCGAAGGCCCGCTAGTCCGAAGGTCCGCCAGTCCGAAGGCCCGCTAGTCCGAAACTAATTTTAATCCCAATTATTGCAGCTGTTGTATGAATGCCGCAATGATCTGAAAAATTTCCTACACGCGTGTCGCGAGGAACAGCGGAAAAGTGATTAAAATTCATGTAAAAATCACGCGAAAATCGTGCAAAATCCTCGAGTGCTTCCCGCAGCCCACATGTTTTGAATAATTCACGCGACGATTTCTCACGCATGAAGCGTGGGAGCTTGCATTGCGTCAACGAAGATCGATACTACATTAGTGAGAATAAACGGTAAAATGCAAATTTACATGCAAAGTTTTATATGCGTGTACGGTCGGAGATCTTTAACGGCTATGCTTCGAGCCACGGTAAAACAAATTTCCGACAGTGTCAAGGGTCGAACGCCACTTCTGATCATATATTAGTCAAAAGTTCTAAACGGCCACAATCTCGTCTTTGCCAAAGACCACTAAAAATGTTGTTTTTGCTACATTGAATACTCCAACATATCTGTAAAGGTTGCCACAAAACAACGTAGCATTAATTCCAAAACATACCCCAGGGCTTTTAATTTCCCGCCGAAATAGACGGTCACATTAATTCAAATTAGATATTAGCTGTAATTATTTAAACATCTGATTACTCTATGGTCCTTATTTAATTTGCAAATGTATCTGTGCTTTTATATGCAGAAATGTAAGCCCCTCTCTCACATTGATTCATTAGAACAACTCTCAGCTGTTCTTCCACATTGTTGTCGCTCGTCTCCGGGGAGCCGGGACTTTTAGCAGGGACTTCACCACAAATCTGACCCCGTAGTGCCGTTATTGGAAAAGGTCCCTCAGGACCTTTTCCACAGTGTTTACTTTCAATATGAAATTCTACCCAGGATCGACTGCTCTCTCTCAATTACGCGTTTTGTCACACAAAGCGCTTAATAAAAACTAGTGAACCCGTCTATACTGACTAGACAGTTAACCGCAATCAATTAAATTTATCCATTTTTGACACTCCCCGTCAAATAGCGGTAAAAGCTAGCAAGCAGTCTCGATCGTGGTGACTGCTTATCATAGCGCATCTAGGTTTAGATCGTAGATACCCTGACAAGGGGTACAGAAACTACAGGAACTCTATATGGCTGACTTTTAGTCAATCACATCGGTCCCATGGGTCTGTTTCTGGTAGTTTGGCTGCACGTCAAAATTCAGAACTCTGTCACAAATTGACTGCACTGCAAAATGGTTTTCTACACATCGTCATATTGATTGAAGTATTGGCTTTGGTTCCATAACATCAGAAAAAATTTGGTCAATGCCTTGAGTGACAGATACACACACTGGTCAAGCGTTCATAACAAGAAACGACATTCATGTATAGGAAACGAAACTAAAATGTATGAGAATCGAAATTAATGACAAACCAGAGAATTAACAACACTGAAATCTAGAGCAAAAGGAATCTCTTATAACAAACGGCTGCTGACCTTTTCATTGGTTTCTTTTTAAAGAAGCCAACTTCTTTTAGCAGGGCTTTAAAATCTAAAAGATAAACATCCCGCTATTCCCCGGCCTTAGGTCTGTGGGGGTGGGGTGGGGATACACATGACTAGTGCATAAGACATCGTATTATATGGAGGACTAAATATTTTTATGAAAATTTATGGAGGACTAAATATTTTTATGAAAATTTTAGAAAATCTCAAAACAACGACCGCCCGACATCACTTCTTGTGACGTCAATCTGACGTATGTTGCGTGGCTGATTTAAGGAAAACAGTTTATTTCCTAATCTATACCGTTCAAATGGGATCAAGAGCACAATAATGTGTAAACTACATGTGTACTATTGTAAACGTGAAAATATACGTCTATGAAATGTGACTGCATATCCGACGCAATACGTCTCCAAATTAATATCGACAACATCCATACACGGTAGGTTCTGTAACGCAAGAAACGAGTCAAGCACGTTAAATGGTTTGAGTTTGCTGTCCCTGCTATAACCGACGTCAGCTAATTTATCCAGACATTTATTTCGCGTGCTACATCATTATAGTTTTCGAAACTAGGTTAAATTTGCACCCGGGTGTTTATTTTTCTGAATACGCTGTTCACATGGCATAAAATACACCCGCCCAGAGGTGCAAAAATACACCCAAGTACAAATGTTGTACATGAACACGGCTTAAGCCTAATATTTAGGTCATGGAAAGGTATTTTGGGATATAGGGATATCGGCAAAACAATGATATGCATAAGGTATATATTTTTGTCAAAATTTAAAGGGATATGGAATACTGAAGATGTCCTGCAAGCATATTTAGAATATATATTAGGATGCCAATTTTGGCGATACTTACTCAAATCTAGGGAACATTTTTTCGGAAACATTAATAGAGGGATACGGGATACAGGGACATCCCTTCCAGGGCCTCAGTATTTAGTTTCTACTGTAGGTGCCGCCCATAGGCCACGACTTAAAGCTATCCATTTTAGTTGGTTGGGGCGGGAGCTTCTTGTCTGTTGCTTGGCCCACCGGGGTCCAACTGGTGTTTTTCTTTTGCTCCGGAGTTAGTAGGTTTTTCGGCGCCCAGGGATCTCCATCGTCGGGCAGCTTACTCAATCAGTGAGTCCTGGTTTTTGATTCATCAGGATGTTTATCGTGATTTATTTGTTTGTTCTTGATGATTCATTGACTAGTTAGAGATTCACCACGAGGACCGAAGAACTAACTAAATGTTATTTATGTTATTAACCACTGCAGAAGCTGAGGGTGAGGTTATGGCCATGTTAAACCGGTTTAAGCCCGCCAGTAACTTTGTGTTACTGATCGTTCCAAGGCGATACTTCTGTGGTGGTTCTTTTAGTTTTATGTCTTGGTGTTTAAAATTTTTGTGCTGTTGGCGCCTTATGTATGTTTTCATATTTTTAGTTAAGTTTAGGTAACTGAGTGGCCATCTATTGGGAAAATAGCTGCTCATTCGGCTTACGATATGTTTTCATGGTATAAGTACCTGATTGTTAGTTTAGTTTTTTCCCACCTCGGTTTTTCAACGCTCGAAATAAATGTTTAACGGCAAAACTTCTTCATTTAACTTAAAGGAATAAATGATTTTTCTCTTCAGTTCGGAAAAATCATATCACGTTACAGACGTATAGGTTATAACTTGAATGTTATGCGACAGTCTGCATGCTTAGTTTTTAACCCAATCATGGTTGATAACTATGCTGCCTTCTTTAATTGCACGCCGTTGGGTCGGGCGTCAGACTCTATGATGGCCCCGACTTAAAGCTATTCATTTTAGTTGGTTGGGGCCGGAGCTTTTTGTCTGTTGCTTGGCCCACCGGGGTCCAACTGGTGTTTTTCTTTTGCTCCGGAGTTAGTAGGTTATTCGGCGCCCAGGGATCTCCATCGTCGGGCAGCTTACTCAATCTGTGAGTCCTGGTTTTTGATTCATCAGGATGTTTATCATGATTTATTTGTTTGTTCTTGATGATTCATTGACTAGTTAGAGATTCACCACGAGGACCGAAGAACTAACTAAATGTTGTGAACCACTGCAGAAGCTGAGGGTGAGGTTAGGTACCTGTAAAACCGGTTTAAGCCCGCCAGTAACTTTGTGTTACTGATCGTTCCAAGTCGATACTTCTGTAGTGGTTCTTTTTGTTTTATGTCTTGGTGTTTGGGATTTTTTGTGCTGTTGGCGCCTTGTGTGTGTTTTCATATTTTTAGTTAAGTTAAGGTAACTGAGTGGCCACCTATTGGGAAAATAGCTGCTCATTCGGCTTACGATGTGTTTCATGGTATAAGTACCTGATTGTTGGTTTGGTTTTTTCCCACCTCGGTTTTTGGAGTGGGAATCTTTTTCTGATTGCGCCTTTTCCTGATCTTTGCCTACTTGTACCTTTTTTCAACAGGGCTATCGGTATCATAAACGTCGAAAAACCTTTTCTAAATTTTATCGTAGACACTATGAATTGATTTCCAAATATAATGTTGGGTTAAAGACGCTTTTAAGTGAGGGCCTTTCGGAACCTGCATTTTATGGTGACTTGGTTTATAAATTTAAGAAACTTATAGGAATGATTTTTCTTTTCAGTTCAGAAAAATCATAACACGTTACAGACGTATAGGTTATAACTTGAATGTTATGCGACAGTCTGCATGCTTAGTTTTTAACCCAATCATGGTTGATAACTATGCTGCCTTCTTTAATTGCACGCCGGTGGGTCGGGCGTCAGACTCTATGATGGCCCCGACTTAAAGCTATTCATTTTAGTTGGTTGGGGCCGGAGCTTCTTGTCTGTTGCTTGGCCCACCGGGGTCCAACTGGTGTTTTTCTTTTGCTCCGGAGTTAATATGTTATTCGGCGCCCAGGGATCTCCATTGTCGGGCAGCTTACTCAATCTGTGAGTCCTGGTTTTTGATTCACCAGGATGTTTATCATGATTTATTTGTTTGTTCTTGATGATTCATTGACTAGTTAGAGATTCACCACGAGGACCGAAGAACTAACTAAATGTTATGAACCACTGCAGAAGCTGAGGGTGAGGTTAGGCGCCTGTAAAACCGGTTTAAGCCCGCCAGTAACTTTGTGTTACTGATCGTTCCAAGGCGATACTTATGTGGTGGATCTTTTTGTTTTATGTCTTGGTGTTTAAAAAAAATTGTGCTGTTGGCGCCTTATGTGTGTTTTCATAATTTTAGTTAAGTTAAGGTAACTGAGTGGTCACCTATTGGGAAAATAGCTGCTCATTCGGCTTACGATATGTTTCATGGTATAAGTGCCTGATTGTTAGTTTGTTTTTTTCCCACCTCGGTTTTTGGAGTGGGAATCTTTTTCTGATTGCGCATTTTCCTGATCTTTGCCTACTTGTACCTTTTTGGAGTGGGAATCTTTTTCTGATTGCGCCTTTTCCTGATCTTTGCCTACTTGTACATTTTTATCCATGTAGAAATATACAACATTGATCAGGATACAGAGAGATTACTTGAAATTTCTTGCGTTTGTTCCAGTTTAAAATGTAAAGATCGTAGCAACAAAATCAACAAATCATTTGCGAGAATGTGAGACATTAACATGATGAGTTGGCGCAGATTTCTCCTCTTTTTAGCAGAAGAAATGACGTTCGATGCTTCAAAACAAATACAATGTAGACTGAAAGGAGACACTTCGTGGTGCCGTTACTGTGATATAGGCGCGCGGTAGGATCAAGTACAGATCAAAACTGTTAAAATATCTACAGTGCTACTGCTATGTTGCCTTCTTTAATTGCACGCCGGTGGCTCGGGCGTCAGACTCTATATTGGCCCCGACGTAAAACTATTCATTTTAGTTGGTTGGGACCGACGCTTCTTGTCTGTTGCCTGGCCCACCGGGGTTAAACTGGTATTATTCCTTTGCCCCGGATTTTCAAAGGATACGTAGATCAATCTCAACGCACTTTTCAGTTGCTTGGCGCCCAGTGAACTCCATCGTCGGGCTAAGTTTACACATTCTTGTGCTAATTGTATCTGCGAGTCCTTGTTTGTAATTCAGCGTGGTGGTGGTGATTATCACTATTTACTTGATGATTCATTGACTAGTTAGAGATTCGCCACGAGAACCCAACAACTAATTAAATGCTGTGTACAAGTGCAGAAGATGAGGGTGAGTTTAGGCGCCTGTAAAACCGGTTGAGGACCCCAGTACTTTTATATTACTGATCGTTTCAATGGGGTTCGTCTCTTGTGGTTCTAATTGTTTTATGTTTTGGTGTTGATTTTTGTGCTGATTGCACCATATGTATGTCTTCATATTTTAGTTCGGGTAACTGAGTGACCGCCTGTTGGGGAAATAGCTGCTCATTCGGCTTTCGATATGTTGTCTTGGTATAAAAGTACCTAATTGCTAATTTAGTTTTTTCGAGTGGGAATTTCTTTTTGATGGCGCCGTTTCCTGATCATTGTCTAGTTTTATCTATTTACTCTTGATTGATCAATCTGGAATGGCATTTCTTTCAAACAGTATCTTTAATGTACGGCACCATGCAGAAAACTCGAACTATGAAGAACTAAAAGAATTTATTATTAAACTTCGTCAATGGCGTAACATATACTGTAACGATTTTACAAGGACGGAAAAGTACCGTCCGTGACACGTAATAGAATAAGCGCGAAATTCGCATGATTTTCACATAAAATGCATGCAAGTTTTTTTTTTTTTTTTTTTTTTTTTTTTTTTTAAATAAATGTTCGTACGTGTATATGATGTCCGCGCACGACGCAGAATTTTTAATAAATCCTGTTACCACTGTTGGCAGACCGAAACCTATTTTATATCTGCAATGATGATATAATTGGAATAAAAATAGTTTTTCGGACTAGCGGGCCTTCGGACTAGCGGGCCTTCGGACTGCCGGACCTTCGGACAAGCGGGCCTTCGGACTAGTGGACCTTCGGACCGGTGGGTCTTCGGACTAAAGGGCCTTCGGACTATCGGGCGGTCACCGTTCCTCTTCTACTTAAATCCGAAATTTCAAGTTTCTAGCCATCTTCTGTGCTTGTACAGCTCGGTTTGTGTCGGGCCTGTTCGGAAACAATATCGTTGGTTTTCCCACGAGGCGGCTCATAAGTATATGGGATGTGCGTACTCTTGTGGACAGTTCAGGGATAGACAGGCATTGAGACAAAATAAGCGTTATTGTTCCGTTTGGTTGAGGAGAACTTGTAGACGGACAAAGATACCTGCAATGAATGAAATTCCATTTGTGACGTTTCGGAAGATCAAAGAAGTGGGCGCTGGCCTCTATTATTCTAGAGGTAACACTTTAATATAGGAAAAATGCATGGTTTCCATGGCAACCATTAACACGATTCTTGAGCACGGGGTTGGTCACAGAAAATTGCCCATATCCCAATTGTTACTTATCCTAGACCACTGAAATTGCTTAGACATAGCCCTTCTATCCTATAGTTTGTAATGCTAATTTTCGAATTGGTATATTCATGAATTTTAATGAAAACATCAAAAATGACAGAAAAATCATTAAAAATCCATAAATAAACTGATTTCAGACCCAAACTGTCATTCTGACACTTCAATTTTCTGTTATTTTCACAATTTTTCAAAACTTTATGTAACATTCAGAAAATTTTATAACATTTTGTTAAACTATCAGACCACATGGCAGTAGTGCATTCTCCTAGCTATCTATTGGTACCATTTTCAGCACTCTAAGGATATTGGCAGTTGAGATACAAGCAATTTTGTTGGTGTACCCCTTCATTTTTCGTCGATTTTTCTCTTAATTATGACAATCTCTTTAATAAACATACACCAACAATAGTAGATGTTTTATATTGCTGATTACATGGTTATAGAACATTGTTCTAGCAACCATTTGATACCAAATATAGCTCTCTAGGTCTTTCAGTAGCCAAGATATGTTCGTTTTTCTACGTATACCCCCATTATTTTTCCGTATTTTTTCACTAAATTCAAAAGGTTTTGTTAATATTCTTCAAATAAAAAATCAAATGACTTAAATATTGTAATACAGGATGGTATGGTATTGCCATAGCCACCATTTGATACCATTTTCAGCACTATAGGGCTTTTTATTGCTGAGGTGCAAGTCATTTTTCAGCTTTACCCATATAAGTTTTTAACTTTTTCTCTCAAATTTCTTACGTTTTCATTACAATTCATGAAATAGAAATTCAGATTATTCTTATATCATACTTTAGGGTCATAGAACATTGCAATAGCCTTCATTTGAAACCTCTTTCAGTATTCTGGGTTTATTAATAACTCTTGTACAAGCGATTTTGCATGTATACCCTTATTTTTTCCACGATTTTTCTCCAATTTAGAATGTTTTTTTTTTTTTTTTTTTTTTTTTTTTTTTTTTTTTTATTTTATTAATTTTCATGAATAAGCAAATTCTATGATATAAATATAAGGTATCAAGGTTACATTGTTAAGTTCATGCATCACTATCAGACCAATTATAGTATTCTAGAGCATGATATTGATGGAATGTGAGTATTTTTGTTAGTACCTCCTATTCTTTAGAATTGCACGAAGGGTGTGTGAAGACTATGTCATTTTACATCATGCAAATGTGTTCATCATTGAGGACAATATTTTATGGCATTAAGGTGGTCCCTCTGACCACACTGGCAGCCATGGGAATTGGTTAAATGGATGCAAGATAAACCTTATAACCTATCCAAATCCTTGCAATGGATATAGTTTTTCCCTTGTTTTTCCTCATTTTTTGACATTTTTATTAATATTCATGAATATACAAAAGAGATAATTTTCATATAGGCCCAGGTCATCAATAAATTTGTCACATAATATTACTGGTTCAATGACAAAGTGTCAGAATGACAGTTTGGGCCTGAAATTAGTTTATTTATGGATTTTTAACACTTTTTCTGTCATTTTTAATGTTTTCATTAAAATTCATGAATATGCAAATTCATAAATTTGCATTACTCACTATATAATGAAAGGGCTATATCTAAGCTTTAAAATGAGACCAATTTCAGTGGTCTAGGATAAGTAACAATGGAGATATGGTCAATTTTCTATGTACACCCTCATGCTCAAGAATCGCTTTAACGGTTGCCATGGAAACCATGCATTTTTTCATAGTGCAATTGAGTTTATCTTTGAGGACAAAAATTCTTTGCATTTCTGGGGTCCCAATGAAGGATTTGGCACCCATGAAAAATTGTCCTGGGGGGCTGCAAGGTAGGTCAAATTAGCTCCCGGGGTATCACCCTCAGCTTCTGCAGTGGTTCACAACTTTTAGTTAGTTGTTCGGTCCTCGTGGTGAATCTCTAACTAGCCAATGAATCATCATGGACAAACAAATAAATCATGGTAAACACCATGACGAATAAAAAACGAGGACTCACGGATTGAGTAAGCTGCCCGACGATGGAGATTCCTGTGACATGTATATATCGCTTAAGCCTTTTAACATGTACACGTATGAATACAATGATGAATTTGGTTGATAAAAAAACTAGCAGATAAATGGCCGTCGTGGCCTGAAGGCCATTCGCGCATTCGATACCCCAAATGTTCGCGAATGTGTCACGGTAAGATTTTCGCTCTTCTGATGTACGGCCATAATAAATTGAAGTTGATACAGTGTCGCAATAATCACTATGCTAATTTTCATCATTATGCAGATATACTGGCTGTCACTCCTTAAACGGGACATAATTTACTGCCCTATCGTCCTTCTGCCCTAAAACTGACCTAGGTGAAAATATTTTGTCATCATAACTTCACACTTCCAAGTGATTAAATCTAGCACCTGAAGTATACAGTACTGTATTATATTTTTTTAGATCCGAAATTTGTGTTTTAGCGAGAACTGGCGAAAATTTTGACACTCGAACTGGTCAGAGACAATAAATAACCCACATAGGTGACAGAAATGGTCATTTATTTCTATATCTTATTAATTTTGTTAATAAAGACATATAGTTAATTGTTTTTGGTCAGTGGAGTGTTAACGGCTGCTGTTTATCCTTTGCATTTGGCAAATTACTAAACCATTGGATATAATCAAACAGAATAAACGCAACTGCACTTACATGTATGTTAAAACCCTGTAGACGGGTTGCCTTAATTACGTCACCAACACCATTTGTCACAGTCCTACAGGCATGAATCAGCCGGGTAGCGAACCCATAACCTCCTGAAATTCGCCACCTTAACTAAGGTCTACCTTAACGTTAAGAGAGCATTGTAATTCTGGGCCTTGATTGCTAAGCAAACACGCTGTTCGTTAGATTACCGCGGTCAGTACTTTGCAAATTGGAAACGTATAGGACTTAGTGACTGCATGCTTAGTTTTTAACCCAAACATGGTTTATAACTATGCTTCCTTCATAACTGAACGCCGGTGGGACGGGCGTCAGACTCTATGATGGCTCCGTCTTAAAGCTGTTAATTTTAGTCGATTGGGCCGGAGCTTCTTATGTGTTGCTTGGCCCACCGGGGTTCAACTGGTGTTTTTCTTTTCCTCCAGATTTTCAGGGATTTTTTTCGCGCCCAGGGATCTCCATTGGCAGGCAGCTTATTGTATCTGTGAGCCCTCGTTTTTGATTCATCATGGTGGTTATCATAATTTTTTTGTTTGTCCTTGATGGTACATTGACTAATTTGAGATTCACCACGAGGACCGAACAAGTAACTAAATATTGTGAATCTCTGCAAAAGCTTAGGGTGGGGCGAGGTAAGGTACCTGTAAAACCGGTTTAAGCCACCCAGTGATTTTATATTTACTGATCGTTCCAAGGCGATACTTTTTTGTGATTCTAATTGTTTTATGTTTTGGTGTTGATTTTTTGTGCTGCTTGTGCCTTTGGTACGTTTTCATATTTTAGTTAAGTTCGGGTAACTGAGTGGCTGTCTTTTGAGAAATAGCTGCTCACTCGGCTTACGATATGTTTTCTTAGTATAAGTTTAGTTTTTTTTCCCATCTCGGTTTTTGGAATGGAAATTTCCCTCTGATTGTCTATTTTTACCCACTGATTACTTTATTACTTTTCAACCGATTTCGTCAGATCATGGTTTAGTTTGAGTGTCTTAATATAATGTAGGTTCGGGATCGCCAAATATATACGCATTTATACTTTTTATTCCTCGATTTTTTTTCTGGTATCAGTCAAACAAAGATTAACAAAATTTACTAACATAACACTAAATACGTGAATCAAATCATGTGGCGTAATCATTTTTAATAATCATCATCGAACTTACTAAGGAAAAGTTACTTATTTGAGCAATCCCTTGGGAAAACCAACAATCTGCATTTGCGAAAACAAAGACGCAGATCAGCTTCGCGGTAACCGCGAAGCTGATCAGCGCCTTTGTTTTCGCTTAATGGATAGTACAAAATATTATCCCTCTTCTACTTATAACAAAATTTCAAGCATCTAGCATTTTTCTGTGACGGTACAGGCCGGTTTGTGTCGGACCTGTTCGGAAACCACATTGTTGGTTTTTCCACGAGGCGGCTCATTTCATGTATGTATTTGATGTGATGTAATTCATGAATTAAGGTGTTGATTAACACCTTAAGGAGTGACTAACCGATCAGGCGGAAGGTCACACAGCCTTAGGAAACAACCAATGTGAAGGAACCGGAAATGGTTTCTGTCGACCCGGCGAAGTGAGCGGAGACATGGGCGTAGATAAAATGCTGCTAAATGGCCACGAAAACGACACATGCCTCATTTAGCATTTTATCAGTATTATTATCGCATTTGTTCATGGCGAGAGCGTACTCTGTTTCGAACAAACAAGAAGCCGACAGCATTTGGTTACTATATATTTACATAGGAAGATCTGTTGTAAACAGTACGGCTACGTAATGTCTGTATCTATGGGCGTTGTTAAGAAGCAAATTCGCACCACCGAGTGACAATAGTTGGGAACTAACTAAAAAAAAAAAATTTTTTTTTTTCGCTAAACAAACAAAGCAAAATTCAAGTAGCCTACCGAGTACCTATGCAACATTACATGTCTATGCATCAGGAAAACATGTCCATGAAAAGTATACACCCTCATATTCCATATAGCAAGACTGGGGTTTACTGATGTATACCTATTTTTCCTCTTTTTTTTTTTTTATTCCAAAACATAGATTGTGTGTACTCGTTAGAACCGCCTCGGCGAGGCGGTTCTAACGTGTACCCACAATCAATGTTTTGAGCAAACATATTAAAATTATCCAAATTTTTCCAATGATATTTTCATTTTCATTTTTTAATGCTGAAAAAATTATCTGTATATTGCATGGGCAAGTTTTCGTAATGTGTGAAGAAAAAGTACGAGATGAACGACATGTAATGCCTCTATGTTGCACATCATACAATATTTAACCAGTATGGTCAGCCAAAATGACAGTCACTCAAACCACATACTTATATTAATTAAAAATATTTCAATACACACTTCCGTATATAATATACATGAACGTTTCATCTGGGCCCCGAAGCTAATTTATCAGACTACAGGTGTCAAACTTATGGGGATTTCTAAAATTAAATTTAGGTTTGGCAGTTGAAAAATTTTCAACTCCCCGATGGACAGAAAATCTATGTTCTAGGAAATAAATTCTTTTTCGGAAACAATGGCGTGACAATGGAAGAAGATGTATCGAAAGAAATCGGTAAGTTGATTTACATTTGTTAAATTAAATTGTCATATTTTAAGGCTTGTGTATACATACTTAATATTTTCAGGATTAAACGTGTACTTAATTCTTTATGGTAAGTAAATAGGCTGTTTCTTAAACCGAGAGTAAATCAGTAAAACTGACGAACTGAAAATTTTATCAAAAATATGTCAAAACTTTGTTAGAATATATATAGGAACATATCATAACAAATACTCTGTATTGGTATTCTACCAAAATGGAAAAAAAAAATCACAAAGTCTCTTTAAAAATTTGCCATTTTGCCATGCTTTATGCAATGTTTCACGGTTAAGTATATTTGCTATATCATTTGTACAAACGACAATGGTCGCCTATGGTTCTATAATAGCCCAACACAACAACAGAATCTCTCCTTCATAACTAACATGCTCAATAACGTATAAAATGAGAGAACACATTTACTTGCGAAAGTACATGATGGTATTTAGTTCTGGTGTTTGGGCATGGTGGTTATCGATGGTAATTAAACATGTTCAATTTTCTATTGGAAACAAATACATTGTATACGTGTATCGATTCAGTTTGTCCTTAGTGCATGCAAATAAGTCCGTGAAAACTTTGGAGTGAAGCTTTCTCAATCTTTTCTCAAAACTTTGGAGTGAAGCTTTCTCCCATCGTCGGGCAGCTTACTCAATCTGTGAGTCCTGGGTTTTGATTCATCAGGATGTTTATCTTGATTTATATTTCTGTTCTTGATGATTCATTGACTAGTTAGAGATTCACCACGAGGACCGAAGAACTACCTAAATGTTATGAACCACTGCAGAAGCTGAGGGTGAGGTTAGGCGCCTGTAAAACCGGTTTAAGCCCGCCAGTAACTTTGTGTTACTGATCGTTCCAAGGCGATACTTCTGTGGTGGTTCTTTTTGTTTGATGCCTTGGTTTTATTTTTTTTGTGCTGTTGGCGCCTTTTGTGTGTTTTCATAGTTTTAGTTAAAGACAGGGCTGGGGTATAAAAGGCCACATAGGTATACCTGTGTCATTCTTTCTCTGACTGCTGAAGTGTTAACATCAACACAAGCGATTTGATTGGTTGTTAGTTTCAGGCCTCAATGACTAATAAAATGATTGACAGGTATTATCTCACCTGGTTGCTTATTGCAACCAATTATGACACATGGTCAGTGTTATGACCCCTAAAGTCAGTTAGCTACCTGTGTGTAAGCTCCGCCCACTTCTAGGACTAGCTACCTGTTTATCTTCAAGCTGGAAACCAGACCCCCCGGCATGAAAACCCTGTCTTTAAGGTAACTGAGTGACCACCTATTGGGAAAATAGCTGCTCATTCGGCTTACGATATGTTTCATGGTATAAGTACCTGATTGTTAGTTTGGTTTTTTCCCACCTCGGTTTTTGGAGTGGGAATCATTTTCTGATTGCGCCTTTTCCTGATCTTTGCCTACTTGTACCTTTTTCTGGTTGCAATTAGAAATTTATAAATTGAAGACAGATTAACTTTGTTTTAAATGAAACTAGTATGCTATTCTGTAAAAAGTATAAAAAAAAATTTAGGGCTACTAAATGTTGTGAAATTTATGTTTACTTTGACTCCTGTAGACAATTAGAATTTTATAGGTAAAATACATTGACCGTGCCGCTTGAACTCACGTGATTAAGTTTTTAAACACGATAAAAGGGGGACCTATTTGCTTTACACATTTGCCAGTGCCATAAGAAGCAATTGGTCATACATGTATATTGTTTACCGTCATAGAGTCACAAAAATAATTGAGGACATAGTTATTTAAGCAGTCCGATCAACAAATGCATATCTGTGTCAGAGGTTAAGCGGCACGTTCAAAGTATTTCTCCTATACTATGTTTTAATACACGTGCTGAAAGTGACTGTTCTTCTATTGTTGTAATACCTCTGAGTCTCTATTGTCCACCTTTTGTCTAATGACTCAATATCACATAATGGTTGCACGATAATTGTGATGCTAATCAACAAAGGCGACGCCCGAATGCGATTGGTCCAAAAGGTGGACACGGGGAATTCAGAAAGACCATATACTTTTTGTCAAAATGAATGAAATGCTGCGGATTCAAGACTGATGTTATAACATGTAATGAAATTATATTGTGCGTACATGTTTCATAGATTGTATACTAACTGAAAAGCTCATACTAGTACACATTTTTTACACAGTGTGTGTGTGTGTGTGTGTGTGTGTGTGTGTGTGTGTGTGTGTGTGAGAGAGAGAGAGAGAGAGAGAGATACTCTAGATCCACTGATGGATAGCGAGAGAGATAGAGATATCGAGATCCTTGCCTCTAAGTTTTCATTTCACTTTGCTGAAATATGACAGGCATTTTTGATCATTCATCTTTGGTTTAAAAAGCAAACTGCAGTCACCAGTTACATCGACATCGGCATGTATATGCACACGTACATATTTATTTCTCTAATGCATATTATAAATCTTATGATATTTGAATATATACTTCCTGTAACTGTCAGTATAATTTTAAGTTTATCGTGTCCGAAGGCATAAACTCCTACGTCAATATGTACTTTTCCGTAGAAATTTTGTACTCAGAACGTTCTAAACGACACGCACTCGACAAAAGCGCGTAAATGCGCGCGGTTTAAACATACACCGTCGATTCTTAACTTCCTCTATAACACAGTATTACCAAATGAGCTTATATTCAAATTTAAGCTTATTACGTTGGTTCAAACATAAATGCAGCTGCTTGCAATGATTAAAGCAGCTCATACATGTACTGAATATGTCATTTTGTCAAAGTTTCGACGCTTCTTTTGAATTTGAGGTCGACCCTAAAGTCCCGGTCCCACTGCGCTTAAGATCGCTTAACATCGCGATACGATTGTCTTAATATTAATTTAGGGGTCATTTCTATGGTCCAGATGTGCAAATTAAGAAATCAGAACCACGTTTAAAAACATTTTGCAAATTTTGCATACGCAGTCGTATCAATAAACTTATTATAAGACAATCGTACGATTGCTTACGATTCAGTGGGACCGGTACTTAAGTACCTACTAGTAAGTGTCATTTTAGTTTTTTCCCACCCCTCGGTTTGTGGAGTGGGAATTTCTTACTGATTGCGCCATTTCCTGATCATTGCCTGCATGTACCTTTTAATGATAGCTTCTACGTCATAAAAGTATTGTTTAGCTTACATTTGGATGACGATTAAACCATGATGAGTATGCATGTTTTAAATGCCAAAATCAAATTCCAGCCCAAATGACCAAAATGGTAACTAATTAAACGATCTATGAACTATTAGAATGACGAAACAATTTTAGGATTTATATATGCGAACCATAAAGTAATGATATATGAATTACTTTTTATGGACAAATAAATAAAGCGTTGGCATGTTTAGGTGAGTGACATTTCAGAAGTTCGTTATACCTGTATGCTGTGACAAAAAAGTTATCATTACCCCTTGCTGATTTACAGTCTGGAGTCTATTTTTGTTATCACTATAACCCGGGCCGTGCTTTTTGTGGTGTTGATTTTGTCATATACATACACTGACAAGACAGCTGACTTCAGATTCCAGAACAACTAACTAAATTGTAACGGTGTCTTGGCCTTGGAGCTACATGGGTAAGGCAACCACTGTCTGGTAGTTGTCATTATCCCACCGCTGCCACAAAATGTAACGTGTACCTAATATAGCGCAGTAAACCACCCTTGGTGGGTGAGCATTCTTTTCCACTGACAGGGTTTTCTGTGGCTTGGACGGCTCGCGCTACATGGGATAATGACAACTACCAGACAGTGGTTGCCTTACCCATGTAGCTCCAAGGCCAAGACACCGTTACAATTTAGTTAGTTGTTCTGGAATCGGGAATAGTTTTCTTGGAAGCAGTGGGAAGCAGTGTAACGGTGTGCTATAAATAGATAAGCAAATTTCCATCTCGGTAGTTGGAAAAATAAAAACTGATAAAGTTTCTTTTTAAAGAAAGACTTGCCATGAAAAGAACAATACATTTCTTTCGACCTGTGCGCCACAATACTGAGTTCACTGAGAGATGGTTGAGTGACGGCTTCCTCTTGATGACGCAGGTTGCGGAGAGGAAGTACATGCCAGGCTTTTTCGTTTTCGATGAAGCAGTGTGACCCGCCGGCAAGTCAAGGCATTTTGTTTGACATGGGTTCCGGCCCATGTCAGCAGACCACTTGGACACCTCATGCAGATGGAGACTAAGTTTGATTCGGTTCGTCTGTAAACAGAGCAAGCTTGCTACAATTCTTTCTATCGGCACCACACCTATGTACAGACTCCGGTAGTCAGTCTGGCATAACCACATGCCGTGACCATGTTATGGTTGGAAATATAGATTAACCCCCCAAAGTCTGTTTGAGTTTTTGGGGATTGTTTGCCATATCTTGGGCATGGAGATGTGTAGTTTCCAGATTTGGCAATTACCCATCTACCTTGTGGCAAAATTTGGGGTGAGCCATATATTGGCCGGGGTTCCTACACACAAAAAATACAATACAGATCGTGCAAAAACAATCGGATAGATAATACAATTTAAAGTTTCCTAACAAATCCATCCGATAAATAATTACAGTCTAAAATTTCATAAGAAATCTGTCAGTTTATTATCTTGCAAGAAACATACATTGTATTTCAAGTAATTATTGTTTAAACACCTAAAAGCTCGACAGATCGGCTCGGCACGGGCTTACATACCCGACCAACATCAACTGGTTCTCTGTCAGATGTAAAAGCCAAACACATCGAAGCGAAAAATAAAACTGGGTGTAAAAAGTGTTAAAAAATGAAAGCACGTTTTTTTTTTCGATGATTGTGATGGATTTAACACATTTAACATTTAACTCAGCCAAAAAAGGTATTTAAAACTCTCTAAATTAAGTAATTGACTGAAAATATAATATTTTGTTAGCTGGGTCTTTCATACCCCTGACGTAGATGAAAATGAAAATAAACGCATAATTTTCCAGAAATTTAAAAAAATTACACTGCTGAAGTTTTTATTAAATGTAAAGGAATTACCGAAAAACGTCTTTTGTAAAATCCAAATTTTAACTTTGACAAAAATACGAATTCGAAATACCCAGCTAGCTGGGCAGAGCTTTCGGACTCGGCAGCTCGGCTCGGATGTGGCTTTCATACCCCATCCAAAGACGAGGAGTTAGCAAACCTCCACATGAAGAGCTAAAAGCATGACTAGTAACTTGAAAACAAATCTAAACAGTCTAAACAGGAAATAGAATTCCAGTCTACATGGCTTGCGGCGTGTGCGGAGCAAGTAATAGTGAGTGGCCACCTTCAGGGAAATATCTGCTCATTTGGCTTACCGTATATTCTCTTTTATATCAGTGTCTATTTGAGCCTTGACGCGAGAAAACCGGTCTTCGAGGTTTCCGACCAGGTTTAACACAAGCCGGCCTGTACAGTCACAGAAGAAAGCTAGAATCTTGAAATTTTGGGCATAAGTAGCGGAGGAATCCTATTATCCGTGTAGCGGAAACAAAGGTGCTACGAAGCTGATCTGCGCCTTTGTTTTCGCATAGGTAAAACTCCTGTTTTCTAATGACACGGCTCAATTTTGTTATATTGGTTGTTTCCGACCCCATCTCGTTTTAGTGTGGGACTTTGCTTCAGATTGCACCACTTCTTGTTCATTGCTTACTTTTAATTTGTAACAGTAAAACCATCATTCATCGTGGTTCTTATCGTAGCCACGTGCAAATTGATTCACTCCCGAATTTGATACATGCTCTATCAGCAACTTTGTGTATACCCTTTCAGCTATAAAACACGTATATAATGGACAACAAAGACAATCTACGTCATTTTCAGTAAGTGGCGTCCCAACTGCTTCATGTCAAATAGATAACTGATTTCCTTAACATCACACTATACACCTTACTTGTAAAACGATAATTAACCTGTTGTAATGACAGATTGCTGTCATTCTGGCAATAACATGGTCATAAACTGCTGGACACAATGTGTATTTCTTTGATTTACTGGCATAATTCGGAAAAATCCTGTAGTTTTTTGTCCGAAAACTGGGTCACTGTTTTACTGGCTATTTCCATCTAGACATTTTATTTAAACACGAGAACATGCATTTGAGTATGTAGTGCGCATGTTCATGTCTAAATATCGTGTCATGGGTTTGTTTTATGTGACATATTCTTTAAAGTATGCATTCTTAAATAATTATTTGGTTTCATTTAACAATGCATGCCTGGCCTGTAAAGAATTCAACTACTCCTTTTATTGTTCCCATGTGTTCCCATGGTACCCTCTCTCTATTATTGAGACCTGTATTTCCTTACATTTTCCGTTGATCTACCATTGAAATCAGTTTTCTTATCGTAGATGCGTTTTGATGTCTCTAAATGTCTTTTTCTTACAATTTATAGAACTAGAGGTACTACTTTAAATTTAAAATGATTTACATTCTTTTAATACATTTTGTGGGTACGGTATGTATGGCAATAAGATGAACCAATTCTTAAGTTGAACGTATATGCCGTTTAAGTACATTTGAAAAATCAAGCTAATTTTCAGATTGTTCAAGTCTCATTATCAACAGAGCTTACTTGAGATCCCCTAGTCTTTGCTTCAAGCACAACATTTCTTTCAAATAATGTCTAAATGCCTAGCATATATGTAATTCTATATACATGTAGTTGAAACCTTTTTTTTCCGTTTCTTTGTAATACTAACATCGACAAAAAAGACAAATAAACATTAAAGAACACACAGTAAATTGAAGGTGACAAAGCATATACCTTTTACAACTAATTTCTCCTATACTTCCGACAAACCATCCTACCAAAAACCCTGGCCACAAACTAAAGTATTAATATTTCTGTTGCATTATTTCACGTAATGATTTCTATATTTATCACCGCTTCTAATAAAGACGTCACATATGAAATTTGAAGATTGTGTAAGGAATAACTTCAAGCTTTAAGTAGTAGGAAATAATTATGTAAGCTTCTCAGTTTTCATTGCTCATATTTTTTTCAACTTTCAAGGGACTATGAGAACGCAATCCCTTGTCAACAGTGCTCGAAGCATCTTCATGGTTTCATATTGCGATGATTTAAGCTGACTTATATCTTGTTGTGAACATGGTTTGATTGAATAAGGAAACTATATTTTTATAATATTTATGCTATTTATGATATTTCAGTAAAGCAAATTGTTCTTAAAAGTATGTGACGTTTGTCGATAGTGATTGTTTCTTTAGGCTTTAGCTCCCTGTATTCTTACTTTACTTCTACAGACGCTTTTATGAAATCGGTTCTGATTTTTTTCACTCTGTACTTGTCATATCTAAATTTTAACGCTCTAGATAAATTATACCTGTGATATGTTTGGAAAAGACAGTTGATTGTTCTAGCACACTATTAGGTATTTTTATGTTGTTAGGTTGTGCAGTAATATGCTGAAGATGTTTGGGTCTGACCAGGTGGTTATTGAGTAGGGGCTAGCAAGTCCCACGTTGGCCTATAGAGACATGCTATTTGCTGGCAAAGCTTTAATCTACCAAATCATTGATGATTATTCTGTGTGAAATCTGCAAGCAACAATCATTAGCTACTCTCAAACTGGCCATCTTCACATTTGCATAAAAATAAACAAGCCAGAGCACAGCAGCTCACTGCATCTTTCCAGCTTGCTAACCCCTACTCATTTGCCAACTGGTCTAACCTATGTAGCAAGGACAATGGCTGGGGATTCTATATTATGAAACATTATTTAGACTGCAGATCAGTCTATATTTCTTTCTATTGTGTGATATTTTTTGTTTCATTAAATTGTGTTATATCAACTTGATAAACATTATTTTGTCTTCCTGTTCAGCAATAATAGATTCTGGGTATTGTTTAGCACCCAGTATTTGGTTAGAGCATACACTGTGTACGAGGGAAAATCCAAAATAACGTAAACTTTTGCTGTAGCTTCACTATACGTGGATAAATTTTAGAAAAATTTATATTGCGATAAAATCAGAACATTCTTAGAACAAGATAAGATGAAACAATCACACATTTTATAAGTATCTGAAACACGCCGCGCCCTTTTAAAACCATGGTGACGCATAGGCGGCGCACGCGAATTTTCTGTCCTGTCTTGTGTCATACATGTCTCCACAAAATGTAAAATAGGCATGCGAATCGCGCCAAACTTAGTCCAGTAAAGGCTTGGTGTTTAGATAATACTGTGCATAAGTTTCAACAAGTTTGAGCAGTGCGTTTTTGAAATATTAATATAAATTGTGCGCTTTTCAGTGCATTTAACGTTAAAAACGTCGTCTCAAGATATTGCTTAAATCTATGCTATTACTAAACTTGCCGCGATTTTTGAAAGCGCCAACACAAAAACCGAAAAATAACTAAATGTAGACATAACGGGAATATTCAGTTAATAAATCAGTTGTGTAAAAATATTCCCATTGTGATTCTGACGATAAAACAGCATAACAAAGATAGAAAAAGAAACAAAAATAACGCGCGTCAGTGGCGAAGTAAATGCGTAATGCGCTGACTTCATGCAGACGGCTGGTGAATCGGCGATTTTGAAGCAATTAAAAGTAAGAATTTGTTTCGAGTTTTGGATACTGACGGGAAATTTGTAAAGTACAAAGCGAAATAAGCAAAACATACTTTTTATCTATGGTACATGTTGAATAGATGGCCGTAAGCGCTTAGAATTTGCTAATTTCAAAATGAATAAAACGTCAATGACGTTCCGAAATCAAAGATGACGTGCGCCGGGTAGACCTTAGTGACCTTTTTGTTGTGACTGTAGATTTTTAACGGGTCGTTATTTTTGCCTGATATTTTGCCACGATATTCTAGACATATTCCGATTTATGCTCATGTTATTTTATAAGCATTTGAATGAGTTGTATAGAAGCTACAGCAAAAGTCCACGTTATTTTGGATCATCCCCCGTACATGCATGTCCACTTGGATTGGTGCGTCCTATCTTATATGAGCATGCTAAGGCAGGTTCATTGTCCTCGCTTGTTTTTGTTACAGTGTATAGTTTATTATAGATAGATTATTCACAGCAATATTAATGAATTTAAGAAAGCATGTCTGTTATCATTAAAACAGGCCATAAAATAAAACTGTTTTCGTCATAGAAATGAAACAAACATACATCGTTATAGATGTCATTGACCGCAAATGGAAAACTTGTTGTCTGGCGTCCCGTTCTCGGCGCTTCATCTTCAACTTAACACATTATCTTTCTTCATATTGAGCTGAACCTTTGGTGGGCAGACCAATCCTGTGCAGCCTGTTTCATAGACTATATTGGTATGATGAATAAAAACTAAAACTGAGATCCTTTAAGAGCAGTGAACAGGGGATGGGCCATACCGCGGATTCAGCTACTTAAGCCTCTTCAGTGACCATATAGACTTGGCAACATGCAGCCAAAGAGAATTACTGTAATTTTGCACCTTTCAACAGGGTAGTCGATACAAAGTCTAGTATAATCCCAATAGGGTCAAATGGGAAGCATATTTGTCTATGGGAATAGTGTTTTCATCTGCTGTGATAGTGGTTTGTCAGTTCTTCATGAATTTTCTTCATGCTCTTTCTGTCCAAAAAGTATTTCGACTGCTTTCTTTCTCAGCCATGAGTCTAGCATTTCCCTGAGACTGACCAAGGCTGTCTTACAAATTCTGTTGAATGTTGCTTTCTCAGATAATGGGCAAATGTCATCTTGGAGTTCCTTGCGCGTGTGAAGTCGATGCTTGTCTTCAAGAAGCCCCGACTCTCTCGCGTCAAACCTTTTTTTGTTTACTAGAAGGATTTTTTTCTACAGAAGTTTCAGCTAAAGAATAAGCCGGTTTATAGTACGCTGTCTAGTTTTCTTCTAGGTCCTCTGACTTGAGGTTGATTGCACATAGTTGGTTGCGAATGGTATTAACTTATTTAAGCCTGGCGTCCTTATTATGGGACATAGGCAAACAGAATAGCCCCAAATGCGGCGTCCCATCTGGGGCTATTCTGTTTGCTTAGAGAATTTTCATCGAAAAAATGAATAAAATTTAAAAATGACTCCCGACGCCCCTAAAATGAAAGTGGACTCATCCAATTGATAATGATGGGAGAACCCATTCGTCAAATATGGGTAAATAAATCTTCTTTCATGCTGTCTTAGCTCAGCTTTGAGTTTGAATCATGAGTCTCTTAGGAGTTTCAATGGCTTAAGTTCGTCTCGCGGGCTGGCTTCCAAGGTTGAGAACACGACTAAAGCATTAAATGAAAAAGAAAAGGATCAGTTGCATCTAGTGTTATTATTGCACAACGGAACAGATCACAGTCAGTCAAGTTTGTTCAGGTTACATTATTTTTAGAGTTTATTTATCAAGTTTAAGCATCCGCGTAATGGTTGGTTAAGTCAATTTTGTTTCCTTGTCACATGTACTTTAACCAACGTGGTGATCAAACAAAATCCGATTTTACCAGACTGGAAGTGATATTATTTTATCTCATTAAGAATAAAAAATGATAATATAAATACAGATGGCAGCTGAACAACTAATTTTTGTTCAGCTTTTCCTTTTTTTTTTTTTTTTTTTTGTAAATCAAAATTAGACCGTTTCCGGCAAGTTAAGTTTCTGAACGTCCTGATATATGTATTTCAGCTTATTATTACGATACATATGATGCATGTTTTGGAAGAGATATATTTCCCAAATTATCATTTTAGATATATATTGGTTGGTGTTCAGCTTGGACGGTATATTGTGGTTTGGCGGCCTCTCGCTTGAAATAAAATCATTTTGAGAACAAGGTGTTTGAATTATATTGTGAAAATAGTCGAAATGCAAAATTTTACTTTTAAATGACACAACAACGACGCAAATCTCTGCACAGGACAGATGGGGTCAAAATTGGCTGTTTGACCATTGTGACCAGTGAAAACCAATTCCAATTAACTGGATACCAAAACATAACAGGTAATACATTACGTTAGTGTAAAACGACGGCATTATTAATTTTGTCTTAAACATAACGTTACGTGAGATTGAACTGATGACTCAGCACACATGTGACAGACGTCTAAACGTCTCGAAACAAGATAATTTTCTATTGTTTGGGGCTTGCCATATTTAGTAAAACAAGAATTATACGAAGACCTCTTTGCTACAATAACTGCGTATGAAAAGAATATCAATTGTCATACTGTAAGTGTTACACCTGTCATGAAGCATGGCAAATGAATCGTTAAAAATCGCTTTAAATAGTCGAAATGACGTTACGGAAAATAGCGAAAATTGACGACCGTAGGTCTTAGCACGTTTTGACACTTATCGGAAAGGAACGAAACTAGACATTCATTGCATTTTGATGCACCATAACTATGTAATAGATACGCGGTCAGTTCAGAAGTCACACACTTTCGTGCAGGATGATAACATAGTGATCAAGACAAGTGGAAATCGTTCGTAATTAAGGAGTTAGAAATAAGAATATTTACGGTAAGTTAAGAAAATGGAACTGAATAAGTGCTATATTGGATGAGATAATGCTATGAAGTTTAAATTTGGAAGTATGTGCATTTTTTGTCACACCTAGTGAACGCGTGAGAGAAATCAGCTGGAATAAGTGATGGATTAGTTTAAAGCTCGTTGCGCATTCTTCAGCGGTAAGTATATGCACAGAAAGAAATTAATGACTTATGGGCATTCCCAACAGCATTTTCGAAATGGAGCCCCTTATTTTTTTTATTTTATTTTATTTTTAAAAAAGATCAATCATTAAACTGAACGAAACTTCTTAACTAACACTTACGATTTGTCCAGTACATGCATTTTCCCAAAGCATTATGCAAATTTTATCAAATATATTCCTGAGGGAAAAGATTTCGCACTTTTTTTTTTCAAATTTACTCACTCTCAATATTTCGGCCAAAGGCCTTTTTCAAGAAAAAAAAAAAAAAAAAAAAAAAAAAAAAAGAAAAAAAAAAAAAAAAAAAAACATATATTACGCTAAATATCGCAAGGATCACTGCTATATTTTTCCATATATCGCAGTTAAAACGCCTCATAATGGTATCTAATTAAGAAATAGATCAGCTCTAGCAGTGAATAGTTGAGTAATATATCACTGTTTGGAGGTCAGTTGTAAAGCAGAGCAAATCACGAGCCGCGCAGCGCCAGTGATTTATCTGCGTACAACTGACCGACAAACAGTGATATATTACTCAACAATTCACGCACTCAATATATCACTGCACTTTACCATTGGCTTCTATAGGCAGGGTGTGTTAGAATCCAAATTAAAAGGCAACTTCAAAAGAGCAAATGATGTCTTGTTCATTTGCATTCAAATATAATAAAATTTGACACAGAAAATACCATCCAAGGGTCCTAGGAGATTGCTTGCAGAATTATAGTTTGACCAAATCTAACAACTTTTCCAGTTGGCTCAAACATGACACTGTAAATTCAGAAGCAATATTAAGTTCCATTTGAATCCGTGCTACAAAATATATAGCATTTCAATATTCAGCTGCGTTTAGTTATTAATATACCTCTGCAATATTCAGAAATAAATTGGCAACTATTGTTGTTTTTAAACAATCGTCACTGGCAATAAATGGACAACTGGAGGACTTTGTTCATGTACATGTATATTGTTAAGTATGAGGGTAAATATTTACTTTGTGTATAAAACTTCCAGATCTGGTGATGCTGTCTGCCTAATTTTATTTTACTCAGTTCATTAGACAAAGTAATATATATATATATATATATATATATATATATATATATATATATATATATATATATATATATATATATATATATATATATATATATATATATATATATATATATATATATATATATATATATATTTCACACAAAAATAGCTGATATTCAATTTTCAAAGATTCCACAAGGCACCATGGTTAACGGTTGGTAATTTTATTTGTCTTTTATGAAAGAATAGCCATCTTCCTACTAAGGCTGAAAATTTGGTGTCTTTATGGGCACTATTTACAAAGTTACTCCCTGATTTTCATTTTAGAATTGCATGGTAAAGTGGTTGTTACAATTTAAATCTAAACACGTCAGTGCTATTTTGCAAAAGAAACCATATTCCACCAGGACGTTCTTGCTAGTGGGTTCCTTCATGAGGTAAGCATTCCTTAAAGCACTGGGGAGTCAGCTCTGGCTGTATACTGCCAAAACACGGGTTAGCGTTTCATTATACCGTTTCATGATTTGTTTCCTCGGTACAGAATATCCGTGACAGTGGGATGAAACTTTCACAGAGAAGCTTTTTATTGTTAGGCTATCTCTCATAGCTCCTCTTCATGATAATCCCAACCGCTTTTATAGGGTTTAATTTAAAAGAATCCAAAAGCAGGCGTTCTTCTGATATCAAGAATGCGTTTAAGCGATTTTGGAATTATCACAAAGAGCATTGTATTGCATGATACAAAGTCTTTTCGCATCATTGACTGGCATGGTAATTTCTGACTTAAACCCTTTGGAAGAGGAGCTTTGAAAGATAGTTTAACGATAAATTTGGCCCACTATGGTATTCTGTGCGGAAGAACAAATCATGAAACTATATGATGAAATTCCAACTCGCATTTTGGCAGTATACAAAGCCAGAGCTGACTCCACCGTGCTTTAAGGAATGCTTACCTCATAAAGGAACCCACTAGCAAGGTTTCTTCGTACAAAAGTCCTGGTGGAATATAATTTTCTTCCATAATAACATTGACACGGTTACTTTTTAATTGTAACATCCACTTTACCATGAAATTCTAAAATGCACATGGAATGAAAATCAGGGTGTAACTTTGTTAATAGTGCCCATAAAGACTTCAAATTTTCAGCCCACCGGTGGATTTAGAGGGGGTTCAAGGGGTTTGCTCGAACCCCGCTTTAGAGCCAAATCATTTCACTTTCATGGGGAATTTCAAGAAATTTTGTGTAAAATTAGTCAAACGAACACCCTTTTTCTACATTTGAACTCCCTTTTCAAAAAATCCTTTCATAAAATACAAATAAAATTACAAACCATTAAGCATGGTTCCTTATGGAATCTGTGAAACTTGAATATCAGCTATTTTCACGTGAAAACATGGGCTACATAATCCTTTCGCCCAAGGTTCAGGTGTAACATGAAACGAATTGCGACTCCAAAACAACATCACAGAAACATTAAATAAGCCCCCACTTCATTTTTAGGCATTGCGGTACATTTGTTATCTCTCTGAAGCTGAACTTTGGCTGTAACCAGGATTATCAATATGAATTTAACATACGGTTAACTATTAGCAAAACTGGACGACTATTTTAAAAGGAGTATGTTCTTCTTTAGATAGTATTCTAATGGATATAAAATCGACCAAAAGCGGAATACAGTGAAGTCAATTATAGACCACGGCACAATCATATCTAACCCGAGAGACAACCGAGTCGTCATAAAATAATTCAACAGTCTGAAAAAGCATAAACACAAATGCTAAAACAGAAATATTAATGTGAGACATATGGTTATCGCATAAACAGACCTATATGTACTAGTTGTGCAAAACTTTTTGAAATTAATAAATGATTGTCAAGTATCATGGTATAGACAATTATTCACGATGATGTAGGAGGTATTAAAATCGTCCTCCTCAATACAGTGTGGATTTCTTTTTTCATTAAGAGCCCCGTTGTTGGCCAAACTCTATCAATCAACATCCTGAAGCCAAGTGTATGTATGTGGAGGGCAGGGGTGTACGTTAGAAGTCCCATCCGTAGCCCCTTCACGGTAGTTAGCTATTGACCGCTCTAGGCAGGTGTTTATGACTTGATTGTTACTTGATGTTATTTTCTAAGTGAGTTTCCTCTTTCTCCGGGTGCTTGTGATATGCTATGCTTATGGTATTTCATTGTAGCTTTCTTGGACATTTTCCTATTTTGAAATTTAAAATTATTTCTTTCTGCACACAACAGGGAAGAAACGCAAAGCAAAATCCATAGTCCCAAATATACTAAAGTAAATATACTTTTCTTGTTCTTATTTTTTAAGTTTTATGTGCCTAAAGGGGTGGCGTCTGAAGAAGCTAAAGTGGTACCACTGTTCAATTCGATTTATAACCCCTACTTGTGCAATATGTTCCAGAGATCAAAAGACTGTTATAATGAGGTGATTATCTCATCTCTTCAAGTGTTAATGGTAGACCCAAAGGATACCTTCTGTGGTACCACTGTTTATTGGTTTTATGGTCCTTATGCGCAGTAAAACTGCCTCATATTGATTTTTATTTTTGGCGCCTCTACCTGTATTCAGAGTCATTGTCGAGTCTCTGGATTTTCAAGTGTCCTGTCCTTTATTTATAAGTGATCAGCTAATGACTTTCAATAAATAGGAAAATAGGCTTTTAAAACTGCAGTACCTATTGGTCTGGACATATTGTATCAATCCAATATACAACCTATTACACAAATTATGGAAAAAGATGAACGACCATGAATAAGGGGACAAAATGTCAACAGTAATTAATGTTTTGGTCTAAAAATGGATATTTGTAAAACTTCACACATGTCCAAAATCGAGCTTATTTAAGATACGTACTAGTTATCCTCGGTCCATGAATGAAAAAGATAGAATTAGGACATTTTTTTTATTTGATGAAGTACCATTTTTTTTCCGAATACGTATGACGAGCATTCACCCTATGAAAATTTGGCAGTGATACTCTAAATATAAAATACCACATTAAATGCAAGGCCGGTTCAAAACGATGACATAACAATGACAACTGGGATTGCATACATTACGAAAACATGCCCATGCAATATACAGAGATTTTAAAAGTTGTAAAAAATGAAAATTTCATCTGATTTTTTTTTATATTTTTCTTATTTTTGCTCAAAACATAGATTGTGGGTACACGTTAGAACCGCCACGACGAGGCGGTTCTAACGAGTACCCACAATCTATGTTTTGGAGCAAAAATAAGAAAAATAGGTATACCCCTGCAAACCCCAGTTTTACTATTTAAAAGTGGGATTTAGGGGGGTATTCATTGCACGGACATGTTTTCCTGATGTTAAATGCAAGGCCGGTTCAAAACGATGACATAACAATGACAACTGGGATTGCATATTGTCATATTTGGAGCAATTAATTTTCATAAGTGCTTTGTCTAAATGAAACACTAAAATAACCTAACAATAAACATAATAAATTTGTCTCATTTACATACATTGTGCATATTATGGGTTGGTATTTTTTTTTCGTGGAATAGATTGTATTTTTAAAAGGAGCATACTGTGTAGACCTTCTTATTTGGATTATTACTGAAACTCTCGTGCAGAGTAAACATCAAAATTTGGAAAAAAAAAGGTAAAAGATTAGTAATTGTTGTCCACATATTATAAAGCTGAGTGGATGGCCCTCAAGATTCCGATGGTCGCGAAGATTATCTATCTGGGTATATGATTCTCCAGAATCAAACAGATATATCAATGAAACACTGTTTTAAGCATTTTTCCAACAAAGTTACGGATTCACTTTATATGAACATTACTATTTTCTTAAGTTAATTTGCGACGTTGATTGCACATTGGAAACGCGTTAAAGTGGTTTAATCCAGGCGGCATTGATTTCTGTTTCTCTGAATGCCTTGATGCCAGTTTTTGTGTTCCAGTCAATAGCAAGATATGTTCAGGTGGATGAGCGCCCATCTTTATGGAAAGTACTAAATCCGCTAACCGTTTGTTGTCTTTGTATCGTGTCTCTTTGTATCCATGTGTTTAGTTTTCTGCTTTGGAATTTGGATTGCTTTTTATATTTGATTATAGGACATCTAGTCGGTTTTCTGAGTGCACCACTTTGTGCTATGTTTTGCGTATTAACCCATATTTGACGAATGGATTCGCCCATCCTTATCAATTGGTTGAGTCCACTTTCATTTTTAGGGGTGTTAGAAGTGATTTTAAATTTTCATCTCAGTTTTCAATGAAATTACTTTAAGCAAACAGAATAGCCCAAGATGGGGCTATTCTGATTGCCAATGTCCCATAAAAAGGACGCCAGGTTTATATGAGTTAAATTGCATTGAAGCAAAACTTTGCAACGATCCAAGCAACACATTTCATTCATAAATCCACTCAGTACATGTCCTACATGTCCAATTTTCTCTATATTGTCACTAAGAATAAAGTGACATGTAGCAAAACATTGTTGATAGATGTATGTCTGACAAAATGACAACATATTACAACATAAGAAATGATTTAATTCACTAAAGATAATTATATAACGGCCCTGATCTCTCACCTGAACTGTGAACAAACTTCCGCTCGTTACGACAGGATGTCTGCTTCAAATGTCCGCCTTAATTAGACAGGCGCTTCCGGTGGTACTCCATAACGCCAAATCGGCTATACAAGAGTATACGCCGTTTCAAAGATTATTGTAAGCTTGGTGCAAAATGATCTCACGATACACAGATTTATATTATCTGTGCTAAAACATTATTTGAGTATACGGAAATTTGTTTGATCTATGATCAAAATATAATTTGAAAATATACATGATTCCGCATTTACTAAATAATAGACACTGTATGTACATACCCAATCATAGTTTTTTTTTTGTATATCACGTAGAAAGATGGTGCGAAACATTCTTATTGAACAAATACATACGTGTACATGTGAAAAGACGGCAGATTGTTTAAACAATTCACGGAATAATAATAATAATAATAATAATAATAATAATAATAATAATAATAATGATGATGATGATGATATAAAAGTAATCCGGATTAGAAACCTGTGCATTAGAACAAACGTTCCACTCAAAAACCCATGTGGGAAAAAGGCAATACGGTACTGATACAAAGAGAACATATAACAAGCTTCCATAAAGGTGGCCACTAAGTTACCTGAACTTAATTAAAACATGAATGCGTACATAAAAAGATGCAAAATTATAATAATAATTGACACGAAACATGAAACAAATACATGTAGAAACAATAGACTGTTTCATATTTGTCATGAACCATTTTTCAATTACTGTCGCACTTGACAAAGAGTATGCCTTTCTTTAAATTTTATTGATTCAACTACACATGTGACAAGATAATAAAACTGTTCATTAATTATCTGATTGATATTAAATTGTTAAAACGGAATGCAAAAGATTGCAATTAAGAATCTTTAAAAACGATATGATTGGAATGTTTGACATTATTTCTGTCAGTCTTCGACCTATACTGCACCTAATAACATAATTTTATTGTCATCCTACTCTGCTTAATTAAGCCTTGTACTTTAATGTAATTAGAATCGTTTGAAGCTCACACTCCATAATGCGTTTCTTGAGATGTGGTAGCCACAACGAACGATGAATTTAAATCACTATGACCTGTGTGCATTTCTACACTTTTCATAGTTCAAATACTTTGACCGTGCCGCTTGGCCTCACATGATGAAGGTTTGGAAATACTAGAAAAGGGGCACCTTTTTGCTTTACACATTTTGACGGTGTCATGTGAAGCACGTGATCATATATTGTTTACATCATCGAGTCGCATTATCAAAAACATACAGTAGTTTCTTAAGCAGTCCAGTCAACAAATGCATATCTATGTCAGAGATTACCCGATGCGGTCAAAGTATTTGCACTATACACCAATTGTTCATTGTTTGCAACAGAAAGCTTATCATTAAAGGTAACCAGATGTATGTTTTCAGTATTACAAATGGAAATAACAGTATTTCTCTTTGGTTCCATTTTGTCACTGAAGAGGCTTAAAGAGCCGAAACCGCGGTATGGCCCTTAATATGCTCACTGCTTTTAAAGGATCTCAGTTTATTTTTATTTGCTATTACTGCAGCTGGTGCTGTGCCGTGTGGCGGCCCTAAAAAGTCTCCCCGTACATCATTCATAGTGCACATTATATTTTACTTTTGGTCCTTTGAGATCAGCGTGGGTATTCTGAGAATTCAGAAATTCATTATCGGTTTCGATTCATTTTCTAACCACCTAATCCACATTTTGAAGTTTGTAATGAAGACACATTGAAGCTGTATCTCTTTTTCATATTTTGAATGAAAATAAAACTGAGATCCTTTAAGAGCAGTGAACATATTTATGAGAAAGGGAGTGGGCCATACGATGGTTTTGGCTACTAACGCTTCGTCAGTGACCCTTTAGATTTGACAATATGGAGAGTTACTGTAATTTTGCACCTTTCAACTTATCCAAATGGGGTCAAAATATTAAATGTTTGGTTAGAAAATGTATCTAAACCGATAAATTTAATAATATTCTGATTTCTCAGAGTATCCTCGCTGATCTTAAAGGACCAAAAGGGAAATATAATCTGCACTATGGATGGTGTATGGGGATAATTTTGGGGCCGCCACACAGTACAAGACCAGCTGCAGTAATGGCAAATAATAATTATAAAAACTGAGATCCTTTAAGAGATTATATAAACGTTGTAATAAAGATACATCGAAGGTGTATCCGTTTTCATATTTTGAAGTTATAATAAAACCATTTTGAAGCTGCATCTCTTTTCCATATTTTGAAGTTGATATAAAGACATGCGGAAGTTGTATTTCTTTTTCATATTTTGAAATTGTAATAAAACCCCATTAAAGCATTTTCTCTTTTCTATACGTCGAAGTTGCTATAAAGACAAATTGAAGCTGTACCTATTTTTCATATTTTGAAACTGTAATCTCTTAGAACTATAGTTTGAAGTTATTATAAAGACTCATTGATGTTGTATATTTTTTGATATTTTGAAGTTGTTAAAAAGGCAACATAAAGCAATATATCCGGAGAATTTTTTAGTCATGTGGCTCTATGAACCAATTGTAGTATGACTTTCTGTTTTTCCTTTGAAGTTTTTATAACATTAAATCCAATACAAGTCAATATGAAAAGAGGCGGGCCCACATATTATTACAAAGCAAAGAGGCGGGATGAAAGCCGTACAATAACTTCCTGATATTGGAAGTTACAGTCCGGATCTGCCAATTTGTGTTGTGTCATACTACAAGTTAGTTAAAGACCTCGTAGAAAAAATAAGTAAAAACAGCTCGTCTTCGACTCGCTTTATTTTACTTATTTTTTCTACTCGGTACTTTAACTCTAACATCTTTAAAAAGACAAATTGATGCAAAATCTCTTTTCCATATTTTGGAATAATCAAAGCTATATCTTTTATCATATTTTGAAGTTGTACTAAATGAAGTTGTTGTAAATAATTGAAGGTGCACAAAAAGGCATAAATATATTTTCCATATTTCGAGGGCGTAAAGATATACATGCATATTGAATTGCGTATCTTTTCTATATTTTGAAGGTGTAGTAAAACCACATTGTAGCTGTATCTCTTTTTCATATGTTTAAGGTGTAAAGCATATTGAAGCTGTATTTATTTTCATTGTTTTGAAGAAAAAGACGAATTGTAATTGTATCTCCTTTCCAGGGCCCAGTTGTTCAAAACTAACGACGTCGTTAGTTAACGTTTCGTTAAAATTTCAAACATGAATATTACAAATACACTGTTATTTTTTGTTGAAAAAATGTGAGAATCCTTTGCAAAGGATTCTCACATTTTTTCAACAAAAAATAACAGTGTATGTGTTACTTTAGCTGATATTTATGTCTTAACGATATCGTTAAGCTAACGATGCTTTGAACAACTGGGTCCAGGTTTTCATGGTGTAAAAAAGTACTTAAACTGTATCTTAATTCCAGATTTTGAAGGAGAAAAACACACATGAACGATGTGTCTTAGAATTCTAATGCTGATTCTAATGGTTTTACCCTTGAACATTGTATTCTCGCATGCAGAATCAAAAGGCCAAACTTAGAACGTGTACAAACGGGAAAAATATTCATTTTATGTTACATCCTCCATAAAATATTAAAAATCATGTAAATCATGTGTGATAATTTCACCACAGACACAAATTCAAGATGTTCATATTTTATTTGTGCAATTCGTGTACGTTTGTTAGTTCTACCTAAGCTTAAACATTTTCGAAAACACCATAAATCATAAAAAAAATATTTGAATTAACGTTCAAGTGACATTTACACAACAAAACAATTATCATTCTATGATGTAGCAGGCAGCTAATTATGTAATTTTAACTTTATGACTGGATGCAGTACATAATTCTAGTTGCATTACATAAATGTCACATTCGATAAGTAAGAAAAATGGACTTCACATTTTGTCACACACGAACATCCTATTCTTTTTGAAAGCTATAAATTCTGAAGGGTTAAATTCATTGAAAGCAAGGACGGCACCTGATAAAAAGGCGGCTTAAATGATAGCGCACTTAAATGAGTCTTTTCACGTGCATCAGTGTCATTTACAAACTGGTCAAGTCTCTCCATCTCTTCCAGCATGTCTCTCCAGCATGGCTGAAATATTATATCTTCAAAAATACTCTAAAAACCAGTCTAACGAAACTTAAAGGACCAGATACTATATTTGCATTGATGATAATCAATGGTGTAGGGGGAGTTTATTCCTGAAACACCACATTTGCCATAGTACAATATACATTAGAAACAAACTTGGCCATATTTATAAAAAAAACAAAAAAAAAAAACAACAACAACAAAATACAAGATACAAATTCTTTATTGCCAATTAGGGCACCCAGCATGAGCAGATGACACTACAAATGCAAATCCAGACGAAGACAACACAGAAACAAAACCACAGCTCAACAACTGGAGTACCAAGGGGCCATCCAACTTCTCAGTTATCCCTGAAAGAGCTAACTGAAGAGCAAAATGTCCTAGTTCAGCAATATGGTTACGGAACAATATAATGTTGTAATCACACAGATTTCTCAGCAAACAATACTATAAATAGCTTACAACAAAAACATGAACAAAAAAGGATCGTATTGGACAAACGTGTTAAACCATTGAAGAGTTATTTCAAGGCAAGTGAACTATTAAAGATGTCTGGCTTATACTGTGCGTGTTGAGACACCAAAGCAAAGTTTCTGAGACGACCTTGTGGAAAAATACACACAGAAAGTTTGTTCGGGCTCAAGGGTATGTGAGCCAATGCATCATGCAATGCCTGCTGATTATGTTGATTAGAGCCCCCTTCTGTTCGAATATGATAAAGATGGCACATCAAATTCCGAATCAGGGTCAGTTCCACAGTGGCCTTATAGCACATTGAAAACGGAATTGAAACCTAAATTCAAAAGGACACTATGGTCAGTTATATTACACATTGAATATGCTTGTTAATAAAATTATGTCCATGTTAACGACCTGCCAAACGACGCGCGAACACCCATCAATCAAACAAGTTAATCAGTAATTGTTTGACAGAGTTGTCATCTTGATATATAGAACACGAACTAAAGAAATGTGTATTGCACACTGTCTGGCAACATGTTTTCTCTTTTTTATGTTTTTTTTTTTCAAAGAATTTTGTATATTCAAACTTTGGGTAAAACTCTAGTTCATTTGTGATAGATTTTGCGAATTATTTGTGAAGATAATAATTTGTCATATGTCGAACACCAGTGTGTTCCATGTCATACGCATTGGGTTCTAGAAGTTTGCGCGGTGGCCATTTGCATTAGGTATTCATATGAAAACCTTCATATGAATATCAACAGAAAATGATATTCGCCTTCAACAGAAAATTATATTCGCCTCGTTAATAAGTTGGATAAGAAAAATCAGTTTAACATTAACAATTTAAAGTTTATTATAGACAGACCTGTCACAAGCTTCTTGCTTTCCTGTATAAGCTTCACAGCCTGAGAGACCAGTGAACGCATAAATAAATAAATAAATAAATAAATAAATAAATAAAAGAAAAAATGTGCTGAAATTTCACGAAATCGGCTATTTTGAGACTCCTTCATCATCTTTGCTATTTTTTTTTCTACTTTCAGACGATGCCATCAGTGATCACGTGTCTTGTTGTCTTAGTAACGCTACTGCCAGTATGTGACATCCATGCCCAAACAGCATCCACCCTCAGCGCGATCAACAGGTATAATGCATGGGCAAATGACTTCTTTTTTATGGCTTTATTGGGCATCCTAAATTTCACAGACATTGTGATATCCGTATGAATATTATGAACCACTGGCATTTCATATCTAAAACCAAATGGAATTTTGAAAGTGTACACTTTATTTTAAAAACCTCTGTGTTTGCATCCAAGAGCTGAGGCTGAAGACCTTTTAAGAAACACTGTTTTGCAGTTGCCATTAAAATGCCTATCATAAGGCAAATGCATAAACTAGACAAGTGATTTAATACTTTTCTTTAACTCTATATTTAGTTGATGTGCGAAAAGCCACTTCCGTTAGAAAACTATTATAAACCACTGGTGACATTGAAATTTCTGTCGTTTTTAAACTCTGTACTACCAACACTTGCTTCTACGAAAGACTTATTGGTGGAAACAACTTCAATCGTGGGCCATTAAACCTACATCAAAAATGAAAAACACAAAGTATAACTTTCCTTACTTGTTTCAGATCGCTGGACCCCCGTTTTCTCACCTGGCTGAACTCACTATTTTATCTTCCACCTGAAGGAGATCTGCGTGTGCGCAAAGAGTATCGCATGCTCTCAGACACTGAAAGAAACAACTATCACACTGCAATAAGACTGCTAAAACAAGATACGGTTAGTTTGAATACACCTTTGGGGTTTAGCGATGAAGACTACAGTAGAAAATAAAGTACCAATATTTATGAAATATGTAACCCCTGCCGGTTCAATAGAGGACTGTCATCGATGATTAAGGGTAAAACCTGTGATAACTCTGTTTATTGTCTTTATAGTCCCCGACCAACTATGCAGTAAAATTAGTTCTCTTTAGACACAACTATTACCTTAGGGACCGGTACCTTTCTAGCATCTCATCAGTGGTAAATGGTATTGTGATTGTAACCCGACTTTCATACTCTTTTCAGGCCGTGCCACCAAACAAATATGACGCGCTGGCTTCTCTTCACCATCTGAACACTGCTCAATCTGCCCATGGAGGACCCAACTTTCTTGGCTGGCACCGAGTTTACCTTGTCTTGTAAGTATCTGAACACTGCTCAATCTGCCCATGGAGGACCCAACTTTCTAGGCTGGCACAGAGTTTACCTTGTCTTGTAAGTATCTGAACACTGCTCAATCTGCCCATGGAGGACCCAACTTTCTTGGCTGGCACCGAGTTTACCTTGTCTTGTAAGTATCTGAACACTGCTCAATCTGCCCATGGAGGACCCAACTTTCTTGGCTGGCACAGAGTTTACCTTGTCTTGTAAGTATCTGAACACTGCTCAATCTGCCCATGGAGGACCCAACATTCTAGGCTGGCACAGAGTTTACCTTGTCTTGTAAGTATCTGAACACTGCTCAATCTGCCCATGGAGGACCCAACTTTCTTGGCTGGCACAGAGTTTACCTTGTCTTGTAAGTATCTGAACACTGCTCAATCTGCCCATGGAGGACCCAACTTTCTTGGCTGGCACCGAGTTTACCTTGTCTTGTAAGTATCTGAACACTGCTCAATCTGCCCATGGAGGACCCAGCTTTCTAGGCTGGCACAGAGTTTATCTTGTCTTGTAAGCATCTGAACACTGCTCAATCTGCACATGGAGGACCCAACTTTCTTGGCTGGGACTGAGTTTACCTTGTCTTCTAAGTATCTGAACACTGCTCAATCTGCACATGGAGGACCCAACTTTCTTGGCTGGCACAGAGTTTACCTTGTCTTGTAAGTAGAAGTAAATAAATGGCAAGAGTGTCTTTTTGTACCACACCCTGTTGCTGAAATATTTCTGAAAATGGTGGTATTTAGAAAACTATATGTATTTGTGTAGAAAATGATTGATCTTTTTGCTAATATTTAGACCTGTTTGTATTAATCAGCATTTCGTGACTATTTCAAAAGTCCACGAAGGCAAAATAGATTAAATTTATATATATGTCTTTGCTTTAAAACAATACTACTTTTACACCACAAGATTCATATTTAATTAAAGTTCAAATGTAAAAGCAACCTTAATTTGTTTCCGTTTTACTTCCGTTCATCGCATGTCATCGATACATACTCTGTATACGACTGATTTAACTGTAAAGAAATAAAGTGGGTTGCATACCAAAAACCTTGTAAGTGGTAAGGGTAAATCTCTACCGGACATACGGTACAATTGTACCGGGCTTACGGTACAATGGATATTTTTACGAAACTTTGCTGGATTTTATGTGCATTTCAGTACACTGAGTTATGTAATAATGAATGCTTACAAATTAGTCATTTCCATTTTAATTTCATAGTTATACGTCATTTTATGCTAATTTGAATTTGCATTTTCCTTTGAATTTGTGATGGGTTGAAAACACCATAATGTTTCATAGTGTCACAAGCTAACCACAGAGCTTTTCTGTGCCACTCACACAGAAAAAAATATAAGTTAGCCAATGTCAGAAAAAAACAACAACAAACAAATAAGGTGAAAATGGGCATGTATTTACATTTATTGCTCAAAATAAAAATAATAAAATGTAAAATATTTAACCATATTACCTCCAATTTATTGTCGTAAATCTGTATGTGGTGCTAAGATATTTCAGCAGTAGCACGTATATTGTATATATTTTATCTTTGGAGCACGTACAGATCTGAATGTCAAGGGTAGGAGAGAGGACATTTCATTGACAAAATTTGTATTTTCCCTATCTCTCCTTTCCAAGGAAATCATAACTTCAATTAAAATTTCAAACAATGTGTTCATATGGATAACATTTGTCACTTCATGATCTTTCTCTCAAAAAGTATAGTTTTGCAATCAAACGCCCAGAAAATACCTTCATATTGCAGGATAAGATTTACCCTTCCTTCTGAAACAAAAATAACGTGTATCTTTCATATACAGGTGTGAGAATGCACTGCGAGAGAAGGTGGCCAATATCACAATACCTTACTGGGACAACACGATAGAACAGGCTCTACAAGACCCAAGGCAATCAATTCTTTTCTCCCCACTATTCATGGGAACAGCAAACGGACAAGTTACTACTGGTAGGAAAAAATCTAATATGTATTACGAGTGTATCATGAGACTTGTCACTATATCTGGACTAAGCAAAGGGCACTTTGAAGACGTGACTGACGTGTCCGTTATTGCACCTCATAAAGTATGGCAAGAGTCCACTTGGCTTGCAGTCTGAATCTAATCTCCATATGAGCCTTCGCTTGAGAAGACCAGCTACATATATTTGGGTTTCCGACCAGGTCTGACACAAACCTAGCTGTACAAGCACAGAAGAGGGATAGAGGGTCGAAATTTTTAATGCCACGAGTGCCACTGAACAAGATCAGCTACATATATTTGGGTTTTCGACCAGGTCTGACACAAACCTAGCTGTACAAGCACAAAAGAGGGATAGAGGGTCGAAATGTTTAATGCCACGAGTGCCACTGAACAAGCAAAGGGCATTTCGAAGACGTGACTGACGTGTCGTTATTGCACTACAATTAAGTATGGCAAGTGCACTTGGCTTGCAGTCCGAATCTAACATAATTCATGTAAAAATTATATTTCCTGTAGAAATTAAACGCCCGCATGCATAATTTAGTCTTTCAAGTTTTAGTCAAATGAATTCTTAAATAAGTATAAAAGAGTTGAAATAAAGTTCAAGTCAAACCACACATGTTTTTGCAATTCTGCAAGATAATTTCAAACGCTTGGTCTGGTATAAGGACAATTCTCTCTTCCACAAAAGTGATAACACAATTGAGTGAAGCTTAAAAGTAATAGCCATGGTTTGTACTACATCAAGAGCTTATTAGACGTGTCTAATGGACTACTTGACTACATATATAGGCAATGGAATGAAATAATAGGTTTTTGGAACACAAGTAAACGTTTCTTCGTGAAATCATAGTATTGTCGGTACAGTATCATAGGAGAAATCAAAATGGTGATTGCGTTCCTTTTACGAGTAATGTGCCTATATATTATCAAGACCTTTCGGGAACTTCAGTACCCCAGAAGAAAAAAGTGTCTCTTTGCTTTTTCTTGGCCAGTAGCTTGGTCACACCAGTCTAACAGCTTAACGTGTAATAAATATATGTGGGATGGCATGGAATTTCTCTTTCATGGAGATTGTTCGTGTTTTGTCATCAGTGAAACAGTAATAATTATTCTAACACGACGCTATCGTCTTTCCAATTGAAGCTAATGGTAACGTCACTGTTTGCAAACTGTAAACAAAATTATGCGCGTAAGGTGGCGTTTTTGTGACGTCGCACATTAACATTCATGTCCGCCGAGAATGAGTCCACTGGAAAACATTTTGAAATGTAAGCATTTATTTATTAGTCCTGTTAGAATCGAAATAATTTTATTTTACAGTTAATTATCTTTGATTAACGCGTGATGTTGTCGGGCAGATGCGACATTTAATTCATCCCGGCTGCGCCGTCGTGAATTAATACATCTCAATCTGCCCGCCAACATCCCGTGTTAATCACGATAATTCACCGTAAAGTAAATTTCTTTGCCCGGCCGCCAACATCCCGTATTAATCACGATAATTCACCGTAAAGTAAATTTATTTCTTAGTTTTATAAAATCAGTGTTTAGACAGACTAGTAGCGATAAACCATTTGCATCAATTGTTCATTCTTTCTTTGTCTTTCTGTATTTTCTTGTCTTTTTTTCTTTTCTGTGTGGGCGTTTGATATACACTGTGTATGTGTTGAAAACAGACGAAATTGTTTCTATTCTAGGTCCATTTTCATTCTGGTCGACACCTTTCGGACCTTTACGTCGAGATGTAGGCAACGACAGACGACTTATGACCCCTCTCGACATTCAAAACATAATGTCACGACGACTCCTAGCCGACATATCCAACCCAAACGCCCCAGATTCATCCAACGTTGAAGAATTACACAACGACGTTCATGTATTTGTCGGCGAACAAATGAGCAGGATAGAGTCAGCGTCCTATGATCCCTTATTCTGGTCTCACCACGCGTTTATCGATTGTTTATGGGAGCAATTTAGACAAAATCAGCGCAGAATGGGCATTGATCCCGCCAGAGATTATCCGCGAATAGTAGGAGAGCAAACACACCAGCCCCTAGCAGCAATGGGGCTAGGTAGACTATTAGTTATAGATGGAATAAATACAATGTTTACTCGTAGAATTTATAGATATGAAAGAAGACCTACTTGTATTCAAAATTCAAACACATGTGGTTCGCCGTATTTAAGATGTGATTGGAACAGACAAAGATGTGTGCCTTTAATCATGAACACAGGGGCCGCGGCACAGACACTGCCCACTCAAAGACTACCCTGGTGGGTTCGCCAAGGATTCACTGGAGTAGCGCAACAACAACAGACAGGTGGACAGTTTGTGTTTGGATAAAAATTACAATTCGCAATTGTGTTATTAAATTCTCAAACTTGTGATAAATTATTGTGTAAATCTATGCAATGCTTGGGCTGCACAAGAAATTGTGCACGCAAAGTGCCTCTTATCAACAGATCATCTGCAATGTTATATGGTAAATCTTGAAGAGCGCTACTGTGGCTTGGTTATGTTACATGATTTTTGCTTTACTCTTACATTATTCGTTACTGATGAAGTGGTAAATCATACACATTGTAGTATACTGCAAGAGATTCAGTGTTGCTATTTGTTAGTATAGCATCAATTGCTGCTTTTGATGATGTTTAAATCCCATAGATCAAGTTGAACGATTTTTTTTTCATTTGACAGGGTAACTATATAATAAGAACTGTCGGAAGTTCATTATATTGAAGAATGTTTAAACTGGTTGTTTGGTATTATATGTAACAGTGAAGTGCAGATTATATTTTCCTTTTGGTCCTTTGAGATCAGTGGGGGTATTCTGAGAAATCAGAAAATTGTTATTGGTTAAGATTCATTTTCTAACCAACGTTTAATATATCTGGCCCCATTTGGATTATGATAGTCTTTGTATCGACTGTCTTGCTGAAAGATGCAAAATTACAAAAAATCTCTTTGGCTTCATGTTGCCAAATATGTAGGGTCACTGAAGAGGCTTAAGTAGCCGAAACCATGGTATGGCCCATGCCCTGTCTCAGTAATATGTTCACTGCTCTTAAAGGATCTCAGTTCTATTTTCATTCCCTGATATTTTCGAAACTGTTTCGAAACAGGAATTTCCATTCTCGTGACTTTGCATGGAATGGATTTCGACAAAAAGATGAGACATTGTAAAGTATTTTTTTTTGTTGTCGGATGTTTAATTATCTGTTGTAGTCATCTTGATAGTGTATGTGAAAATTTCACACTCCGTATTAGCGGAAAAGCAGAAAGAAAAAACAAATAACATTTTTTCTAAAATGGTTGGTCAGTCATTTATATTTTATGGTTATTTATTTATGCAACGAACGAGTACTTGATCAACCCATACACCCTGTATACTGTTGATGCAGCTGAATTTGTTACAGCACATATTGATGCAACATTTCACGAAGTTAGGGCGGAATGGAGAACGGTAAGTTGACGATTATGTCAAGTTTACAGGCATTAATGCGAGGATGTCTGGGTCTTGACTTTGCGGGAAAACAAAGTGAGGATACCTTCAGTTTTTGCCATAAGTAGTTTGTTACAAAACCTTACCTTGTGTCAGAAATTATGTATTTCATTGAAGGAATATGTCACCGGAAACACAAAAATTGATTACGTTTGTTAATTATTTGATTCCAGAATCCTTCATCATCGTTTGTAAATAGCAAAGTTTCGGTATATACCAGAACCATTCCTTGTTTCATACCACCAAACGACAATCCTGAACTCCAGCAAACTTTTGCACAATATGGTGTTAACACACCTGGGTTGGATCGTTTGGGAAGCAACGTACGTCAACGAGTTCATTGCCTTAATGCAACGTAAGTGCAAGATGTTGTTTATAAAAATGATACCTACGGCGGATATTTGGGCAGCAGAAGGTCCCTGCAGACACTGCAGAGGGACTCCCTGCACCTGAACGTAATGGATTGACTTCCCGGGCAAGAATACCAGAAGCTTTACTTGCTGCATTATGGAGAATAGATATAGGGTTATACACTTTTCATCATAATTATTTGCATACACAGTAGATTAATTTTATGTTTATCCAAACTGATACTAAAGTAGTCATTTCACAGCACAAAATGTTAAAAATTAAACATCATTTTCATTCTGCGAAAGTGTCCGCCGTAAGAAAAATCATTTTTGGCCTAAAGATCCGCCGTAGTTAGCATCATTTTTCAAAAACACCTCTTTGACGTAGGTAACATCCAGGCAATGAACTCACTGACGTACGTTGCTTCCCAAACGATCCAACCTAGGTGTGTTAACACCATACTGTGCAAAAGTCGGCTCGAATACATGGTTGCTGTTTGGTGGTATGAAACAAGGAATGATTCCGGTATATATTGAAACTTTGATAATGACAAACGTTGATGATGGATTTGAGCAATTAACAAACATAATCAATTTTCGTGTTTCTGGTGGCATATTTCGTCAATAAAATTTATAATTTCTGTCACAAGGTAAGGTTTTTTTTAACAAACTACTTATGGCAAAAACTGAAGGCATCCTTGTTTTGTTTTCCCACAAAGTCACGACCCAGACATCCTAAAATTAATACCTGTAAAATTGAAATGATCGTCAACTTACCATTCTCCATCTCCCCCTACCTTCTTGAAATGTTGCATCAATCTGTGCCGTAACAAATTTGGTTGCATCAACGGTATACAGGGTGTCATATAAGCCTTGCGTCCACATGCCTGGGACCCATGCAAACAGTATAGCCCCAGATAAGATCCGGGGCTATTCTGTTTGGTTAGAGTATTTTTATCCAGAAAATGAATGGAAGTGAAAAATCACACTTGAAGTCCCTAAAACAGTTTCATCCAACTGATAGGAATGGGCAAACCCATTCGTCAAAAATGGGTTAATTAGTTTCAGAGCCGCTTCTATGACAAGGTTTTCTCAGTTATGCTAGAGGAAAACAATAAAATTGTTATGTTGATCCACATGTGTAATGTTTTTATTTAGCAAGCCATAGGTTGGTCACTCAAACTCTCATTTCAAACTTAAAGCGTAAACGAGACTGGGTAAGCGACAAAATATATCGATGCCGTAGATAGTTAAAAAGAGGACAATAGAAAGAAAATAATTCGTCAAACGATATCGCAGCAGTATCAAACAGCGGCACTGAAAGGCAAAAGTAAGCAATGACCAGTAACTGGTGCAATCAGGTCCAAAATGTCCCGCCCTACAAGCGAGGTGGGAAAACCTAATTGACAATCAGGCACCGGCACAAAGAAAACATATCATAAACCGAATAAGTAGCTATTCCCCTACAGGCGAGAACTAAGTTGTATATTTTCATCAAATCTATTAGGACATATAGCAATGTTTTATTTATTTTTGCTAATTCTAGTTCCTGTACTACCTGAACTTTCTAAATTATTAACTTCCTGTCTTACTGCTATCAAATCTCATGTCATACGATACTGTGAGTCATATAAAATTGGTTTTCGTCAATAAAAATTCTGGCGAGGTGCTCAGTAAATTGAAGTGTAGAGCGTTCCGTGCGACGAGCTTGTCCACATACGATTTTTCTACTCTGTATACCACATTGCCACATAATCTGATTAAAGAAAAACTAATCGATTTGATAGAGTGGACATTCAAAAGAGCATTAAACTATGGTTCACTTTATTTGGCCTGTAATTACCAAAAAGCTTTTTTCACTTCCTCTGACCAAAATCGATATACACTTTGGTCATGTCAGAATGTATGCGACGCCTTATCATATCTCCTGGATAATAGTTATATTAGATTTGGAACTAAATTATACAGACATATTGTTGGAATCTCGATGTGTACAAATTGCGCCCCTCTCGTAGCTGATCTATTTTTATACTGCTACGAAAGAGATTTCATGGATTCTCTTATCCATGACTATCAAGCTGATGTTATCGAGGCTCGACTTCTAGGTACCTCGATGACCTTTTGAACATTGACAATCCTTATTTTGAAGGCATGGTCAAACAAATTTATCCCCCTGAACTACAGTTGAATAAAGCAAACAACGCAGATACCGAAGCCCTCTTTTTAGACTTACATCGGTCTATTGCAAACGGATTTGTTTCTTCTAAAATTTATGATAAACGCGATGACTTTGATTTTGATATAATAAACTTTCCGTTTTGGATGGTAACGTTCCTCGCCGTGTTTCTGATGGTGTATACATTTCGCATCTTATTAGGATTGCTAGAAACTGCAATCATGTTGCTGACTTCAATGCGCGAAATAAATGTTTAACAGCTAAACTTTCCCAGCAGGGCTATCGGTATCATAAACTTCGAAAAACATTTTCTAAATGTTATCGCACACTCTATGAATTGATTTCAAAATTTAATGTTGGGCTAAAGACCCTTTCACGCGCGGGCCTTTTGGAACCAGAATTTTATAGTGTCTTGGTTTACAAATTTAAGAAACTTATACGAAGGAATTATTTTTCTTTTCAATTCAGAAAAATCATAACATGTTACAGACGTATAGGATATAACTTAAATAATATGGGACAGTCTGCATGCTTAGTTTTTAACCCAATCATGGTTGATAATTTTGCTGCCTTCTTTAATTGCACGCCGGTGGGTCGGGCGTCAGACTCTATGATGGCCCCGACATAAAGCTATTTATTTTAGTAGGTTGATGCCGGAGCTTCTTGTCTGTTGCTTGACCCATTGCGGTTCAACTGGTGTTTTTCTTTTGCTTCGGAGTTAGTAAGTTATTTGGCGCCCAGGGATCTCCATCGTCAGCTTACTGAATCTGTGAGTCCTATTTTTTGATTCACCATGGTATTTATCATTATTTATTTGTTTGTCCATCATTGATGATTCATTGACTAATTAGAGATTCACCACGAGGACCGAACAACTAAATAAATGTTGTGAATCACTGCAGAAGATGATGGTGAGGTTAGGTACCTGTAAAATCGATTTAAGCCCACCAGTAATTTTATCTAATTACTGATCGTTCCAAGGTGATACTTCTGTGGTGGTTCTTATTGTTTTATGTCTTGGTGTTTAAAATGTTTGTGCTTTTGGCGCCTTATGTGGTGGTTCTTTTTGTTTTATGTCTTGGTGTATAAAAAAATTTTTGTGCTGTTGGCGCCTTATGTTTTCATATTTTTAGTTAAGTTAAGGTAACTGAGTGGCCACCTATTGGGAAAATAGCTGCTCATTCGGCTTACGAAATGTTTTCATGGTATAAGTACCTGATTGTTAGTTTGGTTTTTTCCCACCTCGGTTTTTGGAGTGGGAATCTTTTTCTGATTGCGCCTTTTCCTGATCTTCACCTACTTGTACCTTTTTATGTTTGTTATCATATTTGTAGTTAAGTTTAGGCAACTGAGTGGCCACCTATTTGGAAAATAGCTGCTCAATCGGCTTACGATATGTATTCATGGTATAAGTACCTGATTGTTAATTTAGTTTTCCCTCCTCGGTTTTTGGAGTGGGAGTCTTTTTCTGATTGCTCCTTTTCCTGATCGTTGCCTACTGGTACCTTTTTAATGTACGTGTCACGTGAGTAAAACTGACTAAAAAGTTACCGAAAAAGTATCGTTCAAATATTGTGTGCATCAGATCATTGTCTGAATATTAATTTCAACTCCTTTAGTCATGGTCTTTCTGTGTGCAGAGTAGAAAGACCCTGCTTCTAATAAGTAACAGCTGTGATTAGCAAGAATCACGTGACGCTAGACACAGCTAGCCATACAAAAGAATACAAAATCAATGTTTTGATCTGAAACGCAATCCTTTTTCTTTTAATGCTTGAAGTGAGCTTTATATCGCCCGATAAGCTCAGATAAGTAATATTAAAATATTGACGGTGTGAACAGATGTTGGAAAAACGTCATATCAGCAAGGACTCGTCTTACATACCTACTATTTTGTGAAACAAAAATGGAATGAATGCTCATATTAAGGAAGGATTATACGTTCTTGTTCTCTGGGCTTTAAAACTGTATATCTAAAAAGAAGTTTTTAAGAGCATGGGTTGTTTGGTCAGAAAGTAAAATGTTTTAGTCAAGCTAGTGACGAAACGGAAAAGACAAAACAAAGTATGGACAAAAAGGGGAAGTAGACACTAAAACTCGAAAATGTCATACACAGAATCACAAACGATGCACCCTTTCAAAGGAAAGTTCAAAATTCTGAAGGAAGCGTGGTATATGCATTTTTCAAGAACTTTATTCAAGTCCTGGTAGACCTTAGCTATGACATATCATGGGAGATTAAGAAGGCTGACGGACACTTTCAGAAAATTCAGGTAAGTTTGATCTTTATCATATCAAATGGAATACAAGTAACTTGGCATCATCTGGCGTCCACTGCACGGTTACCATGTTCAAAACATTTATTTCAAACAATGCAAATCAGATTAGATTAGGCATATCTTACCCCCAACTGTGCAAAAGCATACAGTAATCTGAAACGTTAAAGATAAAATCATCAATATAAAACATTCAAAGTAATATAAACAATGTAAAGCAAACCATTAGAAACACATACTTTGAAGAGCAAGCAGCAACTTAGCCCTTGGGAGATTTATGATTCTCAGTTGTGTAAAACATGATAAAATGATAAAACTTGTGACGGAAAAGATACGTATATGACAACGATAATATAGCTGTCACATATGCCAAAACTGTTCAAGCGGAATAACTGCTTTTGTCAGCAAAATTGTCTAAAGACAATAGGCTTGTCAAGAATGCCAAGAAATAAAATGACACTTAAGTCTGTGACGATTTCCATACGTGTAACCAAGAAACTTAAGATGTAATATCGTAGGTTTTAGTTTAATTAAAAGCTGTTACCCAAACTATCAATATATTGACAGATTCAGATAAATATTCTATTATAAGCCACATTTGTTGTTCGAAAAGCATGTTTCCTGTGTTATTTGATTAATTAATTTCATTGGAAATTATTTCTTTGTAAACAACTGAAATAATTATTTGCGCATATGCGAACGTGTTCCAAAATTATTTCATTCATGGATTTTTGTTAACTACAGGTTCGATAAATCAGCAGACGACGACAACTATAGACTACCACTTTTTGAGGAAGAAATATTAGAGCTCTCAAATATGAGGTCTTACGGTGGACTTGATTCAAATGGCACCAGAAGAAATGGGAACGGCGTCTCCCTGGGCCAAAAACTGAAGATTCGTGTCCACTTGATGAAAAGACGTCAGTTGATGGTGGACGTCATTTGCGGACTGGCTTTGATAGGCATTATATTGATGATGATCGAAACTGAACTGTTCATTTATAAATACACAGACAAAACAGACACCGTATCACTGATGCTGAAAGTTTGCATGAGCATTTCGACAATATTCCTTCTTATATGCATATGCTATAGTTACTACATTGACCTCAAAATACGCGCTTTGGATGCTGGGGTAAAGGACTGGACCTCTGTGATAAAGAACTCAACGGTTATTTGTTTATTTTTGGAATTACTCATTTGTTCAATGCATCCTTTCCCTGGGGCTATGAATATACAATACACGTCACCGGGTGGACAACCCAAAATAGTAAGCATCGACGCAGCTTTGTCTATTTTGATGCTGACTCGTTTATACCTGATTGCCAAATTTGCTGTAGTCCACAGTCGCCTCTTAACGGACACATCAACAAACAGCATCGGTGCACTGAGTAAAATAAAAATAAACTCACTTTTCGTCTTGAAAGCTGTCATGGTTAGAAATCCCAGTTTACTTCTCCTGGCAGTCATGGTGACAACCTTTCTCGTGAACAGTTGGGCAATGAGAGCGTGCGAGATTTACTACCATGAAGACCCGTATGCAAATTCATACTTGGAAGTCATGTGGCTAATCGCAACGACGTTTTTGACTGTAGGTTATGGTGATAAAATTCCACAAAGTTACTGTGGTCGCTATATTTCCGTTGTGACGGGCATTATGGGAGTTTTGACTACAGCGCTCCTGGTGGCGATTGTAGCGCGCCAATTAGAGCAGACGAGACCTGAGAGATACGTGTTTAACATGGTGACAAGAATACAGATCGAAAAGAAGAAGAAAATTGCTGCGGCAAATGTAATAAAGGCCAAAATTCGTCTCTGGCTCCTTAGAAAATATGGAGCCGGATCAGAGGATCTGAAACTTGCGAGAGAATTCCAGGACCAGCTTACCGCGTCCATTAAACAATTGAGGGCTGCTAAGGTTGAAATGGCTCATGTGGGAGAATTCAACGTTGGAATCATCGAAGTTTCAGAGACAGTCAACAGAATTAGTAATGCTGTTGACGGCATTATAGAAAGGCAAGGGATGGTAGAAAATAGGGCGGAAACTAATGGTCAAAGGTTGTGGAATATAGAGGCAAAACTTGATGAAATAAAGACTTTAATGGCTGTTCCAAAATAATAACTTCACCAAATAATCTGCTGCCACAAATATGAACAAAACAACAAGTGTTCACTGTTGACTCATTTTACTAAGACGCACAGCAGCTGTTAAAAGGTGTTATCTTGTAGATATCCATGATTCAATATGTTTAGTGACTTGAAAATACAGAGGATTTTGAAGTAGTCATCCTTAAAAGAATCGATCCACATCAAGTAATTATATGCGGCTGCTTCTAATACAATGTCTGTATTCAAAACAAATGCACGTCTATCTACTTATGAAAAATACCGGTGCCCATTGGCATTTTGTATTTCGATCATGGCTGTTTGTTATAAAAATGAGAATAAAGCGGGTATATTTTGTAATGAGTATACAGTTTTGTGAACCACAAGGTCCTGATTTCTGCTTTAAATTCTACATTTTTATACTTTTTTTATTATTGTTTTTCTTTTTTTTCCTTTTTTGGAAATTTTAAAGAAAATGTAACTAGAGAAAAGCAGAAATGAGCCACCCCATGGGAAAACCAACAATCTGCATAGGCGAAAACAAAGGCGCAGATCAGCTTCGCGGTAACCGCGAAGCTGATCAGCGCCTTTGTTTTCGCTACTCGGATAGTACAATTCCTCCTCTACTTAACTCCAAAATTTCAAGCTTCTAGCTATTATCTGTGCTTGTACAGGCCGGTTTGTGTCGGACCTGTTCGGAAACCACATTGTTGGTTTTCCCATGAGGTGGCTCAAATCACGCTACCACTGCGAAGCTGATCTGCGCCTTTGTTTTCGCTACATGCAATCTAATATCATTTTTCAAAATACGTGCGTTGAACAGTCCCAAATAAAAAAAATGTTACACCCTATGGGCGGGTTGCCTTTATTAAGTCAGGGTGAACATTTGTCAACAACATGACAGGCATATGTATCAGTCAGCCGGGTATCGAACCCGCAACCTCTTAATTGCTACTCGAATACGCTATATATTACACCACCACGGATGCACCTGCTGTCGAACTGCGTGAAAATTTTAGCCATGTCCCAATGGTTCAAGCACAGTGCTGTTTCAAATGATGTAAACCCTCCGTATCGCAAGTAAGCATAGAATGTCCAGAGATCCACAACTTCGTACTAAACATTTGAAAATACCAAGAATTATTGGACGCAAAATATCACTGTCTTTCGTACAATTCAATATTCTCAAAATAAAAAGGTACAAGTAGGCAAAGATCAGGAAAAGGCGCAATCAGAAAAAGATTCCCACTCCAAAAACCGAGGTGGGAAAAAACCAAACCAACACTCAGGCACTTATACCATGAAACATCTCGTAAGCCGAATGAGCAGCTATTTTCCCAATAGGTGGCCACTCAGTTTATTAAATAAAGTTTATTTAAAAATAAAGTTTATTCCAAAATACAAGCACCACCGTCTCATATTTTACAGCTGTTAAAAGGGTTTATCTTGTAGAAATCCAGGAATATACACGGTAATTTGAAAATACAGGGGAACTTTGACTTGAATGGGTCATCCTCAAAAGTATAATCCATCAAGTAATATTATATAGCTGGGTGAAAGAAAATCGTCCCAAATGATATTTGTCTATTGAAATTAAATGCACGTATTTAAAAATGCCGGTGACCATTGGCATTTTGTTTGTTTCGATCATAGTTGTTTGTTATAAAAATAAAGCGGGCATACATTTAACAAGGGTATAAATGTCTAAGAACCACAGTGTTTTGATTTCTACTTTATTTTTAAAAATTTAAAGAAACTAAAAGTAAAGAAAAGTAAAAATAATTTTAGAAAATATGCTATCGCTTCTGCACAAGAAGTTTAAAAACACCAGGAATCGTTACGAGGAACGTACACATACAGATTGCAATAACATTTTAATATTATAGCTACCCACAGACCTGCTGAGGATTCTTTAACTTTGTATGTCACATAATCCAATAATGTATAATTTATATTTTATTTTTTATTACTGCAGCTGGTATTGTGTCGTGTGGCGGCCCTAAAAAGTCTCCCGTATGTCTAAAAAGTCTCCCGTATGTCATCCATAGAGCAGATTATATTTTTCTTGGGTCCTTTGAGATCAGAAAGAATGTTTAGAGTATTAAAATCCTACGTTTAGAGCCATTTTCTAAATAATGTTTAAATTTTGACCCCGTTTAGGAATGTGTCTTTGATTCAGACTTCCTTTGTGATTTGTTTTTGGAATTGACGTTATTTTTATCTGGCTATTGTCGCCGGTTTACAAAGGGTAACTGATGAGGGTTCATTACCCGGGTTCATTACCCGAAATTGCGCAATATGGCCCATACTATCTCCCTTGCTTCCAAATTTATCAATCAAATTTACCCACATGAACTATTCTATTGCAAATGGATCTGTTTCTTCTAATATATATGTAAAGCGCGGTGACTTTGATTTTGACATATGTAAATTTTCCGTTTACATGAGTATACAGTTTTAACCACAAGGTCCCGACACGTTTAAGTACATCAGGATTAGTTTGAAGGAAGGTACGAATTGCAATAACATATAACAACTACTTATTGACCTGCTGGCGATCTTTTATTCTGTATATCACATAACTCTATAAATCGCATACTTTTCCTGATCATTGCTTCCCATACCATTTAGAAAAACAACTGAATGGTGACTTAATTTCAATCGATTTTTTACATTAGTACTTTACTAAAAAAAAAAATAAAATAAATAAATTCCACGATACGAAGGGGCGAGCGGAAAGGCGAAAACTATATGGAAGAGTCTATTGACAGACGTCTGTCAATAGCAAATAATCGGTAAATGTGCTATTACCAGACGTCTGTCAATAGCATATTTTCGGTGAATGTGCTATTACCAGACGTCTGTCAACAGCAAATTTTCGGTGTATCTGCTATTACCAGACGCCTGGCAAAAGTTAATTTGGCGACCTATTTGGCAGATTGCTTGCTTAAATAGTTTTATAGTTGTAAATCAGCTGGTCAAGATGAGGCCATTGTAATAATTCTTAAACCAATCGGAAATCTAATACAAGAGACTGCGAACGACCTGAGTGTGTACTCAGTATATGTTGATAATACGGACTAAAATAGCAGTCACATATTAGTGTATAAGCCAAACGCACACCGGGCGTGTTGACAAGATTATAAAATCCAGCGTATGTCAGGTGCACGTCAGAGACACGTTAGAAATGCGATACATGCGCGTTTTGTACGCTTGGTGTACGTTGATATATGTCGCTGTAGGTCGGTGCGTGTTCCACGCGTGTTTGGGCTCAAAAGATATTTAAGCATGTTTAAATTTTCTCGAAGCCCGGCATGTCGCGGGCGTGTGTCGAATACGTTTCAAATAAGGTCCATGCACGTTACATGCGCGTTGAATACGCTTTGAGCGCGTTTGGCACACGTTCTATGAACGACAGTGTACGCGACATGCGCGTTTCAATTTTACGAGAGATTGCTTCAGTAACGTGCCCCAAGCGTGTATGAGGCGCGCGTTGAACATTTGCAGCGCGCCTATAGAGCGTGCGTAGCGTATCTGCGACGTAACATAAATCTACTCCAAATTTTTCAGCTATTTTTCTTATTTTTGATCCAAATTCTATATTTTGAGAAAAAATATAAAAAAATTTCAGGAGAAAATTTCAAATTTTAAAGCTAACTAGAAAATACGTTTATGAAACACTATGCCCCCAACTGGTACGTCACTTCCAAGATCTGAAAATGTCCGAAAAATGACTAAGTTCAAATTGCAAAAAAGTGACAAAAATAATCTGAGGAGTATATCCCAACCACATGCATTTTCGACCATTCAAGTATCGTCAGTGACCCTTTAGATTTGGCAACATGGCAAAGCCCGGTCTCAATGTCTGTAAAGTTTCAACTGTATTAAACTGTATGTGGAGTTCTGCACACATTCTTGAAAATGCCCGAAAAAATGACTAAGTTCAAATTGCGAAAAACAATGACAAAAATAATCCGAGGATTATATCAACCACATGCATATCTTTAGACCATGCCCATAACACACGTAAAGTTTTAAAGCAATTGGCATGAAACTGTAGGAGGAGTTGCGCACACAAGGTACCCACTGTCTAATCACCTTCATTGTCAAAATGCCAGATAAAATGGCCAAGTTCAAATTGCGTAAACAAGTGACAAAAATTAATTTGAGGATTATATCCAAACCACATGCATATTTTCAAAGCATGGTCACAATGTCTGTAAAGTTTCAAAAGTATCGGTATTAAACTGTAGGAGGAGTTGCGCACACAAGGTACTCTCTATACATTCACTAAAATGCTTGAAAAATGACTAAGTTCAAAATGTGAAAAAAAATGACAAAAATAATCCGAGGATTCCGAGGATTATATCGAAACGTGTCAAAAAATAATGTGAGGATTATATCCAAACCACATGCATATCTTCAAAGCATGATCACAACATCTGTAAAGTTTCAAGAGAATCGGAATAAAACTGTAGGACATGTTGCGCACACAAGGTACTCACTATCTATTCACTTTATCAAGAATTAAAAAGGGAAATAACTCTCACAGAATGGGCCCCTAGCCCCTTGAATCTACCTGAAAGAAAAACGGGTCCTCTTAATTTTCATATACAAACTACATACCACATTTCAAGATCCTAGCTCTAACGGTTCCTGACCGAGTGCTAAGCGTTACTCACGCACTTCACAGACTCACAGACTGACTGTACTGCACTGCACTGCACTGGACGGACAGACCCAAACCAATATGCCCCCTCAACTTCTTCCGAAGTTGGGGGCATAAAAAATCTCTGTCAATGGCATTGGCAAGGTTTCGTAATGATTGACTTCATAAGTTGTCACTGCATGTGCCAAGTTTCAAGTCTCAGGCTGCAATAGTTACCAAACAAATCCAGTGTTTTCACTTTTCAGGTGAAAATAAACACAGCCGTGTTTCAACTGGGTTGGGTCGGTACTGGTCGAAAAAGCGTCTTTATTTTTCATTTTTTTTTTTTTTTTTTTTTTTTTTTTTTTTTTTTTTTTGCTCTCTAAATACGTATATTGTATATAATTACAACAAAAATTACTGTCAAGAGAAGGAGAAGGTGTGAAAGGAGAAGTGTTTGCCATGCGCACTATAAAAACATTTTAGGGGTATTCTAGTTTTTATGACACCTGAGCCGGGTCACAAAAAAGACAACACACATTTAAACTTATTTTTTAAATTATAGAAAAGAAAACACTTGAAAAGTGTGGTTTCTACGCAGCTTATTGACAACAATTGCATTGTTAATCCGGGTTCTCAACTTCCTGTTTTTCAATTTGGTCACACATGCACGCACGCGCACACGCACGTATTTCCATATACTTAGATATGTATTTAATTTTATTTTATTTTATTTAGTTTTATTTCTATTATTTTTTTACTTGTCACGCACATATAAATAATTTGCATTCAATAATTTCAACTTGAGCAGTTTTTCGGTAGGCATTTCTTGGATTAATTGTCAATATTGACTATGTTCATCGTAATTTGCAAAATATGACAATGTATCGTATATGAATATGCCTCAAGGCGTGAAAAGAGAACTATAAACGCCACGCGTACTATAAAAACATATTAGGGGTATTCTAGTTTTTATGACACCTGAGCCGGGCCAAAAGAAAACAAAAGTGTGGTTTCTACGCAGCTCATAGCCAACACCCCTGATCTCACTAATATTAAGCATTATTGCGTTGTTCATCCGGGTTCTCAACTTCGTGTCTGTCAGTTTCGATTTCAAATCGACCATAATGCCGTCTAGGTATTTTTTTTTTAGATTTGGTCATATTTTTTGTTCGCGCTTGATGAACAATGATTTTAAGATTTGTCGAATGAAAATAACTTCTTTTTTTTCATAAGTCGACTGATACATTTGAATTTAACTATACCGACAAAATAAGAAACGCTATGGTTCTGAGGTGCACGGAAACATATTCTACCCATCTTTTATCCTCATTGTTGTTCAAACATGGATTGACAGCTCTTCCTGACATTCTTGAATATAAACATACATGTGGTCGGGTGGGAATATGGGCCCCTGGGAGAAATAGATGGGCTGCTTGTGCCTCCAGGCAAAGCTTCTAATCTACTGACCGACCATCTGATTACTGGTTAACCGCTTATGTCTGACCCTGCCCTGGAAATGTGGTATAGTCAAACCATCCATACATATAAGCCTTATTGGCTTAGTTTGGTGCATGGTTATAATTATGAAGCACATTTTGAATGTCATGACATCCTAACATCCTAATGTTGGGTAAAAGTCCCATAAAATAGAGGCAACGTCCCGACATGACCATTGCTGTTAACTAGGACGTAAAGTATCAACTCAAACAAACAAACAAAAACAAACATGCATACTGGAGATAAAGTTTATTAACCATGAAAAGTTTTAAGCATAACATGAACTGTAACGATCAAGGTCGATCATATTAGAGATTTTATAAACATCACATCCATGTACGCTCAATATGAAATTCACTTGAATTTCTGGACAAAACTGTTTTTCTTAAACTTGATGAAAAAGTAACTTCAGCATCATAGACGCTCGTTCGCGAGCACACTCTCACACACACACGCACACACACACACACACACACACACACACACACACACACACACACACACACACACACACACACACACGTGAGATATTTTGTAAGTTGAGCATTTCAAAAAAAAAAATGCATCGAGTTTACATGTATCTGTGTCTCTTACAGGTCTCGTATTTCTTTTTCCACATCCAGCATCCAAGGTTTTATCAAAAAGTTAACAAATTAAATTATTCAGTGGGCATTGTTCATGTAAATGGGATATGATGTGTCTGTCAGCAGCAAAAAGTCGGTAAATTTGCTATTACCCTGGGCGTCTGTCAATAGCAAATTTACGAATTTTTTGCTGCTGACAGACGTCTGGTAATAGCACATTTACCGAATATTTACTATTGACAGACGTCTGGTAATAGCACATTTACCGAAAATTTGCTATTGACAGACGTCTGGTAATAGCACATTTACCGAATATTTGCTATTGACAGACGTCTGTCAATAGACACTCCGAAACTATATACCCGTCGACATAAATGCCGGGGTATAACTTGCATTTTAAGATTTACAATATACCTGCTGTCGAACTATGTGGAAAAAATTTAGTCAGGTCTCAATGGTAAAATACAACTTGCTGTTTCTCGTTATCACAAAGTACAGCTCGTAAGTATCCTTGAATCAACAACGTCGTAGATCTACTGAATATTTGAAAATACCAAGACCTATTGTGCGCACTCTCATGATACAATTTCCCTGTCAGTGCCAATATCTCGCTGCTATTTGTTTAAAGAAGGACATATGAATGCATATTTGCAGACATCTTTACTTGGATTGAGTTATGGATGGTGCATCGTTTAAAATGTGTGTGTGTGTGACTTTTCGGCAAGGATGGTTTCTGCGTTATGTTTTCAGTTATTCGGTCTTCCAACTCTCTTGTATTTGTCACTTCTGTATTTGGTAGATGCTTCTGGGGTGACCCCATAGTTTTGGGAAAGAGCGGCTAGTCATCTTGCTCTCTATTCGTGTTGTAAAAACTGTCTACAATGTTTCGCGTTGTCCTTTATTTCACTGTCTGTATATATATGGTAGGAAATATTTTACACAGACACTAACAAAAGGCGACCGGTATTAGGCCACGGTTACCGTTGTTGACGGCTGCAAAAGCCTCAGTTTGTTTTTACATTTCATCATATAAATGTCGAAGTCGATACGAGACGTACATAGTCCAGTACGGTGATGTTTTATACACAGTGAATGCAATACACTGCACAAAATGTGATTCAAATGAGTGTCTGGTTAGTTAGTTTTTGCATTTTCTATCATAACGTGTAAATTATTCATAATAATTAAAGGTAATAAGTTTATGACAGCGATCTAATAACTATTATGTAACACATCTAAGGACGTATAGGCTAATTGAAGTTTTAAGTTTATGTTTATAAATATATTTGACTTTAGATTCTGCACACCTAACACCTTCAATATGCAGCCTAGTTGTGTCGAATGGGCTATTAATGATAAGGATATATAGTACCTTTAAAGCTTCGAATCGAGATGTTAATTCTTTATGTATACTTAATTTACACGCTAGTTTAACTTGTACGGGTGTTTGTAAACCAACGGGGACCTCGTAATCCGATCACCTTAAGTGTGTAGTGTGTAATACTGCACTTGTTATAACCGTTTTATTTCTGGTTTAGTAGGAAAGAATGTGGCTCTATATTTTCTCAGCCCTGCTTTGCTTGTTTCTGTGGAAATGCATTACATGTTTGGGAAATCGTTTGAAGATTTACAAAGACATTTCAAAGGCATGTGCAAAGTTTCCACTTCATGAGGACAACCACTGGTTTCTGGGGCTAGTTCATTTGGTAGGTATATACATCTACAACCTAAGTCTAAGTCAAGACAAGGCAAGACAAGGGCAAGATACACAGTTCGTACTTACGATATTGCCACATAACTGTATGTAATTCGATAAGAACATGTCATGTATATATTATCGATAGACGAAACTTATAAATCGGAGAATTGCGTCAATTTACGACATGTTCTTGTTGCAGAAATACTATAGAAGTTTCTGGTTGGTACTTTGAAACGCCAAATACAAATTGTTTTGAATTGACAACAAGTCTCTGTGTGTTTTTTTCTAGGTTCATGATTTCGACTCGTATGTCAAACTATGTCAGAAGTATATCGACCAAAATGGGCCCACAGTTTTCATCAATTGGTTGATGTTTATACGACCCGGTGTCTGCATTGTTCATCCTAGCCCGATGAAGTCGATCCTTACAGCTAGTCACACAAGTGCACCGAAACCACATGGATGGTCTGGGGTTTATAGGATTATCCAGCCCTGGCTCGGTAAGATTGCATTAAAACATACTCAGTTATCCACAAACCCCTTAATCTAGTAGTATATATGGGTTTGCTGGTGTATACGCTAAGTACTATCCTTATGAACAATACTACATAAAATCCTTTAAGATTTTCATCTCAAATAAAAATAAAATTTTAGCCCATTAGTTCATTTCAGAGTATCGAAAATACATATATCAATGTGAAATGGGGATTTGGCATACAGCAGTTTCGGCTTCTAAAGCCTCATCATTGACCATTTAAACCTGGTAACATGGTAGATCTATTTTAAAGCCCCAACGATAAATGCATGTATGCATGTAAATGGTCGGTTTGAATGTATTTTGGATACAGCCATGAGCATGTTAATTACGTAGACTTCAGGCGTTCGATCTAGTGTTAAACATCTGTCCGTAGTACTAAATAAAAGTCTAATATGACAATGTTACATGATTCTTTATCGTCTCAGCAAGCCATCGGGGGGTACAGATAAACCATATCGATATTATTTTCGCAAAGAAGACCTTATTCTCAGCATTACATTTAGAAATGACAGTGCATTTTTAATAAAACAAATACACGCATTACCTTTGATGGCTGATCTCCATTTCAGGTTATGGTCTGCTGGTTAGCAATGGTCCTACGTGGGAACGTAGTCGACGGCTATTGACGCCTGCCTTCCACTTTGATATTTTGAAACCATACGTTGATTTGTATAATGACGTCGCTGATCTTCTTATTGTAAGTACCCAATGATATAGAAAATTATAAGAAATAATATGTTTTACAGGTACAAACAGAACATTTATTCTATCATGAAAAGTAAAGTAGAAAATGGTGAAATTTGCAAATATATATAAACACAAAAGAATGAGAGAAAAAAAAAAAAAAAAGTAAAAAACTCTTTCCAAAACACATTATCCGAATTTTAATCACAACAAAGAGCATCTCTACTAAATATACAGTCAGACATAAGTTAAGCATCACCCTAACATTTTTCTAAAATGTATTTTTTATCAAAAATAACTTCAAAACCACAATAAATTAGTAAGGGTCTTTAACTCACGTCTATCCCTGACTGTTTAGGTCTGTCCGAATGGCTTTTTACCATTTCGCTCAAGTTATATGGTGTTCTAAATACACCTACCCATATTTCGAGGGGTTGCCATTAAAAGTTGTATTAATGTCCCCTATATAATCGCAAATGGGTTTCTATAGGTATGGAAAGAATGTAGTATCATGTTGTAAAAAAGTCGAAAAAAAAGTTTTCTTCTACCAAAGGTTTACTGGCAGTTACATGCTGATTCAGGCAAACTTATTTCCTTGTTTATTAGCACGACGTTTTCACTATGTAACATGCCATTCTTTAAACGCCCATAACTGTTGATGTTTTAGAGATATTTATCTGAAATTTTCAGACTGATTATGGTTTTGAAATTGTAACAAAATGGCATTATCTTTTTACGCTGTTTGGCGGTTTAAAAAATACGCATTTTTCTGGCGGCCATCTTGGATTTATTCAAATTGCAAGAATTGTCCAAAGTTGACAGCCTGTCATTCAAGCAAGATTGGTTCTATGACACCCGTAAAGGACAGAGAAACAAAGAACTCCATAGCACTTAACATTTCGAGGTCAAAGTTAAAGCCTTTTTGCAGCGTCATATGGACTAGGAAACAGCGATTTTTGGCTATGTGGGGGTGTGTCTGCTTAAACAACGCCTACATGTTTACCTTAAGAACAACCTCATCCGCGTTTGCTTTAATTTATTACCAATATAACAAATATCACGAATATTAAAAGAAAATTTTTCTGTATTGAAGGTTTTACTGATTATTTCGGAAAATATTCAAGTGATACTTAACTTTTGTCCGACTGTATATATTAAATAGTTTACTTACATTTTTCTTGACCAGACTAAGCTACAAGGCCATGAAAAAGGATACCAAAGTATCAACATTTGCCCTCTGATTAGCCGAGCAACTCTTGATACTATGCTACGATGTGCTGTATCATATGTGGATGAAGGTGTACAAAATATGGAAGGGTATGGACGCTTAATTTATTTACCTCAGTTAAATCAGCGCCAATAGTGTTTTAAAATAAACATTTTGAAACTAAACTTTATCAGACATTCAAGAATAAGTGCCACACAGAGAATTTCATAAAATGAACTTAATGATTGAAATACAAAGGTAACGTTACTTTCTAGCACCGTTGAAGCTACTGTAGAAAATTTCATTATTCATTAAAAAAATACCAGAATACCAGTTAAAAGGCAGACATATGAAATATTCAATAGAGTGCCTATATATATATATTAGCATTCGCATGAATTGTAATAATAATTATTACTACCTATATCTTCATTCGCCCGACGAACTAAGCGGGTGGTAGTACTTGATTCTCTAGGACTCGACGCATTGCCCTAGAACGAATTTTAAAATTACTTCAGTCTACAAAATTTGAATTTCAGAGAACAGCACCCATACGTCCATGCCATCAACAGATTAAAGTACCTTCTGGTTAAGAGAGCCACGTATGTCAATATTTGTTTGTCTTACTCAGAGCAGACAATTGATTTTTACTTTTGTGCTGTCGGAACGTGATTACTTTGAAAGCTTATTCACATGTTGTTAAGTAACTTACTCATATCATATTTTTTTTATAGTTCAGTTTTCACCACTAGCACCATATCAATATGTAAGCCAGAAAAATGCACATAAATGAGGAAGTATGGTTATTATTTTTATTTAATACCGTAAAACAAAAAGTAAAACTGAGTTCCTAAAAAAATAAAACTGGTTATTATGTTCTATACCGTTTGTGATGTAGACATACATTCTGTCGTCTTTGCTAAAGGCTATTTAATTACATTTTTATCATTTCTGTTGCATGTGATCATTCCAGAGACCCTTCAAGCTACAGTGATTTTATGTATCATCTCAAGTCGGAGAGCAAAGAGTTTAGAAAACACTGTGACTTTGTACACGAATTTTCTAGGCGGCTTATACAGACAAGAAAAGACACACTTGTGAGTACTTTCGTGATACTCCGCAATAATTTCTTTTGTAACCTTAAAAGTAAAGGCTCGATTCGTTTAAAATGATTTTTAAATTTTGACGTTTAAAGCACACCTCCTTCAAATTAATATTTTCCTTTCAAAGTATGCAATGTGTGTGTGTGTGTTTTTGTGTGTGTGTTCTCAGTATAAACAAGCGTCCGTCTAGCTTATTATACACGTAACTAGGATAAGTGCAGTTATATTTGAAATGAATATAAGGGTATTTTCACCCATGCTATTTCATCCCTTAATTGTTCAGGTGGCTGACACGAGTAAAGTAGAGAAGCACCGCCAAGATTTTCTGGACATTCTTCTGAAGCTTACGGGTGTTGGACACTTTAGCTGGGAGATTCGAACAAAAGTTAATAGATTTATGTTAAAATCGTCATATTACTTCATACTTAACAGAAAGCTGATCCATCTCAAGCAGAAAAACGTCACCTAGATTTTCTTGACATTTTACTGACAGCCAAAGACGAGGCAGGGACTGGACTTTCAGACCAGGAGATTCAAGCAGAAGTGGATACGTTTATGTTTGAAGGTATGTATGCATGATTTTAAGCAATAGAATATAACAATATTACCCATCACCCTTATACAATAAAAGCTGTACAACTAACGACAATGGTGATGACATTCAGATAACCATTATGATAGCTGCGGTATTTTCCGTCTCATTTTTGCTTAAAATATAAAATGTGGGGACCTTGTAATAAGTGATGATGCTTGGAAATAATAGGAATAAGAAATTGATGCTCCAATTAAATAGGTATCTGCGACAGACGACATGGCACCACACTAGATATCTCGTTTTTTGTTTTATATTGAACGAATTTGTGGTTTCAGAATTGCAGGATACAGTTCATACTTCAGACTGATTTTTATGCCGTGTACATGTAATATTTGAAGTTTTAATTTTGAAAATATGTTGTTTCATGCTTAAAATAACTAGCGTGTTCTCCAGTGTTGTATATAAGTTAAACGCGTTTGTATTGTTATTGTGTTCTTTTCTTAAGAACAAAGTCTCTTGTGATTCTGTATAGAATGGTATATGTACATGTATATATGATATGCTCATATGTGAAATGTTTTTGAAAATTGTCATTAGTATAAATGTATGTGTATATGTTGTCATTAAATCTAATAAATAAATAGAATGGGTTGATATGTCAAATGTTTTATGTATATATCTGTATGTAATATTGTAAATCAACATGAGACTCAAATAAATAAATAAATAAATAAATAAATAAATAAATAAATAAATAATAGACTTCTGGCTGAAAAAGGTCCTGCTCCCCCCCCTAGGGAATTTTGCAGACATAGTCTATCTTAAAGAGCAGTCTTTTCTCAATCAAATGAGAGATGTTTGCACTTTGTACACCGGGGCGTAACGGTGTAACGGCCATTTAAAAATAACAACCGTTATCAGCTGTATATACGTATTTGCAGGATTGTTTGACTATGAGTGAAAAATGGTTTGTTCTTTCCATAATTACACTAATTTTGTGCCAGAATCTCAAAAAGATGATAGAAGATGCATGATTTTATCTCATTTTATCGAACTGGTATAGTTGGTTACCTATTTATGTTACATATGTAACGTATGTAACACAAATATGCAATTTTTACCTTTATTGCCCAAGAAATCAACTGTATTAATTTCTGGATGATATAAAGCATGTTGTAAATGTGCAAGACATGCATGTCCAGGTTATCTTGATTTCCAAGATGTGTATAATGTTGTAACAGTGTAACAGCAAGTTGTTCATATTTCTGCTGTAATGTTACAACGTTACTTTTATACATTAAGTAGTATTAACACTGGAAAAATGGTTAAGTGCTTAATTCTGCTGTTAGACTCTGTGGAAAATTTCTAGAATAAAATAAGTAAATAAATAAATAAATAAATAAATAAATAAATAAATAAAAAAAATTGCCAGCGAAAGAGAAAATGATTTTAACTTAATTATGTTTATGTAGACTTCTTAACCATAATAATCTGCTATCAAACTGTTAAATAAATAAATAAATAAATAAATAAATAAATAAATAAATAAATAATAAAATAAAATAAATAAATAAATAAAATAAAATAAATAAAATTTTCAGCGGAAAAGAAATAGCTTTCTAACTGTTTATAGAATTATAAACTATAATCTCACTAGGCGTACGCTGCAACTTGCTTAAGTACAAATGTCTCATGAAGCAGGTCCCTGTGTGGTGGCCGTATGCCATATTCCTATTCTCATTATAGTGTATCTGCATAAAATTCTGGTTTGTAGCGCTGTGTTTATGGATTCAAGGTGACACATTTTCTCATTTTGCATGCCTCATTGAATTCTAATCTCTTTCAAAATTCTGGTTTGTAGCTCTGTGTTTATGGATTCAAAGCGACAAAGCTTCTCATTTTATATGCCTCAGTGAATTCAGCCACTAATCTTTGTCATAACTTCTATGACCATCAGAGGGAGAGGACGTATATTTTTGCGACTCATCAACTGATAAAAACTGCTTAATCCTGTTTAGTTTTAAGTTATTTTATTGAACAATATTAAACAGATAAATCATTCTAATTTCATTTAACTTTGATATTCCTGATTTTGTTTGATTCTTTATTGATTAAAGCTTTGTAAATCTACAACCTTATTGAATCATATGCTGGACTGAATAAGAGAATAATAGAGTTTGTGATTACTTCACCTATTTGTTGAATATGGAGAAACCAGTTTCTCTGCAAAAGGCCAAGGCACAGAAGGGTGGCAGTATGCAGTCCACAGACAATAAAACATGCATCATACATGTAGATGATACAGATACAAAAGACCAAACTGTGAATAGTTTGACAGCACAAGGGTTTCTAAAAATCAAAGAAGTCGCAAAATTGAGGCTTGGTCAACCAGACCAGAAACACAGGCTGGAATCTATTTCGCAAAACATACCAGATGTCTTTGATGAAAATGCTCATGGTACGCATAGGCAATGCTACCAAAGATTCACAAATACTTATTTCATGAGTAGAAAGCGGTCTCTTGAAAGTACATCAGATCCACAGCCTAGCACATCCAAACAGACAAGGCGTTCTGCCTCTTTTATACCCTCTGGTGGTACCCTTTTCCCCTCAGACAAGTGTCTTTTCTGTGACAAAAATGTAGTCAAAGTGAAGCAAGTTAAGCATTTTTAGTCAAATGTGAAACAACAACTGCTGAAAATTCAATTAAAGCTGCTGCTGAGAGTAGGAATGATGAAAAGATGCTGTGCAAAATACGTGGCATGGATCTCATTGCAAGAGAGGCCCATTATCATAATCACTGTAGGCGAAACTACACCAGAATGGATTGTAGAAATCCAACATTTAAAACATCTGAAACATCTCAAATTCTAGATGCTCATACAGAGGCATTTGCTTACATTTCTTCATACATTGAGCAAACAATATTAGCTGCTCAAATGGTCGAAAGACTTTCAATGCTCCGTGAAAGATATTTGCATTTTCTGTTACAGCATCACCCTGATGCTTACAATGAAAATTACAAGACTTACAAGCTTAAAGATAAATTAGTTAAGCATTTTGGTAGTAAGCTACGTTTCTGTCAACCCACAAAGAAAGGGGAACTTGTTTATAGTGCTGACATAGACGAAGGCCAAGCAATAGCACTAGCTTTTGAGCTAGCCTCTTCTGATGAGAAGTTTTTGGAAGAAGCTGCATTGATAACAAGACGTCACATTGACAGCAGTAAACGTCTTTCATCTGAAATGCCATGGCCTCCTTCTCCACAAAGAGTTATGCTGCTGACTTTTACCAGAGATAACAAATGACAAAAACTCTTTAAGAATCGCCGGTGGTTTGCGTTCAGGTGACAAGAGCCAGGATATATGTTACGCAGCCACACATGGAGAATGGGTTATGCCAAAACATCTGCTGTTATCTATGACAGTACGTCATTTGACAGGCAATGCAGAACTTATTACAATTCTTAATAGATTTGGTCATTGTCAGTCATACACAAGAACACTGGAACTTGAAACAGCAATGTGTAGCTCAATTTCGGCAGATGATTCAGTACTCCCCCCAAATATTTCTCTTCAGTCCAACTCAGTTATTCATTTTTGCTGGGACAATTTTGATCTGAATGAGGAGACACCGTCTGGTTCTGGCACTACACATTCCACACACGGCATTGTCATACAAGAAGTAGCCAGCGGTGCTGAGCTTGAAACAACAGCAATGACACCTGTCATAAGAGACAGAAAACGAACCATTAAGCCAGACATTGCAGAGCTAAGACCCTGCTTCTTGAAGCCAAAAGTAGGACCCAATTTTGACATTCGATGCACAAAACCAGACATGGACTTCAGTGAAGTTGAGCAGGACCACTTTATCTGGTTCCTTTCAAGAAAAACAGGTGCTTGCTTTGAACATCAGACTGTTCCGTCTTGGGCTGGGTGGGTTTCACAAACAGCCCAAAACGTTGATGAAGTTTGTTCCCTTGTTGAATACATGCCCCCTATAAATTTCTCTATAAATGAGAATGCTACTGTTCAATATATTATTGAGCAATCACAAGCCGCTAGTTTGCAGGTTGGTCAACAGTACTGCATAGTGACATTTGACTTAGCTGTGGCAAAGAAAGCATATTCTCTTGTATGGCAACAGCCAGACTTCAAAAATGTCATTGTGTGGATGGGCGTTTTTCACACAATATGTTCGATCTTTGGTGCCCTGGGTAAAAAGATGAAAGGGAGTGGACTGTCTGAAATTGTGATTGAGGCAGGTGTATGTGCCAGTGGTTCATTGGATAAGGTAATGTCCGGAAAACATTTTAACAGAGCCCTGCGTGTACATAAAGTAATGTTAGAGGCATTAGAAAGATTACTTATTCAGAAATTTGAGCAGTCACTTCCTGAAACTGAAAGGTTATCACAGAACACTGTGGACTTACTTGTAACTTTGTCTAAGAAGCCCTCACATGACACACTTCAAGAGATGAAGGAAAATGAAGCGTTTTGTGCTTTCTTTACTTGTTATCAACAGTTTAAACAGTCTGTGAGAGATGGTCACTTCGGAAAAACTGCTCAGTTCTGGCTGAGCTATATGGACATCGTGTGGCTAATTCTGACTCTCATCAAAGCCACCAAGATGAATGACTTGCAGCTGCATTTAGCTTCTCTCTATAGCCTCTGTCCTATCCTCTTTGCTTATGACCACACCAATTATGCACGGTATTTGCCAGTCTACATATTGACAATCTTGAACTTAAACACTACCCATCCTGGGGCAGAAGATTTACTGAGAAACAATGGGATCAGTGTCCGTAGATCGTCTGTTCCACTTTCACGCAATGCTGTGGACATAACAATTGAACAGACGATCAACAGACATGCAAAGTCACAAGGTGGTATCATTGGGTTTAGCCGTAATTATGCGGCTTATTACCGTTGGTGTGTCACCCGGCATTACCGTACTAAACTTGTAGAAGCCACTCTTTTCTTGGCGGACATATTTCCGGATGAGCTCAGTGTTCACAAAGAGTTTCAGCCTGCACAAATCAAAAGCAGCGAAAATGCCACTAGCCAAATGACAGATGCAATACGTAATTTCACAGACCCATTCTCTGTTGAAAATAGAACTGAGCTATTCTGTATTGCATCTGGCAAACCAACACCGGAGGATGTTCGCCAAGATCTATTACAGGCACAGGAGAGAGGACAGAGTGCAATGAATGAGTTCATACAGACCAGACTTGTTGATAAAAGTGTACCATTTCATGATCCGTTGAAACGGTTGAAATTAAAAACATTTCCCTCTGTTGGTGTCGTCAAAAAGGTTAAAAGTTCACAGAATAAAATGCTTCAAATCAAAGCTGAGCGCAACATTTTGGCCAGCTAGTTGTACTATCCGTGGAACACAAGTTACTTTATCTTATCCCCTTGGCCCTGTCCCATATGCACTTGCAACTGCTGATGGCATGCCTGCCAAAACTGACAAATCTAAGCTTTTGCATCATCTTGAGTCTTGCATTGAACCTGTGACGGCACCAGCAAGCGAAGCAGTAGCCCAAGTAATTGATGGTAATGCTACACTTTATGTCCTCTCTCCTGTACCTGATAATTTTCAAGGTGTAGCCGAAACGGTATTTGACCGCCTTCCTAAATCAGCCAGAGTAGACTTTGTTACTGACACATATAAAGATATCTCAATTAAGTCCTTTGAACGCAAACGAAGAGGAACTTCTGAAAAACTTTTAATCTCAGGTCCAAAGACCAAAACACCAAAGGACTGGAAAGTATTTATGAGTAATGCTGAAAACAAAGCTCAGCTGATTAAACTGTTGTTCAGTGAGTGGCAGAAAGACACATATGCAAAGAGGTTACAGGGCAGAGACTTATACTTTGCAATATCTGATAAATGTTATCAGTTGACTAGCATTGACGGAAAAGCAGTTGAAGTAAGATCAGTAGATGCTCTTGCAACGTCACAAGAAGAAGCTGATACCAGGATTATATTACACTGCTTGCATATTTGTGAGACAGTGCCAACCATTACTCAAATTGTTGTTCGCTCTCCTGACACGGATGTGCTCCTTCTGCTTTTAAAGTATGCTCAGCAGATAGGCCCTGTGGTTTTGTTTGATACTGGTACATCGGATAAACGCCGGCTGTTAAATGTCAAGCAGATCATTGAAGTAAAAGTGTCTGATTTGTGCTCAGTTCTTCCTGCACTGCATTGTTTTACAGGATGTGATACTGTAAGCTCGTTTGTTCGTCGGGGGAAAATTACCCCACTTAAAACACTTCAGAAGTACTCCGACTTCATACAAGTATTTGAATGCTTGGGAAAACATGAAAACTGTTCGGATGCGTTGGTAGATGACCTGGAAAAGTTTGTTTGTCGAATGTATCAAAAGCCAAGTTACACAAGTGTGAACAAGCTAAGGTATGATTCGTTTTCAAAGAGCTACCAAGGCAAATCAGGTCAGGTACTCAGTGCTTTTGATGGCATTGATCTGAGTCTTCTTCCTCCTTGTAGAACATCTCTTGAAATGCATGTTCGAAGAGCCAATTATCAGGCGTTCATTTGGTGTCACGCACACGAACAGTTTCCAAATGTACCTAGCCCTGAAGGGCACGGTTGGAAAGTGGATGATGATGGCTTCTTCGATTTTGACTGGACTGCAGGTAAAATTGTGCCTCAGGAATTGATTGATATACTTTGTGAAAATGCTACTGATGAAGAAGAGGAGGAAGAAGACGAGGACTTTGCTACAGAAGCAGATGCACTGATGGATGTAGTGTATGAGGATGACTCGGATGAGGATTAGTTTTGATTGCAACATTTGACTTGAGTTTTAGTCGTCTTGTTTATATTCCGTCAATGCTAGTCAAGCTATAGTAAACACTGGTAAGACTTGAACCACTTTTCCTGGGCAGGCTCGGGCCTTCTGAGCGGTTAATTAGTAATCAGATGGTCAGTCAGTAGTTTATAAATTTTGCCTGGAGAGACAAGCAACTCATTTATTTCTCACAGCCCCGATTGAGATCCTTAGAAAAGAAGTTCTTAACCATCATTATTCTGATATTGCCTACACGAATCATAAAGTCTTGGTTATCATCGTTTTGAAATACTATTTCTCATTCCTAAACAATGTTTTTCTTTATTCATTACCCACGTTACATATGTTACCTTCATGAGTATGGTTTCTGATTCTAGATGATTGATTACAAGCTTTCAAAGCTAAGATTTTTTTGCAATACAAGTTTGAAAGTAACAAAACTGTAAGATATATCCACCATTTGCGAATATTTTGCATGTTCATTTTTTCATTTTGTTTTGTTTCGGTTACATACATTACAGGCTTGTACAGCATAATGCCCCATCACTCAGAGTTCAAACATTTCTTATTCCACAGAGCTTGGTCTGTTCTTTAAGACAGGATATGTTTGCAAAATTCCCCATTGGGTAGAGTTTTGGACCTCGCATTTTGGCTATGTACCTTATACTTCTTCATTCGTTATATATGTTACATACGTTACATTTTGGGGTAGAATCTCTGAAGTAAGATACTTGGTAACAGACTTTCAGAGCTATGGTTCATAATAATTTAAGTTAGTATGAACCTGTTAGATATATACACCAGTCACAAATATTTTATATGGTTGACGTACATAGCATAACAATATTTTGCAAAGGAAACTGGGGGTAGGGCTGCTAAAAACTTAATTAAAGATAAACCATACGCGATAGCAAGATCAACTTTGTTTTTTCTGTCTGTCAGTTGAACTTGCTAATATAAATAAACGTCATATCTTTGAGAAAATGAATAGAGCAACTGTAAAAGTAAGTGATGTCACTGAAATTTGTTATTTTCAAAGGGTATTTCAATTTTCGTTACGTACGTTACAGTCAGTGAGCCCCGAATTTGTGTCCAATCAACTTTAAAATGTAGTATAGGCTTGCAGCATGCACATTATATGGGTAAATGGAGAAAAATGATAAAGCATTGTCATTTTTCTGTAGCTATAAAAGTCCTATCATAATTTCTTAATTTTGTTAAGGTAACATATGTAACAGGCTGTTACAGGATAACGCCCCAACGCTCAGAGTGCAAACATCTCTTATTCTACTCAGCTTGAATTGTTCTTTAAGATAGGGTATGTCTGCAAAATTCCCTGGGGGGGGGAGCAATCGACCCTCTGGCTCGCAGCCTATAAATAAATAGTTTGTTTATTTTTGTCTGTTATATAATAGCCAGTATTGTTTTCAAGTTTTTTCCAAAATGTATATCACATTTTGGTTGAAAATTTCATTTTGTTCAGCTTGTGTTTTTTCAGGCCACGATACCACAGCATCAGCTATTATGTGGGCAATGCATTCTCTTGGCAAATATCCTGACATGCAAGAAAACGTTAGAGAGGATGTTCAAAATGTTCTCCAGGGTCGAAGGTTCCTGCAAGCGTATGTAGCTTGAAGAAACTACGTTTAAACAATTTATGAAGATCATCATCATTATTACTATTTGATTGTAACAGCTATTTTTCAAATTTTACAAAAGAAATATATCCTTGCTTTATCTGAGAACGAATTATGTGGCAAAAGCTTTATACATATGTTACATGCATTCAGAGATAGTTTTGCTTTATTCTGAAAAAGAAAAAATACAGGGCGATCCAAAATATCTGATACCATTTTAAGCTTACATAATTTTGTTCCACAAACACATATCATAATAAACCTTTAATCACAATGGGCTGTAATAATTCAAATTTTCTTTGGTATATAATAATAAGTATTTTAAGTAATGACATTTTGAATAATAGAGATCAAACAATTTGATAGTTTTTGCATAATTCGTTATTTTACGTCAAATAAATGTTATTACGATGTCTCGTTCAATCCAAGTTTAATAGTTTATTTCAGTGTCACATATCAAATACAAACAATATATACAGGTTTAAAACATGCAACAACGTATTTGATATCCAGTCTACATAGACTTATGAGACACTTTAGTTTTTCAATTATACAAGTATCGCAGATTTGCAAAATGTACATCAAATAAAACATAAGAAGCAGAAGAACTACAAAAATTGCATCAAATATAACTTAAGAAGCATTCCTACGCATAAAAAAAGAGAAAAAAATACAATACAAAAAGTCTTTAAACAGCTTAATGTTGGCCAGTCAAAACGGATTCTGTTAAACGTAATAGAAATAATAATAATAATAATAATAATAATAATAATAATAAAAATAAAAAAAAATCTAAAAGTCTTATCTGTATATTATGTTAAACAATGTTCGCTGCAACGTGTAAACACCAGTAAACCAAAGGAGCGAGTCTGCGAGTCTTCAGTTACTTACTCACCAAGACCTAGCACCGGAGCGTTACATAAAGCTTCTCCACGAGCCACCACCCGCATCTCCTGGAACGTCGCGTTGTGCCCAGAGCAAGGGGGGGGGGGGTCTACTGACGTTTACAACGATACTAGTTGTACTAGAAATGAAAATCTCCTTAAAATACAAATCAAATCTTATAAAAAAGAAGCTACTTATACAAGAGAAAACTACGTTGTTGTAGAATTTTAAAACAGGTTTTGGCACAAGTTCGAATCATATCCGGATTAGTAAATAAAAACTTCATTTTTTCTTTTGCAGACAAATCACTTAAGTTAGATAAAACTGTTACAGCTTTGCTGACCAAGTTATTTCTAAGATCATCATAGGCGGAACAGAATAAAACCACATGGGTTTCGTCCTCAATCGCGTCATTACAAAAGTGGCATAGACGTTAATAGACATTCAGGTTTTCGAACCTGCCAGTTTCAATTCTTATGGGAGCAACTCCACATCTAAATTTTGCAAATGCAGCTCTGTGAGTTACGGTAATAAAACTTTACAATATTGTTCCGTTTCATACGACGATTTAAATATGCGATAGGTACGCAGCATATTACCACCGACTCCGGAACGCCCAGTCTCTCGGTTAATAGCACCATGCCATTCTGCAACAGATTCCAACGTCAACTTCTCAAATACGTCACTAATGAATTTGTGACTGTCACTCGAAAATGTTATACCGATATCACAATATCGTGTCAGTCCTTACTTTCTAAATTTATCCTTTATAACAAAATGACTGTTTTTGCACCCCGTGCCAGATTTATTTTCTACCCAACAAAATGCGCGTCTATTAACTCGATTTATGTCCATATGAATCATTCGGTTCCAATAAATGCAGATACATTTCCATTGCTTAACATAAACAGATTGCCAGCCCTGACACTGCAGCGGTGGGGGTATACTTTCCAGTGCCAAGGAAAAATCTCATTGCACGACTCTGTACTGCATTTACACAGGAATATGACTTTGTACCCCAAATTGAAGCCCCATATCTAATAACAGACCAGACTAATGTGTCGTACAGTTTACTGTAAACGTCATATGGCATTCCGCCCATGCACTTAGACTTAGCGATCAGGAGACCTAGCGTACGACTGGCACTTTGAGCAACGGCCCTCGCAGTCACATTGAAATCAAGATATTCATTTAACGTCAAGCCTAGATAAATGTATCTGTCAGAGATAACCAAACGATGCTCACCGCAAGTAAAGCCGTGGCCTGTTTTGGGGATTGAGTTTGGTCTAAAGTGAACGACATTTCTTTTTGGAGCATTAACAGACATTGCATTTGCACCGCACCATTCATTTCTGATATGAAAACAATGTTATCAGCGTACATCAATAAGCATACGAGGTCCTCGTCTATCATTACCCCTTTACCAAGCGCTTTAATGCGGACAGCAACATCATTGATAAAAAGGTTCAATAATAATGGTGACAAACAACAACCTTGTCTTAGATCTAAACTAACGTCGAACCAATCAGTTGTAAGATTATTAATGCGAACGCACGATGCTACTGACGCGTACAAAGACTTTACGGCGTTGAATAGTTTGCCGCTTACTCCAATACTATCGAGTTTAGCCCACAATATATCCCTGTTAATACAGTGATACGCTTTTCTGAAATCTATAAAGGCGCAAAAAGTTGAAAGTTTTCTTTTTTACGTGAGTCAATGATATTCGTCAACGTTGAAACTTGATCGATGGTGCTTCACTTTCCCGAAAGCCGTTTCATTCATCAACAATCTTGCCATTTGCCTCACACCAAGAGCTTAGTCTGTTATTTATAATTGAGCAATATAATTTATACATTGCAGAAGCCAGGGCAATGCCCCTGTACGACTGTGGGTCTCTCGGGTCCGTAGTACTTGATTTAGGAATGGGGTTTATAATACATTTACTCCACGCAGATGGGACGATGCCTTTGTCGAAACATACATTAAATAAAAAATGTGTAAGACTGAAACTGATGTCACATTGCATAGTACTTCAACTGGGATTGCGTCAATACCGCATGCCTTTCCCTTTTTGGCGGTATCAATAGCCTTTTTAACTTCTAGTATCGAAATGTGGATATCAAATAGCGGTTCTGAAGGGCCAGAATATTGCCCGAAATTATTATGGAAAAATCGATCATTTTGACAATTAAGAAGGGAAGAGAAATCGCGACGCCACTTATCTAGAACGTCAGTGGTTTCACGTGAAACGCGCCCATCTTCCATAACTACTTCCGTTCTGATTGCGCCTTTTCCTGATCTTTGCCTACTTGTACCTTTTTCCATCGGGATGCGTCGCTTTTGTGTCTGGCCAATTTCAACCCTACCGATAGATTTCCAGAAACTATTGTTGTCGAAGTTGCACTCATTTACCAAGTCTCGCTGAAGATTGAACCAGTATGTGCGTTTCGACCTCTGTACCTCGCGATCGAATATCTTACAAGATGTGACATATTCTGATTTAAGTTCGGCCTTAACAGATTTAGAGGTGCAATTTAGCCATTTACGTTCCGTATCACAGACGGTGTTCCGTGAGAACACCGTCTGTGTTCACAGAGAAGTTCAGTGAGCTTCTCGTTCCACCACGGTTTGCCGACCCGACGTTTCTTATTTTTGCCACCCGTTTTAACGGTTTTATAAGGAAGTTCGTTATTCATTTGGAAGCGAATAATGTCGCACCAGTTATCATAAACTAAATCAATGTCGTTTTGTGTGCGCCAGCTGCTTTCCAAAGAAAAAATAGCATCATTCACTGTCCTAACAAGCTCGGGACTAGACATAAACGCTTCGGGAACTTGAGAAACGTCAAATTTGTCAAAAGAAGACTGAGCTATATTTATGTCAGCATTATTGCCAATAAATGCTTCGAGATTTAGCTTCCAAAGAATAAATGAATGGTCAGGAAAACTCACCGGCGCAACGGCGCTTATGTTATGCAAACGACTTATAAAGTCAACAGAACGTATGACGTCAAAGCCACTATACGATCCCGTATAGTGGAAGCGTTTCATGGCTAACCAAGCAGTAATCAACAACGGAAGAACCTTTTACAGATACTGAAGTGAAATCGTTTTTAATGTGGTTTCTTCCATTTAAAATGCACATATAAAATCAATTAAAACATCACCATAGTAGTTTGTTTTAAAATCAGCCACATTTCGATGCTCAACATCATCAACCCCGCTAATAAAGTCTTGGTATTTATAAATGTTTGTTAATATACTGTCAAAGTACATGTGGACGTCCATACGCCGAGACGAGTTTTCTGGCGGAAGGTAGCAAACGCACGGTATAAGACTAACATTTTCAAATTTGTGGTCTAATTTTAACCACAGAACTCCTTCCGACGTATCGTCTAAGATTGAAACATTAAAATAATTCAATAGATCTGCTTTTATAAAGAATCCAACTCCCCCAGAACCCGTCTTGGCGCGAACGTGAATGTTTTTACGGTTATTACCAAACCACTGATAGCCTTCTAAATATAAACTATTATTATCTGTCAAGTGAGTTTCAGCAATGCCTATGATGTGTAATTTCAGTTCATGCACGCACAGCGATCTGATATTATAATTGTCAGTGTCTTTGTTAGCATTCCATCCTCTCACATACCAAAACCCGGCGCTGATCTAGTAAGAGTTGCGCCCTCTGAACCCACGACTACCGCGACCTCCACGGCGATGCCCTTGGTCATTACCACGTCTAGTACCGCTGTTCCCATGGCCCATGTCTTGATTCGACCCAGCGTTAGACGAGTTGTTGGACGAACGACGACCCGACTGAGACCTATCACGACCCTGAGTTGTTGACTGACATCTTTCCCCTTCGTGGCTGTTCTGATTGTCCCGATTTCTACGTATTACACGTGTGCCACGTAACGACAGATCGTTGTCGTTTCTATTTATGGCGTCCAATACCGCCTTGAAATTGCTCGTCATAAGACGTTGCTCACGTGATTATTCATGATTTATGTATATGTCCTTGTATTGTCTGCTGTCTTTCAGACTCGATTTATCAGTCATAACTTTACGTTTGTCATCTCCATTTTTGAAAGTAGCGTTTAGATGGGGATTTAGACACTTTCCTCTCTGCTGATCCTGATTTGAAGGCCATCCTTTATCATTGTATTCATTTTGCTGTTAATGTTTTCATTGCTACTTTCCAGCAAACCTCGAACTACAACGTTAAGTGACCTGTCGTTAACGGGACCAGACACATTTATGTTGCTCAGTTTGTCATTGAGTTCACCCAGTTCCTCGCTTATTTCTTTTTTAAAGTTCTCCTTAAAAGTATCGAGACGCTCGTCCACATCCTTTCTGATTTTTTTAAGTTCATTATTTACCCGCTTGTCTAATAGCTGCGCTACCTTACTTGAGATACGTTCCTCCAGACCAGCCTCGAATTTATCTATTCTGTCATGCAAAGAAGTGTACATTTTATGCATATCAGCTGACAGAGCAGATAGCAGTTGCTTGACACTGACGTCGCTAGGATCTGGATCTGGATCCAAGTGTGAATGTTTGCTTCTACTGATGCATGAATGTGTGGTGTTAATTTTCTGAACATTTATTAATTATAGCATTTCAGCTTTCAAAAAGTATTTGATTGAGGTGAATATGCATTTTCATTTAAGTGTCATCACAAGAAAAGGCAAGGTATCAAAACAAACTTGACGCCATTGAAATCCAATATGAACGTCATAAAAGGCTTATTTGTAAATTTTATGAAATTGTTTTAACAGCTCTATTTTACATGTTAGTGTATATACGTATCTAATGTTGTATACCAAACAAATTTTAATATCTGTAGATTATTTTGATATAGATTTAAATACTTTATGTGCTGCTGAAACAAAATTGTTAAAGGTTGTAATGGTATCAGATATTCTGAATCACCCTGTACATCAAGAAAAATACTCTGTAGCTCTATAAAAGAAAAATACATTTTAGTTTTGCCTTTTCTATAAAAGGGAAATACATTTTAGTTTTGCTTTTGTCTATAAAAGTGAAATGCATTTTAGTTTTGCTTTATAGATTTGCATGTTCTTTAAAAGACAAAATATGCCCTAAGCTATAATAACCTATAACATGTTCATGTATACAATTTACGCTATTTACAGCTATACCTGTACTGCTTCTTTCTGTCTTAAACATCTAGGGATGATCTTCCAAAGCTTGAGTACACCACCCGATTCATCAAAGAATCTTTGCGCATGTATACGCCAGTACCCTTTGTAAGCCGGCAACTGACGGAGCCGGTCGAGATAGAGGGCGTAACTTTCCCGCCAGAAACAGTCATAGATATACATCCATACATGATGCATCATAACCCTGCAGTCTGGGAACGTCATATGGTATGTAGTCTCATCTAAAGGTTTACCTTTTGGGCTTAATTAATAAATTTGTTACTTGAATGTTTGCTGAAATAAGCATAGATGTTTTTTTTTAAAAAAAAAAAAAATGGGATAGATCTACAATTTTGCTTTCTCCAACCTCTTTATATTATCCTTTGAACTTTGGGTCAACTGTTTATAATCATGCACAGTTAAAGCCCTGGCGAGAATATGAACAATGGAAACTGACTACTTTTCTTATAATTTGCAATAATCAAAATTTACTTACATATGATCACAACAAGTGAATGTTATTGATCGTAGTAGCATCTATGAATTCACCCATGTAGCGTGATTCTTTTGTTTGTGATGTCTGCCATATTTTAACGAAAGCCAACCCAGCAACATCTGAAAATACATCTAATCGTTCATCCTGTCATTGATCGCGGCTTCTGTCCGTACATCCAGATCTGACGTTTTAATTACTACACGTATTCTAGGTATTTGATCCAGACCGCTTCTTACCCGATGAGTTAGCCAAAAAAGACCCATTTGCTTTCCTCCCTTTCTCTGCCGGTCAGAGGTAGGTAGAATGTCATTAGAACATGTCTCGTCATAGCATTTTACTATTAATTTTACAAATTACTCCATGATAAAAAAGAAAAGAAAACAAAATCGATGATTACTACATTGAGTAAACAGTGAATTCAATTCAAGGTCCATTCCTAAGAAACTGTGTATTGCTGAACACGTGTTGATAACCGCAGACAAAAGTAAGTGACCACACTGAATTAGTGATGTAGTTTTGTTCAGGCGTCTTTTTTCCAAAAAGTCGATAGCTACATGTGTTTTATTATTTATTTGACACACTTTTTATTGCAGAAACTGTATTGGACAACATTTTGCCATGAATGAGATTAAAGTTATATTGTCAAGAATTGTTACCAGGTATTTGTTGAAGTTGTATTTCTGTTGTTAACGAACTCTTATATACAACAGCATACTACTATTTGCGAGGAAAATCTGCCCTCAAACTTATTTTGTCAAGCAAGCCATAAGGGTCCCGCTGGGAATGCCATAAAACATAATGCTTTGAGAGCCACGCTGTGAATGCCATAAAACATAATTTTTCGACGGTCACGCTAGGAATGCCATAAAACCAGGTACTCGTACATGTAAGTGTATTTTACACTTCCCTGATAAAACAGTGTAAATCTTTCGAGTTGCACCAGAAGATAGAATATTTTCTCGTCAGGACTTGTTAAGCCCCTCAATAGATCTATATTTTCACTTTACGATCATCGAGTCCATGAAATGTTTACTTTGTTTATGTAACAAAACGCGTTGGGTTACACTTTCATTCCCCGTATTCTGCAAGTGTTTGTCGTTTTGTTTCACAGGTTCACCATAAGTCTAGACAAAGATCGAGAAGCAATTCCTTTCCCAGAGGTGGTTATGTCAGCGAAAGATGGAATATATCTGCATTTCAATGACTTGTGATACACATGTATATCGCATTTGAGGCTTGTGATTCTTAAACAACGTTTCGTAGTGTATCATGGCGCATTTTAATTTTGTTTTAAAAAAGAATTCAATTATGCTCTCCTAAATGATGACGAACTTACAGGTCATGTAAGATACAAAAAATTTCGAGTGGTATCATGCATTTTGCCTTTTTCTGTTCTTTAAGTAAAAGTCCGAATCATGGGGTTCCAATCTTTGTGTTAGACCAATATGAGAAAGTATTATTCTTTTCAGATAAACTAAGTTTTCATTTGTGCAAAACAGACACTCCGAAAATTAAAAGGTGTCAAATAAAACATCATTTTTGCACTGTTTTTGTTTTGTTTTGAACTCATTTTAAAATTACACATAAAAACTGAAACATGCGAAAACGGTAGTTATAAGACTCTTGCATACTCTTGCCTTAAAACATTAAATCGTGATGCCATAAAGTTTTAATTCGTGCGCGTAATTTACAGCACTTAGTTTAGATGCTGTGACAAGACATAATACAAACTTTGGTCTGCACATGTGTGCACAATCCAGAATGAGAGCACCGGACACCCAACTGATTTAACCCATATTTGCATTATTATGAATTACTTTTATTATGAATTAGACCACGAAAAGGACTAATTGGCATAATATGTTAAAAACATATATTAGTCTATTTATATTTAGCTTAAAATAGCTTTTTTAAGAAATAACGATAACTCTTATAACGTACTGGGCAGTGATATAAAAGCGTACTGGGTACGGACATACTCAGCAGTGATGTTGCAACTAGACCCTTGTCCATATTTGACGATTGAATTCTCCTATTGTTATCATTTGGGTGAGTTCACTTTTAGTTTTCGGGGCCTCATGTGTATTTTTAAAATTTTATTCCATTTTTCGATGAAAATCCTCTAAGCAAACAGAATAGCCCCAGATGGGACGGCGCGTTCTGCGGCTTTACATCTGGGGCTGTACTGTTTGGCAAGTGTTTGCCCATGTTGCCATGCTTAATGAGTTAATCAAACTAGAAAAAAATATGTTTGATATTAAGAAACAAGGGCAATATCACAGCATGTGACAAAGATAGCAGCAGGAATCATGACTAGAAGGTTGATAATTGACATCTGGTACTTAGAATTGTGCCAGTGATGCACATTTTGTCATTTTTTTAGCATATGCAATATTGATACTAGACCTTACAGCGCCAAAAGCACCATGCACATTTAAATATCTGTATCTGATATTGTTTCGTGGCCGTGATCCCTGATGTGGCATTAAAATGACTTGTGACATTTTTATTAAGTATTTGCCAGTCAGCACAAGTTCTTTGTTGGTAGTTTGGTTTCCCGGTAGGGGTCTTATACAGCCATACCCCTTGTTGATTGAGTTTCGAATGTCTGAATGACCCCAAATGTCGAATGACCCCAAAACAATATGCGATCTTCCTTGGTGTGGTTCAATGAAATAGTCGTTTTGGCGCTATGGATGAAGTCGCTCAGCCCAGGAAGACGGAACAGTCATTTTGAAAAGATATATGGAGTCAAAATACTTAAGTACTTAAATAATCGCCGGGATTCGAAGTTAAATTTGACTAGGCACTTGGATGTTAGATGCAATGTCGATTTAGACTCACGGTTTTGACGTTGTAAGAGAATACTATGTGCTTAGCGTGATAACCAGGAAGCTAGAAGAAGTGACGTTTCGTTTTAAGATATGTGTGTTCCCGGTGAAAATTTTGTCTTAACACTAAAATGGGAAATGCAATACGCAGATATTGCAAACACTGTGACGACTATGTGTCGTTGCGCACTTACTTTCGGCACAAAGAGAAGTCGAAAGCCGTAAAAGTGTATGACCAAGGAGTTTTCACACAGAAAGTAGAAAGGCTTTGGTATAACAGTTTTTCAAGTTCTAGCAGTGATACAGAAGAACAGCCAAAAACTGGTGAGTACATGTAGTCATTTAAAAACTGACCGACAAGTTACTTTAAGCAGCCCATAGTAAAACTAGTATTCTTATCTTTGTAGCGTTTTAAAAACATCGAGCTTTTGCTCAACACTGACAGGCTTGAAACCCCTATGGTTTCGTTGACTATCTCACTATAGCCCATCTCTGGCTTCAAAAGAACTAGCCTGAGACCAGGCCCCGAGGTTATAAAACTTTTTTCATGCTCAACTCAGCTGAGCTTGAAATTTCAAATCCTCATACATGTACATACTCAAATAGCCCAAATATATTGAAATTGAAGGGTTAGAACTCCAAAGCCTGTAATTTATCCTGCAAATAAATGTTAAAATGCCATAGATTGTTGGCATTTTAACATTTATGAGCAGGATAAATTTTAGTCTCAGCTGAGCTGAGCATGAAAAAAGTTTTATAACCTCGGGGCCAGGTTCCAAGTACCGCAATGGTCTTTAAACCTTATGGGTCTCAGATTCGTTCAGCACTACAATGAGCTTAAGCACTGCTTTGGTTCCTAGGTATCGCAATGATCCCATAGTCACCTTACAATGCTTTCAGCAGTCTTGCCACAAAGCCTATTACCCACCTGATTTATTCCGTCTGACTTGTTAATGTCCTTAATATATACCCGTTCAGTCACGTGCAATATCCGGGTTGTTCAATTTTAACAAGGAGGTATAATGCCTACACTAGAGGCCTTCTCATCTTCTTTTCATATTCCTTTCAACAACCGTTTTACTGCATGACATGAATGTGGGGTGTTGCGCGGCGCATTTCGTGATTAGATAAGACAACTGCTATGAATTTTCGAAACTCTTTTCGAAACTCTTTAATAATAATAATAATAATAATCTTTGTTTAAAGTCGCTTCATATTTTGATAATCAACATAAGCTCTGTAGAGCTTTTATTGCGACTGTTTGAAGAACATATTTTAAAATACTATATACATTGAGCTGTGGAAGTGTGACTTGCTCAATGCCACAACAGACGACGCCCCGGACGGGGATCAAACCGGGGACCCCTCGGCCCAAACGACTGTGCCTGCCCGCTCTTTAAAAACTGATGATGTTGTCCAAACCAGTTCTCGATTTCAATTATATAAAACGAAACGTTATTTTTATGTGACATATCAGATAACAATGTATAGACATTATCTAATCATCTGAATCTGAATGGTTTACTGGTGACACGCCAAATTGACATTACTTCACCAGGCCTGATAGTTGAGATTTAGGCTTCACATTGAACCGTCTTTAAAGACGTTTATACCTTCTTGACATTTTCCTCCTCTCCAGAAATGAAAAGTTATATTACCCCTCCCTTTATGCTGCGCTTCCCATTTTAACGTCACAGAAACCCTGGCATCAAGCAGAGACATATACAGATACACTTTATCTCAGCATCAAGTAAACATGTCCGTGAAAAGTACATGTATACCCCCTTGAACCCCACTTTCAGGGGTTTACCTATTTTTCTTTTTTTTTGCTCCAAAACATAGTTTGTGGGTACTCGTTAGAACCTCGCCGAGGCGGTTCTAACGTGTACCCACAATCTATGTTTGGATCAATTTTCATTTTTTTTTCCACTGAAAATTTTCATTTTTTAACAACTTTAAGAATATCTATATATTGCATGGGCATGTTTTCATAGTGTCATGCTATCTGGGTGCAAAAGAACGAGTGCAGGCGTGATTGAAACCGATATGTCGCCGGTTGGTGCTTTATGATTTAATGTATGAGGCGTTAAAAAAGTGTCGTATAATAATGAGGGTTTAAAGTGGCGTATTCGTAGTATACGCTTATTGGAGCAAGTGCTCTGCTTACAGCGAGTACAGTACAATATAGTAGTCGGCACTACCGGCTGCACGAATATCGTAGCAATAGTTTCCGTTGTCCGAGGGATCCATCACTGTAATGAAATTGTCTGAAAGGTCGACTCAAACTTTTCCAAAATCCATCATTGTTAAAAAAAGAATAAATTTTATTCAACCATATTAATTTTGCTCACGCTATAATTTACATTTTTATCTGCTAAATATTTTGTAAATGACTCGCATAAAAAAACTTACGACTGCATCAATTAGGGATCCCTATAAAGGAAGTATGGCGGAGGGTGGAAAAGACGAAGACGAAAACAATCCGTTTTCTTTCAAAAGCTTCATATCAAAGAAAGACAAAAAGAAAGATGACAGTTCAAATAGCAAAGATGAAGATGTCGATATTTTTGACATATCAGACAACGCTTCTCAGAAGAGGAAAGAGAAGACACGACCGAGTTTACTGGTCGCAGACGGTACAAGTATCGGCTTTTTTGAAAAACCTTGGGTCAATTTATTTGCGTTTAAGTCAGTTATTTGTAAATCTTCTGCCTGTGACGTGTCATTGACTTATTTAGAGGCTGTATGCAAGTTTTGGTGAAAATGAAACCCCAATGACAATACCACATCAAATTAGCATTGCTGATCATGACAAAATTCAGTCCTGCTTTAGTTTTATTGGATATATATGTCACCCTGCGGAAAAGAAGGAAGGATAATAGAATTATATTGCTTTACAAAGGTCTAAAAGGGAGAGCAAAAATACCCACGGATGACCTTATCCCCAAAAGTAGGCGTTGTAGGAATCAACACTCCTTGGCATTTCAGATACCTTCAGCAAGTACAAATGCCTATTTACACAGTTTCTTCCCCCAGACCATTAGAGATTGGAATGAACTTTCTGATTCTCTGATCTCCTCTGCTGAATTGTCAGATGATTGTGTGTCTAAATTTACTTCTCTTGTGAGAGCTTGGGACTAATCCCCTCCAGTCAAGCCCCATCCCCCTGGTGTGGTATTGTCAGTTTGACGTTTCACCAGTAAACTGTTCTGATTCACCGTACTCACCTACGAGGCACAGTGGTTTCACTGGGTATTTCCTGACCAAACGTCAAGAACTGCCTTGGCTTTCCTGCAACACACAACAGCTTCTAAGAAGCAGAATCAAATGGTCTGACATCTACATTTTACGAGCCAATAATGAACACATTAAATTTTCGTTAAAGCAGATTACCTAGAGCATATTTCTCTACATGTAAAATCTTGGAAGAAAGGAAGTTTTGTTTAAAAAAAGTGATAATCATCGGAGTTAATCCTGTTGGTTTGAGGTTTTGTATCACTATTGCATGTAATTGTTAAAGTGAATTTAATTTGTTTCAGATGCTAAAGAGAAGCAACAGAAGAAAAAGAAGAGTGAAAATCCCTTTTCATTTAAGAAATTTTTATCGACCAGTGGCTCAAGTGTAAAACCTGTCACAAGTACAACAAACAGAACTACAAACAGTGTCTTTTCAAATTCCTCCACAATTGACCAGCCTAGGTGTGTATTTGGTGGTGTTGTTGTTATTGGAAATAGCTTTTTAAAGAGATATAGCTGTGGGATGTTTTTTTTTTTTGTTTCAGAAAATTCACAAAAAAAAAAAATAATAATAGCAAAGTGCTAAATAAGGTAGAAAGAAACAGCATGTCAAGATAACCAAAATTTGGTATCTATGATGGGCATTCAGTCCGTTTCAGTGGTCAGATTACATGTTATTAAGGTAGTATTCTTCAAGGCACATTTTTGGGTGACCTTTGGTTAAAGGCCTGAATTGAAGATTATCTTTTTTGGTACGTTAGAATGAATCTGCATGAAGAAGCATTTTTATATGCATGTACACTTTTTGAAACAATCAAACCATTGAAAATAAAGATATGACAACAATAACATTCATAACCCCAAAATCACCTGGTTTACTTTTAGCAGTGTTTCATGTCATAATATTGGGAGTGACTTGCCTGATTTTGTGCAAGGCCATTACTGTGAATCAAGTGCAGCAGGTTCTTCCCAGAAAGGCTTTGAGCTGCCAGATTTTGATCTAGTCAGCCCTTCTTTGCCAAATTCTGACACAGCACCTCGTGATAGCAGGGCATCCAGTTTTGAACTACCAGTTAATGCTGTAAATACTCAACAACACAGTTCCCCTGACATTAGTGATAATGAGCTTGATACTGATAGTTTACCAGTACAAAATGTGGGCGGCATAATACAAACATTACCAGACTTTTTATCTGATGGAGTATTGAGTGGCGGTAAGAGTTCTTCTCCTGGCGTATCTGTGATATCGGATCCATTTCCTGGAGCGGAGCCTTCGCTGAGTAATAGAGATCCAAGTTCAGAGCTACAGAGGGTAAGTATACTACATGGTTTCTTGTGTTTTTAAAACCAAACCATGATCTATAACTTTACATTTAGTAGAGTAACAAGAGATAGTGATTGAAATTAATTGGGCTCCATACATTTTAGAGATAAAAAAACATTTTTGCAACATTTTGCCATTTCAGAGATTCAATGTAGCCATTTTCAAATTAAAAAGCGCAAATTTTGATAATTAAAATTGTATGTTGGAATGAAAACAAAAAGAGTTTTTGCAAGTTATTATCAGACTGCACTTAGGATTTTACACACTTTATTTTTATAGATCCAGCAAGAGAATCAAGACTTGAGAAGACAGTTGGATGAAGAAAGACACAGACGACGGATAGAAACTGAAAGGTATATCAGACAAAGCAATATTAGTTGCTGTATTATAATATTAAAGTTCTTTTTGTACTTGGCAAGTTTTTTTTTATTTTTTTTTATATATACAAATACCTTTAACCATGCTAGTTTTTAACAGTTTACTAGTTGATCTCCCTTGTTTCGAAATGCAAAATTTTAAGCTTCTAGCTTGACTGAATAGCTGTTATTTTCTTAAATTGAGATTTGTGAACAAGTTTGTCATAAATTCACAAAATTTATTGTAACTTTGCCTTTTTTTCTTGTGTCTAGTATACAAGACCTACAACAACAGATTGTGGTTCTCAAAAAGAAAGAACAAGATGAAACTGCTGCTATGGAAAATGCAATACAGCAAGTAGAACAGAACCTCAAAACTACAACGGTAATGAATTTTTTTTTTATTTATTGGGGCAGATCAGTTTTTGTACATATTTGAGAAATTCAAACAAAGATTTTTGGCAGGTCTCCATTAATTGCAGAGAAAATTATTCTTGAAAGCAGCTGTATGTCTCCTCTGTTAAAATCAAATTAATTTTTCATTCATCTAACAGCCTAAAAATAGCACTTTTTGCATTTCTTGGTCCATCCTTCACAATTCAAAACAATGCAAGTCTTACCAAAATCTGAGGTAAAAAAACAAACAGGCCTTAAGCACACACACTGTGTTGATAATTCTTGTTGGTTGGAGTCATCAAGAGTCTGATGACACTGGTTGGTGTCCTACCAATTCTCATAGTAATGTTCTACAGGACATAATTTTATTATTTAATTCATTTTCAGAAAAGGGCAGTTCATGCAGAAAACACTGTATCAAAGTTAAAGCATGAAGTAAAATCTCTGCAGGTATGATGGACTTCTTTATTTAAACACTTCAGATGATCTGTAATCATTATGAAAACACGCCCATGCAATATACAGAGATTTTTTTAGCTGTAAAAATTTATGACTAAAAATTTCTAGACTTAGATGTTAAACTGCAAAACAAATATGTTTTACCGGCAACAAAATAGCAAAAGTTACTGATTTGGAAAGATGCATAATGTTCTAAAACATTCCATCTGATATATCACAAGGGAGTTTGCTCCTGTAATGAACAGAGAAACACAGATTTGTTTACAATAGTATCAAACTTTGTAGTTCTGTTTTAAATACATTGAAGAATTCCTTTAGTGAACTGTTTTGCTTCCTGACTGTGTGCAATATTTAGATTAGCCAGAATTCAGAGCGAAGGTAGAATTAATCATGTCAACAGATACTTTAGAAGAAGCTTCCAAGACATAGTGGTTGACCAACTCACTGTGTAAGCCAGGCCCTAATGGTATAAAACATTTTTCATGCTCAGCTCAGCTGAGACTAAAATTTATCCTGCTCATAATTGTTGGCATTTAAACATTTAATTGCAGGATAAATTACAGGCTTTGGTGATCTAACCCTGAAATTTCAATTTATTTTGGCTATATCAACATTTATGAGCAGTTTGAATTTTGTGCTCAGCACTCAGCTGAGCTGGCATGAAAAGTTTTATAAGTCACAATTACTGTTTGCTCTCTGGCCACATGTGCAACAAGCCACATTCTGCTTGCAGGTGTGCCAGGTGGTTTTTCTTGGGGTTCTCCCGTTTTCGCCCCACCTACTGATTGGCCCGTCTCATATGAGCTGAAATAATCTTGAAAGGGACATAAAACTGAATTAAAAACAACAACAACAAAAAAAACAAAAAACATTTACTGTTTGCTCTTATCATGACAAGGTTCTGTTTAATTGTTTTAGGCAGAGATTAAGTCCCTACGAGCTGAGAATGAGATTTTGAAGTCTGGAGACAAGGGTTTAGCTGAGATCAAAGAAAGAACAAACTATGTTGCAGATCAGCTGTCAACAGCAACCAAAACTGCTGAGGCATCATTAAAGTAAGTCTACCAAAGTGCCTCTGTGTCTACATGAAAATTTATACGGTTGTACTAAAATGCCATTTACCGTAAAAATTCTATTAAACGACCACACTTTAATAAACTCCCATATTCCTATTTGGATGCCAAAAATGGCCATTTTATTAGCTCGACTGCACGAAGTGCATAGAGCTATTGCAGTCACCCCGGTCGTCCACGTTCCCGTGCGCGTGCGCGTCACACTTGCGTTAAAGTTTTCTAGAAGTCCATATCTTGAGAACCACTCATCAGAAAGCATTCATACTTGGACCATAGATACCCTGTAGGGTTAGCTTTCATTCCATGGCATCGGGCCCCTGGGTCCAGGCCAGGGGGTGGGGCTGGAGGTTAAAATCTAGAACACCTTCAAAAATGGCAATTCTTGTGTTAAAGTTTTCTAGAAGTCCATATCTTGACAACCACTCATCAGAAAGCATTGATACTTGGGCCATTGACACCCTGTAGGGTCGGCTTTCATTCCATGGCATCAGATCCCTGGGTCCATGCCAGGGGGTGGGGCTAGAGGTTAAAATCTAGAACACCATTAATAATAATGGCTTTTCTGTGATATAGTATTCTAGAAGTCTATATCTTGAAAACTTTTTATCAGAGGGCTTTCATACTCGGACCATAGGTACCCTGTAGGGTTGAGTTTCATTGCATGGCATCGGATCTCTGGGTCCATGCCTGGGGGGTGGGGCTGGAGGTTAAAAACTAGAACACTGTAAAAAATAGATGTACTGCTGTGTAACTTTAACAAGGAGTCCATATCTTGACAACAACTTATCATAAAGCATTCATACTTCATACACTTTAGGTTCCATGACGTCGGACCTCTGGGTCGGAGTCAGGGGGGTGGGGCTAGAGGTCAAAATCTAGAACTCCCCGAATTTTTTTTTCTTTTTATTTCTTAATAGAAACAACTTAGGAAGATGGTTGGTCATTCATCTTTTGACTTTGTGACACTGACTTGTGTGTCATGACGGTAAGGGTCGGTTGACCTACTTTCCATGGTTCAGTGATTTTGCCTTATATCTTGACACTCAATTAGTATATTTTCTTACTTCTTTCAGATTATGAGTGAGTACGACCAGGCCTTTGACCCCAATATACTTATAGGTCACTGTGACCTAATTTCACGGTTCAGTGATTTTGCCTTATATCTTGACACTCAATTAGTATATTTTCATACTTTTTTCAGATTATGAGTGAGTATGACCAGACCTTTGACCCCAATATACTTATAGGTCACTGTGACCTAATTTCACGGTTCAGTGATTTTGCCTTATATCTCAGTACCCAAATGGTTTATGAACAATCTTCTTTCAAAGTATGTTTGCATATGACAAGACCTTTGACCCTGAAGTAGTCCTAGGTCACTGTGACCTAATTTCACGGTTCAGTGATTTTGCCTTATATCTTGACACTCAATTAGTATATTTTCATACTTTTTTAGATTATGAGTGAGTATGACCAGACCTTTGACCCCAATATACTTATAGGTCACTGTGACCTAATTTCACTGTTCAGTGACTTTGCCTTGTATCTCGGCACTCAAGTGGTTTATGAACAAACTTCTTTCACACTATATTTGCGTATGACAAGACCTTTGACCCTAAAGTAGTCCTAGGTCAATATGACCTAATTTCACGGTTCAGTGATTTTGCCTTATATCTCGACACTCAGTTGGTATTTTTTCATACTTCTTTCTGATTATGAATGAGTATGACCAGACCTTTAACCCAAGCATACTTATAGGTCAGTGTGACCTTATTTCATGGTTCATTGATTTTGCTTTATATCTCAACACTGAATGGGTATATGATCATATTTCTTTCACATTATGAGTAAGTATCACTAGACCTTTGACCCTGAAATACTTATAGGTCAGTGTGACCTTATTTCACGGTTCAGTGATTTTGCCTTGTGTCTTGGCACTCAGTTGGTATATGAACACACTATAACTATAACTATAAATCTTAGGTAGTTATAGTTAACTTTGATGGTTCAGTGATTTTGTCTTATTGCATCAAGACAAAAAGATGTATGAGCATAATGCTTTGGGTTACTGGTCGGGTTTGGCCCTATGTTTGACAAAGATCAGAAGCAGTCGAGCACGCTGTCCTGCGACAGCTCTTATCTATGAGTTTTGGAATTCCAGGAACCCATAATAAACACCTCCTTTAAAAATGTTGTGAAAACCCCTATATTATAGGCAGTAAATTTCTTATTTTCTACTTTATCATATAACACACATATCTATATTACCCTTGTCCACATAGGATGCCGGTACACATAATTGGAACAAAAGTCATGTATGGGGCAGATTGAGGTCAACAAATAACCCCCGTTCCTGCATATAAATTCTTGAATGACGCCTGTAGCCTCCAGTAAACGCCCACCCCCTTCTATTGTAAAGGTACTGTTTTGAATAAAAGCCAGGGTGTTTAAAAGAATTTTTATGGTACTCCTAGAGTTGAAAGCATAAAAATATTAGATTGGAACGGTTGGCTTACACTGCCAGTGTCAGTGTTACTGCCAAATAGTTGCTCCGCTTATGGTCATGGTCTTGAAGATTACTGGGAGTAGATGACTGATTATGAAAGTAACGTAAAAATAAAGCATTATTTTCATGGATTTTGTGTTGAATTTAATAGAGTAAACCCAGTTTGTTTGTTTGATCAAAGTTGAATAAGAGACATGTAACACCTCATGAACTTGGGAATTTACATTTGTTTTATACGATTGTTTTAAAATTTCAGACAATTATTATCAGGAGTAGACAATCTGAAACTGTTGTCCCAGGTTCTAACATCAATAGACAAAATCTCTGAAGACCATAGCCAAGACAGTCAAGAAAATCATAAAAAGTCATTTGACGATCCTTGAGCCAATTGAGCCTTTGCACAAGAAAACCAGCAATTTGGGTTTCCGACCAGATCCGACACAAACCAGCCTGTACTGTCACAGAAAAAGGCTAGAAGCTTGAAATTTTGGATTTAAGTAGAAGAGGGATTCTACTATCCTGCAGCAAAAACAAAGGTGCTGATCAGCTTCACGGTTACCACATTTTGTTGGTTTTCTTATGCAGTGGCTCAATTTTTGTTTTGTTAATTTTAATGATAAAAATCTTGATAGGGGGCATGTTGCTTTTAACCCCTTTATCACCATGACAATAGAAAAGAGCTCATCATGCTAACATGCTCGTGTATTTAAAACCGCTAATTTTCATGCTTATTTATATGCAATGTAAATATAGGGATCAAACATCTGCTAGGTCCCAAGGGAGGGGGTAAAACCAGCCTGATAAGGGGCATGGTGCTGGAGTTCACCATACTGTCAAACACATGGATGTATTCAGAAGCCCTCAGCGTCAAAACCATTCATTCTCGTGCGAATTGTCGATATGTATAACTAAAGTTTGTTCACAGTACGACTACTATTAATATGTTAAGCATTTTCAATAGAATGTCTGGGAGCATCAAACGGGAGTATACTGAAAAATAATCATAAGATCCATGACACAAGACACCCTGTTGCTCAGGATTTCAGATCGGGTCCGGAGGATATAAAACTTTTTTCATAGTTGGCAAATTTATCTTGATCATAAATTTTAAAATGCTAACAATTGTAGACATATAAACATGTATTAGCAGGATAAATTACAGGCTTTGGTGATCTAAACCTGAAATTTCAATTTATTTGGGCTATTTTGTCATTAATGAGCAGTTGAAATTTCAAGTTCAGCTGAGTTGAGCATAAAAAAAACGTTCTGTAACCTTGGGGCCAGTGTTATCACAAACCAGCTGTGCAGTCATAGAAGGCAAGAAACTTTAATATAAAAAGAGTAGTTTCTGCACAGTTGATTTGTGCCTTTATTTTCACATACACTAAAACTGGTTTCGTCATGAAGCAGCTCCTGTAGTAAGTGAAAAGGAAAAATGTGTATTTGCACATTATTGATTTGATATGGATAAATGTGGTCGAAAATATTTGAGCCGCGACGCGAGAAAACCGGTCTTCGGGGTTTCCGACCAGGTCCGACACAAACCGGCCTGTACAAGCTCAGAAAAGAGCTAGAAGCTTGAAATTTCGGATATAAGAAGAAGAGGAAATATACTATCCGTGTAGCGAAAACAAAGGCGCTGATCAGCTTCGCGGTTACCGCGAAGCTGATCTGCGCCTTTGTTTTCGCATAGGCAAAAATCCGGTTTTCTCACGATGCGGCTCATTTCATGTTTGAAAAGTAAAACGGTTGATTTCAAAATATTTCTTAAGCATACCATATTCATTCTATTTTGCACACTGTTCCCATCCTAATTAGTGCACATTTACAGATAAAATTACCCATAAACTACTAAAGTTTACAGGTTCCAAATGTTAAAAGTATTGAAACTTTTGCAAAGTGTTTTGAGATCATTTTAGACTAAGTAATTTTAATCCTAAATATGTCGGTGGCAAAACTAGTGTAAAATAATGAAACACCATCCTCCAAGTGTGCTTATGCACATATGATAGAAAAGGTGGTAGGCATGCTTACTTGAGCATATGTGCTAAACAGAATGAGTATGATATATGAAAAGCTGAATAGCTTTTGGGCTGTGACTATATTTTTCATCAGAGATATGATTTCTAAGATCCTATATCGAGATGGTTGTAAAGCCAGTTTCCATTTGTTGCATAATCATGTGATAATTTGTTACATGTTTTGTTTATTAAATCTATCCAAGAAATGCAATATTGCTATGTATATTTTGTTTTCATTGCACCTATGGGTAACAAGTTATGATGTAGTAGTCCAAATTTCTGTGTGTCAACAATTCTCATCAATGTTGGTTTTCTCTGCATCTGTAATAGCCTTGCATTCTGATTGTCTTTGACATACCCTTCAAGCATGCACATTTACCCAGTCCCTTTGACCTGTTTTTTCCTTCAGAGGATAATCTCAAAATTGCCAGATCAAATACTTAGGTGCCCTTGATCATCTGAAAATTTACCGGAACTGTCATCTGAAAATAGTGCCCATGTCCCTCGTTTTTGTTGACAGATAGTGATAATCCAGTCCTTTTAATGCTAGGTCTGTGTGCCTGTCTGTCAACAATTCACGTCGAAGTTTTCTCTGCACCTGTCACAGCTGCGAGTGTACAACTGTGCACAGTACATACATCTCAAGCAACCGGTGCCCTTGACCTATATTACACGGTCCATTGACTTTGTAAATGAGCCGCCTCATGGGAAAACCAACAATCTGCATAGGCGAAAACAAAGACGCAGATAAGCTTTGCGGTAACCGCGAAGCTGATCAGCGCCTTTGTTTTCGCAACTCGGATAGTACAATTCCTCTTCTACTTAAATCCAAAATTTCAAGCTTCTACCTCTTTTCTGTGCTTGTACAGGCCGGTTTGTGTGGGACCTGTTCGGAAACCACATTGTTGGTTTTCCCACGAGGTGGCTCAAATGTTTACGTTAACTTGGGTTTACACTGCATCTATCATAGCTAATGTGAAACATTACATAGTGATCCTCTTTGACCTGCCCTTGTCCTATATTTCACGGTCCATTGACTTAGTATTTTTACGTCGAAGTTGGAGTTTATCTGCACCTGTGATAGCTACGAGTGTGAAACCGTGTATTGTAATTTTGCTCGACACATTCAAGCACCCACTTTGACCGTCCAGTGCCCATGACCTATATTTTACGGCCAATTTAGCCTAGAATGTCCGCGATGCGTGTGTCAGTTTATAGAGAAAGTAAAAAAGTCTTATTTTTTTTTCTGCATTCTTCTCATAGTCTGAACGGTTAAATCATTCTTACCCGAATCCTGCCTTACCCGAATCCTGCCCAGATGTAAAGGATCAAAACTGACGATGGGTCCATTTCTCGGAAAGTATAAGTGGACATTTGGCATTGTTTGTCGTGAGATATTGCCAAGTCACACATAATCGGTCCACTTTTCCTTTCTTAGCAAATATGATGCCATGATATTTTGAATAATATGAGAAAACCAGAATGTTCATGGCCCTGAAAACCAGAGGACCATTGGTCCTGAGAACGCTCACCTGAAGCCTGATCTTGGAGTATTAAGTCATCATGAAATGACCTTGACCTTGAATACTCACAAACCTTTATTGACTTCATAAGTTGTCTGCATCTGCAAAGTTTCAGGTCTCAGGCTGCAATAGTTTCCAAACCCAGTGATTTCTGAGAAAACCATAATTTTAATTTTGATATTTAAATGACCTTGGGTCAAGGTCAAGACATAACTTTGGCCTTCATTAATTACTTACCTTCATTGACTCCATTAGTTGTCTGCATCTAGCAACTTTCAGGTCTCAGGCTGCAACAGTTTCCAAAATATCCATTGTTTTCGCATTTTCCCATGTAAAAGCCTATGTTTCCAAAATTGACTTTGCTGTAAAATAGGTCAAGGTCATCCTAGGGTCATCATTTCAACAAACTATGATGGGCTGGAGTCCCAAATGCTACATACCAAGTTTTGCAAAAATCCGCCAGCCTGTTCTGGAGAAGAAGATTTTTGAGTGGTTTTTACCATAGTTGGGCATGGCGGCCATCTTGGTCATGTGACCCATATTTCGCGATCAAACTTTCGTTCCCCCTACCCATGGACGCTCCACATAAAATTTCACTTTGATTGGCGAAGCAGTTTCAGAGAAGATCTTTGAAAAGTGTGTATGGACAACAGACGACCTTGACCTAAATTAATCACATACCTTCATCTACTCCATTAGTTTGTTTGCATCTACCACTTTTCAGGTCTCAGGCTGCAACAGTTTTCAAAAAATCCATAATTTTCACTTTTTCCCCATGTAAACGCCTATGTTTCCAAAATTGACCTTGCTGTAAAATAGGTCAAGGTCATCCTAGGGGTCATCATTTTATCAAACTATGATGGGCTGGAGTCCCAAATAATACATACGAAGTTTCATGAAAATCGGCCTGCCAGGTCTGGAGAAGAAGATTTTTGAGTGGTTTTTACCATATATGGGCTTGGCTGCCATCTTGGTCATGTGTCCTGGATTTCGCTATCAAACTTTCATTATCTCTACCAATAGATGCTCCACATAAAATTTCAGTTTGATTGGCCATGCAGTTTCAGAGAAGAAGATCTTTGAAAAGTGTGTATGGACAACAGACTGGTCAAGGTCAAGAGATTACCTTAACCTAAATTAATCACATACTTTCATTAGTTGTTTTGCATCTATCACTTTTCAGGCCTCAGGCTGCAATCGTTTTCAAAAAATCCATAATTTTCACGTTTTCCCATGTAAAAGCCTATGTTTATAAAATTGACCTTGTCGTAAAATAGGTCAAGGTCATGCTAGGGTCATCAATTTATCAAAGTATGATGGGCTGTAGTCCCAAATGCTACATACCAAGTTTCGTGAAAATCGGCCTTCTGGTTCATGAGAAGAAGATTTTGAGTGGTTTTTACCAGATATGGGCGTGGTGGCCATCTTGGTCATGTGACCTGGATTTCGCGATCAAACGTTTGTCACCCCTACCCATGGATGCTTCACATAAAATTTCACTTTGATTGGCCAAGCGGTTTCAGAGGAGATCTTTGAAAAGTGTGTATGGACGACAGACTGGCCAAGGTCAAGAGATGACCTTGACCTAAATTAATCACATACCTAAATCTACTCCATTAGTTGTTTTCATCTACCACTTTTCAGGCATCAGGCTGCAATAGTTTTCAAAAAATCCATAGTTTTCACTTTTTCCCATGTAAAAGCCTGTTTCCAAATTTGACCTTGCCGTAAAATAGGTCAAGGTCATCCAAGGGTCATCATTTTATCAAACTGATTAGTTAAAGTCCCCGATGCTACATACCTAGTTTCGTGGAAATCGGCCCACCGGTTCTGGAGAAGAAGATTTTTGAGTGGTTTTTACCATATATGGGCGTGGCGGCCATCTTGGTCATGTGACCTGGATCTCGCGATCAAACTTCAGTTTCCCCTACCCATGAATGCTCCACATAAAATTTCACTTTGATTTGCCAAGCGGTTTCAGAGAAGATCTTTGAAATTGTGGACGACGGACCCTTCCTAAAGAGGATGATAAAGGCTTCATATTGTAGGTGGATTTGATTGTCCAAACCGTCAGGTCTAGGGGAGATCTTTAAAAATATGCACACTAGACGGACGACGGCGGATCATGGGTTTACTTGGCTCACAATGTGACCCTTACGGCTCAGATGAGCTATTACGTGTATAAGGCATTTTTAGCTCACCTGAGCCGAAGGCTCACAAGGTGAGCTTATAGGATGGCCATGATCCAGCGTCCGTGCGGAACGTTCGTACTAGGTCAAAAGAACATAATGATCGCCATGCCTATAATATGGTAGAAACTTTTAAAAAATCTCCAGAACTCAAAGTCGGACTGACCCATGATCTTGGCAAACAGCATCGGATACTAGAGTACTAAAATGTGTAGATAACACTTGAAGTTTTGTTGACGTTGACCTATTTTATGGCAAGATCAAATGACACCTGGTGCATTTGAATGGATAACTTGCAATGTCGCATTTTAGTAATTCATGAATGACCCCTGTATCTGCTTCAGACAAGTAATCTACAGACAATCATACATAAAGATGGAACACTTCACCGTCATAACATGTACTTTTTAGTGGCTGACAGTACTATAAACTCATCATCTTCGTGACTCTATTTGATGGAGTTTCATCTGATGAATGTAAATTACTTCAACTGCTGTACTAGGATCATTCCTCCGTTTGTAGATCCATGGCTATCAACATCTACAATCACGGCAACTTATTAAAAATTCATCATCTTTGTGACTTTAAAGCTTACTTTGTTCCAACCGTTCATGGATATCAGAATTAATTATTTTAAAGCAAACACTGAGGTTCACTTTAATTGACCTTTCAGTTTTCCACAAGCAGCCTACATACAGAGAAAAACGACAGCTCGTCTGAGCCAAAACTGATCTAAGATGGTTGCACTAACAGCAGCCGAGGAAACATGTAAACCCACCAGGGTACCTAGGACCTAACCCGTTTCATCATGTATGGTGTCCATGACAGCCAGCATATCTGATGGATTTAAACCAATTGTTTTGCTTACCCATGGCTGGCCGAAGATCTTGTACTTTAATGCGAATTTCTATTACATCAGGAAAACATGTCCGTGTAATATTTACCCCCTTATACACCACTTTTATATAGCAAAACTGGGGTATGCAGGGGTACACATATTTTTCTTATTTTTGCTCCAAAACATAGATTGTGGGTACTCGTTAGAACCGCCTCCCCGAGGCGGTTCTAACGTGTACCCACAATCTATGTTTTGAGCAAAAATAAAAAAAAATATCAAATGTTTTCAGCTGAAAATTTTTAATTTTTAAAGCTAAAAAACTATCTATTTATTGCATGGGAAAGTTTTCGTAATGGTACTTTAATGCTAATTTCTATTAAATAATGCAAAATTCTGTAAATCATTAATGACTACACTCGATGCGAACGATTTGCGTGCAAGTAGGTCCATCGGAACTTGTTGATTGCCATAACCACACGTGTCATGAAATCCTATTTTTATTTCTATATTTTTACATGTATAAGTGATTGCAGCCGTTCTGTTGAAAAAGGTTGACACTACAGTGATGTATAATGACTGATCACTGCGTAGTTTGCTAGGGACAATGTTAGAATGTCTTTTCCGCAAATGTCTTCTCCCATAATGTCTATTCCCAAAAGATCTAGTCTCATGTCTATTCCCAACAGATCTAGTCCCATAATGTCTATTGTCCCAAAATGCAGTTACTCCCAAAATCTACTGTAATAAAATGGCTGTTGCAAATATATTTATTTTTGCAAAAGGATTAATGTAATTAAGAATGCACACTCTGATTGAAAATATATAAAATGGTTTAAATTAGTAATGTAGCTCGCAATTTATCCAGTTTTCAAAGATTTTACACAATATACATTTTGGGAATGGACATTTTTGTCACAGTAGAGCTTATGGGAATCGACATTTTAGGAACATACATTCTAGCACATATCCAGTTGCTCCGTGTTTGTACTAGATATCAATTTGTCCAAAAAGCCGAGTTGCACTATTATCTTAAATGCTGGCATGTTTATATAATTTCGATTCAGGCTCTGTCATATTTTTATTATTTTTACTGAAAGAACAATTTGGGACCTGACATCATTACGATGATATACAGTCGTATCAGTAAAACATGTCCGTGCAATAAATATCCCATTAAACCCCACTTTTGTACAGATTAACTGGGGTTTGCAGGGGTAAACCTAATTTTCTTATGTTTGATCTAAATCATACACTGTGGGTACTCGGTAGAACCGCCTCGGCGAGGCGGTTCTAACGTGTACCCACAATGTATGTTTTAAGCGAAAATGCTAAAAAATAATCAAAATAATTCCAATGAATTTTTCAATTTTTGCATCTGAAAAAAAATCTCTGTGTATTGCGTGGGCAAGTTTTCGTAATGGTATGTTTTGTTTCTGTGAGAAACTATCTACACAGACCCAGAAACTGTCTATTTGACAATAAGCCAATTTTGGAGGAAACGAGGATTTTCACTTTATTTCTGCCAGAAGAAAATACAGTTGATACTGTTTCAGTTTTCTTTACCAAAACCAGCACTGTCACGATGAAAAATAGGAAATGAATCAACAGTACATTGCATAGCTTGTAAACTAGATTCTTTTTCTGATAACATGAATCACTGGAGACGTCGCATGTTACAAATAAATGAGCCGCCTCATGGGAAAACCGAAAATCTGCATATGCGAAAACAAAGGCGCAGATCAGCTTCGCAGTAAACGCGAAGCTGATCAGCGCCTTTGTTTTCGCTACACAGATAGCACAATTCCTCCTCTACTAAACTCCAAAATTTCAAGCTTCTAGCATGCTTCTGTGACTGTACAGCCCGGTTTGTGTCAGACCTGTTCGGAAACCACATTGTTGGTTTTCCCACGAGGTGGCTCAAATAATACAACTACTTGTAGACAATATAACTCAATACAAAAGTTTAACAAGATCTAATTGAACATATCCCGACCTTCAAATTTACAAAATTTTGAGCCGCGTCATGAGAAAACCAAGAATGTGGTTTCTGAACTGCAGGTCCGACACAAACCTTCCTGTATAGTCACAGAAGCAGGCTAGTGGCTTGAAACTTTGTAAGTAGATGAAATGTACTAACAAAGGCGCTGATATGAGCCTTTGTTTTCGCATGTGCAGATTGTTGGTTTTCTCATGAGGCGGCTCATTCAAAAATATTGAACTGCCATATAAAATTGCATATTGAAAAAAAAAAATACGAACACTGAAGGTGTCATGATATGGTTTTCAAACTAACACTTTTCTTTCATGCTATTTCAACCATAAATGCTTTCTTCAATTGGTTGTTTGATGCTCACAATAGATAGGTAGCAAACAGTGGGGGTAACTTGCTATAATGTCTATTCCCAAAATGTCATTTCCATAATGCATATTACATGTATGCCAAAATGTCCGTATTCCCAAAATGTCCACTGTAATAAAATTGTTGTTGCAATAAAATTTATATTTATGAAGGTTAAATGAAATAAATAATGTACTACTTTGAATGAAAATATAAAAATAAAGTTGAAACTGATAAAATAACCCACAATTTAACTGGTTATTCAAAATTTCATACAGTAGACATTATGGGAATAGACATTTTAGCAAAGTAGACATTATGGAAGTAGACATTTTGGGAATAGACATTATGGGAGTAGACATTCCAGCACCTTCCCAAACCGTGACGGAATGAACAACGACCTTGTAAATTGCGTTTCTATTGCATATTAGAGTGCGTTTCTATAAAATAGAAAACGCTTTTCTTCATACATTGTTCCAATTTGAAGGCTGACTTTTCAATTGTGTGCATGGGAATTGAGCGTTTTTCCAGTCATTTTATACATTTTTGCATTTAGCTATTTCCTCTTTTGGTAGATGGGGAAGCACTTTCAACATGTCTTTGATACCCTGTTCAACCGAAATCGTAGCTTTGTATCCCAGCTTGCGGATCTTAGCGTAGGATACTTCATAGTCACGCTTATCTTTGTCTACACCGGAGTTTGACTCGGTGATAACGCAGCCTTTGACGTTTTTCTGAATAAGTTGAGCAACCTGTGATTTTGTCATGTTCATTTCTTCATCACCAACATTGTATGCCTGCCCCTTCATTGCTGATGCGTTCTCAACCGCGAATACAAATGCACGTGCGGCATCCTTCACGTGCAGGAACGTGCGTCTGAAACTCCCCTCGTACAAATCGAATTCTTTCAACGTGAGTCCCTTGTACGTTAAATCGTTGATGAGCAAGTCTAATCGGAGTCGAGGGGATAGACCGAAAACTGTCGCAAGACGCAAAGCAATTCCGTTGACGTCAAGCACCATCTTTTCAGCGTCAGCTTTGCTGCTGCCGTACAGCGTGAGCGGGCTGATGCTGGTCTCTTCTGTGCAGATGCCTTCGACAGCGCCGTAACACGATCCTGTACTTGCGTATATCAAAGTCTGTTCTGGTGTTTTAAACTCAACAACATTCTTTGTACCGACGATGTTTGTGTTAATAGCCAATTCCGGATCTTTGTCGCATGCCGGGTAACCAACAATTGCGGCCAAATGGATGATGACGTTTTTGTCCGCCATTACTTGTCCCAGAAGCTCTCTGTCCCGGATGTCGCCTTTGACCACGTGCAGATTGGGATGGTCAGCGATTGGTAGGAGTGAGTTGATTCCCCAGAAAAACTGCTCGTAAATTGTGACGTCATATCCTTTCTCGAGCAAGATGGGTGTGATTGTAGAGCCGAGATATCCGGCCCCGCCGGTAATAAGGACTTTCTTAGGTGAAGATGCCATGTTTCTCCTGGAATGAAAACAAAATTTCATTTATAATTGGACGGAACAGAAAATTAATGGAATATGTAAGAAGTTTGTGTGACACTGTGGATCTCCAAATAACAGTTGTAGGCATCCGATAAATGCTAAATATACATGTGATACAGCAGCTTCATTATCAAAACTGCAATGGTTATGTATAAATACTAGGAGAGCCATCCACTGGCTTTGGCAAACAATAAATTATAAATTACTAGTATTAAAAGCATTGTTGATTTTGTTTACAGCCTATTCAACAGCAATGGTCATGTAGAGACGTTGTCTCCATCATGATCTTATGGGACTTCTACCAAACCCTCGGAGACCAAACCTTGAGAAGTTGAGATGTTATTAAATGCGAAATGTGCTTTTTAAATATAACCAACTTGAACAATGAAAGCTTATATGAATGGACGGTTTGACCGTAAACCTTGGCAGGCTCAGAGAACTCAAAAGTATATGACATCTGATATAAAGAAATGTGAAATCCAAATAACATGGACATTCCAGTATTGTATTATATGAGCCATCGCGTGATAAAACTAACAATTTGGGTTTCCGTCCAGATCCGACACAGACCGGTCTGTACAGTCACAAAAGAACACCAGAAGCTTGAAACTTTGGATATAAGTAGCAGAGGAATGGTACTATCCGTGTAGCGAAAACAAAGGCGCTGATCAGCCTTTGTTTTCGCCTATGCAGATTGTAGTTTTTACCATGCAGCGGCTCATGTAACACTGGATGTCAATTTTATTTGGAATTCTAAACGATCTATAAAATTTAACCGAGTTAAAATAATTGGTGGTATTTGTAATTCTTGAATTCGAGGACACATTAAACATTGTTTGCATTTATGTAATTTTCAAAATAATCCATTTTGAAAGTATGCTTTAGTTCGTCAATAGAGATTTAAATTATTTTCGTTTGAAGAATGATTCATTGTTAGACCATGTCCTTCGTTTGATAGCATAAAGGATCAAGTTTTAATCTGTCAACTAAAAGACATGTTCTAAATGATCAAAAGTTGTTACAAAACATAACTGTTAAATCGAACATAGAAGAAATTATGTTACCAAACCTAGAACAATTCCATGATGTTTGTATCGGTTTAACCTGTTGGCACAGATCTTACAAGTTCACTCTACATTTGCTCCAATTGAAAAATACATGTATCCAAATATACTTAATAGATCTATCAAATATTTTTTAAGAGACATGTGTGGTTTTAAATGTAACTTTTGATTTGTGAGCTGAAAGTAAACGCTTTGAAATATACACATGGAAATAAGTTAGGGAACACCTGTTATATGCCCACCAACTTTGGACTGTATATATCATTCTTTGTAGAAAGTATGAAGAATGTTTTGACACTTTGTCAGAATTTGCAGTATCAAAAGTTGATTCTATGTGAAAATGGTTAGGTGTCAAACAAACTGCGGCAGACATCGGCCTTCTTTGATTCAGAAACGCTTTGCGCTGACATTCGTTGCGAGAACTTCATTTTTCTTAAGCAACAAGCCGACACATTGCTTGTTGAACTTTGATCATCAATTCTTTGTTTCCTGACCGACTGTCGGCAGTAGATCCATACTTTTCAGGATGTCGGTTTCATGGTTATGTTTTGTTCTTTGACTATACATTTTGCAGGTTGTAAATGTTGGTCCAGACATTCGATATGACCCTTTTAAAATCATTGTGGGCGCACACATGATAGTCAACGTCATCAATATGGACAAATAAATAGTTCTTTGTATTGTGAAAACTATATTTATATAAATATTTTACAGTGTCCACTTTGTCTCTAAAATAATCAGTTTCAAGAGGTCATCAAAGTTGGTATCGTAACAGGACGTCCCTGGTGTTGTCCTTGTGAACGGTACATTACGAAAACAGAGATTTTTTTCAGGTGTAAAATTTGAAAATTTCATTGGAAACATTTCGATATATTCAATAGTTTTGCTCAAAACATACGTTGTGGGTACTCGTTAGAACCGCCTACAATCTATGTTTTGGAGCAAAAATAAGAAAAACAAACCCCAGTTTTACTATATAAAAGTGTGGTACAAGGGGGTAGACATTTCACGGACATGTTTTCTTGATGAAAAAATCGCACAAGGCTGTACAAGTGTGCTATGATACCCAATGACACAAGGACAAGCCGACCTGTTTCATGTCCCCTTTGGCATTGTTTATTTATGGCAAATTGACTGATGTCCGTCATCGCAGTCTGTTTTGATGGATAATTAATAAAATTACTTGATTTAACATCATTAACATGGCTGCATGGTTACCAAGAGTGGCCTTACTATACTTTCGCATACAAAGCACATGTAGCAAAATCTTTACAGACTAAAAAACATGTTTAAGCTCGTTGGTAATTTCAAAAACCAACCAAATTCTTCACATGAATAAAATCAATCTTTAATTTATGTACAACCATCAGAATATCACCTTAAGAAGTGTTAACCATACGTCCAAAGCCTTTTAATCGTCTTAATACTGTATTATAGCTATAATAATTATAATAATGTTATTTATTTTGAATACATCTGTATAAATATATTTTTATGTTTAAGAAAATACTACATAAAAGCTAAATTGACTGGGTCACAGGGACAACCAAATGGACAATATGTCCAAGTTCATCAGTTTTGCTTTACCCTAGAAACTGTCCCCAAATTATCATAAAAGTCGTGCGGTGACCGAACTATCATCGCAGGGTGTCCGTAAGATGCTACCAACGACGTGTCTACGGGCCACAGACTGGTACAGTCTTTAAAAATAATTGTAAAAGTGCTTATAATTACAAAATCGTAGAGACTATGGAGATCGTAGGAACATCGTAGAGTCGCTCTGCGGAGACCGTACGAAAATGCAAAAATTGGCATCGTACGACCATCGCAAGCTATTCGTAGGCCAAATGTAACCGTTTGGGCATAAAATGTCTCACCAACTTCAAAAATAACTTCGTCGCGTCTTAAATATTTCCAGATAAAAAATGCAACATCCAAAACATCACTGTTTGGTAATGCACATGAAGTCAAGATTCAGAGACAATTTATGTAAAGGTTCAGAGACAAATTACTAAGAGGTCCAGATCAGTTTATTAAAAAAAATATACCCTGATTAATCATGAAAGCACTTACAAGACGTCGCTCACCCAATCATAAAAAGAAAACAGAAACTGCATCACGCCCCACTGTTATTTCATTATCTTGTACATGTCCGTATATGCTATCAGCCGCAAAGAAAAATAGTGACGTTTCTTTATAAATAGATTTAAAAAAAAAACGCATGCAATTATAAGTTTTCTTTATGAAAGAAAAAAATGTGAAATCATGAAAATAATACGCAAATTATTATAAGTACTAACCTGTACGATATTTCTACAGTTCGTTAGCTGTCAATGTAACCACCGTTAATTGGCGTGTCCGTTTGTCAAGTGGACGACTGTTCTGTGTATTGTATGTATTATAGGTTCAATAATACAAACACTATAGCACAATGAATTCACCTATGACGACAAACCAATCCAACTACTTTACCCAAGGCATTACATGACATAACGGGTAAAAAGTGAGTCTCGTCGCCAGAAAACCTCCTTCCGGACTTTCAACAGAGTCCGACACATTCCAGACACCCCGACTTCAGAATCACATGAAGATATCTGAATTTTTCGGATAATATTATGTTGTACAGGTGGCTTAAGAGTAAGACACTGATCAGCCTATGCGCTACAACAGACTGATAAACATCTATGTTTTGTCGCATTTATTCTAAATTCGGTTTTCTTCATGCCACGGATCTGTCCAAACCAGTAACGTTACACGTCCGTAACGTAAATCAACCCAACTGATATGACGCGGTTCCACATTCCCGTGGGCCTAATTTCTCCGGTATCTTAATGATCATCACAAACTCCAATTAAAATCAACACCTCAACTGATCGTATCTTAATAAATTTTGCTGTTTGACCAAATCAGGACAACCAATCATGGCCAGAGGTTCCGATTCGAAGACGTCAATTTTCACCGTTTGCCGCATACAAATTTGATTTTGTCAAAATATAGGCACCTGTGTCAACCAAAGAATCAGACCAGACAGAAATTTGCGCATTGTGACTAGTGTTCGTGCAAAGATCAGTCATGAGGAAAGAAAAAGCCAATTCCCGACGGAACGAATAACGGCTGATCTGAAACGCGAACGGACGCACATTTGACTTTGTTTTATCTTATGTTAGATCATTTTTTGTGACTAACTAACCTGTTTGGTAACCGTTACATAAACTTTTTATTGACGATTTTTGTTGTTTCAAAATAAATGGCATTGTAAATACGTTTACGAAATCTGTCTTCATTTGTTTTGATCGAGCAAACCCGTTGAAATTTGTGCAGTCAAAATCGATTCACTAGCAATTATTTATTTATTAATTCGTAAGTCACCTTAATGAGTTTGATAATTAACCTTGACATCAAACTTCATTCAGGTTTGCACTCTAATTATTTCAGGAAGAGATTCTTGTCTGCCCTATTTTGGCTTCAAGTTCACTTGGCGAAGACAAGCCGTACTGTGATACCAACTCGAAGATACATGTGTTTTCGTTTTCTTCTTCTGGTCATGGTTTTCAAATATTGCCAATTAAATAGTTGTTCAAAATGAAGATATTATGTACGCGGTGAACATTAAAGTTTTGAAAAGAATATAAATTTTAAATATATTTATATATAATAATGAAAAGTCATGTCGGTGTAATGGAGATCTCCTTGAATTATCCAATTTATATACAGTCACCGAAGTTCATGAAAATGTGAGCAATTTCAAACACACAAAAAAGTTTTCCATTTTTATCACTACAGACTGTATGGTTCCATATTGGAAAATAATAATTCTGACAAGTATTCGTTTAACTCATTTAAGCCTGGCGTCCCTTTTATGGGACATAGGCATTTCAGAATAGCCCCAGATGTGACGCCGCAGAACGCGGCGTCCCATCTGGTGCTATTCGGTTTGCTTAGAGAATTTTCATCAGAAAATTGTTTCTGAAAACAATTTAAAAATCACTCCTGAAGCCCCTAAAACTGAAAGTGGACTCACCCTAATGATAATGATGGGAAAATCCATTCGTCAAATATGGGTTAAGTAGAAATGAATGCCATAATGACTAAAACAATATTGACATTAAATGTCGCCATGACAACGACTCAATAACGATTCAGGTAATATCTCGCCCTTGGCACTTGTAAACTTGAAAAGCTTCATATCACGTAGAGACATTTCAAAATTAATAAGAATCAAAGTGCCATATTTCATCAAACCAAAATCATGTAAAAGAAAGGATATCCGATTTAACTGCGTGAATTGACTAATTTTCTTTTCTATTTTCTTTTCTTTTTGCTTTGAATAAGTCTTACGACCCTTTGATGTAAGTAAATAAGTTTATTGAACATGTGAGCATGCGCATGAGAAAACCAACAATTTGGGTTTATCACCAGATCCAACGCAAACCAGGCTGTACAGTCACGGAATAAAGCTAGAAGCTTGAAACTTTGGATATAAGTAGCGGAGGAATTGTACTAACAAAGGCGCTGATCAGCTGTGCAGTTAATGCACAACTGATCTGCGTCTTTGTTTTCGCATATGCAAATTGTTGGTTTTTCTCATGCGAATGATCGTGCATTTTATCGTGATTTAAACACAAACTTCAAAGTTTGCAACATCTATGCGAGCTTCACATTATCCGCTTTCTGACCAACCATTACGACAACTTGACCATGCAATATACAGAGATATTTAAAGTTGTAAAAAATGAAAATTTCCAGTAGAAAAAAAAATTTTTCTTATTTTTGCGCAAGACGGTTCTAACGAGTACCCACATTTTTTGCGCAAGGCGGTTCTAACGAGTACCCACAATCTATGTTTTGGGACAAAAATAAGAAAAATAGGTATACCCCTGCATACCTCAGTTTCACCATATAAAAGTGGGATATAAGGGGGTATGTATTACACGGATATGTTGTACAATTTTGAATATCACTGAAATGTCGTCTCAACAACGTCAGCAGTTATCGAGACATTGGTGTGCTTTGTGCAGGTCTCCTCCTAGGCTATGAAGTCATACGCTTCTGTATAGACCGAACCACAACAAATCGACGTGCAAGCATCTTGACGACGTCCTTGTCCACCGACGACCAACAAAGATTTCGGAGGCCACGAGTTACGTCACAAGTGCATGATTGCTACATTCAGATACGCCATTTACGCATTAGGTTTGCAAATGTTGTAACGATTGCTCCGGCAGACCGTCCCTGTTGTCGTTGGATTAGTTAGAGAATAGTTTTTACGTTGACTTGCAGCAGTCGGTCTCCGTAGGTGAAAGGTGTGCACCTTGTCTGACCGGCATTGTCACCTATGTCAACGCATACAATACGGACTTCCTCAGGCGGAACAACATCGATGTTACTCCCGGTGTCACCTTACCAATCCAGTTCCTTGTCACCAAAATCTGTCACAGAGCTCTTATGAGATCTTTGGATAGAAGGACCAGTAAACGTCAACAGCAGCCACTGACGTTGAATGACCTGCGAGCTGCCTTAATATAACGGAATATTCGTAGCGCATTCGCGTACTCTACATTCGTCAACTGACCATATAAAACCCATAAACGCGCCGTCGAAATGTGGTGGTGATGGAAAAAGGGTGAATTACACATTGAGCCGCCTTGTGGAAAAACCAACAATGTGGTTTCCGAACAGGTCCGACACAAACTAAGCTGTACAAGCACAGAAGATGGCTAGAGACCGGAAATTTTGGATTTAGAAAGTAGAGGAATGGTACTATCCGTGTAGCGAAAACAAAGGCGCTGATCAGCTTCGCAGTTACTGCGAAGCTGATCTGCGCCTTTGTTTTCGCCTATGCAGGTTGTTGGTTTTCCCATGAGGCGGCTCATATAAAGGTTCTTGTGAAAAGCGTTTTACGGATAGCTTGATGTCGGGCGCTAAAAATGAAGGTGATATCAACTACAAATTCATGTTACTAATTGAAAGAATATCTCTTTGTCAATTTAATCAAATAAATAAGACGGATTGATTGAATTTCTTAAAGTAACATCTGTAGAAAACCGATTTCCATCAGGATAACATTTTCGTGTAATATTTGCCCCCCCCCCCTTATACCCCACCTTTATATAGCAAAACTGGGGTATGCAGGGGTATACCTACTTTTTCTTATTTTTGCTCCAAAACAGAGATTGAGGGTACTCGTTAGAAGGCAGTTCTAACGTGTACCCACAATCAATGTTTTGAGCAAATTTTTCTACTGAAAACTTTCCATTTTTAAAACTTAGGAAAAATCTGTATGTCACATGGGCGTGTTTTCATAATGGATGTTAAAATTTCAGTACAAATGCAGTGGACCATGAGAAATATGTCAAGGCCCCCTAGGTCAAGGTGCATGCTTGAAGGGTATGACAAGGTCAGTTACTATTCAAGGTTTCACTCTCGCAGCTATCGAATAAAATATTTGGAAGCAGTGAAAACGTTTAAAGGGATGAGGTATGGGCCATATTGTGCAATTTCGGGCACTGAACCCTCATCAGTGACCGTTTTTATAAACCAGCCTAAACAGAGTCAATTTATAAAAAAAACATCCACCAAGTCAAGGTGCATGCTTTAAGGGTATGTCAAGGACAATGACTGTGCAAGGTTTCACAATCAGCCTTATAGCAGGTGCAGAGAAAAACGAACTTCGACGTAAATTTACAAAGTTAATGGACCATGAAATACAAGTCAAGGCCACTAGGTCAATGTGCATGCTTTAAGAGGTACGTCAAGAAGACATGAAATACCTGAACAGTAAACTCCAACGCCATGCAAAAAAGCTTCATCATTTTCACGTAAGCTTTTCTGAGAAAATTGTTCAAAATCAAATGGCAAGACAAGAAACCAGATACAGAGGTCCTGAATGAGGCAGGGATGCAAAACATACATTCAGTCTTAAAACTAGCACAGCTAACATGAACAGACCATGTCATAAGAATGTCTGATGAGCTACTTCAAATGGAAATCTTCTATGGAGAACAACAGGAGGGAAAGCGCTCCCAACGTGGCCAGAAAAAAACCTCTACAAAGACATCATCAAAGCCTCAATGAAGGACTTTAGGATACCAACAGTCTTGGGAACAGGCTGCACAGGACAGATCAAAGTGGCACATTCTCATCAACAAAGGAGCAGCTCTTTATGAAGAAAAGAGAATCTATGAAGCTGAATCTATGAAGCTGAAAGAAAGTGCAGAGAGCACAAAGCCAGAGTCAATGGGCCATCACCAAACCAGTCTCTTCAACACTGACTAGCTTTATGGATGCTGGTAGACATGGCCTAGATCAGGGATGCCATATTAGTTTAACTGCTCTGGGCACTGCATCAGTATTCCTCAACATTTGCTTTGCGGTCATCCAGTACTCACGATAAAATATGTCAAGATAGTGTATTTGTGTACAATGTATTTGTATTGAATGTTTTGGAGATGCGCTAAAATGTATTTGGCAATCTGAATAAAGAATTGAATTGAATTGACTAGCTCTACTTACATCCAACAGTATAGAGCTAAACTTGACCTAGACTGCCACCAAGAACTCACCGACACACATGAACAATATAATAATCAACAAATACAGATGACCTTTCTCATTAAAGAGAGACAAACGGTCATGTCAAGGACAGTTACATGTAATGTACAAAGTTTCACACACACACAGCTATCGAAGGTGCAGAGAAAACCCAACCCAACTTCAACTAAAATTTTACGAAATCAATGGACCATGAAATATAGGTCCAGGGCACTCGGTCAAGGTTCATACTTGAAGAGTATGTCAAGGACAATAAGTATGCAAGGTTTCACACTCACAACTTTCACATGTGCAGAGAAAACCAAACTTTGACGTAAAGTCAGTGGACCGTGAAACAGAGGTCAAGGACACAGGGTCAAGCTGTGTGCTTGAAGAGTATGTCAAGGACAATAACTATGTAAGGTTTCACACTCACAGCTATCACAGGTGCAGAGAAAAACTTTGACGTAAAACTTTTCTAAGTAAATGGACCGTTAAATATTGGTCAAGGAAACCTGGTCAAGGGGCATGCTTGCAGAGTATGTCAAGGACAAAAATTATGCAAGGTTTCATACACACAGCTATCACAGGTGCAGAGAAAACCCAACTTCAACAAAAAATTCATAGTCGATGGACCGTAAAATATAGGTCAAGGGCATCAGGTCAAAAAGCGTGCTTAAAGCATCACAGACACTTCCTATGCAAGGTTTCACAGTTGTAACAAAATAATAACAATCACAGGTGACAAGGAAACCCAACTTCGACGAAAATTCAACCAACTCACTAACCAACATTCAAATGGGAAGGCGAAAACTATATGAGCCGCCGCATGAGAAAACCAGCAATTTGCATATGAGAAAACGCAGATCAGCTGTGCAGTAACTGCAATCCCTCTTCTTCTTAAATCTGAAATTGCAAACTTCTAGCCTGCTTCTGTGACTGTACAGTCTGGCTTGTGTAGGACCTGGTCGGAAACCCTAATTGCTGTTTTTTTTCACGTGAAGGCTCATATACCTGTCAGCATGAATGCCTGGGTGAATGCCGGGCGCATAATAATACAAATTCAAACACCAATATTAACGTGAAGGAGTACTTTTGTGAGCTATTGCATAACTTTTATTGTCACACAGTTACACTATTATCACAAAACATATAACAATCTGATAAAAAGTTTTATATTAAATCAAAGAATGTCTCCACAATGATATGACCGCAATCCTTGTTGTCACCTATCTGTTAGTGAGGCTTGTAGAGCAGCTTGAAGCATAGCATCATCATCTTGGTTGTATTCCTGTCGAAACAGATTAAAATATGATAGGAAAAAAACTTCCCATTGTATATGATGATGCTGCCTAATGGCTCAACCTTGGCACCTCAGCTATAAATGAGCCGCCACGTGAGATAACCAACTATGTGGTTTCCGTACAGGTCTGACACAAACTGAGCTGTGCAGTCACAGAAAAGAGCTAGAAGCTTGAAATTTTGGAGATTACAAGAGGATGGATTGTACTATCCTTGTAGCAACACAGGCACTGATCAGTTTTGCAGCAACTGCGAAGCTGATCTGCACCTTTGCTTTCGCATATGCCGATTGTTGGTTTTCTCATGACGCAGCTCTAATGTTGCCATGCTCAAAACCAAATAGCATCAAAATCCTGTTTATGAATGTTAACAAAATAATTGTTGGCATGTTAACATTTATTAACAAGATGACTGGTTTTCGAGATTAAAATCCTAAAATTCTTTGAATTATCTATCAGCAGTTTAAAGGTCAGCAAAGATGTGCATGGCAATATTCACCTTATGTTGACTTTAAATGTATGAAAGTGAAATGACACAGTAAAACTAAATACATGTACTCACCATTAAGGGGATGCCAATTGTCAAAAACTAATACTTGTATAATTTTAACCTGTATAAAGAAAATGACAATTTTACCAAAGAGACTGGATATTCTTGAAATATTCTTGTATAAGCCATTCGAAAATCAAATACAGATTACTTTATGCTATAAAACTCAGCCAACAAAATGTAAATATTTTTGGAGAAACCATAGTGTTTACTGTATCTACTGTAAAAGGTTTTCAGCACCATGTTTTCCTCAAGAATGAATCTCTGAGTGGATTGTAGTCAGGCTTTTGGAGATCATGTTTATGGCGATAACGTTCAGAAAAAAAACTAGAAAAAGTGCCTTGAGAGGCATGTATACCCCCGGCTGGTAGCCACCAAGCCCCCTTCCCTACCCCCTACCTAAACAACCCGGCACATGCTCACCGCTGACATTGAACCTCACAACACCAACGAAAGACAGTACCCTCATCAAGTACATTTTTTAAATAAGCAGTGTAAAGTACTTTACATACAAACATGGGAAGTGTAGTTTTAGAATGACATATTTATTTTAGAGCGGTATACAGAGCTGACGTGTATACCCAATCTAGGACATAAGCGCGGACATTTTGGGTCAGGTCCTCAGTCCTAGATTGAAATGAAAGTAGAATGTCATTCTTAAAAAAAAAAAAAAAAAAAAAAAAAAAAAAAAAAAAAAAAGTAGAATGTCATTCTTAAAAAAAAATAAAATGTCATTCTTAAAAAAAAAAAAGAAAAAAAAAAGTCCTAGATCTTGACCTCAGGTCCCACCCCCACCCCCATACATGGACCATTGGGTCTAGCCCTTATGTGGTACCTATGTTGTGTTGTAAGCATGAACGCTTTCTGATACATGGTTGTCAAGATATAGACACACAGAATATTAATCTTGTTAACTATTGTATTTTATGTGTCCTAGATTTTGACCACCAGCCCCACCCCTAGAGTTTGGTGCCATGGAATTTAATTCAACCCTAAAGGTATCTATGATCCAAACAGGAATACATTCCTATAAGTATCTGCTATAACATGAACTTTAGAGATGAAAAAACACTATGTAAATAGCACATTTTCAAGGTGACCTAGATTTTGACCTCTAGCCCCACCCCCAGGCATGGACCCAGGATCCGAACTGATAGAAAAAAAAACCCTATAGGGTACCTATGGTTAAAATATGAATGGTTTCTGATCATTGGTTCATGAGATATACACCACCAGAGAAACTTAACCAAAACTTTGACCCAAAGTAAAGGTGACCTAGATTTTGACCTCTAGCCCCACCCCCGGGCATGGACCCAGGGTCCAAACTCACAGAAACAAAGAAAACCCTATAGGGTACCTATGGTTAAAATATGAATGGTTTCTGATCATTAGTTCATGAGATATACACCACCAGAGAAACTTTAACAAAAACTTTGACATAAATTCCACGAACGTTCCGGAATAACGAACGAACTAACGAACGAACGAACGGACGAACGGAAAAGCGAAAACTATATACCCCTCGGCATAAATGCCGGGGGTATAAAAATACCCAGCATGCCAGACTGATGAAAACAGAATCAAACTTGGAAGTAACTTGGAGACTGCTAATAAGCCTGTTGCTGAGCCCTCTAGAGCTGAGTTTTGGGTCATAAAGTAACCTGTATTCGATGATTGTTTGAATGACTCATACACGAATATTTCAAGACTATCCAGTCTTCTTGGTAAAATTGTCATTTTTCTTTATACAGGTAAAACTAGAAAAAGTGCCTTGAGAGGCACGTATACCCCCGGCTGGTAGCCACCAATCCCCCTTCCCTACCCCCTACCTAAACAACCCGCCACATGCTCACCCCTGACATTGAACCTCACATCACCAATGAAAGACAGTACCCTTATCAAGTACATTTTCGAAATAAGCAGTGTAAAGTACTTTGCATACAAACATGGGGGAGTGTAGTTTTAAAATGACATATCTATTTTAGAGCAGTATACAGAGCAGACGTGTATACCCAATCTAGGACATAAGCACGGACATTGTGGGTCAGGTCCTCAGTCCTAGATTGAAATGAAAGTAAAATGTCATTCTAAAAAAAAAAAAAGTTCTAGATCTTGACCTCAGGTCCCACCCCCACCCCCACCCCCATGCATGGACCCTTGGGTCTAGCCCTTACGTGGTACCTATGTTGTGTTGTAAGCAACGCTTTCTGACACATGGTTGTCAAGATATAGACATACAGAATATTAACTTGGTAACTATTGTATTTTATGTGTCCGAGATTTTGACCTTCAGTCCCACCCTTAGAGTTTGGTGCCATGGAATTTAATTCAACCCTAAAGGGTATCTATGATCCAAACAGGAATACATTCCTATAAGTATTTGTTAAGATATGAACTTGGAGATGAAAAAACACTATGTAAATAGCACATTTTCAAGGTGACCTAGATTTTGACCTCTAGCCCCACCCCTGGGCATGGACCCAGGGTCCGAACTCACAGAAACAAAGCAAACCCTATAGGGTAACTACTGTTAAAATATGAATGGTTTCTGATCATTGGTTCATGAGATATACACCACCAGAGAAACTTAAACCAAAACTTTGACCCAAATAAAAGGTGACCTAGATTTTGACCTCTAGCCCCACCCCCGGCCATGGACACAGGGTCCGAACTCACAGAAACAAAGCAAACCCTATAGGGTACCTATGGTTAAAATATGGATGGTTTCTGATCATTAGTTCATGAGATATACACCAGCAGAGAAACTTTAACAAAAACTTTGACATAAATTCCACGAACGTTCCGGAATAACGAACAAACTAACGAACGAACATACGAACGGACAAACGGAAAAGCGAAAACTATATACCTGTCGGCATAAATGCCGGGGGTATAACTATACAAGTATTAGATTTTGACAGTTGGCATCCCCTTATAAATATCTTTATCAAAATCAAAAATACTCTTTCAAAACCTGGACTGTTTCAAGAGAAAACCTTTTTTTTGTTCACTGTTCAGCTGATCAGTACCATTTGTTTTTTCTTTACAGATAGTTACATCTGTTTCCTAATCTGACATTTAAAGCCTCTAACCATTGTCTGTGGTAAGTGTCCAACTTTGCCAGACATGGATGGAAGGCTCAAAGATTGGTTTTCTAAGAGGGACACTCAATGTGTTTTGTTTCATTTCTAGTTTAACATCCTAGTCAACAGTTATAGTCATGTCAGTATGGAGTCATCCCTTTCTGTGTATTAGCCCAAACTATGGGGATTAAATGTGCCTTGCTCAAGGACACAACCCAGCGCCAGTGGGGATCAAAATCCATATCTCCGGATCCAGTGTCTGGCATACTAACCACTTGGTTATCAAAACCTATCGTTCTCCTAATTAATCAATACTCAGTTAGTATTAATACCTACCACATAAGTATCATATTCAAATTTATGTCTGAGATTGAGATGCTGGATAAAGTTCTGGCTTCTCAAATGAGGATCTCCCCACGGCATTGACACACACACAGGGCATACCTGAAACAGTTAATGTGAAAAAAAACTAGAAAATGTGTTTATGACACACTATGCCCCCAACTGGTAAGTCACTTTCAAGATGTAAAAATGTCCAAAAAATGACTAAGTTCAAATTGTAAAAAAAAAGTGACAAAAATTAATCTGAGGAGTATATCCCAACCACATGCATATCTTCAAAGCATGGTCACAATGTCTGCAAAGTTTCAAAAGTATCGGTATTAAATTGTAGGAGGAGTTGCGCACACAAGGTACCCTCTATCCATTCACTAAAATGCCCGAAAAAATGACTAAGTTCATATTGTGAAAAAAATGACAAAAAATAATCCAAGGATTATATCCAAAGACCATGCCCATAACACATGTAAAGTTTTAAATAAATTGGTATGAAACTGTAGGAGGAGTTGCGCACACAAGGTACCCACTGCCCATTCACTTTCATTGTGAAATGCCCAAAATATGGCTAAGTTCAAATTGCGAAAAAAGTGACAAAAATTAATCTGAGGATTATATCCAAACCACATGCATATCTTCAAAGCATGGTCACAACATCTGTAAAGTTTCAAGAGAATCATAACCAGAGGACCATTGGTCCTGAGAACGCTCACCTGAAGCCTGATCTTGGAGTATTAAGTCATCATGAAATGACCTTGACCTTGAATACTCACACACCTTTATTGACTTCACAAGTTGTCTGCATCTGCAAAGTTTCAGGTCTCAGACTGCAATAGTTTTTAAACCCAGTGATTTCTGAGAAAACCATAATTTTAATTTTGATATTTAAATGACCTTGGGTCAAGGTCAACAAATGACCTTGGCCTTCATCAATTACTTACCTTCAATGACTCCATTAGTTGTCTGCATCTAGCAACTTTCAGGTCTCAGGCTGCAACAGTTTCCAAAATATCCATTGTTTTCGCCTTTTCCCATGTGAAAGCCTATGTTTCCAAAATTGACCTTGCTGTAAAATAGGTCAAGGTCATCCTAGGGTTATCATTTCAACAAACTATGATGGGCTGGGAGTCATAAATGATACATACCAAGTTTCGTGTAAATCGGCCAGCCCGTTCTGGCGAAGAAGATTTTTGAGTGGTTTTTACCATAGTTGGGCATGGTGGCCATCTTGGTCATTTGACCCGAATTTCGCGATCACACTTTCGTTACCCCTACCCATGGACGCTCCAGATAAAATTTCACTTTGATTGGCCAAGCAGTTTCAGAGAAGAAGATCTTTGAAAAGTGTGTATGGACGACAGACTGGCCAAGGTCAAGAGATGACCTTGACCTAAATTAATCACATACCTTCATCAACTCCATTAGTTGTTTGCAGGTCTCAGGCTGCAACAGTTTTCTAAAAATCCATAGTTTTCACTTTTCCCATGTAAAAGCCTATTTATCCAAAATTGAAATTGCCGTAAAATAGGTCAAGGTCATCCTCGGGTCATCATTTGATCAAACTATGATGGGCTGGAGTCCCAAATGCTACATACCAAGTTTCATGAAAATCAGCTAGCCGGTTCTGGAGAAGAAGATTTTTGAGTGGTTTTTACCATATATGGGTGTGGCGGCCATCTTGGTCATGTGACCTGGATTTCGTGATCAAACTTTCGTCTCCCCTACCCATGGATGCTCCACATAAAATTTCACTTTGATTGGCCAAGCAGTTTCAGAGAAGAAGATCTTTGAAAAGTGTGTATGGACGACAGACAGGCCAAGGTCAAGAGATGACCTTGACCTAAATTAATCACATACCTTCATCTACTCCATTGGTTGTTTGCATCTACCACTTTTCAGGCCTCAGGCTGCAATAGTTTTCAAAAAATCCATAGTTTTCACTTTTTCCCATGTAAAAGCCTATGTTTCCAAATTTGACCTTGCCGTAAAATAGGTCAAGGTCATCCAAGGGTCATCAATTTATCAAACTATGATGGGCTGAAGTCCCCAATGCTACATACCAAGTTTCATGAAAATCGGCCAGCCGGTTCTGGAGAAGAAGATTTTTGAGTGGTTTTTACCATATATGGGTGTGGCGGCCATCTTGGTCATGTGACCTGGATTACGGGATCAAACTTGAAATGCCACTACCCAAAGAGGCTCCACATAAAATTTCAACTAGATCAGCCAAGCGGTTTCAGAGAAGAAGATCTTTGAAATTGTGGACGACGCCGACGGACGGACGGACGGACAGACGCCGGATCATGGCCATCCTATAAGCTCACCTTGTGAGCCTTCGGCTCAGGTGAGCTAATAAACATGTTTGAATATTATGGTATTTAACTCCAGTGCAGGGGCAGATAAAGCCCTGGGGCCATTTTCTTTTTTTCAGAATCTTCAAGATTCCGTCCATTTGCCAATTTCCTGCTGGCTTTTCCCCTCAAATGACATTTTAACAGTTTTCCCAATTCAAATGCAAAAGCAACCCATGTTGACCTTGCCATATTATATAAACTTGGTCCAGGTCATCACAGGGTCATGATTTATATATACAATGGAGTACTTTAGCCATTGATGCTTCATACCAAGTTTCCTTGAAATCAATCTATCAGAGAAGAAGATTTTTGATGGGTTTTTACCATATATGGGTATGGCAGCCATCTTGGTCATGTGACCTAAATTATTAATATACACATTGGTTCCCCCATCCTATGGATGCTTCACATAAAATTTGGCTTTAATTGGCCAAGCGGTTTCAGAGATGAAGATGTTTGAATATTTTGGTAATATACATGTATATTGCCCGGGGTGCGGCCATATAAGCCCTTGGGTCCAACTTTTTGAGAATCATTAATATTCAGTCCTACTACCCATTTCCTGCAAGATATTAACCTCGAATGACTTTTTAAGTTTTTCCCCAATTCAAATGCATAGGTGACCTATGTTGACCTTGTCATAAAATAGGTCAAGGTCACCACAGGGTAATGATTTATATATACATTGTAGTACTTTAGCCATCGATGCTTTATGCGAAATTTCTTTGAAATCGGTCCACCAGTTCCAGAGTAGAAGATTTTTGAAGGGTTTTTAACGTATATGGACATGGCAGCCATCTTGGTCATGTGACCTAGATTACTTATAAACATATTGATTCCCCCCATTTTATAGATGCTTCACATAAAATTTGGCTTTGATTTACCAAGCGGTTTCAGAGGAGAAGACGTTTGAATATTATGGAGATATACATGTATATTGCCCCGGGGTGGGGGCACATGAGCCCCTGGGGTCCAACTTTTTTCAGAATCATTAATTTTCAGTCCTACTGCCCATTTCCTGCAAGATTTTCACCTCAAATGACTTTTTAAAAGTTTTCCCCATTCAAATGCATTGGCAACCTATGTTGACCTTGCCGTAAAATAGGTCAAGGTCATCACAGGGTCATGATTTATATACACATTGGAATGCTTTAGCCATCTATGCTTCATGCAAGTTTCGTTGAAATCGATCCACCTGTTCTGGAGAAGAAGATTTTTGAAGGGTTTTTACCGTATATGGGCATGGCGGCCATCTTGGTCATGTGACCTAGATTATTTATATACACATTGATTCCCCCATTTTATAGATGCTTAACATAAAATTTGGCTTTGATTTACCAAGCGGTTTCAGAGGAGAAGACGTTTGAATATTATGGAGATATACATGTATATTGCCCCGGGGTGGGGGCACATGAGCCCCTGGGGTCCAATTTTTTTCAGAATCATTAATATTCAGTCCTGCTGCCCATTTCCTGCAAGATTTTCACCTCAAATGACTTTTAAAAAGTTTTCCCCATTCAAATGCATTGGCAACCTATGTTGACCTTGCCATAAAATATGTCAAGGTCATCACAGGGTCATGATTTATATATGCATTGGAGTGCTTGAGCCATCGATGCTTCATGCCAAGTTTCGTTGAAATCGATCCACCGGTTCTGGAGAAGAACATTTTTGAAGGGTTTTTACCATATATAGGCATGGCGGCCATCTTGGTCATGTGACCTGGATTAATTATATACACATTGGTTACCCCTTCCTATTGATGCTTCACATAAAATTTGGCTTTGATTGGCCTAGCGGTTTCAGAGGAGAAGACGTTTGAATATTTTGGAGATATACATGTATATTGCCCCAGGGTGGGGGCACATGAGTCCCTGGGGTCCAATTTTTTTCAGAATCATTAATATTCAGTCCTATTGCCCATTTCCTGCAAAACTTTCACTTTAAATGACATTTTAAAAGTTTTCCCCATTCAAATGCATTGGCGACCTATGTTGACCTTGCCGTAAAATAGGTCAAGGTCATCACAGGGTCATGATTTATATACACATTGTAGTGCTTGAGCCATTGATGCTTCATGCCAAGTTTCATTGAAATCAGTCCACCGGTTCTGGAGAAGAAGATTTTTGAAGGGTTTTTACCATATATGGGCATGGCGGCCATCTTGGTCATGTGACCTGGATTTCTTATATACACATTGGTTCCCCCTTCCTATAGATGCTTCATATAAAATTTGGCTTTGATTGGCCAAGCGGATTCAGAGGAGATCTTTGAAATTGTGGACGGACGGACGGACGGATGACGGCCGACGGACGGACGCCGGATCATGGCCATCCTATAAGCTCACCTTGTGAGCCTGACGGCTCAGGTGAGCTAATAAAACTGTAGGAGGAGTTGCGCACACAAGGTACCCACTATCTATTCACTTTATCAAGAATTAAAAAGGGAAATAACTCTCACAGAATGGGCCCCTAGCCCCTTGAATTTACCTGAAAGAAAAAATACAGGTCCTCTTAATTTTCATGTACAATCTACATACCAAATTTCAAAATCCTAGCTCTAACGGTTCCTGACCGAGTGCTCACGCATCACAGACAGACTGACTGACTGACTGACTGACAGACTGACTGACTGACTGCACGGACAGACCCAAACCAATATGCCCCCTCAACTTCTTCAAAGTTGGGGGCATAAAAAATGTCAGTCATACCACATGTCCCAACTATTGTTTGTATGTATTGGATCTTTTTGTGATGTTGAGATGGTCAGTTATCTTAGCCACACTGATCCTGTGCAAGCCTCCCAGAGGCAGGGTGCCCGTCAGGAAAACATGTCTGTGAAATGTATACCCCTTTAAACCCCACTTTTGTATAGCAAAAATTTGGGTTTCCAGGGGTATACATAATTTTCTTACTTTTGCTCCAAAACATAGAGGCTGTTTTAACGTGTACCCACAATCTATGTTTTAAGCAAAACTATTAAAAACATTCAAAAGTTTCCTATAAAATTCTCAATTTTTACTGCTGAAAAAAAATATCTGTATATTGCATGGGCAAGTTTTCGTAATAAATATTTAGTAAACATTTCTTTATGCACTAATCTTCAAATACTCCTCCTAAATCAGCATGTTATAGAGAATGGCCACAAAAACATTTTCATGACCAAATCTTCACAAACTAGAAAATGTGTTTATGAAACACTATGCCCCCAACTGGTAAGTTACCCTCTATCCATCCATTAAAATGCCCGAAAAAAGACTATGTTCAAATTGTGAAAAAAATGACAAAAAATAATCCAAGGATTATATCCAAACCACATGCATATCTTCAGACCATGCAAATAATACATGTAAAGTTTTAAATGAATTGGCATGAAACTGTAGGAGGAGTTGCGCACACAAGGTACCCACTGCCCATTCACTTTCATTGTCAAAATGCCCGAAAAATGGCTAAGTTCAAATTGCGAAAAAAGTGACAAAAATTAATCTGAGGATTATATCCAAACCACATGCATATCTTCAAAGCATGGTTACAACATCTGTAAAGTTTCAAGAGAATCGGAATAAAACCGTAGGAGGAGTTGCGCACACAAGGTATCCACTATCTATTCACTTTATCAAGAATTAAAAAGGGAAATAACTCTCACAGAATTGGCCCCTAGCCCCTTGAATTTACCTGAAAGAAAAAATACGGGTCCTCTTAATTTTCATATACAAACTACATACCAATTTTCAAGATCCTAGCTCTAACCGTTCCTGACCGAGTGCTCACACATCACAGACTGACTGACTGACTGCACGCACTCACTCACTGCACTGCACGGACAGACCCAAACCAATATGCCTCCTCAACTTCTTCGAAGTTGGGGGCATAATAAACGGGAAGCTGTGTGTGTAGCGCTGTTTGGGCAGCTCATTGCCCCTCCTTGTGCCAAAAGTTCTTAAAGAGCTTCCACTTGTATATCATCAAAAACACACCCTGTAAGAACCATGTCTTTATTTCCCTTTTGTGAGAGGAGGGTGAGGAGTATGGGACTTTAAGGGAAGGAGAACTTACCACATCAGCTGTGCTGTCTTTATGTTCCTCATTACAATGTTCTAGTAGACCAGTACATGTGAGATTCCTTGCTCCACAGTAGGGACACTGGAATGTTGATCGGTTTGGTAAATTGCTAAAAATAAAGAAAATCATGTCAGGAGTATTTCCAAAGCAACATGCAAACATTTTCATGCAATGAGTACCCACTTATGGTAATGTATTGTAACGGGATAGTCTCCCTTGTAGAATACGTTGGTGCAACGTATTAGCGGCATATTAGCGGGTAGTAATATGCAAATTAGAAACTCGAAACTTTGTGATTAGAGTAAGTGTTAGGTATATAGCGCAGTAAACCACCCTTGGTGGATGAGCATGCTTTTCCACTGACGGGGTTTCTGTGGCTTGGCTCGGCTGCACGTTACATTTGGTGGCAGCGGTGGGATGATGACAACTGCCAGAACGGAGTTGCCTTACACATGTAGTCCCCAGGACGAGACTCGGGGCGAGTCTTCTCGGAGGGGGAGTAATGTAACGGGATAGTCTCCCTTGTAGAATACGTTGGTGCAACGTATTAGCGGCATATTAGCGGGTAGTAATATGCAAATTAGAAACTCGAAACTTTGTGATTAGAGTAAGTGTTAGGTATATAGCGCAGTAAACCACCCTTGGTGGATGAGCATGCTTTTCCACTGACGGGGTTTCTGTGGCTTGGCTCGGCCGTTCGTTACAGTATAATTTAGGGACTTTTCTTGAAGGACCAAGGGACCAGGGACCTGGTCCCTCAAGGACAAAGGGCTATAATTTAGGGACCAGGTAACAGAGGGACCAAATACAAAACATGTGCATATAATGACATATCTGTATGCATCTAATTTGCAATAGGCTTTTGTGTGGACCAAATCAGCCCGTGCCAGTCCATGATGGAGGTTTGTCTCTAGGTTGATTTATTTATTTATTCATTACTTTATTAATTTAACTATTAAAGTGTATAGTAAGTAAGAAAGAAAATTAAGCAAAAATTGGAAGAAATAAGAAATGAAAAGAAAGAAAAAATGGAGAGAAAGATGAAATGAAAAAAAAAAAAAACAACATAAAATTCTATTTACAAGCGTAGTTTATGCACTGTTGTTTTAGAAGGAAAAATGGAGAGAGAGAAGGAAAAATGAAATAAAAAATATAAAATTATATGTAATATGTGTTTTAAAAGGAATACCAAGGAAAGTAAGAAAGACAGAAAAGAAAGAAAAGAAGAGAATGAAAGAAAGAAAAATATAGAATTCTATTTTTTACTAGCTTACACAGTATTAGTTTCTGCAATAATATTTTTGTACCTTTTGAAAACTATCATGTCATATTCTTGTATATTGTAAAAGTAAAGCACCAACTATGACATATGTTTATTGCCTACAATAGACACCGTCTCTATTGCTACTGTATGATTTATGATAATCTCTTACATTCAACATAAGTCAGATAGCAAAGGAAGAAAAACCAAAGACAGACAGAAAATAGAAGGAAAGAAAAATAAGCTTAAATAATCTTGAGAGGGACGTAAAATTGAATAATAATACCTAAAGATTCATAAAATCTTTTAAAAACCAGGTCCCTTTAATTTTACTGATTAAAATGAAATCATCATGAAAATATCCATGAAATATAACATAACCACCACTGGCCACCAAATTACCAAAATTGTCATTTACCTAATTTAAAACTAAAAATATCAATAAATTAATAGTTATACTGATAAAGTAGATTCAAAATCAATGAGAAAATGTTCAAAAAATAATTGAACTCCCAAAATAAATCAGCCCAGTATAGGGAATAGAGACAAACCCCCTCAGGGACTGGCACAGGCTGATTTGGTCCACACTACAGCTCATTGCAAATAAGATATGCCATAAATGCACATACACCCGTATTTTGTATTTGGTCTCTCTATTACCTGGTCCCTAAATTATAGTCCTTGGTCCTTGAGGGACCAGGTCCCTGGTCCCTTGGTCCCTCAAGAAAAGTCCCTAAATTATACATTACCCCCACTGATACCCCAATTTTATATAGTGAAAATGGGGTGAACAAGGGTACACCTAGATTTCTTATTTTTTAACCAAAACATAGATTGTGGGTACTCGTTAGAACCGCCTAGCTGAGGTGGTTCTAACGTGTACCCACAATCAATGTTTTGAGTAAAAATATCAAAAATATAAAAAAATTGATGAAATTTTAAATTTTTACAGCTGAAAAAAATCTATGTATAATGCATGGGCAAGTTGTCTTAATGTTTGAGGTAGAAGTGTATCTGATGGGTATGAAATAATCTGTAAAGTATAAATCTCTTCTAGGCCACTGCCGCCAGTATGTTTCACTACGAAAACTGTTATGATGACAAGTTGGAAAATCCCTGCATAAACATTTTTGCCACAAGTGTTACTATGAGGTAGATGAGTATCATCCTTGCAATGTGTTGTTCAAGTTCTACGCATTACAATCATTCTTGAAAACACATCTACATTTATTCCAGTTTATAACAAAGAAACAAATTACCACAACACAATGATAAATACTTACAGGACTGTTCTATTATTGTCAATTTAGTTTTATCCCACCTGGGTTTTTTGGAGTGGAAATTTCTTTCTGATTGCACTATTTCCTGATCATTGCATACTTTAACCTTTAACCTTTTTGTAAAGTACAATCTTATGTACCAGGGCCCAGTTGTTCAAAATTAACAATATTGTTAGTTAACGATTCTTTAAAATTTCAAACATGAATATTACAATTACACTGCATTGCAAAGGATTCTCACATTTTATCAACAAAAAATAAAAGTGTATTTGCATATGAAGTCGGCATTTACTTAACACGTTGAGGTCTCAACGATGACGTTAAGCTAACAAAGTTTTGAACAACTGGCCCCTGAAAACTAGTTTACCTGGGATATCGTTGTGAAGTCGGTTGCACAGGATGGAATTCTGGAATACTTCTATCAATTTTATCACAGGTCTGCATGTGAGCTCTCATCTGACATAGTTTGATCTGGAACAGTCAAGCATAACTACTTACATACTTTTTGGTTATATGCAGAATTTGGCTCCCTGTAAAATCGATTTAAGCCTTCCAATAATTTCTTCACTAACAGTTCCAAGGCAGTTCTGCTGTGATATATCTTCATTAGGAAAACATGCCCATGCAATATAAAGAGATTTTATTCAGAAGCAAAAATTGATTTTTTTTTTTGAAAAAATTTTGATTTTTTTTATATTTTTCCCCCAAAACATACATCATACATTGTGAGTACAAGTTAGAACTGCCTCAGCGAGGCAGTTCTAACATGTACCCACAATCTATGTTTTGGAGCAAAAATAAGAACCAGAGGACCAATGGTCCTGTAAACGCTCACCTGAGATCAGCTGCATACACCAATAAACATGTTTGAATATTATGGTATTTAACTCCAGTGCAGGGGCAGATGAAGCCCTTGGGCCATTTTCTTTTTTCAGAATCTTCAATATTCTGTCCATTTGCCAATTTCCTGTTGGCTTTTTCCATCAAATGACATTTTAACAGTTTTCCCAATTCAGATGCATAGGCAACCCATGTTGACCTTGCCATAAACTTGGTCAAGGTCATCACAGGGTCATGATTTATATATACATTGGAGTACTTTAGCCATTGATGCCCCACGCCAAGTTTCCTTGAAATCAGTCTATTGGTTTCAGAGAAGATGATTTTTGATGGGTTTTTACCATATATGGGCATGGCGGCCATCTTGGTCATGTGACCTATATTATTTATATACACATTGACTCCCCCATTCTATAGATGCTTCACATTAAATTTGGCTTTGTTTGGCCAAGCGGTTTCAGAGGAGAAGACGTTTGAATATTATGGAAATATACATGTATATTGCCCCGGGCTGGGTCACATGAGCCCCTGGGGTCTAATTTTTTTCAAAATCATTAATATCGAGTCCTACTGCCCATTTCCTGCAAGACTTTCACTTTAAATGACATTTAAAAAGTTTTCCCCATTCAAATGCATTCGCAACCTATGTTGACCTTCCCGTAAAATAGGTCAAGGTCATCAGAGGGTTATGATTTATATACACATTGTAGTGCTTGAGCCATCGATGCTTCGTGCCAAGTTTCGTTGAAATCGGTCAACCGGTTCTGGAGGAGAAGATTTTTGAAGGGTTTTTACCATATATGGGCATGGCGGCCATCTTGGTCATGTGACCTGGATTTTTTATATACATATTTGTTACCCCTTTCTATAGATGCTTCACATAAAATTTCGCTTTGATTGGCCAAGTGGTTTCAGAGGAGAAGACGTTTGAATATTACGGAGATATACATGTATACTGCCCCGGGGTGGGGGCACATGAGCCCCTGGGGTCCAATTCTTCTCAGAATCATTACTATTCAGTCCTACCGCCCATTTCCTGCAGACTTTCACTTTAAATGACATTTAAAAAGTTTTCCCCATTCAAATGCATTCGCAACCTATGTTGACCTTGCCGTAAAATAGGTCAAGGTCATCACAGGGTCATGATTTATATACACATTGTAGTGCTTGAGCCATTAATGCTTCATGCCAAGTTTCGTTGAAATCGGTCCACCGGTTCTGGAGAAGAAGATTTTTGAAGGGTTTTTACCATATATTGATGCTTCATATAAAATTTGGCTTCGATTGGCTAAGCGGTTTCAGAGGAGAAGATCTTTGAAATTGTGGACGGACGGACGACGGACGGACGGACGCCGGATCATGGCCATCCTATAAGCTCACCTTGTGAGCCTTACGGCTCAGGTGAGCTAAAAATAGTATACCCTTGCATACCTCAGTTTTGCTATATAAAAGTGGGGTTAAAGGGGGTATACATTACATGGACATGTTTTCGTGATGTGATGCTAGCCAGATGGCTACCTTGCTGGGAAAGAGCTGGTCATCTTGCTTTGTATATGCCTTGTTATTATTTATGTAGTGTCGTGTTTTGTCATTTCTTTCCTGCATGGTGATTGGGATAGGATTCTTTGATATTTGATTCTTTGATCAATTTGTAGGTCTTTCTATCCATACTTCCTAACTCAGAGCCTCTTCAAAATCAGACTGCAACATGTTTATTCTTATATGTAACCATACCGGTAAACACTACACCAATGAGTATTGGCAATGGATCCTTAAGAGAGAAAAACTTTTTTTCTTTATCAAAGGTTAGCCACAATTCGAGTACATGTATTCAGTAAATACCTTGATGCACCTTGATTAACAGGACACATGCAGGAGTAGAATAAATTATGAAAACACTTGTGTACAAACCTTTTGCTTGCATCCATTGCATTCAGCAGATTTATCCCGCATTGTGTGAATAAGGTTTGTACTTTTACGGACTTTTCCCTTATCAAACGGCTCTCGACACAGTAAACATCTCATCACACCTTCAGATGGGAGCCCTTTTATACATTTTTTGCAGAATCTGAAATATTAAAGTAACACTGTGAGATAGATGTGCATGTAAAATTATGCTTACAATGAGTGCTTTGTCAAGGGCACAGTTGTTCAGTGTCTTTGCCAACCACTGAGTCTCTTCTTATAGGCAGCCCTAAAATGTCTCCCTGTAAATCATCCATAGTACAGATTATACACTGTATTTTCCTTTCGGTCCTTTGAGATCAGTGAGGATTTTCTGAGAAATCAGGAAATGATTATTGGTTTAGATACATTTTCTAACCAAGATTTAATATATTTGTTCCAATATGGATAATTCTAGTCTTTGTATTGACTACCCTGTTGAAAGTTGCAAAAATTTTAAATTATAATAATTCTCTTTGGCTCCATGTTGCCATATCTAAAAGGTCTCTGAAGAGGCCTAAATAGCCGAAACCATGGATCTCAGTTTTAATTCTTATTCATGTGATTCAGTATCTCACTAAGGCTGAAAATAAAAGTTTGTTTGCTTGTCCTCCACCTACCCACCCACTTTTTACCCCCTACCAAAAAAAATTATATTGCAATTTTGTGAGGTAAAATACTTTTATCAAATATATTGGATAATTTGGTAGGAATCAAGTTTTTATCAAACATTTTTCCTGCAAGCACATACCAAAAGCATTGTTGAGCACATTGTTGCTGCTATAAATGAAACAGATCAAGTGATCATACAGTATAATATCATAATGGTTTAATGTGTTACCAGATCTATCAGATTAAAACGACGGCATGTTGGCATTTTTGTCCAATTTCTACTGAAATCAAAATATAATATAATGATTTCCCTACCTACCTACACAATTCTAAAATGCTGGGTAGGTAAAGGACAAACAAACAATTTTAATTCAGGCCTAAGACAAAGATGTGAGAATATGAAAAATGGAGTTTTTTTTAACTGACTTTATCAGTTGCAAAAAAAAAAAAAAAAAAAAAAAAAAATACACCCAGACCTCTTTATAACATGGTTCGTTACAACACAACACGTTTTGGGTATGACACTGATCATTGTTGGTTCCAAATGGTCATTTTACACTATATATATACAATTTTTACTCTCGTTATAACACAGATCGGATACTGGACAGCCAATAATAGTGTTATAAAGAGGTTGTGGTGCACATGTATGCAAACTTTACAAGAAAAGTTGTCTTAGTAAACTGTACAAGTATAAATCAGTGTGTCTGCACATAACATTTTAAAATAAAGATGTGTCAGTCTTCAATGATACATGTTTTGGTTTTACAGTGTGAGATGTGGGCCGGGTCATATTTTTAGAACATATTGTACATGTTCCTAGTAGCAACATCGCTTCAGATGATAATCCTTCAAAATCTGTCATTATCTCACTAAATTCAAAATTTAGCCACCCACCCCACACCTGGGGTGTCAGATGATCAGAAAATGATGGACTCAGTATCTGAAGAAATCTGTTGTCAATACCGGTGTCACTGTCATAATCATAAAGACTGAAACAGAATTTCATACATCTGCTGATGACAGATGGCACGCTTATCATCAATCATCAAAAGATACGATTAGTTACCGCATGAAAAAAGCTTATTTGGCTGAAAAATATATAATTGTGGTCCTGCCAAAACCAAAAAAGTGGCCTTAATGCTGACAACTGCCTTTGTATGCCACACTGTTGACAAGAGCCATCCATACATATACACTGATATAAGCCTTTAATATTGGTATAGTTGCCTATAGTGATGCCCTGAAAAATTCCTTTTTCCCCAGAACTATTCTGGTTTGGAATAGTCTCCCTTCTTCAGTGGTCCTATCTAAGACCATTGAGGAATTTAAGGCTTCTATTTAAATCATTAGCCCAGAGGCATGCCTCTCATCTATATCTTGTGAATAGTTTTAATGGTCCACCCCAAATGTTTTCTTTTCCCTTGACTAAATTCTAAATTTAACCACCCACCCCACAGTAGGCCCACACCTGAGGTGATGATCAGAAATTGATCGACTCAGTATCAGAAGATAGATAGTTGGGTCACAACTTGAATGGTTATATTTGAAGCACATTTTTGATGTCATGACATCCTAATTTTGGGTAAAAGTCCCATAAAATGGAGGCAACGGCCCAACAGGGCCATTGCTGTTGATTGGGATGTTAAGCATCAATTCAAACAAACAAAAGAATCAAACCAGGAAGTTATCTGAAAATTGCTGATAAGCCTGTTGCTGAGCCCTCTCATTTAAATGTAGTCTAAAGCTGAGAGATTGGGCATATAATAATCTGTGTTTTTAATGGCTCATAGAAACATGGTTTATGAAAACAGTCTGGTTAATTTGTAGGTGGAAGATATGTAAAACTCTGACACACACACATAGCAATGTTTCATTTAGAAAAGCTTTTGCTTGTTATCATTTGTTATCTTAGTGACTTCGAAATAAATTATCACTTTTAAGTGGGAGTATGAAATCATTAAACGCATTTGAATCAGTTCATTACATGTGTTTGTTTCCACATGGAATAGTCACCGGGTCCTCGAAAATATCGAGACAAATTCTACAAGTGAATTCTTCTAAACTGTCAGACTCAGCCATTTGATGTAAATACTGGAGTTACCTCCCTTACAGCGCATGAGCAAAATTATATTTTCCGGAACTCTTCTATTTACCGGAGAGGTAAATAAAAGGGGATGGGCCATACGTGTGTGTGTGCGGTTTCGGCTACTAAAGCATCTTCAGTGACCCTGAAGTAGTGGCACCCATTTTTCTAAAGTGTGTTTCCTAGTCTTACGAATATTAAGATTCGTAACTAAGAAATGATGCATAGCTTGAAAAAAATCCCACGTCCCAGATGGGATTCGAACCCGGACCGCCGGGGTAGAAATCCAATGCTCTAACCACTGAGCCAAAGAGTCGACTCCCTGACGCAGTATGTCAGAGATTGTACTTATATGATACATTGTATCGAATAGCTGTGCTATTTATAGAAGCTACGCATCATAGATAATCTCGAATGAATGAGTGGTGCAATGGGACATAACACACCCCCATTTCGAGGAAGTAATCATTTATGATTACGAGAATGTCATTATAATGACTAAATGACTCAAATGGTCCATCTCCGACGAGCCCCCATCTTACGAATATTAAGATTCGTAACTAAGAAATGATGCATAGCTTGAAAAAAATCCCACGTCCCAGATGGGATTCGAACCCGGACCGCCGGGGTAGAAATCCAATGCTCTAACCACTGAGCCAAAGAGTCGACTCCCTGACGCAGTATGTCAGAGATTGTACTTATATGATACATTGTATCGAATAGCTGTGCTATTTATAGAAGCTACGCATCATAGATAATCTCGAATGAATGAGTGGTGCAATGGGACATAACACTAGTGTCTGATAATGGTTTTTCGCGGATATTTTACAACTGTTTTAAGGTAGATGAAATACTTTCTCGGCACAATTGAGCATTTAGTTTGTTGCAAAATGTGCAGCACGAACTTGAAATTTTCATAATCGTTTGAAAACAAAAAAACACTCGGGTCAAAAACATTTTTGAATGCAAAAATCTCATAAAAGAGAGGTAAGTATTTTCCCGCAAAAAATCATTAATATCATTTTATCATCATTGCTCAAAATCGTTATAAAATGACAGGAATAACATACATGTACCTCAGACGGAATCTTCATGCCAAAAATCGTTATCAAAGACAAGGTTTCAGACATTATCTTCCCTCTATATATGCTGAACAGGAAATCACGTACTATCTAATCCTTATGCTTCTCTATCCCTTTGCGAATGCTAAAATTGGAAAATCGCGCTGAAATTACCGAAAATGAAGCGAATGGACGGGCGGGGCTTGTAGAAAACGATGTATTTGCGAAAACGTTAAGAATACTTGCAGATCCTTACAAATGACTTAAGAATGTTGCGAATGATTGTCACCCACACTGCAGAATTCTTGAAAATGGCTTACATATGTTACGAACGCTTACAAATGCCGTAACAGTTACAAATTATGCGAACGCCTTGCATTACGAATGGAGCGAATGCTTGCCGAATTGTTTTCATTTGTCACTTATTCGCAAGCAATATAGCAAACAGTATCAATGTACTCGAAATCGCCCACAATACAAGGGGCGTGGAAAACTTAAATAATTACTGATCCAAGTTTTTTCTTGAAACACACACCACTTTGTTGTTTCTCTCAAATTGCGATTTACATAATAAAAGAGACAATTTAACTGAGCAACCAAAATTTCATGGGGCTTTAATTTGTAAGACATACATTTATAACACTATAAATAATATTAAAATGGCTTTTACCTGAAGGATAGCGCTAGAATAAATAAACTATGCTAAAAACCTAGCCTTAAATGTGAAAATATTACGATTCCCTAGCGATTCTTTACGGACATCAAACTCAATAGAATTTAACGCCATCGAATCCTTACGAATGCCTTGCCATCGTTACAAATGTCAAGGCGATCAATCAGAATTGTTTAGGATTCTTTAACGAATATGTTAAGAATTCGTTTTCCTTCCGAATTTTAGGAGCATGCTCCTAATTTTCGCAACAACATGGAATTTTCACCGAATGCTTTCGAATGCTTGCAAATGCTACCGAATGCTTCCGAATTTCTACCGATTAATGCGAATTTGCGCAAAACTGCATTCGGAACCTTGGACATTCGCAAGAGAAATTCGGTATATGTGAGATCAGTATTACAAAATCCTAACCAGATACAATTTTTGTCAAGTTTTACATGCAACTTGATTCATCATTCAAACCCGCACTGTACTGCTTCTGTCACGGATGCTTTTCAGGGTCGTGATACTGTTTATACAATCAGGTACGGTTATGGTCTATCAGTTATTCAATCTAAGTAGGTTGCAAAGACATACCAAAAACAAGGATGCAGACATATGTCCTCGATGAGCCTCTTTTATGCATAAGGCATGGGTAAGCATGCCAACTGAGAGACAAAATACAAAGGGCTATGAATCAAGTTTCAGTCGTGTTATAAATATGGACTTACAATCAGCACAAACACACAGCGGGTATACACCAACTAGCACACGGAAAGCTGTAAAACAAACCTAGAATCACTGTGAATGGGCATAATCTGAAAGTTTTAAAATTCACATACCTGGGAAGCACTTTCTCCAGAGTAGTGTGCACTGAGGTAGAAATCACTGCCAGAAGTGCAAAAGCCACTGTGTGGCATTTGGAAGCCTGACTCCTTTCAAATGTCTGGGAGCGAAATGGAATCAAGATTGACATCAAGCCGAAATTCTACCAGACTGCGGAACAGCCAACACTCTTAATATGCATGTGAGACCTAGACAGTATACAAACGAAAAGCAAAGAGATATAATAATTTCCGACACTTAAGCTGTTTGGGAAGACTGTTAAAAATCAAGTGTCAAGACAAGGTTCTAGACAAAGCAAAGAGGTACTGAAGAAGGCAGGAGTGCAAAACACGCCTAACGGTTATAAAGCTAGCACAGCTAGGATGGATGGGCTATGTTATAAGAATGCCTGATGAGCGACTGCCAAAGAAAGTTTTCTACAGAGAATTACAGGAAGGAAGACGCTCTAAAGGTGACTAGAAGAAGGTGCAAGTAGGCAACGATCAGGAAAAGGCGCAATCAGATTTAAAGATTCCCACTCCAAAAACCGAGGCGGGAAAAAATCAAACTAACAATAAGTTACTTATACCATGAAAACATTTCGTAAGCCGAATGAGCAGCTATTTTCCCAATAGGTGGCCACTCAGTTACCTAAACTTAACTAAAAATATTAACTAATAAAGAAACGCTATTAAGACACCCTCAAAGCTTCGAAGAAGGACTTCAACATACCAATAATCTTGGGAATGGGCTGCACAGGATCATTCAAGTGGCATAGTCTCATAAAAAAGAGCAGCTCAATATAAAGAAAAGAGAAACTGTAAAGCTGAAAGAAAGCACAGCGAGCACCAGTCAACCAGTCAATGGACCATCATCAGCTTCTTCAACATTGACTTTCTCTTCTTGCAACTGACAGTACAGAGCTACAATTGGCCCAGTGAATCAACAATGAACTTACCAACTCACCAATAATCACAAATGAAATACTGCCTTTCTAACTATTGAGGGACGGACGACCATAAGGACCCTAAACTGTGACAGAGCTTCCAGAATCAAGGACTGGTTATACCTACACAAGTTGTCTTTCTCATGCATCCCTGGTGAAAATCATACATGTAGCTAGCTTACCACAAGAACGAAAGTGCTATTGTGTTCACCATACTTCTGACCATGTTCGGTTCAGTGTCAGGTAAAGACAACTGACAACGGGCCGGACACCGGACCGACCAAGGTCAGAGATAGGGTGTCTGTCCTTGGAATGATTAGTCTATGATCAGAGTCACCGGAAAAGTCTGAATTTTGCCGTCGACCCACGAACCAAGTTGCACTTTTCAGGTCATCTTGACTGATCACGGCTTTAATATACATCTCGCCATCTAATTTGAAAGCGCAAAAGTATGCCGCGCAAAATATTCAAACATATAATACAAATTTAAATTCATGTATTTAGAGAGGAAGCGTGTCGTAGGATAAATGAAACGGATTCGTCTCGGCTTATCAGATTTTTAAAATCTATGTATAACTTAAATATGCATTATTTTAATAATTAGCCATATTTCTTTAGTCTGAATTCTGCACCCAATGCGTCACATCTGTACAAAATTCACCCAAAGCCAAGTAAGCTTATGTTGGAACAACCTAATACACACAAAAAATAGAGCTGGCGTCAAACTCTGGCATTTCTGGAAAGAACAAAAATGTTAAGAATGTATAGCAAAATTGCAACACTTTGAAAACAAGTTTATCGCTAAAGATGTCTATTGTCTACATCTCAAATGACAGGATAATAATGTCTTTACTACATTAATTATTGTTCTATATGTCGACTAAAGAGTACACTAAGTTCTGTTTTGAAATATTGAAGTGGAGTATCTAAATCATAAGATTTTAAAAACACGGGTGGTAATCAGGGGAACTAGCTCCAAAAAGAGTCAACGAGATTTTGTTCCCTCGACACATCCGGGAACTAACGAGCTAGTCCTCTCGACGGAAAAACAGTAAACAAAGGTATGTCTCGAAGCATTTTATCAATACTTATTTCTTTATAAGCTGTCTGCTGCAAAATCCGGCAATGGTAGTCTGTGTAGATATGATTTAACTCCACTCGCTGATAGGATTGGTCCTTGGAATATGCACGGTGCGAATATGATTGTAAAAGAGCGTTGAAGACACGAAATGAAAATATGTCAACACGAAGATTTGGGACCACTATTTTTTCATTTTTCGTCAAATATATATCCTTCCAATCGCATGAAACGTCATCCCTGATAAAACTAAGCCCCTGAAACCATATAAAAGCAAAATAATCCGGTGGAAACATTGTTTTGGGAGGATATTGACTAAATTACCGTCCGAGCTAGTCCTCTCGACATGGAGCTAGGTGCCTCGTCAAGGAGATAGCACCCTCGTTGGGGTTTTAATGTTGGAAGTAGACGGAATCCTCGCGTCGGTCTTCCGTGCGTGGTGCCTCTGTGCAAATGTTTTACGAGCCACCGAAGTGTAACGGGGTGCAGCTTAGCCAGCTGATCTCTGTTTGAATCTTCTCAATCGATTTCTTTAAATTCGTTGATGCATTTTGTTGACGCCCAAACCGGCGATCGATAGATCATCTGGCTAACCTGCACTCCACTACACTTCGGTACCTCGTTCACTCCTAGAAAGGAGGTATCACGGAACACCGACCGAACATTTCGTCTAGTATTCCTTGTACACAAACCTCTTATATGAGGGTTTCAATGGGGTACCTCTGAAATCGCTAATCAGTAAAACTTTGGCCCAAAATCGCTAATCAGTAAAAGTTTGGTCCCATAATCGCTAATCAGTAAAATATGTTGGCCCAAAAAAATCGCTAATCAGTAAAATTTTTGCCAAAAAATCGCTAATCGGTAAAATAAATGGCCAAAAATCGCTAATCAGTAAACACCAATGGGACCCTCTTATATGTTCTGAGGGTGCGAAAGCATAAAGGCATTTGTGACATTTATTTTTCAGAGTCAATGATGTCTAGTAAAACGGTATACACCGGTAAACGGGTGAGTCACCATTTTTCAACTGAAACTTTCATTTTTACTTATGACAAATCGCTGTATTTTGTATAGGCGTGTTTTCGTAATGTGGTGTTTTCGTTCGTATGTTTTTAGATAATACAGTAGCATAATGAATTGTGGGCGCTGTGAGTTATGAAACGGTTAACATCTGTAAAACATCTGTAAAATTGCAGTTAACTATCCCATTTCTCGTGATATTTATGTTGTAAATCATAATGTCCAAGTTACAAAATAGTATACCATCATGTCCCATGCTAATTGTGTATACAATTTATGATCATTCCCTATCTATGGTGCTAAAACCAGGAACGACAGCTATCATAAAATGACATTTTTGACTAAGTAAAACCTCAACGAGGGTGCTATCTCCTTGGCGAGGCACCTAGCTCCATGTCGAGAGGACTAGCTCGGACGGTAATTTAGTCAATGTCCTCCTAAAACAATGTTTCCACCGGATTATTTTGCTTTTATATGAGTTCAGGGGCTTAGTTTTATCAGGGATGATGTTTCATGCGATTGGAAGGATATATATTTGACGAAAAATAAAGAAATAGTGGTCCCAAATCTTCGTGTTGACATATTTTCATTTCGTGTCTTCAACGCTCTTTTACAATCATATTCGCACCGTGCATATTCCAAGGACCAATCCTATCAGCGAGTGGAGTTAAATCATATCTACACAGACTACCATTGCCGGATTTTGCAGCAGACAGCTTAAAAAGAAATAAGTATTGATAAAATGCTTCGAGACATACCTTTGTTTACTTTTTTCCGTCGAGAGAACTAGCTCGTGAGTTCCCGGATGTGTCGAGGGAACAAAATCTCGTTGACTCTTTTTGGAGCTAGTCCCCCTGATTACCACCCGTGAAAAATGTGTAAAAAAAAATCGCTTTTTCAAAGCAGTAGCCTTTTGTCATTCAGTATCTAAATGATCCATTTTGAATCCGAAAAAGCCCCGATTGTTTCCACTGTAAACATTGCGTCAACATGTTTATTCACTGGGGTTAGTTTTTACAGGATGTGGTTGCTCCATTTTAGACATATAATGATGCTAAACGTTTGGCGAAGAGTATATCAAGAAGGTCCAGGTCAACTAAAATTAACTCAGCAATGAAAAAGTATATCTTTATTTGTTGAATAATGGTTGATCATGTGTTATCGTGAGTTCTTTGATGACTGACTATAATTGCAGGTAGAGCAAATCAATGGTGCACAGATTCTGATGACAACTATTAATTCCAACTTTGCGATCTCTATGCTCTCTTTCAGATTTTTTTCATATATATATAAACTGCCCATTTGTAAATGAGAAACTCTCCATCATTCTTATGCCTGCATGCCATCATGCTACGAATCCTACAGTGTAGAAAGTCAAACTTGAGCATCACGACTGACTCCACTAAGATGTGCTTTGATAAGGTACACGAAAGACTTGGTTGGCGATGTTCACTCAATTAGAAGCAAGAAATCATTACGGTTGCGTGTTCCAACGCCCGCTGGACCTACAATTCTTTTTAAGGCCTGGTGGCCTGTGCGAACTCTCACATTAAAGTCAGAAAGAAGGATTCCCTTGTTTGTAGGTGTTGCAGACATGGTCTGTATAGGTAATTGCAGAAATGGTACTGCCTAAGTCATTATAGAACTTTTTCACCTCATCTGGCTTGGTGATGGTAGGGGCAAGTACTGGTAGGCACTGGCAATGACGGCACTTTTATTGCCTGATAGATGCAGCCCTTCATGTCATCAAGCGGTCATTGATGCCTTTTGGCAATTCTAACAGCTCTCCAACAAGTTCTGTCAACTCCTGTTTACGCCTATCCTCCCTTTTGTGTTTATTCAAGCAGAGCTAGCACCGACTTCATCGATCTCCCCTACCTCTACAAACCGAATATCGTTTTATGCAGCCATCTGTATCTCGTATTTCTCAAGTTCCCTACCAACAAGTGCTGTTCCACGCTGTTGTCTATCTGACCAAGCACTGACCATCAATGTCACACATTCGATGTACCAGTGCTTGGCCTTTTTCTTTTGATTGCGGTCGCTAAGAAGGATCCCCGCTGATCATGGTTGACTAGCAAAGTTGAGGCAGACATGCAATTGTTAACTCATTTACGCCTGGCGTCCCTTTTATGGGACATAGGCAAACAGTATAGCCCCACATGTGACGCCGCAAAACGCGGCGTCCCATCTGGGGCTATTCTGTTTGCTTAGAGGATTTTCATAGAAAAATGATATATAACTTTAAAATCGCCCCTGATGCCCCTAAAATAAATGTAGACTCATCCAATTGATAGGAATGGGAAAATCCATTCGTCAAAAGTGGGTTAAGGGCTCTCCCTATACTATGGTAGTGGGCAGTGCGCTCCTTTAAGGCCAACTCAGTCGCTATGTCGACTATCGAGATCCACTTATGCTTCTTCTCACGGAAAGCGACCATACACCGTGAGCTGTAGAAATGAGTCGGCGTGAAGGTCTGCAACTACATGTACCCTGTTGCTCGTAAGTCCAGTCAACAACAATGACAACATTGCTATGGCTGAAGATTTTCTATCCAGAAGAGCAATACTGGAGAAGGACCTGGTTTTGTTCTGCATTTGTTCTACACAACCGTGAACGGACCATTATAAAATTCATCTGCCATCTTGAATTTTGGTTAGCAGATTTGACAATATTGTCACACATGTAAGAAGATTCTCTTTTAGAGGTACCTTTGGGCTTCTTCGTCAAATTAATTGTTCACATGCAGCTTGTGATATTAATGCGCTATCAAAGTTACCAAGTGTTCCAGTTAAGTAGATTTTATGCCTCTTCATAAACAGTCCATAATTATATAACAATTACAGGAAATGTCATATTTGATAGAAAGGAAGTGCATGCATATTAACTATGAAAATATACATATTACTTACACATCAAACAGACAAAACTTACTACAGGAATGAGTCTGGGAAAAACATATTCTCCTAATTATGTATATTACTGAGATCTACGCCTAAATTCATTATTATAGTCGATGCCAATAAACATAGACCATGCAGAGACTGCACGTCAAATATCCGTATTCACCAATGGCGTCAAATTAATTAGTATAGTACTTTTTCTGTGACTTGCACTAAGCTCATAGCAGACTGGCATGTGCTTTCCTGTGTGCACTTGCTTTTCGCACACTGGCAAAGCCAAACGAAACTGCTTCGTTCATTATATATGCTCTGAGTAAAGAACTTTAAATCTCAAACTCTGAAACGAGCGACAACTTTCCAGCAATCCGTAGCGACTGCTGAAAGACACATGCTGGCCGTCTAAGCATTTGTTGTTTTGAAGTACTAACAAACGGTTTCTTTTGATGAGGATTATATGCCATTCATTGCAAACCTAATAAGGATTTTGTGATATGGTTTAAATCGACGATAAACACTACAGAAATAATGTCAAAGAAGCAGGAAATCATCAGCCTGGTGGTTGGCATTGCTCTTATGTCCTACGTAACGTGTAAGTACAAATACATCGTCATGCACGCTTGTTACGCCGTCGTATCAAAAGTTTTACCTCAGAAAGTAACAAGAACTGATTAAATTATTTTTTTATCTTACTCAGTTTGTCATTCTCTGCATTTTCATTAAAAGACGGCATTCGTGCACGTTCGTCAGATGTTTGAGAGAAATGAATTATTGCTCGCCTCGTCTCTCTGTCTGTCTGCAGGCGGATCTGAAGCGGATAAAACGGACCTACACTGGCAAAGAGCTTGTCAACGTGCTTTCCGTGAGCGCTGTTGATTTTTGTAACGTGTATTCTTTTCTGTTTGGTGTCTTTCCACTGAGATATTATCGATGGTAATTTTCGATTCCTGGACATACTACCCCGTTTCAGTTTGCTCGTTTTTCTCCGTTGAGTACGTTTTTTTTCTTACAGGTGACTGCACGGTTGGGAATATAGAGCACGGCAACTCTAGAGCTACTCCAGAGGTAGCAGAGGGCGAACAGTTGTACTGGCAATGTGACTTCGATTACTTTCATTACCCTGGAAACGGGGAGAGTGTATGTCGTGATGGAGCTTTAGTGCCAGCGCCTGAATGTAGACCAAGTAAGTTGTCTTGCTGTTGTGACTTCATTAGAAATAAAACTTTGCCAGTCAACATATAAATGCGTGCACTATAAAAGTGCATGTGCAATTTAAACGCATTAAACAAACTCAATAAAACTAAGAGAGAGAGAGAGAGAGAGAGAGAGAGAGAGATTAAATAGCAACATATCTTAACTGGTAAGAACTGGTGACGTTCCTCGTCGTGCTTCTTATGGTGTATACATTTCGCAACTTATTAGGTTTGCTAGAGTCTGCAATCATGTTACAGACTTCAACGCTCGAAATAAATGTTTAACGGCAAAACTTCTCCAACAGGGCTATCGGTATCATAAACTTCGAAAAACCTTTTCTAAATTTTACCGTAGACACTATGAATTGATTTCCAAATATAATGTTGGGTTAAAGACGCTTTTAAGTGAGGGCCTTTCGGAACCTGAATTTTATGGTGACTTGGTTTACAAGTTTAAGAAACTTAAAGGAATTGATGATTTTTCTTTTCAGTTCAGAAAAATCATAACACGTTACAGACGTATAGGTTATAACTTGAATGTTATGCGACAGTCTGCATGCTTAGTTTTTAACCCAATCATGGTTGATGGCTATGCTGCCTTCTTTAATTGCACGCCGGTGGGTCGGGCGTCAGACTCTATGATGGCCCCGACTTAAAGCTATTCATTTTAATTGGTTGGGGCCGGAGCTTCTTGTCTGTTGCTTGGCCCACCGGGGTCCAACTGGTGTTTTTCTTTTGCTCCGGAGTTAGTAGGTTATTCGGCGCTCAGGGATCTCCATCGTCGGGCAGCTTACTCAATCTGTGAGTCCTGGTTTTTGATTTATCAGGATGTTTATCATGATTTATTTGTTTGTTCTTGATGATTCATTGACTAGTTAGAGATTCACCACGAGGACCGAAAAACTAACTAAATGTTATGAACCACTGCAGAAGCTGAGGGTGAGGTTAGGTACCTGTAAAACCGGTTTAAGCCCCCCAGTTATTTTATAACTGACCGTACCAAGGCGGCACTGCTGTTCTGGTTCACACTTATCAAAGTTATTCCAATTACGAGTTTCATGTTGCATGGCTTTGTGACCACCCGAATATAATGGCTGTTCACTTAGCCCTCTGCATTTACTTGTTCTGTCCAAGCTAGCACTGTGACCACCTAATACCTTCAATAGCTGCTTACTCTGCTTTCCGTTATTCATGTTAAACGTTGGTATCTACGTTTAGTATTTTCTTAATATGATTTCTTATTTCTTGTTTATCACTGAACCACTACAGAAGCTGAGGGTGAGGTTAGGTACCTGTAAAACCGGTTTAAGCCTGCCAGTACATTTGTGTTACTGATCGTTCCAAGTCGATACTTCTGTGGTGGTTCTTTTTGTTTTATGTCTTGGTGTTTAAATTTTTTTTGTGCTGTTGACGCCTTATGTATGTTTTCATATTTTTAGTTAAGTTAAGGTAACTGAGTGGCCACTTATTGGGAAAATAGCTGCTCATTCGGCTTACGATATGTTTCATGGTATAAGTACCTGATTGTTAGTTTGTTTGTTTTTTCCCACCTCGGTTTTTGGAGTGGGAATCTTTTTTCTGATTGCGCCTTTTCCTGATCTTTGCCTACTTGTACATGTTTAAAATAAAATGCTCTAATATGGTGATCTACGCTAGTGCTGCAAATTATCCTGCATATTCGCCGCAAGTGCATGCTTAATAAATACGGCGTACTTTTTATTTGAACAGTTCAGTACGGCCCTGCCGGGTGCCCAGCGGAGATGTGGGGTAAGAGGGTAACACGCCGAGAAAACACCTGCTATATCATCTACCCAAATGAAATGCGCCACGATGCTGCTAAGGTCGACTGTAGGTTGACTTATCACGGGAGGCTGTTAACCATTAATAACAGGTCCACGATGGACTACATAGCGTCTGTTCTGGATCACCAGGGTTGGGCGAAGAATTGTTGGTGCCTCGGCTGTTGCCTCTTCAGAGGCGGGAAGAAAGTTTGGATCGGCTTATACTACACTGATACATGGCGCTGGGATACACTGCGCTGGGCGGAATTAGAAGGTAATAAGCATAGGTAAAACTATTATATCAGTTTCAAATGCAAATGGACAACTTGGATATCATTTAACCATCTTAAAGCATATTTCAAGTAATGCACATTGTCCAAAGATATGTTTTGGGTCGGGTAAATCCTGCTTCGCTAGCAAAGAAAGAAACTGATCTGATGATGATTGATAAGAAATGACAGAGAAGCATGACACAGAACAAAATCCAGTCTTAGAAAACCATATGTAACTAGCCAAACTACAAACTGACAAATTGTTTAACAACTGGTGGTCAATGGCGATTAAGTAGACAGGACATTCGTCGGTCGATACCTTTCAACACGGAATGGAGCGAGGTCACAACTCAAGTCTTACGTAGTGCGCCTTAGCCAGCTGATCTTGTGATTAAGAAAAGAAACGGTAGAACTTAAAAAAAAAAAAAAAAAAAAAAAAAAAAAAAAAAAAAAAAAAAAAAAAAAACTTGAATACCAAATGGTGGTCGATCTGTACCTTATCGATTTACAAACGCCGACTTAAATAGTTATTTAAAGCCACAGAAGGTGGAACATGGGCTATACCATTTAGCTATATCGTATTCATTTCGAGATTGTTGCCATTTCTGCTCTTCCATTTCAAGGTGCAAGTACTCCATACACTAACTGGAAAGAAGGAGAAGGTGGCACGTGGATAAATGGCCGGAAGTACGAAAGATGCGCAACACTTGACGGCGGATACATGTGGAAGTGGGATGACGTAGATTGTGAAGATTCCCATTATGTCGTCTGCGAAACAGAAGCCAGTGACATTGAATAGAGCATGTGAATACAGTGTTACTGTATGGATTTGAGATAATACAGCTGAACAAAAATCAAACAGAACAGTTAGAACTTTATCAAAAGAAACTGGTGAAACAATTACTAACAATACCAACAAATACTCCTGATGCAGCAGTTTATATCTGGGCAGTTACCTATAGAAGCACAGATACACAAAAGAAAGTTAACCTTCTTCAATAATGTATGTCATCAATCAGATAACTCCATTGAAAAACAGTTAGCAGTTAGACAGTCGACTGTCAAGAACATGAAATCTAACAGCTGGTTCATCGAGGTCAAAAAGATTCTATGGAAGTATGACTTGGGCAATATTGATGAACTGATTATCAACCCAATACCTAAAAGTCAATGGAAGGAAAGAGTCAACAATGTAGTCAATAATTTCTGGAAGGAGAGAATCATTGCTCAAGCAGAACTGTATAAAACTTTGAAATACATAAACCCGAAAGGATATCAACCCGGTGAAGTTCATAAATTGTTAGCCATTGAACCGCGATCTACAAGGGATGTTAACAGAATCTCTACGAAACTCAGATTCCTTTGTACACACTACAGTCGAACAGAGATGTATATAACAAAACAGTGGTTAATCCAACCTGCCAGCTGTGTACGTGGCTGTGATGAAGAAAATCTTGAACATTTTATATTGAACTGCTCTTATCTAGAATATATCAGAAATCCTATCATCAGTACAACAGAACAGGAAGTTGATTCACTGTTGGGCAAGTCATGTTTCCAGGAGATAACTGACCACGAGAAGCTGTGTATCATACTGGACTGTACCATATTATTAGACCAGCCATCTTCAAGACTGAGAATTGACCAGTTGAGTTCTTTAGAATTTCACACCCGAAGACTTATACATAACTTGTCTGGTGTAAGATACAGAACACTGAAAGAAACCCCGAAGAACAGTACTAGAGCAAAGGTTAAATAAAGATGTCAGCAGTCCTTACATTAGCATTCAAAAGTAGAAGAGACTTTTTGTAAATATACGTATGTAAATACGGTTGTCCTATGAAGGATGTAAAGAAGACAGAACAAGAACAAGAGTTTGTGTACGTGCGATGATAGCGCAACCATTTTACAATTATGATTTCAAAAAGTGCCTTTCTATTGTTATTCAAAGTGATCTGTATCATAGCTTTTTGTATTACATTTATATAGCGATCCTAATGTTAGTTTCTCGCAAATGAACCATTTCGAAAAATACATTCATTAAAAGTTCCACTGCCTCATTTAAAACGATGGTCCTTCTCACTTCTGAAACACGAACAATAACTTATATATTTTGCATATATCGTCTATTGCAAATCTTATGTTAGTTTAAAATCATCACACTTTAGTATTTTCCATTGTCCCGGGTTCATATGCATTGTTTTCATGTGCCATTTGAGAAATATCAGCATATCGTTCTTCCCCCTTTCCGTTGGTTGTCAGGGTAACATCAGAATTGAACTGTTTCCATTTAGCTCTTTCCTCCCGCAAGGTACCAAACCCGAGGACCAGTGCCGAGGCAAAGGCGAGTCCCGCTCCTACTCCACAGAGTACAACAGACCATGGTGTACTCAGGCGTTTGTTTTTCTGGCCTCTCTCGACTACCTCATTGATGTTTATATGGATACTACTGATTCTTGACACAGCGACGAGGAAAAGAACGCCTGTAAAATTCAGAAATATGAATCAAATCAAGTAAAAAACGATTAAAATGACCACATTAAAGGAAATAGCTGCTGAATAGTAAACCACTCTTGTCAAGATGTTTTTGTCATTTTTATGGATTGTCTTTACCTTGTCTGTCTGGTTTGCCTACTTCTCTGTTTGTTTTGGTTCCTGTTAACGGGATGGTCACCATGCTGTGAATGGTGCTAGTCGCCTTAATCTTGACCGCGGTAATCGTGCGTGTAGTTGTGTTTTGTGTGATGTACTATGTTGAAATCATGGTTTGGGTTTTTAACTCAATTATATCAATATCCATACTTTCTATTCTTTATACTCTTTTCTGTCTTTTTAGCGTATGCATGAATTCTCATTACTTGCAGTTTTCGGGCTGTGTAAAGCGTAACAAAAACTTACAAGATACGGTCAATGTACATATTGAAACAATAACGAGGAACCGTTTTCGGGCCGGCATGCAAGAAGGGGTCACCGTCAGGAGGACACCAAACAGACCCAGACCACACAATACCAGAGCTAACACCGACTCCACCCTTAGATCATTCCACGTCGACATACTAACATCTAAAAAGAAAAATATATTTCCATTAACCTGTTTATGACGAATGGACTTTCTCATCGATATCATTTGGGTGAGTACCCTTTAATTATAAAGGGCTTCAGAAGTAATTTTAAACTTTCCTATAAGTTTTTGATGAACATCCTTTTAGCAAACAGAATAGCCCCAGATGGGACGCCGCATTATGCGGGGTCTTATCTGGGGCTATATTGTTTGCCTATGTCCCATAGAAAGGCCGGCATGCTTAAATGAGTTAAATTGCCCAGGGAACGCATTACTGTAGCTTTGTGCGTCCCAATATCATTCTTATGGCACGTTTTGAAAAAAAAAAAAAAAAAAAAAAAAAAAAAAAAAAAAAAAAAAAAAAAAATGACATTTTACTTGTTCATTTGTTCAATGGTTACAGCAGTCTTTGAGCAGGGCTAACATAGAGATCAAGTATAGGTCACGTTAACACGTTGCACGACATATCTGCATCACGAATTAAAAGTGGAGATGGAGATACATTTTCTTAGTATATAAATGTTCTTACCATTTGCAGCAATAAGCGGCATTGCTTTCTGTAGGAACAGGAACCCACCGTTCAAAGTCACAAACTCGCATTCCGTTTCTATGCATAGGTTGCTGGACCACAGCCCAAAGCTGAACTTCCAGGTCATGTAGAGGCCTTGAGAGAGACTGGCATCATTTGGTTGTGTACGCCCTGGTCTACCTGTTGGCTTATTAGGAAATGTTACTTTCCCACTGTCTGGTTTTCTAGTGAACAATTCTTTCCCACCAGCTTTGTTTGGGAACGTAAATTTCCCTCCTCCTGGCAGTGGTCTCCCACCTGGTTTGTTGGGAAATGTTATTTTTTCACCAGGTTTATTAGTAGGCAATGGGCGTTGCATAGGTGGCACTGGTCGTCCGTCCGGATTGAAGGGGTTAGTCAGTTTCGTAGTTTCTGGTTTTTTCGTAGGCAATGGTCGAGGTAATGGCCGTCCTCCTGGTTTGTTAGGGAAAATTACTTCCCCATCTCCCGGTCCTCTACTAGGTTTATCGTCTGGCCTATCGGGAAATGAGACCTTTCCGCCTCCACTTTCTGGCTTTCTTGTTTGATCCGATTGCGCTCCATTCTCATCAGGAAATGGAATTCCGCCATCATCAATAGGTATACGAGGTGGAGCATTATTTGTATCTCCATTATCACTAGATTTATCGGGATATGGAATTCCGCCATCATCAATAGGTATACGAGGTGGCGCATTATTTGTATCTCCATTATCGCTAGATTTATCGGGATATGGAATTCCGCCATCATCAATAGGTATACGAGGTGGAGCATTATTTGTATCTCCATTATCACTAGATTTATCGGGATATGGAATACCGCCGTCATCAATTGGTATACGAGGTGGAGCATTATTTGTATCTCCATTATCAGTAGGTATACGAGGCGGAGCCTTATTTGTATCTCCATTATTACTAGGTCCACCAGGATATGATATTCCTCCGTCATCAGTAGGGTTACGAGATGTATCAGCAGCATCTTTGTCTGGACTGGCTACACCGCCGTTATTAATAGGTTCATTTGATTTTGGAATTTCGTCGATCCCAATAGGAGACTTAGCCATATCTGAGATAGGTGGTAGATGTGGATTTACGTTATCTATAGATTCGCCAGAATCGGACGTATCTGGGCTATCTCGGGATGGAACCACGTCGTCGCGCAAAAATATTCGAGATTTGGATATATCAGCGCCATCAGTTAACGGCGTGTTGCCGTCGGCATTTGGTAGACGAGAAGATCCATTGTTTGAACCATCTGATTCGGATTCTTTGCCGTTGTTTGAAATGTCTTGCACCGATGCTTTGTTACTTGCGAGATTATCTGGAAGCGCAGCTCCACTGTTGCCGACTGGAACAAGAGAATTAATCGGATTTGACTTGTCTAGATTCGTCACCCCATCTTTATTTATTTGACTTTGTTGCTGTGTATTCCCGTCTATATTCTCTAGAACTGGAACAATGTCATCCTGTATCGAGCGTCGAGATATAACTTTATCCAAATCGCCAGTTGTGTCACTATCTGCAAACTTAGGCCTCATCGGCCTGCCAAGCGCCATCATTTCTCCAGGTTTCGGACCTTTATCCCCTTCAGGTTTGCCATTTCCACTTTGAATGTCTAGCTTCCCCAAAAGCTGAAGTAGACCATTACTCGAGTCTACATCTGACACATTTGTAACAGAATAAGATCCATCTATCATGAACCACCCCTGTGTCGAAAATGCAATTAGATGAAATACAAATGCCAATATTCCAAGCCCTAACACAAGACTTGCTAGTAGTCGATCCATCTTGATTTTTCGAAAACAGAAATTTTACAAATTGGTTAGTTTCAGCAATTTTTACATTGAATTTGACGAAATGGTCAATGCACTTTCAGATCTGTGGACATCGTTTTGTCATTAAGGTGACAAGGGTATTAGAAATCGAAAACTGCTCGTTAGTAAACTTCACACTGAAGCGTCACGGGAAATCCTGCCCTTCAAGTTCTCGACCATATTGCCCCATATCAAGACTGCACCGACGCACGCATCTTAGTAAAACTATGACGATATGGTTTGTGATCGAGCAACGAAGTATGTTCTGGCTTTGAGACTGATGTCTGCCTTTTTTGTTGTAAACAGTGCTTCTTCCGAGTGGTACACAGATGGTTTAATCTTAAAATATATAGGTAAATTTAAAACCCTTAAGAATAAATACCATTTAAATATGTTTATTGTGTGGTCTCCCTATGTGGTCCAGTCTAAGCAGTTCATCCCTCATTAGTATAATAATGCGGTATGTTCTCATAGTTGAACCAATATTCCAGTATCATCTATAGTTTACCTACATATGTATGGCGTGTGACCTTGGTTGATTCCACAACCATTGTTAAATACGAAGTTTTCTTAAAGTAATTAGTATACATTACAAAGCTATTTATTCATATCATATTACTGTATACAGACGTCTGTCGGATTCACTTTTCTTTCATTAAACCAGCATCGCATTGCTATATCTTCATCGCATATTCTTGCTGTTTACAGTCTAATTTGAATATATGCCCATATGTTTTTGATTTTACAGTGAATGAAAAATGATGAAGAGTTGCGTTGCTCTGTAAAATGTCGGGAGGGGGAGGTCGTGGGTTCGATCCCGGGTCGGGACATACCAAAGTTTAAAAATGATACCAGTGGCTACCTTGGCGCCCAGCATTATAATAAAAATAAAACTGAGATCCTTTAAGAGCAGTGAGTATATTAATGAGAAAAGGGATGGGCCATACCGCGGTTTCGGCTACTTAAGCCTCATCAGTGACCCTTTAGATTTGGCAAAATGGAACCAACGTGAAATACAGTAATTTTGCATCTTTCAACTGGATGGTATATACGAAGGGCGTTCAAAAAGTTCGCGGAAAAGTGCCATCATATTCTTATTTTGTTAATCAGCTGAATTAAACTATTGAAGTTATATAGACAAACATGATTTGTACTTATACAGCAAATTTTGCTGCTCTGGCATGAATACACTGTTAACAGTGGTTGCTATGGAAACCGTACATCACGATTACCGGCCCACTTTTGTTCATTTTTGCAAAAAGTCAATGTTTAATGATGACGTTGCATTTGATAGTTTACCGTGATTTTTTCACCAAACTTTGTATGAGCAAAGTTCAATATGTTTGCGGTGAGCACATGACGTCATATACGTATGTGACGTCATCTGGGCGTAAAACGGCCATATTGTTTAGTGGGTATGCCTAAAATGCGAAGGGAACAACGGTATTCGATAAATTGTGTGTTTGGAACGGACTATAAAAGAAAGAAACACTGCTAAGAGCAGAAAGCGCACATGGCAACAAGGAAATTGAGAAAACGGCTATCAACAAGTACAAGTGGCATATAAACGAGGGCTATCAAGTCTCTCTATACTCAAAGGGACTACATGGTCTGTGAACAAGCATCAGTAAATCGTTTCATTGGCTTTTGAGGTAACAGAAAAACTCTGTGAAAGCAATTAACTGCAAGGATTTGTTTGTAGAAGAAACATTTATCTGTCAAATCAAGGCAGTTAGAGATTATTCCATTCAGCCCCTATCAGGTCGGGAGTCTGAAGCCTATTCTGCAGCATGTGAAAACATACCTTTTCATTTTCATTACAGGCAAGGAATGGGTCAGTATGTGGTGTCTGTACATATTTTTTGCAAGAACTTAAAGCATGTATCAGAAAATCTTTTCGTCAATGTGAAATTATTTTGAAATAAATACATGACTACTTTGGTATAAAACACAGTCTGATCAAACCAACCCAATTTTCCATATAACACTGATTTTTAGCATCTGGTTATTATCATGAGCATACCAGCATGACATTGATTGCTTATTTAAGATTTTAGAGGAGCTTTCTTACAGACAAAATTTCAACCAATCAAAACAGAGCTTCACAGACCATCTAAGTTTTCTGTTCATAGCCCTTGCTTATATGCCACTTGCAAGTAGTATGCATGATTTCTACACGACCAGAAAAGCGTCCATGTCGACTCGCGCAGCGTAGCGTCAAATAACGTCATACTGTCGAAAATGGTCGTCGTGATAGAAAAGAGTAGAATTCGTGAAATACACAACATATCGAATTGTAGTTTCGGCACAATTCACCGCAATATACACACAGAACTGACAATTAGACGCCCGTATGCCAGGTAGATTCAAAAAATGCTTAAGAGCTAGCCAACAACGGCATGAATGCGTAAAAGCATGACGTTGTTATGACGTTGGGCCGGTTTTACTGTTGTTACCCTAGAAACGCACGTGATTTAATGCCTAATTTTCATCCGATTTCATTCAAATTTTGTGCATATGTTAACAATATGTTTATGTACAACATGCATAGAGATCGTGAATTTCCCATGAAAACTAACAAATTGGCAGCACTTTTCCTCGAACTTTTTGAATCCCCCTCGTACAAAGACTATTATTATCCAGAGGCTATTATTATTATAAGGCTAGCACTGGGAAATGTCTGTTATGTTGGTGACTAATGTTCACCATGACACCGCCCATCAATGCGGAACATGTTTTTTAAGATAAGTATGACCATACTTTCTAAGTAATCTATTTGACTAAAACAACATACTCTGACAAAATGATGCATATAGTTTAATTATTAGTCAAATGAAAGAAAGTGGCAACGTATGCAGTCATGAAAAGTATTATAATTTTATATGAACTTCAAAAGGAAGGCATTGTGCATCTGTCTCATATCTCTATTCATAGACACGGATATTATCAACTGGTCACTTCATGCCGACTGGGTGTAAATTAATGTCTTAGGCAGTATATTTAATGTGAAAGTCAATTACTATCGGTGCTGCTTCTACTTTAAATATTAGGACTAGCAGTGAGATGACTTCTGATGATGCCCCACGTCAGAAATAAGCAAACACGCATATATACCCCGTGTCAGAACAGAGTGCTGTTCTTTGGAAAAGGTAATAGCCGTTTGTGCTAGTCAGTACTCTACGAAAGACTGGGTGTTCATACATCTGAATGTATACGACCGAATTACTGTGACATGTTATCACAAGGAGGTCTCTCTTTCGCTCATATCTGTTAGTTCAATTTCGATTGTTTCTTGAATACATAGAGTGCCTTTCATTGAATCTCTATTGTCATTTATTTTATCCTCTGAACCACAATGTCTCTCGTCAGATATTTGATCAGCGAGGTCCACTTGAGAACCCCCAACATCACAGTAGACACTTTCCTCGCGATTTGATTCAGAATATACTTTTGCAATGTTGGCATCGTTCAGATGCTCGTCTAATTCAATCTCGAACTGCTTAGTCATGCGCACGAGGAGCCGCCATCTTTCTTTCCTGTCATACCACGTGACGGATATTAGGACAAACGCCGCCATCATAGAAAATACTCCACAAACAGAAAACGCTATTAACGACCATGGTAATTCCATTTTTACTGCTTGTGTCACTTCATCGCCTCTTTTGAAAGCGTCTACACTGACGATCATCATTCTTGTCACCGGTACCAGAGTAAAAACGCCTGTAAAAGACATACCTGAAGCAAATAATCATCATTTGTAGGGTCCATACAAGGAAATTTTCTCAGACTGGGTCCAAACTCCAAGGAAGCTCAAACATTCGTTTTTACAAAAACGCATAATCTGGTAAATCTAGACCCTTTCCCCCTCTTGATCCTTATACATTTCATTATATCGAAGACTGTGCTTTTGAAATGGATTAACTGGAAATGTTTGACGACAGTCATTTCGAAGAACATTTTAATAGTCAGTACAGCGTTAATATGAATTTCGTTTGATGCTGTAATTAACAGCGAAACTCGATAGACCTCGTTGAACGTAGATCAGCGAGAGGCGCCAAACCTCACGAAAACTTGTCCGTGATATGTACCCCCCCCCCCCCCGAACCCCACTTTTATATAGCAAAACTGGGGTATGCAGGGGAACATGTATTCCTATTTTTTCTTATTTTTGCTCCAAAACATAGATTGTGGGTACACGTTAGAACCGCCTCGCGGTTCTAACGAGTACCCACAATCTCTTTTGGAGCAAAAATAATTAAAACAGGTATACCCCTCCATACCAAAGTTTTGCTATATAAAAGTGTGGTTCAAAGGGGTATACATATCACTGAGATGTTATTCTGATGAAGATGCAATAGTAATGTAAAACACGAGATACCTGAGCAAACAAATCCGAAGGATCCGATTACTAATGCCACAGTTTGCCTCCTTTCGAAATAGTTCGTCACACTTACAATAAGAAACGACAGTCCGAGAACACATGTAACCAAAGAAAAGATGCACTCTAGTTTAACTTTATGCCACACCGACAGATCAAAATCTGAAACAGATTAATAATTGGCAATAATGAACAGGAAGTGGTACAATCAACACCAGCGACCGTCCAAACCGGGGTCGAGAAACGAGAAATATTAATGACAGAAAAAGGACATACGGTTATTGTCTGTGGCTATGCAGCTCTTTCCGAATGTGTTACATATACATGATATATGATGTTGGCATATTATAAGAGTGACTGGTAATTTTACCTAAGTTGATGACTTAACTAAACTTGGTACATATATTCTCTTACTGTAATTTCAATAATTTGGCAAGGTTCACCTAACCCATCTTAAAGAAATTTTATTTATACGTACGGGCTTCAATGAAACCACGAGCGTCCTTTTTTAGAATATGTAGCACATCGGGGAAAGACATGCTGGTACATTCCTGACTCAGATTGGATCCATCCAATTTACAAATATAAGAGTTCCACAATCCAATACTTATTGAGCTATAAATAGAATGAGATTCAGTCCCCTCATTTTCGCTGCCTTTGTCTTCTTCTTCCTTTTCATCCTCTAAACTTTCACTAGACTCATTACAACTACTTGAATAATCGTCGTCATCATCACTATCATCTCCGTCCACTTCTGCATTTTCAGGTACTTCTTGCTTTTCTTTATCACCATTTTCTTTATCTTCTGCTTTTACTTTCACTTCTAGTTCTTTCGCTGCTTCTTCCTCCTCCTCTTCTGATGACGATGACGTTTCCTCGGAACTATATGTACAATCAATTTTAATGACTCTGACAGCACCGCTGTCTTCAGACATAGCATTATCACTATCAGGATCATTTCGTAAATTCGTCACATCGTCCTTATTTTCTTCATTCAGTAAACCACCACTCTTTACACTTGTTGCGTTTCCAATTTTCCTATCTAACTTTCTTTTTATTGTTCGTTTTTGTTTGGTTTCAGCCTTTGTCACATTCCTTTCCTTGCTTCTTTCTTCAAGTATCAGCCTTTCTATTTTATGCATGTATTCCTCATCTTCTCTTACAAGCGACTCTATTTCCAGAATCTCCTCTTCGTCACTCGAGTCCTCTTCTATAACTTCCATATGTACTGTTTCTACAAACTTATCTAGCGTTATATTATTGTTTGTATGTAACTCGATGTCAAGTACCAGCACCTTTGGTATGATAATACCGATAAGCTGTGCTATGATAGCAAACACACCACATACCCCTATGAAGCCAAATGCACATCCAATTTTCATCGTTCACTTCATGAGTGGTATTGAACGGCATACTACGGCTTACCACCATATCGGCGTTTTAGTTAAAGAAAGTTTTCAAAATGCACTTCATTTCTTCAGATAAGTCCAATGGTGCCTCTATATATCGCTCTGTTCATTCAAATATCTGAAATAGACAAACAATTAGTTGTCATAAATTAAAACGCTCCGGAACTGATACTGTAAAAAGACCCACCACAAACAGTCTACGTCAAAGAAAATCATCCCATCATTTCCCAAGGTTTAGGATCATCTTACTAGCCTAAACCATTGAAAAAGACAACTACAATAATAATAATTATAGCAGGTAAGCGTAACATTAAAAGTTCATATAACCTAGACGGAAACGCACCGTGAAACGGTTACGATTTTAGTTTTTGAATCAATAAGACTGAAAAAATGAAGACTGGTGAGGTTACTATAATCATGTTAGTAGTGTTCGTAGAATTTACATATACATGTAGTCTCAATATATCGAGAATACGTGTCAAGTTTGTGAGACTGAGGGGTTGAAAATAGAAACAACCAATAAAAATAAAACAGAGAGCAGCGAGCATACCAATGAAAAAGTATCCATATAAAATATTTAGGCTTCTTAAACATATAGACGCGTTGGTATGATGTTTATAAAAAGAAGCGTTTTACATCTAGCTGATGCAATTTTATTAAAATAACTTAATAGTATGTATGTTTATATTTTGATAACCATAATCTTTACGAATATTTTCATAATCTCATTCGACCAGGTCCTACACGTGCGCACTTTACATTCACCGAAGATTGTCGCAGAGAGAGAGAGAGAGAGAGAGAGAGAGAGTACCTGAATCTAGACCATTTTCATTACTTGCATATCAGCAAAAATGGTAAAATTGCAGTGAACTAGATATATATGAAAATGATCTTGAAGACTGGTATTATATTCGGTCGAGTTGCACATTTACCAGTGCCTCGAGAAAATCTGCTTGTGGGTTTTTGTCTAACACAGTGTCCAAACCGATTTGCTTTAATATACAAATAAGCGAACTACTTTATCTAACATGTGGCATTAGCATAAGCAGGTGACAACAGAGCGAGTATGGCTATCGATACCGGCTTTTGTTGGCCGCATCTGCTTGAAATAGGGTTTCTAAAGATGAGGCTGTTTATCACATGACACACTTTTAAACAGGTTTTAACTAGCTAACAAAGTCTAGTGACCTCATTTTGCAGGGATACCTGCACATCATGTGCATTGTCTTTTTAATGGACCAGTCCAGCCATATCATGGCTATTATCGTCGATAGCTCATCAAGAATTTCTACATGCACATGATGTAACTACGGTATCTTTCTGCATGATGTTAAGTGAGAAAATACGTTCGCCTAGGTCAGATGGCTTTGTACTAGCGAATGTTTAGATAGGTATTTATTAATGTGATTATTAAAATAATTTAACAAATTTTGAGAAACAAGAAACATACACATGCTACAACCGCTGGTCATACTAAAATATCGCAAATGTTTAAAACAGCCACTACTTTGTTATATAAATTGCAAAGATAAGGCTCTGGGATTAAAGCGTTTCGCTTGGCTATTCCATAAGGTTTATCTTACACTAAAAAAGAGTTCAATTTGTATCAGTTATACAGTAAAGAAAAAGCAAATAAAAATCTTACCATAAATGGCTTAAAATCGACCAAGACCATGTGAAATATCAACAAACTGCAACTAAATCTCATAACCATGTGCTGGGTTATCTTTTTGAAAACACATTAAACTGAACCATCATAGAGATCATATGACCAACTTGTACTATAGCAAAATGATCCGACGAACTCGACGAAGACTCGGGTCAGCCGCGGCTACTCTCAGTTCCAGTCCGGCCGTCGGGAGTCTTAGAACGTTACGAAGGTAGGTTATAAATAAGGAAAATGATCAAGCTGAGTGGGCAGATCTGAGTGACACTATGTTAACGGCAAAGGCCTTTGGTGGTTTTGAAATGCGGTGGTTCATATACTACAGCAAATATATACAATGTACAAATATTTCTATTTTACACTGCGAAAACGACAATTTTCAAACGAAAATACACGTACATACAAAAACTGGGCATATTGCTTAGACAGTAGAGAGGTTCTAATAAGTAGTCACATCGATCAATTGTCTGGGGCAAAAATCGTGCAACTTGCATACCACATACGCAATGCAAAAAGAGGGAATCAAAGTCTACACTTTATATAAATCACACGAGTAGGTTAGCATGTTGTATAATATATTCACTGACTCGTAAATGTCTCCGAAATATTATACCTTCTCTTTTATGTTGAAACCTCATCACAATGGATGACCGCACTCATTTTCGTGGTGTCGGGTACTACCGCGGTAACATTTGAGCCGTCTCGTGGGAAAACCAACAATGTGGTTTCCGACCAGGTCTGACACAAACCGAGCTGTACAAGCACAGAAGCAGGCTAGAAGCTTGAAATTTCGGATCTAGGAAGAAGAGGAAGTGTACTATCCGTGTAGCGAAAACAAAGGCGCTGATCAGCTTCGCGGTTACCGCGAAGCTGATCTGCGCCTTTGGTTTCGCATATGCAGATTGTTGGTTTTCCCATGAGGCGGCTCATTTCATCACGAAATGAAACTTTTAGTATCTTCATAACAAAGTCGCTTGTATTTGACAAAGTGAAAGGGGAATGAACTACACTTAAAACTGAATAGTGCACTTTTCTATATACTTTTATATATACATGTACATCATATGTATCGCAGCACGTAGACGCCCAAAGTTTAACACGCAGTTTTAAAATGGAAACCCACAATGTTTTAGATTGTCCAACTTACGTGTCATTAAATAGTGCCTTGAAGATGTTGTTACGGTGAAAAGCGACATGTTGACAGTGCGGAATTATTAAAGATTTTTTGCAAGGATTTTAGAAACATTACCATTTTTACCGAACATCTTTGGGCAGTTCTCAAATGATGCAAAGCAAAAAAGGATATTCCGAAACAATAATGGCTGCCATTTTAAATGCGGGTTAAACATTAACAAAGGGAGTTTTGTAGCAGTGATATATGATACATTACGAAAACACACCCATATAGTAGTATACAGATGTTTTGTAAAGTTATAAAAAAGATGAAATTTTTCGTCTGATTTTTTTTTTTTTTTTTTTTTGCTTGAACCGAGGCGGTTCTAACAAGCACCCACAATCTCTGTTTTGGATCAGAATACTGAGAAAAAGATGTATGCCCCTGTGTACCCCAGATTTACTATTTAAAAGTTGTGTATAGTGGGGTATATATTTCACGGACATTTTAACTTAAGAGTATATTTCTACCCCTTATGAATGTCAACGGCAACCTTTTGTTACTTAAGTCAAGGTGATATGAAACGCTTATGAGCACATGACAAAAACATTTACTCTGACACACTGTGGCACAGTGACAGTATCAATGTTGCCACGATAAGGCGGAAATAAAATTCCCTGACAATTCCCGGACAGAATTTCAAATTTCCCTGACAATCTGACAATGGCATATTGGCGCGCGGTCTCTCATGACTGCTAAATGAGACATTTCTTAAAACTTGGAAAGTCATAAATTACTATAACACACTAATCAGAACTTAATTCAACAAAAACTTCTAGATACTTTCTAGATGCCCACTTAAACGATTTACCTGTTAAGTTTTCTGTTTGTGTCAATGAAGGCCAAGACAAACTTCCTACGATGTATTGGTTACCTAAGCTTCACAAAAGACTATACAAAGCTAGATTTATTGCAAATTCTAGCTCTTGTATTACCACTGAACTTTCTAAATTATTAACTTCCTGTCTTACTGCTATCAAATCTCATGTTATAAGATACTGCGAGACAGTGTGTGGGACTTCGGGTAAAAATTGGTTTTGGTCAGTGAAAAATTCTGGTGGGGTGCTCGGTGAGTTGGGGTGTAGAGGGTTCCTTGCGACAAGCTTGTCCACGTATGATTTTTCTACTCTGTATACAACATTACCACATAATCTAATAAAAGAAAAACTTCTGGATTTGATAGAGTGGACCTTCAAAAGGGCATTAAAAACTATGGTTCACTTTATTTGGCATGTAATGACGGAAGGGCTTTTTTCACTTCCTCTGGCCAAAGTCGGTATACACTTTGGTCATGTCGGAATGTGTGCGACGCCTTGTCCTATCTCCTTGATAATATTTATATTAGATTTGGGACCAAGTTGTGCAGACAAATTGTTGGAGTTCCGATGGGTGCAGGTTGCGCACCTCTCGTAGCTGATTTATTTTTATACTGCTACGAAAGGGATTTCGTGGATTCTCTTAGCCATGGTAATCAAGCTGATGTTATCGAGGCTTTTAATTCCACAACTAGGTACCTCGATGACCTTTTGAACATTGACAACCCTTATTTTGAAGGTATGGTCAATCAAATTTATCCACCTGAACTTCAGTTGAACAAAGCCAATATCTCAGATACCGAAGCCCCCTTTTTAGATCTACATCTTTCTGTTGCAAATAGATTTGTTTCTTCTAAAATTTATGATAAGCGCGATGACTTTGATTTTGATATAGTAAATTTTCCTTTTTTGGTGGTGACGTTCCTCGTCGTGCTTCTTATGGTGTTTACATTTCGCAACTTATTAGGTTTGCTAGAGTCTGCAATCATGTTACATACTTCAACGCTCGAAATAAATGTTTAACGGCAAAACTTCTCCAACAGGGCTATCGGTATCATAAACTTCGAAAAACCTTTTCTAAAGGTTTTCGGAAGATTTCTTAAATGAAATGCCCAAGAATTTTTCAAAATCTCACGTTCCAGGCACTGAAATGACGTTTATTGCAGTCGTAAAATTAATTTCTATTGTTTTTAGGCATGTAATGTTTTGTGCAACTCAAGCAGTGGCTTCTTTAAAAATTGGATAAAATCTTTGAATTAATATAGCGTCATATAGGAAAAAGGAAACCTTTTATAAGACCATGTTCCCTCCTTGCCCAACCAAAATATTTTGAACACAACTGCACTTTTATAAATGACATATTATATCAAAATGCCATGTTTGGGCAAGGGGGTGGGGGGGGGGGGGGTGGGGGGGAGGCTGTCGAAAAGCCCCAAAACCGAAAAATGGGCTCAGGTCCATTATTTGTATTTCACCGGGGCCATGGAAATATACTGTATATGTATGTTCTACCTGAATGAACAGACTGACTATCCTATTTTGATAGGTATAACACAAGGTGTACACTTATGATGCATATAGATATACTGTGCAAAATATGTATATCAATATTTGATGGTTTATGTTTTATTTGAGATATGCCTCCGTGGGCTTCAAATCAAATTTTACTTCAGCATCACGTAAAGACTGTTTCTACCATTATTTGATACATGCAAGCCATTGTCAGATGAACTTCCCTAAAGTCTACAAAACACATGGAATCACAGTTACATTTGCTCTATTTATTTTGCATAGTATATTTAAGGTACAGGTTTTTGCATAAGTGATGGAAAGTGCTGTGTACAGTTATAAATCTAATGAAGATGTTGTACCTGTTATTCGGGGATAAATAGTTTCTACCCAAAATTTTGGTTTGCAATAGGCATGTTGTAGCATTTCCTTGAAAATCATTTGGAAAAAAATATGTTTTCTGACAAAATATTTTTTTGAAAAAATCTGACCCCCTCCCCCTTTGACACTGATTTATGCTGCATGTATGTAACATCAAGAGGTTTCCGCCATGTCGCTGCATTGGTCAAAGGTTGAATTTTACGGGGAATGCAACATATTTTCTATACAAATCACACAGAAGCTGTCAGAAACACTCAAACTTTGGGCGGGAAACCTATGAAATCTTCCGAAAACCTTTTATCGTAGACACTATGAATTGATTTCCAAATATAATGTTGGGTTAAAAACGCTTTTAAATGAGGGCCTTTCGGAACCTGAATTTTATAGTGACTTAGTTTACAAATTTAAGAAACTTATAGGAATTAATGATTTTTCTTTTCAGTTCAGAAAAATCATTACACGTTACAGGCGTATAGGTTATAACTTGAATGTTATGCGACAGTCTGCATGCTTAGTTTTTAACCCAATCATGGTTGATAACTATGCTGCCTTCTTTAATTGCACGCCGGTGGGTCGGGCGTCAGACTCTATGATGGCCCCGACTTAAAGCTATTCATTTTAGTTGGTTGGGGCCGGAGCTTCTTGTCTGTTGCTTGGCCCACCGGGGTCCAACTGGTGTTTTTCTTTTTCTCCGGAGTTAGTAGGTTATTTGGCGCCCAGGGATCTCCATCGTCGGGCAGCTTACTCAATCTGTGAGTCCTTGTTTTTGATTCATCAGGATGTTTATCATGATTTATTTGTTTGTTCTTGATGATTCATAGACTAGTTAGAGATTCACCATGAGGACCGAAGAACTTACTAAATGTTATGAACCACTGCAGAAGCTGAGGTTAGGATCCTGTAAAACCGGTTTAAGCCCGCCAGTAGCTTTGTGTTACTGATCGTTCCAAGGCGATACTTCTGTGGTGGTTCTTTTTGTTTTATGTCTTGGTGTTTAAAATTTTTTGTGCTGTTGGCGCCTTATGTATGTTTTCATATTTTTAATTAAGTTAAGGTAACTGAGTGGCCACCTATTGGGTAAATAGCTGCTCATTCGGCTTACGATATGTTTCATGGTATAAGTGCCTGATTGTTAGTTTAGTTTTTTCCCACCTCGGTTTTTGGAGTGGGAATCTCTTTCTGATTGCGCCTTTTCCTGATCTTTGCCTACTTGTACCTTTTTCTGGTTTATGACTGCCCAAAAACATTGATGGAGTGGTGATGAATGGTCATGAATTCACTCAATAACTGGACTTGAATCTGGTATTTTCAAAATTCCCTAACAATTCCCTGACATTTACCAACATTTCTAAATTTCTCTGACAGTTTGCAAAATTCCTTGACAATTCCCTGACCTTGACAAAATCTAAATTTTCCCTGACTTTACCCTGACGCGTGGCAACCTTATGCTATACTGTATAGCATGTACACTCGGATACACCTTCAGTCTTGGCATCGTACAGCCTGAATTAAAAAATATAGGATCTTATGTTGTTACGTGCCAGGCGTAACTAGAAGATTAAGGAAACCAACAAGTTGGTTAGCCAGCAACAAGCTTTGTTTAAAATTTAACAAATCTATTTAGAAGTGATTTAACCAGTAATTACATGTGAAACAATCAAAAGCATATATACAATCAAACAAAAATGAATGTACAATACCTTTCAAGATGTTAATTCCCTTAAAGAATGTCTGAATGTCCCTCAGAATTTTTTAACACAAGTCTGTATCAGTTTCTGATCCCAAGAATTAAAGTTTGTTTCAAAATAGCACTATGTCCCAATCCAGAATCGAATATCACAAAGTAATCCAAGAATAAGTTTAAATTCCAGTAAGATAGATTTTGACTTCTTAATAGTAACAGTACCCAAAGATTGTCCTTATGAAAATTTGTAGCCCTTATATAGCACTGAGGAACATTCAGGATTCTTCCAGCAAATTCTATGATATCATATACTAAAAATAACAAGTTGTTTACCAAAATTTAATCTTCTGGAATATTCTAGAGAGGCCATTATCCTTCCACAATATTCTTTTGACATAAAAAAGATTTTTCTAGAAGATTCTACATCTTTCCAGGTTCTTCCAGATTTTTCCGGACTTTTCTGTCAAAGAACAATTTGAAATTTCTAGAAAATTCTGAAGTAAACAACCTGTTTATGTCCAATATCTGGGACACTAAAAGTAAATAATTGCTAAGGACAACAAGTAAACATCATATGTATAACATCATACTTTCCTGGGCATACTCCCTTGGGAAGTTTACCAGTACTGAATGCACATCTTTCAACAAGTAACTGTCATACATAACACTTCCCCTCTTCAAAGAAAAGAAAGTTTTATAAAATAAAGCTTTCTTTTGCAATACTGGATAATTGTATACAATATGTTTAGCAAAATTTGTGCAAAACTAATCAAATACAACAGCACAAAGCTGGACATCAGCATTGTAGAGGCACTTAAGCTCTGCTTAGGGTGTCTGGAATGATATTATCTCTTCCTCGGATATGTCTGATGTCAAGATTGTGCTCTTGCAACATGAGACTCCACCTGAGTAAACGCTGGTTCTTGTTTTTCATTTTATGTATGAAAGTCAGTGGATTGTGGTCACTGAAGACAACAATTGGTGCATGTGAAGAAGCTAAGTAAACTTCAAAGTGCTGAAGCGCAAGGATTAGAGATAGGCATTCTTTCTCTATGGTAGAGTAATTTCTCTGATGCTTGTTAAACTTTTTGGAAAAATAACAAACAGGATGGTCAACACCATTGTCATCTTCTTGCAACAATACACTGCCTGCACCAACATCACTGGCATCTACAGCCAACTTGAACTCTTTGTCAAAACTTGGTGCTAAGAGAACCGGAGCACTTCTAAGTATGGCCTTGAGCTTATCAAATGACTTCTGGCAGTCATCTGTCCAAACATACTTGGCCTTCTTACCAAGCAAGTTTGTCAGAGGCTCAGCTATAGCCGAGAAGTTGTTGCAGAATTTCCTGTAATATCCAGCCATACCCAGAAAGCGCATCAGTTGTCTTTTGCTAGTAGGTACAGGAAAATCTGAGATAGCCTCAACTTTAGCTTCTACAGGTTTTACCTGACCTTGACCTACAATGTGTCCAAGAAATGTCAAGTTTGCATGGCAAAATTCACTTTTTGCCAAGTTCACAGTTAGTTTAGCATCACTTAGCCGGTCAAAGAATGTTCTGATTGTCTGCAAGTGTTGTTGCCACTCCTCACTGAAGATAATAGCGTCGTCCATATAGGCTTTACAGCCATCCAGATTGGAAATCAAACTGTTGACCAGCCGCTGAAAAGTCGCAGGCGAGTTCTTCATTCCAAATGGCATGACTTTATACTGGTACAGTCCATCTGGTGTAACAAATGCCGAGATCTCCTTTGCTCTGTCCGTGAGGGGTATCTGCCAAAATCCCTTTAGCAGATCGAACTTTGTAACATACTTGGCATGTCCAATATTATCAATGCAGTCATCGATTCGTGGGATGGGAAAAGTGTCTGTTTTAGTGACAGATTTGACTTTTCGATAGTCTGTGCACATTCTAAATGTCCCGTCTGGCTTTGGTACAAGAATACAAGGAGAACTCCATTCACTTTGGCTGGGTTCAATGAAATCATTGTCCAGCAAATATTGAACTTCTTCCCTGAGATATTGCTGTTTTACAGGGTTCATTCTGTAAGGATGTTGCTTTACAGGTTTTGAACCTTCAATAATGTCAACATCATGATAGATTTTGTCAGTTCTGGATGGAATGTCCGGAAATAAGTGCTCATATTCGAGAACTAACTGTTTCAGTTCAAGTCTTTTGTCTGAATCAAGGTGAGACAGTTTCTGATCAAGATTCTGTAGTATGTCAGAATTCTGGAGTTTCGATGACGAGGGATCAGATTTCTCCAAGTTGAAGTCCTCAGAGTCCATTTGATTTTGTTCATGAGGGACAGAATTAACTATATTTACTGATGAAATAACAGAACTATCCCTATCAATATACTTCTTGAGCATATTAATGTGACATAGCTGTTTTTGCTTGCGCCTCCCAGGAGTGTTAACAATGTAATTCACGTCACTTAACTTTTTATCAACAGTATACGGGCCATAATATCTAGCTTGTAAAGGTCTGCCAGGAATGGGCAATAGAGCAAGTACCTTGTCTCCAGGTTCAAAATTTCTGTCTTTAGCATTTTCATCATAACGAATCTTCATTTTGCTTTGAGCAGATTTGAGATTGGACTGAGCTGCATCACAGGCCTTTGATAGTCTGTTTTTGAAATCAGACACATACTGAAGTAAGTTCAAAGAACTGTCATCATCTGAGAGAAATTTCTCTTTTAGAAGTTTTAACGGTCCACGTACAGTGTGCCCAAAAACAAGCTCAAATGGGCTGAACCCCAGAGACTCTTGTACAGATTCTCTTACAGCAAATAGAAGCAAGTGTATGCCTTCATCCCAATCTTTTTCAGTGTCAAAGCAGTAAGATCTGATCATGTTTTTCAAAGTTTGATGGAATCTTTCTAAGGCACCTTGGCTTTCAGGGTGGTAAGCCGATGACTTGTATTGCTTAATTCCAAGTTCGTACATAACTTGCTGAAAAATTCCTGACATAAAATTTGAGCCCTGATCTGACTGGATAGATTTTGGGAGGCCTACAAATGTGAAGAACTTCACAAGTGCATTAACTATTGTTTTAGCCTTGATATTTCTGAGTGGGATAGCTTCAGGAAAGCGAGTTGAAGCACACATTATGGTCAGAAGATATTCACAACCTTTCTTTGTTTTGGGTAAGGGACCTACACAATCAATAATCACTCTGCTGAAAGGTTCATCAAAGGCAGGAATGGGCTGTAACTGAGCTTTAGGAATAGTCTGATTGGGTTTTCCTACCATCTGACAAGTGTGGCAGGATTTGCAGTGTTGAGATACATCAGATTTTATTCCTGGCCAGTAGAAATGATTAAGGATCTTGTGATAGGTCTTATTTACACCTAAATGGCCTGACATTGGAGTTTCATGGGCCAAGTTTAAGATTTCAGGGCGATAAACCCTAGGGATCACAATTTGGTGGTTAACAGTCCACTCATCTTCTGCTGAGACATCTGGAGGACGCCATTTTCTCATTAATATGCCATTTTTGACATAATAGCAAACAGGGACCTGGGATATTTCTTTTTCATCTAAAGCCCTTTCAAATAAAGGCGAGATCTCAGAATCACTGTGTTGTTCTTTACAAAGCTGTGACCTTGACATCTGGTCATGACCTTGATCATTTGACGTTGAGGGTGAAAGGTCATTTTCTGACCCCGACCTTGGATTGCTAGGGTCAGTCTGAATATCAGACTGACTAGGGGAAAGAGATGTTGAAATCTCTTTATTAAAGGACTGACCTATCAAAGTGTCAGTTAAATTTATGTCCTGCATCCCATCATATAATTTTGCTTTCTTAGCCATTGCCCTAGTAACAGCACAAGAAGGGTAAAGGTCAGGAATTTCCTGCTCAATGGGATCAGGCGGTTGATCAACACATGGTGTGCTGGTCAAAAGTGGGTTTACCACAACCTTATCTCCTGCCAAATCATTGCCTAACAGCAAATGAATACCTTTAAAGGGTAAGGAAGGTCTAATACCTACAGCCACGGGACCTTTAACTAAGTCTGAGGACAAATAGATATTATGGAGCGGTACATTAACAAATCCACACTCTACGCCCTGGATAAGGACACTTGTCCCAGAAGAAGACTTCTCGGAAAATGGCAAGGTATCTGCCAAGATAAGGGATTGAGAAGCTCCGGTATCTCGTAAGATTTTGATAGGGGTAGACTGGGCAGAGTCACTGTTAAGTGACACAAAACCATCTGATAAGAATGGTTCATAAATCTCCATAATAGAATCCTCAGAGACTGACTCTTTACAAGTTCTGGTCAGTATAGGGTTTTCTTCCTGGATACAAGACTGTGGTTTAGCCTTTAAGGAGGTGAGGCCTGTCGGTTTAGCACTATCTATATTTTCTCTTTCTTTCTTTCGTTTCAGTGCCAAACATTCAGAAATAATGTGGCCAGTTTTCTTACAATAATTACAAATTGGCTGGGATAAGGGATTTTGTCCTTTGTTTTCACTAGAAAATTTGGGTTTTGGACTGGAATTGTCAGTTGGATTACTGGGATTGGCTTTGGGACCGGACTGAGGGGAATATGGTTTTGACTGAGGGGTAATTTGCTTTGATTGAGGGTTATATGGTTTCCTAGGATATGGCTTGTTGACAAATGAAGCCTTATGAGTCAAAGCATAGTCATCAGCTAAACGTGCTGCTGTTTCCAAGTTTTCAACTTCTCTTTCGTTCAAGAAAGCCTTAACATCAGAATTTATGCACCTTTTGAATTCCTCAACAAGCATGAGCTGCCTTAGCTTTGCATGATCAGAACCTACTTTCTTTGAAGAACACCATCTATCAAATAGTTGCTCTTTTGTTCTAGCAAACTCAACATGAGTCTGGTCATGTTCTTTTCTACAGTCTCTAAATTTCTGCCTGTATGCCTCAGGGACCAGCTCATAAGCCTTAAGAATAAATTCCTTTACTGTATCATAATCTGAGCTTTGCTCAAGAGAAAGCTGAGTGTAAATTTCTCGAGCTTTACCAATTACAACACTTTGCAAAAGCAAGGTCCAGTGCTCTTTTGGCCATTTCAAGTTTTCTGCCACCTTCTCAAAATGTAAGAAATATTTGTCAACCTCTTTTTCTTGAAATGGAGGAACGAGACGAATGTGTTTTGTGACATCAAATACTGTACTAGTAGCCAAAGGCAAAGATTTTGATTTTGATTTGTCATTAAGTTCAATTTCCTTCATTCTTAACTGAAATTGCCTTTCTCTTTCTTTTTCTTCAATTTCAAATTTAAATTTTTCTTTTTCAATTTCAAGCCTTTCTTCTCTTTCTAATTTTTTTTTTTTCTAACTCAATTTTTTCTCGTTCTAATTCTCTTTGTTTTTCCTTCTCTCGTTCTTCCATTTCTAACTTTTGTTTATGCATTCTTTCTTCCCGTTCTAAAGTTTCCAATCTTATTCTTTCTTCCCTTTCGGCCTTTTCTGCCCTTATTCTTTCTTCATACTCAAATTTTAGTTTTTCCATCTCAATTTGTCTTTTGATTTCTAGTTCCCTCAACTGCAAGTCAGTCTGAGTGACTAGAATCTGAGAAGTAGCCGAGGAATCAAAAATTTCCTCGTCAACAAAAAACTGAATCAAAATGTTCTTAATTTCATGTTTTAACATGGAAGTCTTGATATTTGACAACCCATAATGATCAGCTATGTCTAAGAGGTCACTCTTTTTGGCCTTATCTAACAGCTCCTGAGAAGGCGCAGCAATAAAGTCACTTAGTTTGAATGACATGTTTGCTTTTTGCTGGCTTTAGCTATTTAAACAGCAAACAGTGAAGATACTTTAGAATTTTAAATAAATTTGGTGCACAAGAAATTTCAATCCCGGACTCGAGCCCCCAATTCTGTTACGTGCCAGGCGTAACTAGAAGATTAAGGAAACCAACAAGTTGGTTAGCCAGCAACAAGCTTTGTTTAAAATTTAACAAATCTATTTAGAAGTGATTTAACCAGTAATTACATGTGAAACAATCAAAAGCATATATACAATCAAACAAAAATGAATGTACAATACCTTTCAAGATGTTAATTCCCTTAAAGAATGTCTGAATGTCCCTCAGAATTTTTTAACACAAGTCTGTATCAGTTTCTGATCCCAAGAATTAAAGTTTGTTTCAAAATAGCACTATGTCCCAATCCAGAATCGAATATCACAAAGTAATCCAAGAATAAGTTTAAATTCCAGTAAGATAGATTTTGACTTCTTAATAGTAACAGTACCCAAAGATTGTCCTTATGAAAATTTGTAGCCCTTATATAGCACTGAGGAACATTCAGGATTCTTCCAGCAAATTCTATGATATCATATACTAAAAATAACAAGTTGTTTACCAAAATTTAATCTTCTGGAATATTCTAGAGAGGCCATTATCCTTCCACAATATTCTTTTGACATAAAAAAGATTTTTCTAGAAGATTCTACATCTTTCCAGGTTCTTCCAGATTTTTCCGGACTTTTCTGTCAAAGAACAATTTGAAATTTCTAGAAAATTCTGAAGTAAACAACCTGTTTATGTCCAATATCTTGGACACTAAAAGTAAATAATTGCTAAGGACAACAAGTAAACATCATATGTATAACATCATACTTTCCTGGGCATACTCCCTTGGGAAGTTTACCAGTACTGAATGCACATCTTTCAACAAGTAACTGTCATACATAACAATGTCAACGACTTTTGGTTGCTATTTCTCACACGCTCATGGTATACTGGAACGTCCTACACAATTTAATGTCGAGACATGTATACCAACAAATAAACCAGAGGACCAATGGTCCTATAAACGCTCACCTGAGACCCAAGATATATACCAATAAACTTGTTTGACTAGAATGGTAATATACATGTTGTATTTAACTCCAGGGCCGGGTCAGAGCAACCCTTGGAGTCAGTTTCTTTTTCAAATCATAAAACTTCAGTCCATTTGCCAATTTACTGTAACAATTTTCCCCATTCAGATGCATGGGCGACCTAAGTTGACCTTGCTGTAAAATAGGTCAAGGTCATCCAAGGGTCACAATTTCTATAACTTTGTAGAGCTTCATTGCATGATGCTTCATGCCAAGTTTCAAAATCATAGGCCATCTGGTTCTGGAGAAGAAGATTTTTAAAGGTTTATCTATTTAAAGCCATGGCGGCCAACTTGGTCATGTGATCTTGACAACTCACGTAAGCTTTCATTGCCCTTTCCTAATGATCCTCCACATAAAGTTTGGCTTTGATTGGCCAAGCGGTTTAAGAGGAGAAGATGTTTGAAAATGATGGTCATATACATGTATATAGTCCCAGGGCAGGGGCAGACAACCCCCATGGGACAAAAAATTTTCATAAACATAAATATTCTGTCCACCCTTCAAATCATATTTTAACAATTTTCCCCATTCAAATGCATGGGGGGCTTATGTTGACCTTTCCGTAAAATAGGTCAAGGTCATCACAGGGTCATGATTTATACAACCTTTGTAGAGCTCCAGTGACTGAGTTTCAAAATCATAGGCCATCTGGTTCTGGAGAAGAAGATTTTTAAAGGTTTTTGCTATTTATAGCCATGGCGGCCATCTTAGTCATGTGACCTGGACCATTTATACAAACTTTTGTTCCCCCGGCTTCGTAAGGATGCTACACATGAAGTTTGGCTTTGATCGGCAAAGCGGTTTCAGAGGAGAAGATTTTTGACTACAACAACAACGACGGAGCATGGGTATACTATAAGCTCACCTGTCAGCCCTTGGCTCAAATGAAACATTTGAATACAAATATGCACATTCTAATGCACTTCTATAACTGTAGTCAGCTGGCTGATTGCTGCAAGAATACGCAGTGCACCTACCAATAATTCTACATAAGTAAACAGTGCTAGATGAAATATGTCTAAAAGATTACAGCGGGTTGTTTACTACCTTTGGACAACTCACAATTTAAACAAAACATTTGATTAAATATCACAAAACAAAGTGATAAAAATAAAGTACAACCTCTCTGTCTGAAAAACTTGCCATCTGATCCATCGATATGAATCAGTTTCCTTGTGACGTGGTGTCAACAGTTTCCACCGAACTAAAATTAAAATTTGGATTTATGAATAAGATTTCATACTTTCACTCAGAAAGGAGAATTTCAGCATGGAAATTAAATGTAAGTTTTGAAAAAATATCTTTAAGCATGTTGTTTTGATTTAAATCGGCAACAGGCTACAAGCATGTAGTAAATAAATTATTGATTTTGGGAATTGCCAGCTACAGTGTATCACCAAATATGAGGCCAGGAAGCAATGGCTCTGTACCAACATGATTGAATAATTATTGACTGGGACGTTAAACCTCAATATAAACAAATTTTGACTTTTATCCAATCAGATGGCTCATTTTCTTTGCTCACAAGTGCATTAGAATTAAGATTCAATGACATAACAAAGGTGCTATGGAAAATTTCAGAAACAGGAAAGCCACAACTGCATTCAAGCATTTTATTACAAGAATTTCACTCTTAAATAACATAAGTAACTGAACATACAAATATGACATATGTGTACACAAAAAATCTTAATCACAAATATCACAACAGATTTGAAACCAGAGGACCATTGGTCCTGAGAATGCTCACCTGAAGCCTGATCCTGGAGTATTCATGAAATGACCTTGACCTTGAATACTCGCACACCTTTAATGAATTCATAAGTTGTCTGCATCTGCAAAGTTTCAGGTCTCAGGCTGCAATAGTTTCCAAACCCAGTAATTTCTGAGAAAAACATAATTTTAATTTTGATATTTAAATGACTTTGGGTCAAGGTCAAGAAATGACCTTGGCCTTCATTAATTACTTACCTTCATTGACTCCATTGGTTGTCTACATCTAGCAACTTTCATGTCTCAGACTGCAACAGTTTCCAAAATATCCATTGTCTTCGCCTTTTCCCATGTAAAAGCCTATGTTTTCAAAATTGACATTGCCCTAAAATAGGTCAAGGTCATCCTAGGGTCATCATTTTATCAAACTATGATGGGCTGGAGTCCCAAATGCTACATACCAAGTTTCGCAAAAATTGGCAAGCCGGTTCTGGAGAAGAAGATTTTTGAGTGGTTTTTACCATAGTTGGGCATGGCGGCCATCTTGGTCATGTGACCTGAATTTCGCGATCAAACTTTCGTTCCCCCTACCCATGGATGCTCCACAGAAAATTTCACTTTGACTGGCCAAGCGGTTTCAGAGAAGATCTTTGAAAAGTGTGTATGGACGACAGAGCCTCCAAGGTCAAGAGATGACCTTGACCTTAATTAATCATATCCCTTCATCTACTCCATTAGTTGTTTGCATCTACCATTTTTCAGGCCTCAGGCTGCAATAGTTTTCAAAAAAATCCATAATTTTCACTTTTTCCCCATGTAACAGCCTATGTTTCCAAAATTGACCTTGCCATAAAATATGTCAAGGTCATCCTAGGGTCATCATTTTATCAAACTACAATGGGCTGGAGTCCCAAATAATACATACAAGGTTTCATGAAAATCGGCCTGCCAGTTCTGGAGAAGAAGATTTTTGAGTGGTTTTTACCATATATGGGCGTGGCTGCCATCTTGGTCATGTGACCTGGATTTCACAATCAAACATTCATTATCTCTACCCATCGATGCTCCACATAAAATTTCACTTTGATTGGCCAAGGGGTTTCAGAGATGAAAATGTTTGAAAAGTGTGTATGGACGACAGACTGACCAAGGTCAAGAGATGACCTTGACCTTAATTAATCACATACTTTCATTAGTTGTTTTGCATCTATCACTTTTCAGGCCTCAGGCTGCAATAGTTTTCAAATAAGACCTGTCGCAGGACAGCGTGCTCGACTGCTTCTGACCTTTGTCAAACATTAGGCCAAACCCGACCGGTAACCCAAAGCATTATGCTCATACATCTTTTTGCCTTGATGCGACAAGGCAAAATCACTGAACCATGAAAGTTAACTATAACTACCTAAGATTTAAAGGTCTCACTCATATTGTGAAAGAAGTGTGTTCACATACCAACTCAGTGCCAAGACACAAGGCAAAATCACTGAACCGTGAAATAAGGTCACACTGACCTATAAGTATTTCAGGGTCAAAGCCTCAAAGGTCTAGTGATACTTACTCATAATGTGAAAGAAATATGATCATATACCCATTCAGTGTTGAGATATAAAGCAAAATCACTGAACCATGAAATTAGGTCATAGTGACCTATAAGTATGTTTGGGTTAAAGGTCTGGTCATACTCATTCATAATCAGAAAGAAGTATGAAAAAATACCAACTGAGTGTCGAGATATAAGGCAAAATCACTGAACCATGAAATTAGGTCACAGTGACCCAGGAATACTTTACGGTCAAAGGTCTTGTCATACTCATACATATCGTGAAAGAAGTATGTTCATATACCAATTGAGTGCCGAGATATAAAGAAAAATCACTGAACCGTGAAATAAGGTCATATTGACCTAGGACTACTTTAGGGTCAAAGGTCTTGTCATACGCAAACATAGTGTCAAAGAAGTTTGTTCATAAACTACTTGAGTGCCGAGATATAAGGCAAAGTCACTGAACCGTGAAATTAGGTCATAGTGACCTATAAGTATATTGGGGTCAAAGGTCTGGTCATAATCACTCATAATCTGAAAAAAGTTTGAAAATATTCCAATTGAGTGTCAAGATGTAAGGCAAAATCACTGAACCGTGAAACTAGGTCACAGTGACCTAAGACTACTTCAGGGTCAAAGGTCTTGTCATACGCAAGCATACTTTGAAAGAAGTTTGTTCATAAATCATTTGAGTACCGAGTTATAAGGCAAAATCACTGAACCGTGAAATTAGGTCACAGTGACCTATAAGTATATTGGGGTCAAAGGTCTGGTCATACTCACTCATAATCTGTAAAAAGTATGAAAATATACTAATTGAGTGTCAAGATATAAGGCAAAATCACTGAACCGTGAAATTAGGTCACATTGACCTAGGACTAATTCAGGGTCAAAGGTCTTGTCATACGCAAACATACTTTGAAAGAAGTTTGTTCATACACGTATGGTCGAAAAGGTTCGAAAATAGCCTTCATATCAGTGTCATATTTTGTCAATCCATTGATCGATATTTCACCTTGATGCGTGCTCGGTTGTCATTGAGTACATCATTGTATTATTTTCATTGGACGATAGCTCCGCCTAAGTAGTAAGCCACACCTTCCATATACCCTTACAAGTATTGATTCAATTACACACTTTATGAATTACTTTGGTTTGGAAACAATCATGTCGCATAATAAACATAAATTAAATAAGCGTAAACGGGATTATGCATGCGGAAAAGAATTATCTAATGACTTATTGGTGATCTAGAGCAGGATTATCATGGAAACAAAAGCACATCCCAGGTTGATCGTGGTGCTTTTTCAGCGGTTGCAAACACATATAAAGTGAGTGTTTCCACTGTAACGCTGCACTGGAAGAGATTTTGTTTCGGGAAAGAACCAAAACAACCTGTCGGTCGACACAGATCAGTAACCGACTTGACTATATCAAATATCGCAAACAATGAAACCGTCAGCTGCTTTACATGCAGACTTGATGCAGGTGTCTACGTCAAATATAGGACCTCGAACTGTTCGTCGAGCTGTTAGATCATACATGTCTGAGCCATGGACGCGTAAGAGAATAAAAACAATGGCAGTGGAGAGACTGACATAAAATAACCTTGTGTACACTGAAACCTACATGGACTTATTAAACAGTGTAGATCCATATAAACTCCAGTTTATGGATGAGTCTGGCTTTCGCCTTCCTGAAGTAGGAAATCCGCTATACGGGCATGCGCCTAAAGGACAGGATGCTGTTGAAGTAACCCGTTATCATTCCATCCCAAATGCCACCTTACACTTACTTGCAGGTATCGTATGTTGTGTACGTGCTTTTTTCTTTACATGCGCGTTTTAACAACACAGAGTGGCTTGAACATGGAGAAATACCTTGCTAGACTACCCAGACTCATCACTGCCCTGGTGAAGTAGCAAATGACATCATTATAACGTCTGATCAACGTCGCCATAGACGTTGATTTGACGTCATAATGTGCCTGCTTGGTTATCATTTCGTCGTATCACAAGTTTACAATTACATTAGATTCAGAATCGGAATTTTCTGCAAAACATGTAGCCGATGGTTATTTCGCCACCTGCGTGTACCTTTTACATAGCTTTGGAAAACCTACTGTTGCATTGTGTAATTTGAACCTACTGTTTGGGTGTATTTTTGCACTTTATATAGTGTGTAACTTTGTTTCTCGATGATTTGATCCTGTTATACATGTACAACCTGTAGTAAAATTACTATTATCACGGTGTACAATATGTACAAATAGTACTACCTGCGCTGTAAACCAAGACAGAGTCGTATACAATGCACGTAATAGTCTGCTGTCGACCGAGTCCATCGACCGCCGCAACGATCGACAGCAATAATTCGGTCGACAACCAGTTCACTAGTATCATTTATTGTTATGACTCGGTCGACAGCCTTAATTCTCGGTCGACAGTCCTATATGCAGTATCGACTCGGTAGACCGCACATGTAGTGATTTTGATTGTACCTTCGTGATAGTTGGTTTGCAGTTTCACGGGCATCACTCAACATTACCATTGAAGAATGTCCTAAGTGTTTTTGCTTCAATTAAAAAAGCTGTACCAATTAAAATTTTCAAATAGGTCCGTGTAAAACTCGTTTCAACTCTTTTGACAGGATTGCAGGGAGCAACACATTACAAAGTTACAGAAGGGGCGTCAGATTCTTACACTTTCGTCAGTTTCATCGCAGAATGTGTGGAAACAGTGACAGATTATGGTACTCAAGCACTGAAGCCGGGAGACATTTTGGTGGTTGATAACGCACCGATTCACCATTCTGAGCTAGCGCGGATACTGAAACAGTGGTTGTCGCAACAGGGCATTGATGCGGTGTTCACACCCAAAGAATCCGATAGAGGGCTGCTTTAGTCAGATCAAAAGCATACTTCGTCGCCCTAGTTATGGGAATATTTTACACAGTAACTTGCATGCTGCAATTTATTTAGCAACAAAAAAGACATGCATGCGTATTTCCGACATACTGTGTTCTTGAACTGTTAAATGCACGATCTGAAGCGAGGCTATCGCACGTTTAATGGTCTCACGTCTAATGTTCTATTACTGTCGTACGAAAGTGTGGCATGTTGGACTTATTTTAACATTATAAAGCCGTCCTGTCAGACGGTTTATGTTATCTTGACATATATTATATGGACGAAATCGTATTGTAAAGCTGAATTACAAAGAATCCCTTCATACTTGTTCTGTTCTACCCATTTAACAACAGATCACTGACAGAGTAGAATTTAATGACGTCGACATAAAAATAGCGAGTCGCGTCACGAAAACAAACATTCTGCCGCTGATCAGAACTTTTGTTTTCACTCAATAAATCCAACTATCGCTCTTCTTTCTAAATCCGAAATCGTATTTTGTGACTGTACAGCCCGGTTTGTGTCAGATCTGATCAGAAACTACAATGTTGGTTCTCTCATGACAGGGTTCAAACGGAGTCACCCGTCAATATTTAATTATTTCAATAATAATTAAGTAGCATCATGAGAAATCAAACAATCTGCATATGCGAGAAAGACGCGGACAGATCAGCTGTTTCTGCGCAGCTGATCAGTGTTTTTTTTCTTCTATATATACGGCACAAAGCCTCTTCTTTTCATATCCGAAATTCTAAATCTCTAGGCATCTGTGGCTGTACAGTCCGGTTTATGTTGGAGATGGTCGGAAACTATGCGCATTTGTTTGTTGTTTGCCAGCTAAAACTAGTCTGCTCAAAATTTCCTTTAAGTAAGTATTTTGATTTTTCTAGCAATTACGTACAGTAGACCGTCTTATTACTCTTTCGTGGAAATTTGGTTATTCAATGTAGTCATATACTGATTGAAAACTGCTTAGCCAGCGTTTCTGATTGCATATTGTCTCCGATTCGCCACAATATGTGACATTGGTTTAACCAAACTTGCACAGAAAGATTGTTTTGAGAAGACTTATATAAATTTAATTAGAAAACACTGTGAATATTTAACTTCTTTGAACGAACGTTGTAACCTGTACTCGTGTTTTAATGTGAATTCCAGTTTTTTTGTTCCCATACCGCCCGGAGCGCGGTGGCGGTGGAGCAGTGGTAGAGTGTCGGGCTTTGGAGGGGGACCAATCCTCACCGCCGGCATCGGCAAAGCACATTTACTTCCCATAATACTGGTTAAATTGCTCCGTCTTTGGATGACTGAAAATTGTTGTCTGGGGCGTAAAGTCTGTTCAAACAAAACTTGGCAGGGTGTAACACACTAGAGATACAAGATACGTTGCCTGGAGCACGACACATTTTACTCATCACGAAAAGTATTGCTGATACTACTATAGTATTGCTGGTTTACAGAAAAAATGTTGACTGTGCCATGCAATTGTATACAGATACACATTCTTATCTCTAATTATAATCTTTCCACTGAACTGAATAATAAATATTTTGTATGACCGTAATCAGAGTACTAGTGGGCGGAGCTTATAGTTGATTTGCCAATGACTGTCAGATAAACTGACAACCGTTCTCGCATCAAGGTAAAATTACTGCTTATCGATTGAGTAAAGTCCATGCAGTTGTCAAAGCTATTTTCGAGCATTTCAGTCCACACGTGTAAACCATTTGAGAACCGAGATATAAGGCAAAATCACTGAACCATGAAAGTATGTCACAGTGACCTATAAGTATATTGGGGTCAAAGGTCTGGTCATACTCACTCATAATCTGAAAAAAGTATGAAAATATACTAATTGAGGGTCAAGATATAAGGCAAAATCACTGAACCGTGAAATTAGGTCACAGTGACCTATAAGTATATTGGGGTCAAAGGCCTGGTCGTACTCACTCATAATCTGAAAGAAGTAAGAAAATATACTAATTTAGTGTCAAGATATAAGGCAAAATCACTGAACCATGGAAAGTAGGTCAACCGACCCTTACCGTCATGACACACAAGTCAGTGTCACAAAGTCAAAAGATGAACGACCAACCATCTTCCTAAGTTGTTTCTATTAAGAAATAAAAAGAAAAAAAATTCGGGGAGTTCTAGATTTTGACCTCTAGCCCCGCCCCCCTGACTCCGACCCAGAGGTCCGATGTCATGGAACCTAAAGTGTATGAAGTATGAATGCTTTATGATAAGTTGTTGTCAAGATATGGACTCCTTGTAAAAGTTACATAGCAGTACATCTATTTTTTACAGTGTTCTAGTTTTTAACCTCCAGCCCCACCCCCCAGGCATGGTCCGAGAGACCCTATGCCATGAAATGAAACTCAACCCTACAGGGTACCTATGGTTCGAGTATGAAAGCCCTCTGATAAAAAGTTTTCAAGATATAGACTTCTAGAATACTATATCACAGAAAAGCCATTATTATTAATGGTGTTCTAGATTTTAACCTCTAGCCCCACCCCCTGGCATGGACCCAGCGATCTGATGCCATGGAATGAAAGCCGACCCTACAGGGTGTCAATGGCCCAAGTATCAATGCTTTCTGATGAGTGGTTGTCAAGATATGGACTTCTAGAAAACTTTAACACAAGAATTGCCATTTTTGAAGGTGTTCTAGATTTTAACCTCCAGCCCCACCCCCTGGTCTGGACCCAGGGGCCCGATGCCATGGAATGAAAGCTAACCCTACAGGGTATCTATGGTCCAAGTATGAATGCTTTCTGATGAGTGGCTGTCAAGATATGGACTTCTAGAAAACTTTAACGCAAGTGTGACGCGCATCTATTTTTTACAGTGTTCTAGTTTTTAACCTCCAGCCCCACCCCCCAGGCATGGTCCGAGAGACCCTATGCCATGAAATGAAACTCAACCCTACAGGGTACCTATGGTCCGAGTATGAAAGCCCTCTGATAAAAAGTTTTCAAGATATAGACTTCTAGAATACTATATCACAGAAAAGCCATTATTATTAATGGTGTTCTAGATTTTAACCTCTAGCCCCACCCCCTGGCATGGACCCAGCGATCTGATGATATGGAATGAAAGCCGACCCTACAGGGTGTCAATGGCCCAAGTATCAATGCTTTCTGATGAGTGGTTGTCAAGATATGGACTTCTAGAAAACTTTAACACAAGAATTGCCATTTTTGAAGGTGTTCTAGATTTTAACCTCCAGCCCCACCCCCTGGTCTGGACCCAGGGGCCCGATGCCATGGAATGAAAGCTAACCCTACAGGGTATCTATGGTCCAAGTATGAATGCTTTCTGATGAGTGGTTGTCAAGATATGGACTTCTAGAAAACTTTAACGCAAGTGTGACGCGCACGCGCACGCGCACGGGAACGCGCACGGGAACGCGCACGGGAACGGGAACGGGAACGTGGACGACCGGGGTGACTGCAATAGCTCTATGCACTGCGTGCAGTCGAGCTAAAAATCCATAATTTTCACTTTTTCTCAAGTAAAAGCCTAAGTTTACAAAATTGACCTTGCCGTAAAATAGGTCAAGGTCATGCTAGGGTCATCATTTGATCAAACTATGATGGGCTATAGTCCCAAATACTACATACCAAGTTTCGTGAAAATCGGCCTTACGGCTCATGAGGAGAAGATTTTTGAGTGTTTTTTACCATATATGGGCATGGCGGCCATCTTGGTCATGTGACCTGAATTTCACTTTGATTGGCCAAGCGGTTTCAGAGAAGAAGATCTTTGAAAAGTGTGTATGGACGACAGACCCTCTAAGGTCAAGAGATGACCTTGATCTAAATTAATCATCACATACCTTCATCTACTCCAATAGTTGTTTTCATCTACCACTTTTCAGGCCTCAGGCTGCAATAGTTTTCAAAAAATCCATAGTTTTCACTTTTTCCCATGTAAAAGCCTATGTTTCCAACTTTCACCTTGCCATAAAATAGGTCAAGGTCATCCAAGGGTCATCATTTTATCAAACTATGATTGGTTGAAGTCCCCGATGCTACATACCAAGTTTCGTGGAAATCGGCCCACTGGTTATGGAGAAGATTTTTGAAGTGTTTTTGGGCATAAAATTGCGGCCATCTTGGTCATGTGACCCAGATCTCGCGATCAAACTTCAGTTCCCCCTACCCATGGATGCTCCACATAAAATTTCACTTTGATTGGCCAAGCGGTTTCAGAGAAGAAGATCTCTGAAATTGTGGACGCCGGACACCGGACGGACGCCGGATCATAGCCATCCTATAAGCTCACCTTGTGAGCTAATAAAAAACACACCAATACTGACAAATTTTATGCAAATGGAAAATATAGTAAGTCTGAGATATGAACACTTGAGGGTTGTAGCAGGTTAAACACATTTTTAAATCATATCAATGGTCACTTCATACTAATTTCTGTTTCATAAAATTGAAACGACTGTCCCCTGGTTGTGTTGGAAGAAGATCTATTCTTGATTCCAACAGCAATCTATAAGTCACAAACCAGCATCCTACGGCTAAAAAGGCAGCTGCTACCTTCTGTGTCAAAGTGTGGAATCTGTATATAACTGATATTATTAGCATGAACTCACAGAAGACAGTCCAAATGGCTAAAAGAACGATCACAGCTTTTATATAAGGCGTGAGTGCTTTGTATGAAATTCTTGCTTGAGAAATCTCTCGTTCAGTTAAATTTCTTTTAGCTGATAAATCATCTTCTTGTAGTAGGGATTCCAGATTATTCCAAAATTTGAAGCTTTTAACCTCTTCAGAAATTGTTAGAAGGTTCAGCACGAGTAGAAAAACATGTCCAGAAATGTCAAATCCTAGCCAGATTTTCCCTGCTTTCACACAGTCACGTTTTTGTGTAAGGCTTTTAGCTGAACATACACCCACTACTGAGTCAATGTACATAAATGTTTTTGTAAGAGCAAGCCACCAAACTGTTGAGAGGATCAGTCTTGTTAGATGTTTTCGCACCACGATTCTCCAATCTCCGCAGGTATACACAAAGCTGGTCAGAAAAATATAACCGAAGAGCAGCACAAATGTCCATCCATAGCCAAAGCCAACAAAAACTCTATTCAGAAGATTTCTTTTCTCAGAGAAATAGGTACTTGGCACTGCAAACACGTCAGATATGACTGAGCCAATCAAAACGCCACACATGTAAATTCCAATTTTCACTGCTGTATCCGCATGCAGTATTCTCTTGCACATAGACATGACAAGAAGCAAGAAGAAATGTCCAACATGGGTAGGCTCAGGCAATGATTTCTTCCCAGCCTTCGCATTTAAATTAGTTTTTGAATTCGATGATCGTTTTGACGTTCTTCTGTCTGCCATTTTGACCAAATATGATCATGTGATTAAACAACTATTACCTCGATTATCGTGTTTTATGTGTTTCGTCATCAAAGGTTATTTCGGCTCTGGCCCTTGCTTTATAACCACCGTGGAAGACTTCAGAAAGCGTTCCGGGGATACTAAGTGTGAAAGGGGATTAACTGTGACAAAGAATAATTCAAGTGGGTGAAATAAGTGTGTACAGTGAAATTAAACAAAAGTGTTTATCGATAGTTAAAAGCTAAACAATTAATGCTGGTGATTAAAGGTGCAATGTCTGTCATTTTGATAATTTTTTGCAACTAAGCAGATTTCAGTACATTACCACAATACTGATAAATGGCAAGTAGAAAAAAAATGATACCCGGAGAAATTCCAGTGTGTGTGTGTGTGGGGGGGGGGGAGATTCTCCCATATTAAAGCAGTACGGGTATGTGCCGCGGTAAAGCCCCCCTTTTTTGACTTTTATTAGCTCTGAAAGCACCTACTTTTTCAAGTCGATCAGCTCTAAAAGCATCCACTTTTTCTGAATGCTCCCATTTTCCCCAGCTCGATCAGCTCTAAAGGTACAAATTTAACCGTTCTTTTAGCTCTGAAAGCACCCGCTTTTGATCACTTTTCAGTTTCAGCTCCGTACGCCCCCCCCCCTTTTTATCCTTGGGCGGCACATACATACCCATTTTATATGTGAGTACCCCCCCCCCCCACCCCCACCGGGGAGAAATTCCATTTTTTGGAGCATTTCTTTCCAGATTTGACTTATTTGCGTCCCTCCATTAAGTCTCTGCACAGGTAATGACATGCTCCATTTAGTCATTTTATTCACATGAATGCACCCATAACTTTACCCTCTACCTATTTCGATTATGCTATTCATGTTTCTTTTCATATTTTACACGGTAACATACAGTTAAAATCTTATCCGGCCGAAAAACAAGTGAAAATTAGGGCAAAAATGTTAATTACAAATTATAGCTTTTAGAAAATCTTGGACAAATAAACAATACTTTGACATCAAAATTTTTAACAATGTTTATAAAAGAGAATTTTCTGAGTTGGTTTTAAGCTAAATATAATGTTCTGGGATGAATGCCATATAAATTCAATGAATTTAAAGGGGTCAAAATGACAGACCTAGTAGCTTTTAGGGGATACATGTGTAACCTGCATGACCTGGTTTACTCACTACTTATTATAAGTTAACTGTGTCACTGTGGACAACAATCATGTCGGTTAATGTCAACAAGTCAATAGGGGCATTCATGCATTTCATTATTCGTGCTACATACATACTGTATCGAATTGTTTCAGGAACTCGACAATATCTCATAGCATAATGCTCATGCTATAATATTAGCAGAAAATATATACGGAGAAAGTGAAATACCTTTGAACTTTAGGGAGCCCTGCGAAACCCAAAATTGTTAATGCAACTTCCTCTAGATGGAGCCTTCTATGTTGGGCTGCTGAATCTTTATTTATTTTGAATGTGCATGTATTTTCATTCAACCACAGGGAGCAACCACATTGAATGGTATAATTGTCTCTTTTTAGCATCTAAGCTACCTTCATCAAAGAGTATATTCAGCTATTACAGTTTGAACATGTTTCCACTAAACAGAATTGTTAAGACATAAGGCAATTTCATTAAAAGTCGTAGAATATAAAAGTATACATGTAAATATTTACTCTCATAGAATTTTTCAAGTATCTCTGTATGAATAGCAAAGCATAGGCTTCTTAAAGCTATCCGATGTATGCATGATCAAATTTATTTCATAGGATGGAGTTCTAATACTTGACCACAATTATCTGCTGGTTTCCAGCTTACACAATCTTACATACTGTCTTACTTTCGTTGATGCCTTGTATGGTCTCTAGACTCTTGGGCCCTCTCATGTCTTCTTTCATTTAACTGGTGATGTCTGTGGCGAACACAAAACAAGAACTGGAAGTTTCAATATTTATTTCCTACGCCACATAAAACATACTACTTCTAATTAATTTTCACTGTTACATGTTTCTTATTACTGTGTCTATCTTACTTGGTAACCAAAGTTATTAAACCTTACGTAACGTCATTATGACGTTAAGTCTTTAGACATCAAACTATTTATAACTAATTGGTTGTCAATTAACTTACACGTAATTTAGAATCAAACTTGTTCAATGTTCATTGCTCCCTAACTGTTAAGACCAATGCAGATAATACATATTTAAAATCTCAATGAATAAGTTTAAACATATATAGCAAAGCAAATATAATATTCGCGAACATTTCGCGACACTCCCACCAGGACAAATAAATTGTCTCATTACTGTTCTTTAGTCCTTTGCTTGGCCCTTCATAGTACATGTAATAGTTTCTATTATTTTCGGTTATACAGTTGGTAAATCTTATGCACATTTGCAGTCTTGATTTGCCAGGACGTTTCCCCAGAATTGGACCTCTCCCTAGACTAAGCACTCTAATGCTTAAATCGTTTTTGAACCGTGGGCCTCTCCTTGGCTGTATTCCGTCCCTTTCACCCATTTTTCCTCTCCAGTTTGCCGTGGGCCTGTTTTTAGACTGGAATTTTACCATAGCCTTGTGCCGTTTCATAGCCTCGTGTTTCTTCCTTATAAGACCATGTTTTGGTTTTCTAGGTTTAGATTTCCTTTTAGACTTTAGTCCCTTTCTATAATTGAATTTCAACATAGTGTTAGACTTCTTGCAAGAATTACATCCTTTTCTAGCTCTCTGTCCTTTTACAGACCTTGATCCGTTTAAAACCATTTGCCTCTTCCTGGGCTTAGATCTCTGTCTGTCCTTTGGTCTCATTTTAGACTTATCGCTTTCAAGCCTGTGTTTTCTTCCTATACTCTGTTTTCTTCCTAGCCTTGGGCCACCTCCCAGATTAAGATCGACCTTATGTGCCGAGACTCTTCCAAGACTTAGATTATTACCTGGCGTAGGACCCCCTCCTAGACCTTGATCTCCGCCAGGTTTTAGGTTACTTCCTAACCTGAGATCTCTTCCAAGCCTTGAGCCTCTGTCCAGATTTTGATCCTTTTCTATTGTTGGGCCCCCGCATGAACTAATGTACTTTCCTAGCATAGAATCCCCTTCTAGACTTTGTTGTTCACTTATCTGTGTGCTAGAAAGATCCGTCTTTGGTGATATTGCCCCTGCCTGTTTTTTCCCAATCAGTTATTGCAGCTGAGTCGTGAAATGCACAATTTTGTCTAAATTACAGCCAGGCGATGTGAGAGAAGGGATGTTTGCCTTAGATGAATTATGTTCTTGAAGAAGGATTTTTAGATCTACCAATTCATCTCTACAGTCCATCACCGTTGAGATGTATTCCCAGTCATCTTTGATCAGATCTATAATCTCAGCTTCTCCTTCTTGTCCCTCTACCACTATTGACATCTTTTTGCCAACATCTTCCAGTTTCTGTAGCAATTCATCTAGTGTTTTTATACAATTATTCACCTTCATTAATTTAGCTTTAATCTCACCTTCTGATCTGTCTTCTTGCAGCAGACATTCTCCATTTGCCAACTGTGTATCCAATAAATGTCTATACTGTGCCCTGTTTTCAAGAAGGAAATTGATAGACATTCTTCTAGTAGATTTATATTTTCAAATGTATCTGTTTAAACATCCCTGGTTCCTTTCCCGGGTTCCGGCGCCAATTTATGTGGCGAACACAAAACAAGAACTGGAAGTTTCAATATTTATTTCCTACGCCACATAAAACATACTACTTCTAATTAATTTTCACTGTTACATGTTTCTTCTTACTGTGTCTATCTTACTTGGTAACCAAAGTTATTAAACCTTACGTAACGTCATTATGATTAAACCTTACGTAACGTCATTATGACGTTAAGTCTTTAGACATCAAACTATTTATAACTAATTGGTTGTCAATTAACTTACACGTAATTTAGAATCAAACTTGTTCAATGTTCATTGCTCCCTAACTGTTAAGACCAATGCAGATAATACATATTTAAAATCTCAATGAATAAGTTTAAACATATATAGCAAAGCAAATATAATATTCGCGAACATTTCGCGACAATGTCTAGCATGCGCAAATGGATATGTATAACAGTCTGGCTCATATTTGGTATTTTTGTTTTTCCAGAACGTGTTTAGTCTACTTTTGAACTGATACCACATCCTCTGGCAAACTGTTCCAGTCGTCTATTACTGTTAGTGAGAAGAAATACTGTCTTATATACAGTCTATACAGTCTGAATTGCCGTTTGAACAGTTTTTCGCGTATTGGCCCTGGTTCTTTAATTTTTTTTTGCATGCGGAATAATTTATCCTTGTCACATTTGTCTTTACCTTTAAGGATCTTAAAACTTTGATCAGGCCAGCTCTAGATCAATAATCAATATTGGATATAAAAGTAACCGCCACCCCTTCCCCCGAGAAAAAAAATATTCCAATAGGGGGGGGGGGGGTATCTGTATTTACAATATTGATTTCGGTAAGCTTGGAACCAGTAGACAATGCAAAAATGGCGTATGAGTGTAACAGTTAAAACGGCTAATTTCTTGCTGAATGTAGATCTAAAATATCATAGATGCTTATGTGTAACATCTTCATCGCCAATTTGACACAGGGGAACTTAATATTTTTGATTGTGTGTTGTGCAGATCCACCTAATGGCAATCAACCAGACTTCAGTGTGTTGTCCCCGTCCATCGGTGCCTGGAGAAATAGATGTGCTGCTTGTGCATTCAAAGCTTATTATTCACTGGCTGACCGACTGATTGCTGGTTTTAAATGGCTCTGCCCAGGGAAAGTGGTTGTCAAACCTTCTTTAGATATAAGCCTGGTTTACTCTATGACATTGACTTGCTCTACTTGCAACCGACAGTTTAGAGCCAGAATTGGCCTAGTCAGCCATCAAAGAACTCACCAACACACATCAGCACTATTCAAGAAATAATGATGGTCTTTCTCATTAGTGAGAGACGAACTATCACGTGGATGACTATTATTTGAATCACATTTTGAATGTCGTGCCACCCCAACTGTTTGGAGAAAGTCCCAATAAGAAAAAGGCAACGTCCCGACATTACCATAACGGTTGACTAGGACAGAGATATATACTATACATAAAAGAATTACTATATGCTGTCATAAAAGTAAGCATGTCATAAAAGAATTACTATATGTTGTTCATGCTATCAATAGATATGTTACTTGTTTAACGTCCCGGCCAACATTTTTTTTAATCTTGACAGGACAGAGCTGTCAGTTTCTGTGTATGAAAACATGCTTAGGTTTTAAATCATAAAATGTACCTTGCACCAGTGAGTGACAGTTTGACCAGCCCCGCAGTATGATGCTTTACCACTTGGGCAGTGTGAGCATTCGGATACGCTACTGACATTTTTTCATACTAAGCATTGTGTTTTGTACGCTCGTTTGCAGTCCATGTAAACATGGTAAATGCCCCTTTTTAAGGTACTGTACAGTACTTTCCATATGTACAATCACCGTGGCAGTTAAAATGGTAATTCAAGAATCAACAAAGCAAACTGACAATTTTATATTTATTTCAAACCTTATAATTCAAAAGAAAGTCCAGTTTCATTGAAATATACATAAACATGTATCAGTAAGAACTATGAGAATCAAGAAACAACTGACACAGCTGAGAACGAACAAACAAGACTAGTATTTAAACACCTGCCAGGGAACATCTTTCCAAGGACCATTCCAACTGGTGGAAAGTTGTTCCTTGACATGCTTTTAATATTACCTATTGTTTAATATTGATTTCATTCAAGGTACAAATTTAACCGTTCTTTCAGCTCTGAACGCACCCACTTTTCAGTTTGATCAGCTCTGTAAGCTCCCTTCTTTTTAACCTAGGGCGGCAGTCCATCTTATATGTGAGTAACTCCCCCCCCCCCCCCCCCCCAACGATTTATGGTCGATTCGCGACCTTCCTGTTCGCACCCTATACCTGTTCGCTACCTAACCAGTTCGCTACCAACACTTTCTCGCTACCTGTACATGTTCGCTACCAGACATTTTCGCCACCTGACATTTTCGCTACCTGATTTTCTAAAATGTAAATAATAGGTAATAGAAGTGATAGTGAAGTCATATAGATCTATATTATATTTAATTTTGTTTCATGAAAATTTGTACAACAGAAATTTTATAAACTATATTCATTAATATGGTTTAATACACATATAAATAATGATCGGTGGAGCCTAAAAGGGTAATTAGAGGTGACAATTACAACACAATTTACAACACAATGTAGACAATTACAATTATCATTTTAATGTTTCTACTATTTTCATAGACAGTTTAAAGATAAAATCCTGAGACTCATGAAATTTTCAGCTTAAGTGATGAAAAAAATATCTGTATATTGCATGGACCATGTGTTTTTCGTTTTGAAAGGTTCCTTACCTGTGTTGCATTTACGCACACTGGCAATAGATATATATCAACGACAAAACATTTAAACATTAAAATTTATAAGCATTCTAAAATTGAATCATTTAAAAACCATCATTTTAAAATCTAAAAGTCTTGCGTAGGCTACTAATCAACAGTGAAGTTTGGTAGTGAGTGGATAATTAACGGTCATAATTGGCAGGAATCTGTGAGGATCAGTAGTGAGTGAATAGTTAAGGGTCATAATTGGGCGGTAAGCCGCGAAAAACATCGTGATGGCGAACCGACTAGGGTCGATGAGGTGCGAAAAGGTGCGAAAAATACCGAGTAGCAAACGGACCAATGGGAGGTAGCGAACGGACTAAGTGCGAACGAACCAGGTCGCGAAACATCCAGACACCCCCCCAACCACCCCTGGGGGTTATATATGTATGAATTCTCATTTTCTGAAATTAACAAAAATGGTGTGTTTTTTCTCTCGATTTTCCCAAAAATGACTTTTTATCAGGTGTTTTCCTGCAATGTTTTCACAATGTTAAACGAACATGTGAAAATTATTATAGACAAATTTTATCTATCTATCTTCATATACTGAGTCGATCAATTTCTGATCATCATCAGTTTTAAGCTCCTTTTAGCCACAATTTAGCTAAATTCAGTTCAGAAGCTAACATCTAGGATGTCCTGAGCCTGCTGTAAAATCATTTGTCATTTTTTCTTTCAAAATGTAACTTTTTCATCTTATTTGCAATGCCAAACAAGGTGTAGAAAATATCGCCATTTTAAATTCAAAAGCGCGAAAAGTTGTGAAAAACAGCTGCTTAATTCGGACGATTTGACCCTGTCAAAAATACCCAAACAGTATCAAAGGGCAATAAAACGATTTGTAAGACATTGTTCTTTAAGAATATTGATGATGTTTATCAAAAAAAGTCATTCATGGAAGCCTTATAATGAAAAATAAAACGCATCGTTTTGAGATCGGACGGAACAGATTTTCCTAAAATTACAAAAATAGTCAATATTTATACGATCATAACCCAAACGCAGTCACGCGCTGAGTGCTAATTTACAAATAAAACGACTTTTACATCTTTCTTCTTTCATATTTTGTTGATTAAAAATTACCTAGCCTATTAATAACAACGCGTTGCAGTAAAAAAGTACCGACTATTTTACTTTTGGTCGCCATTTTGAAACCTTCAACAAGGATTGCATCGTTTTATCAACGTAAAATACACGAGTAAAAACCCAATAAGAATGAATACAACAAATTTCAAAATCTGGTTCATAAATGAAAGATAAAATGCTTTCCATTTCTTTAGGACTAAAATATTGCTTCATCAGATGTATAAAATCGCCGATGGAAGTTGATTTTTATAGCGTCGAAATTGTCTTCGTTTAGAGTAAACAAGGATAGCTTTTAAAAAAGCTAGTGTCGCCCGTTTTCTCTGTTATTTAGATCTAGACCACCATCATTTAGTCCTGGATTGCGTAAGAATGAATGGTTATTCAGCTTAATTAACATGTGGATCAACTGTCTAACCTACATCGCGTTTCACTTTTATACCTCGTTCACTCCATTTGTGTCGAGGGGTGTCATGGGACATCAACGGAAATGTTCTATTGAACATCCTGCCTGATCAAAATACAGAAACCGAAATTTTGTGCTCAGGAGACGAGACGCCTTGTAAAACGAATGCGTACACTCATAATTGCTAAATCAAGTCCACCCACAGCAAAGCAAACTCCCCAACAGTGCCAACACCTCCGGTTTGGAGTTTGACAGCAAAGAATACCGAACCAGTTTTAAGACCAAAGATATGATTGGTCGAAATAGATCTAGCCAATCACTTTCTGCCTTTCAATGATCAGTTCCTGTCGGTAAAACGTTGCTGGTTTCCCGCTTAGTCAAATTACATGTAAAATATTTCGAGAACCATACACATTTTCGTATTTGGATTCTGTCGGTTTTCTTCCCTGTTTCTTTGGGAAAATCCTACCGTATATGTCACCCGTTGTGACGGGCGACAAAAAACAAAATGGCGGAAGTAGGTGGAGCCACAGGTAGAGGCGCGTCAATCAAAAGTGACCGCTAGGTGGACTTTCTTATCTCTTCATCTTTATCTCAGACTAGGACAATAAGCAACAAATGTGACTGGCAATACAAATAGACACACGCTATATTATGTATAAAACTGAAAAGCTGAAAAGTGATAAATGAGAGCTCAAAACCCATAAACGGTGTGGTATTAGCTCTGTAAAGAAATGGAGTAACTGTTCAAAAACTGAAAACCGATACAGAGTCCCTAATCGAGATGGTGTCGAGATGAACCGGAACCATTGGAACGGATGCCTGAACTTGGCCGCCGGAAGTTTATCACACAATTAAGTAGGCCGCCGGAAATTGCGTATTGAGGTCAAGTTTGAAGAACGGATAAATATGTGCAACGAATGAATAATTGGTTTTATTGAGCGTTTAGTTAGCAATATAAATGTATAAGTATTTTATTCCTTTAATATTATGATATGATTAGCGAGCTGGCCAAGCTATATAAAACACGATCGTTTAAGGATCTTTAATCATAATAATGATAATGTTGATAATCTATTTATCAGTTTTATCTGCAAATTTTATCTGCAAATTTTATCTGCAAATTTTATCAATAGGTAGATTGATTAAATGGAACTATATAGGCTATATACTCGGCTTTATGCGGGGATTAAACTTCGATCTATGCAATCATCGAGTGGGAGATAACTCTGTTGATAGATCATACCTTGTGCATCAGACATTGGCGAATCAAACTCGACAATTGAGAATCAGATATTACGAAAGAAAATCATATTTAAAATGTGAATTTTTGTACATCAACTGATGCGATTATAATTACGAAATCAAACAAATTGTCATGTTTATATACATCTATACAAGTAGGTTTGTATATATATTTTATGTATGTTTTATGATTTACATGTAGGACCAAAATTTCATGTTTGTACTTAATATGTAATTCTCTCAAAATAAAGACACATTATTATTATTATTATTATTATTATTATTATTATTATTATTATCCTGGTCGGCAATCACACAGGCAACGATAAAAGCAATTACAACCGAACGTCAAGACAAGAACAACAGTGGTCGATGCTCAAGCCGCCGTAGACGGAATATTTCCATCGGTATTCCGTTCCATACACATAGGAAAGTGGAACGAGGTGCCGAAGTGGAGCGGAGTGACAGTTAGCCAGCTGATCTAACGCCACCGGGGATGAATACCCTTGAAATTTTATAGCCAATTTAATGCTCAGTGCTTCAAACTAGTACCGACATTGTCAAGTTTTCCTTGCTCTTGAAGTCCCGGTCAACTATATTTCAGTCAATTTTGGACGACGCCACCGTATCCGGGATACTGAAGTCAGTACTATGGAAGCTCAAAGGATATTACAATAAGATAAGAAAGAAAGAAATAGATCTAGATTTTGATTTTTATTTTATTTGATTAGTAGATTTGAATTTAACGCGGACATTTTTTCAGTGTATCTAGAGTACAATAAGTATGTAGAGTTAATTCAAGGAGAAGCCACGCGCATTTGCTTAGAACTGCACAAAGTTCGACACAATCGCTATTCAAGGCATCTAGTGTACGCACTGGACCTGGTCCTTTAACCTTTAACAAAATATGAAAACACACATAACAGCACAAAACTTCAACGCCAAAACATATAACAATGCATTAGAAACACAGCAAAAATACTGCCTTCGAACGATCAGTAATATAAAATTACTCGGGGCTTAAACCGGTTCTACAGGACCCAAACCTCGCCCTCAGCTTGTGCTGTGGTTCAATTATACACAGATATAAACAAGAAATAAGGTAAATCATGTAAACAAACTATAATGCATACTAGCAAGTTTCACTTTTTCCCATTATAGTTTATGGGAAGCATAAGTTGCCATAGCAACCAGAGTTAGCGATCAGAACAAAAATATTCGTTTCCCCCAACTCACTCTAGATGCTGCATGTGTAATATGAAAACTGTTGGCCTTCCGGGTTCAAGTGTCATCCCTATATTAGCAAATACACATTAAATTATTGGTCGTCGAAATCACTGTGGCATAACTCGCTAATATGGATTTCAACATTTCGTGAATTTCGGTCACAACAATTTCACGAAGGACACAACTTATTCTCGAATTACCTGGATGAAGATGTACCTGCTATGTTTGAAGCCACGCTTTGAAGTGATTAGGGTGAAATCTAAACTGAAATAGTTCCATATGCCTTGGCGAGACATATGGGTGAATGACTATGTACTTTTTATGTTTGGGGAAGCTAATTAAAGATACGCATTCTCATTTTTCTAACAAAATTAGGTGTTTTCCTAGTTTAATTTCCAATCCAGTAAAAGTTTCCTTTTGCACCAGAATTTGGGCATGCTATATGTATAAAAGGATACCTTAAGAACTTCTTGGTATAAATAGATTGAAACTTCTGTAACAATAGAGTCTGTAATACACCGAGAATCCCATGTACCAAGTCAGCTAGTGGACACAACTATTTCAGGAGTGAGCCATGAGAAAGCTACAAACATTTCTTGAGTCAGTCATAACTGTTTCTTGAGCCAGTCACAACTGTTTCTTGAGCAATACAAAGTATTTAGAATACAAGTTTCAACATTTGTACACATAAAGCACTGGAAATAGACAGTGCGTACAGTTTGAACCGATACAGGCATAGTACAAGCCATGATCGTGATAAGCACAGAAGATTTATAATTAAGAACATCACATAGAACACGACATAACCTTGTTTTGACTTACGAATCATCGCAATATCGTTTTCTTCTATTGTTAATAAGATCCAAACTCTTTAAGAGGAGTGAATTTTCAAAGGAGGAAATAAAAGAATAAATCTACTTAACTTTTGGTGCTCACTTTTTTTTTTTTTTTTTTTTTTTTTTTTTTTTTTTTTTTTTTTTTTCGTTTTAAGGGGCCATACAAGAGCTGAGCAGCCTGTAATAAATATTATATATATTGATCACAGGGCGCTGCGATCTCACGGCTAGGTCTTATCAACCCACCGTGTTCTTGTCAGCGCACCGACAAAGATGATTCCACGGCGTTTCATTTTTAAGTATGGCCTTCTATGCGACCTTATGGTGCTTATCGGCGATGTTTCAAGTATTGTAACAGGCTTACTTGCGATCGTACTGCGCGCACCTCGGCGTTCCAATTTTCCTAGAACGCTACGTATGTGATCGCCGTAACAATGCCGTCCTTATGCGAAAGTGGTTTATATCATTTATAAGCAAACAAACAAACAAACAAAAACGAAAGACAAAACAGAGGACCAATGGTCCTTATATCGCTCACCTGAGATTTTGTCTTTGATGATTGACCTTTGGCTAAGGCCATGTTGGCCAACATAAAGCATAAACTTGACCTCGAATACTCACATAATTATTAACACTATAAACAGCCTGTATCTACCAACTTTCAGATCTTTCTGGCAATATTTGACCTTTCTGTTTAAATTAACTGTTTAATAGGTCAATGTCAACCCAAGGTCATGATTTATATAAACTATGTAGGGCCAGAGCTCCCAATGCTACATACCAAGTTTCAATGAAATCGGTCTACCTATTCCAGAGAAATTTATTTTTAAAGGATTTTACCACATATATGGGCATGGCGGCCATCTTGGTCATGTGACCTGGACCATTTATACAAACTTTGGTTCCCCTTCCTAAGGATAGCACATATAAAATTTGGCCTTGATTGGTGCGGTGGTTTCTGAGAAAATTGAGTTTTAAATATAATATGTAAATGACCTTTGGCCAATGTCAAGAGATGACATTGTCCTTGAATTCTCATAGGACTTCATAAACTCAATAAGTTGTATGTATGTACCAACTTTCAGGTCAAAGGCCACAAAACGTTCTGAAAAATCCAATGTTTCCCATTGAGAAGCCTATGTGACCAATGTTGACTTTGCCATAAAATAGGTCAAGGTCAACCCAAGGTCATGATTTATATAAACTATGATGGGCCAGAGTCCCCGATGCTACATACCAAATTTTATTGAAATCGGTCCAGCAGTTCCAGAGAAAATGATTTTTTAAGGTTTTTACCATATATGGGCATGGCAGCCATCTTGGTCACGTGACCTAGACCATTTATACAAACTTTGATTCCCTCTTCTTAAGGGTACCACATATAAAATTTGGTTTTGATCGGTCTAGTGGTTCCTGAGAAAATTAAGTTTTAAATTTATTATGTAAATGACCTCTGGCCAAGGTCAAGAGATGACCTTGACCTTGAATACTCATATGACTTCATTTAATCAATAAGTTATATGTATCTACCAATTTTCAGGTCACAGGCCAAAAAACTTCCTGAAAAATCCAATATTTTCATTTTTTGTCCATTGAAAAGCCTATGTGACCAAAGTTGATCATGCCGTAAAATAGGTCAGTGTCAACCCAAGGTCATGGTTCATACAAATTATGGTAGGCCAGAGTCCTTAATGCTACATACCAAGTTTCATTGAAATCGGTCCACCGGTTCAAGAGAAGAAGATTTTTTAAGATATTTACCATATATGGGCATGGCGGCCATATTGGTCATGTAACCTGGACCATTTATATAAACTTTAGTTACCCCTTCCCTAAGGATGCTCCACATGAAGTTTGGCATTGATTGGACCAGGGGTTTCAGAGAAGATCTTTGAAAAGTGTGAACAACGACAACGACGACAACGACAGGCGACGGAGCATGGCCATCCTATATAAGCTCACCTTTTGAGCCTTCGACCCAGGTGAGCTAAAAACCCAGAAGACCAATCGTTCTGTGAACTCTCACCTGAGATCTGAGATATATACCAATAAACGTGTTTGACTTTAAAAGTCTATAGCCCCAGGGCAGAGTCAGAATACCCCTTGGGGTTAATTTCTTTTTCAAATTCATAAATATTCCGTCCACTTGCCCATTTCCTAGAAGTTTTTTCCTACTGTGTCATTTTAACAGTTTTCTTTATATGTGAACTATGATGACCTTGACATAAAATCTGTCAAGGTCATCACAGGATCATGATTTCTAGTCTTAATTTTTACATATCAATTTCCGTTGCAATAGGTTCAGCAGTTCCTGTGTAGAAGATTTTTGAAGGGTTTTTACCATATATGGGCATTGTGACCATCTTGGTCATGTGACCTGGTATATTTATATTTATAATTTATGGTATATTTATAATCACATTGGTTCCCCCTTCATACAGATGATTTCTATAAAATTTGACTTTGATTGGCCAAGTGGTTTTAGAGAAGATCTTTGATGTTGGCCTTGCCGTAAAATAGGTCAAGGTCATCCCAGGGTCATGATTTATACACACTTTGTAAAACTCCATTGCCTGATGCTTCATGCCAAGTTTCAAAGCCATAGGCCTTTTGGTTCTGGAGAAGAAGATTTTAAAGTTTTTTGCTGTTTATAGCCATGGCGGCTATCTTGGTCATGTGGCCTGGACCATTTATACAAACTTTGGTTTTCGCTTCCTAAGGATGATCTATATAAAGTTTATAAAGTTTGGCTTTGATTTGCCCAGGGGTTTCAGAGGAGATGTTTAAACATTGTGAACAACGACGACGGACGACAGAGCATGGGTTTACTATAAGCTCACCTTGTGAGCCTAACGGCTCAGGTGAGCCTAAAAGAAAAGAAAAACGAAAAAAAAAAAAAAAAAAAAAAAAAAAAAAAAAAAAAAAAAAAATAGAACTAGAGCATTATTTCTGTATATTTTGCAAACTTTTTTTTGTGAAAACCGATTCTTAATTATTATTGGCGGTAGTGGCATCTAAATTCCTCCATTTTCTGAAAACCAGGAATATCACAATGACTGTCATTCGATACACATAGCAAAAAAAAAAAAAAAAAAAAAAAAAAAAAAAAAAACTTTGCGAGATTTCCAAATTTTGGTTGCTTAGACAGCATAACATATTAGATATGACATTGACATTTACTGAAATATAAGGAGTTAAGAAACCTGAGCAGCAATGCCAGTCTTGCCTGGTCTACAACCCCAAAGACAATTTTATAGGCCAAATGATGGTTTGAAATAGTGTAGTAAATTGGTATTAAGATAATTTCTTGCATTTAAGTATTTGATCATGTCAATACTATTGAAACTAAATGCGAAAGACACATCGTGCTTCTGAGGTGACTTAAATCAGAGTTTTTGCAAATCATTGATCACGAAACGTTTGTGTCCAACAGTCATTAAGATCAAGAAACAGTTGTAACAGACTCATGAAACAGTTATAGCCTTCTCAAGAAATAGTTGTAGCCGCATCAACAAAGGGTAGTCATCTTTTCTTCTTTTTTTTCATGACTTATGCGTATTATTTTAAGACAGTTTTGACAGGTGTCTTTGCAATTGATTTTTGTTCATTTTTAGTGCAAAATCATTATAGAAATGTCAAAGATATTCATGTTTAACCCCAACAGAGCATGAATTACACAAGTTTTCGCATAAAAAAGGTAAAAAGAAAACAGCAAATGCGACTGCAGAATGTTATTGCTTTAAAACCATAACCCAATGAGTATGTGCCACAGAAAAATAGTTGGTTTAAACAATAATATACCTTAAAGCACAGAAAAAGGCGTAAAAAGAGAGTCACCTCCATTTTTCCACCTGCAATTCGCGAATAAGTTGTGTCCTTCGTGAAATTGTTGTGACCGAAATTCACGAAATGTTGAAATCCTTATTAGCGAGTTATGCCACAGTGGAAATAGAACCACAAAATCAACATTTCTTCTAGATGAAACAAAAAATGGCTCGATTTTGCAAGCATCATCTGTCAGAGGAGATTCATGCAGAAAACAAATCAATCAAGCCTATTCGCAGTACCATCAATTTACACACAAGTATTATAAATACAGCAGGTCAGAGTTCATTTGTAGCAGAAAATGTAAACAAACCATATCAGCTGTTCTTGCTTTATCAATGAATAAAAATAAAACTTAGAGCCTTTATACAGAGCAGTGAACATAATGAGAAAAAGGGATGGGTCATACCGTGGCTACTTAGCCTCTTCAATGACCCTATAGATTTGGCAACATGGAGTCAAAGAGAATACTTTTAGCAGGGTAATTGATACAAAGACTAGTTTAATCCAAATGCGGTCAGATATATTAAACGTTGGTTAGAAAATGAATCTAAACCGATCATAACTTTCTGATTTCTCAGAATAGCCTCGCTGACCATAAGGACCAAAAGAAAAAGATAATCTGCACTATGAATGATGTACGGGGAGACTTTTTAGGGCCGCCACACGACACAGAATCAGCTGCGGTATAAACAAATGAAAATATAACTGAGATCCTAAACATATTAATGAGAAAGGGGATGGGTTATACCGCGGTTTCAGCTACTTAAGCATCTTCATTATCATTAGTAAGTGGTTATCAATGCAAGTTTTGTAGTGTTTCTTTTCTTTTAGTTGAAGCAAAACGTGCACAACACATGAGCCGACTCATGGGAAAACCAACAATGTGTATAGACCAAAACAAAGACGCAGATCAGCTGATCGGCGCCTTTGTTTTCGCTACACGGATTGTACAATTCCTCTTCTTTCTAAATCCAAAATTTCAAGCTTCTAGCCATCTTCTGTGACTGCACATGCCGGTTTGTGTCAGACCTTGTCAAAAACCACATTGTTGGTTTTCCCACGAGACGGCTCAAATGGTATTAGAATAAGCATTGGTCTTTTTCAAACAATGTGCATATTTCTGTCCGTTAAGATTTTTTCATACTTCCTTCTGCTTTTGAATTAATTTCTTTTCGTCAGTCGAAAGCTCGCAATATTCTCTGTTGAGTACACAAATATTTATAGTACTTTGGGTCTGTCCGGAACTGGCCCCTAACAGGTGATGTAAAAAAGTATGTTAAACTCACTATGTTTCCAAAGTTTCTGCTATTTTATGAGATCGACAGATATTGAATAACCGTCTACAAGTATTTTCAGGCACATTCATAAGTATTTTGTGTAATTTTTCATAGCTTAAGTGTCTGTCCGTGAAATCGTGTCAATGCTGTTACTGCTTTATAAATCGTTCGATAGGTCTGTCCCCCATTGCTGTGTTTTGGTATTTTGGTGTCATTTAAAACGTGTATTATATAATATAACAATCATAATGCCTTGGTTTTTGACGATTGTTTAATAGCCATTAGGTATGTGATCGACAAGTGTGTCAAATTTTGTTATCATTGCAAGCTTCGTAACTAATCAAATGTTAAAATACAGGGCATTGTTTAATTGCACTGTAAAGCGAAAGACATCCCGGTTTTAATTTTGCTCGAACAGATATCAAGAAGCCCTACATTTAAGGTTTTGTTTCAATGCGTCAATGTTGTTACTGTCAATGATGTTACTATTGTTATGGTAACGTCTTTGAAGAATATGACTTTTTCTGTCTCATGCAGGTTGCACGAAAGATACAATTTGTTAAAAATCGGCTTTATTTATCACGATTGTACGCATTTTTATAATGCAAGTTTTACAGGAAGCCTTTCTATCATTGTTTATATATTATTCTTGCCCAAAGGTACTAACAACATTGACTTGCATAGTAACAACATCGACCAGCATAGCGACAAAAAAGTACAAGTAGGCAAAGATCAGGAAAAGGCGCAATCAGAAAAAGACTCCCACTTCAAAAACCAAGGTGGGAAAAAACCAAACTAACAATCAGGCACTTATACCATGAAAACATTTCGTAAGCCGAATGAGCAGCTATTTTCCCAATAGGTGGCCACTCAGTTACCTTAACTTAACTAAAAATATGCAAACATACATAAGGCGCCAACAGCACAAAAACGTTTTAAACACCAAGACATAAAACAAAAAGAACCACCACAGAAGTATCGACTTGGAACGATCAGTAACACAAAGTTACTGGCGGGTTTAATATTTTTGGCTTACGAAGTGTTTTCATGGTATAAGTGCCTGATTGTTAGTTTGGTTTTTTCCCACCTTGGTTTTTGGAGTGGGAGTCTTCTTCTGATTGCGCCTTTTCCTGATCTTTGCCTACTTGTACTTTTTTTAAATTGATTTTACACGGCCGTAACCTCACCCTCAGCTTCTGCAGTGGTTCATAACATTTAGTTAGTTCTTCGGTCCTCGTGGTGAATCTCTAACTAGTAAATGAATCATCAAGAACAAACAAATAAATCATGATAAACATCCTGATGAATCAAAAACCAGGACTCACAGATTCAGTAAGCTGCCCGACGATGGAGATCCCTGGGCGCCAAATAACTTACTAACTCCGGAGCTAAAGAAAAACATCAGCTGGACCCCGGTGGGCCAAGCAACAGACAAGAAGCTCCGGCCCCAACCAACTAAAATGAATAGCTTAAAGTTGGGGCCATCATAGAGTCTGACGCCCGACCCACCGGCGTGCAATTAAAGAAGGCAGCATAGTTATCAACCGTGATTGGGTTAAAAACTAAGCATGCAGACTGTCGCATAACATTCAAGTTATAACCTATACGTCTGTAAAGGCTTTGTTGGTATATTACTAAAATATGTTGATTTGTTGCTCGTAATAATGAGGCACGATCACTGTGATGCAGTTTTATTATTTTAAAGATCACCAGACTGGATTTAAACAACATTTTGTAATGAAATGTCAATGTAATTACCAATTAGTGGCAATTGCATCAATATTGTTACAAATTATGTCAATGTTGTTACCAGTGTCATTGGTGTTACATGTAATTATTGTGAACCTGGTCAGTTAAGGCCGAAAATATATTAATAATTCATTTGATGCTTGCTAAATCACTTCGGTTTCATGATAACATAACAAAACCATTTACATGTAGCATTGTTTTTTAAATGCTAACAACATTGACATTTCTTTAAAATGACCACATGTTTTAATAGCCATAGATTAAGCTTCCATATGGCTAATTCTGAGCTCCCATATGTACTTCCCATGTAATAAACGCAGCATAAGTTGAAAAGCAATGACTAGTTTTTTTATATAATTTTTAACCTCAAATGTGCACATTTTATGCCCGGCAAAGAAGCGACTTTCTACGGTGAACACTTCATGAGCGGAAATAAGATACCATATATTGCCAATGTTTGCGTCAACATACATTTTAGTCTATCATTGACGTTATCACAAGGTTGGTATCGTTTTTGGAAAAGGGAAAAGTCTGATAGGAGGCTCACAAATGCACCGGCATTTAGTGAATTTATGCCTTGCAAGTAAACATCATATAGCAACATTAGGAACTTTAATATATTCATTCAAACGAACTCATCATGAATTTAAGGCTACAAAATTGTCGAATCCAGTACTTGAAGTTCAAGCTCATCATCATCATCATCATCATCATCATCATCATCATCATCATCATCATCATCATCATCATCACGTAAAATCATTTGCTGTTCACGACGCATGTACTTCTGTGAAATCCGCATTATACATTATCATCTGAAACCTGGCTTTACTTTTAGAAACCATAAATGTATATACCCTGACATAACTGACCCCGATGCAGTCTTCAGACCTTCTCCTGCATCGGACGTCTATGTCTGGGTATCGCATCGTTTTCCTATACCACGAAATGGAATCCTCAAGCTTAGCTTGTGCGCGCATCAGAACTTTGCACAAAGATGTGGACAAGAGCAAGCAAACGCAAATTAGTCCATCCGTCTGCATAAACGGCCTCCCGTACAACGAAATAGAATCCTCAAGTTAGCTTGCGCGCGCATCAGAACTTGGCACAAAGATGCAGACAAGAGCATGCAACCTATCAGTGCCCCGCAGTTTTTCTTGTTTTGCCACAAAGCGCACCAAAGCCTGCTTCAGGGGCTTTTTCAATGAAAATGAGAGGGGTGGGCTTGAAGAACGGCGTCCCATACTTACAAATGGGATTGTCGACGCTTGCCTCGCATGTCAGTCGACGGCTTGAAGACCAGAGAACGAGTATTAACCAGTCGATACCCCGCAGGATTTTTTTATATTTGGCTAGCCACCATAGCACTTCCGGTCATTTGCATGTGCAGAACGCAAAATAGCCCATCCGTCTGCATAAACGGCCCCCATACCACGAAATGGAATCCTCAAGCTTAGCTTGCGCATCAGAATGTGGCACAAAGATGTGGACAAGAGCATGCAACCTACCAGTGCCTAGCAGGTCTTCTTGTTAGGCCACAAAGCGCACCCAAGAAGCGTTTTTAATGCAAATGAGAGGGCTGGACTTGAAGAACGGCGTCACATACTTACAAATGGGATTGTCGACGCTTGCCTTGCATGTCAGTGGACGGCCAGAAGACCAGAGAACAAGTATTGATCAGTCGATACACCGCAGGTTTTTTTTTAGTTCGGCTAGCCGCCATAGCACTTCCGTTTTATTGCATGCAGAACGCAAATTAGCACATCCGTCTAAATAAACGGCCTCCCATACCACGAAATGGAATTCTCTAGCTTTAGCTTGCGCATCAGAACGTGGCACAAAGATGTGAACAAGAGAGCATGCAACCTACCACTGCCCAACAGGTTTTCTTTTTTGGCCACAAAGCGCACCCAAGCATGATTCAGGGGCCTTTTTCAATGCCAATGAGAAGGTTGGGATTAAAGAACTGCGTCCCATACTTACAAATTGGATTGTCGACGCTTGTCACGCGTGTCGGTCGACGGCCAGAAGACCTGAGAACAAGTTTTAACCAGTCGACACCCCGCAGGTTTTTTGTTTTGGCTAGCCGCCATACCACTTCCGGTTTTCTGCATGCAGAACGCAAATTAGCCCATCCGTCTGCATAAACGGCTTCCCATAGCACGAAATGGAATCCTCAAGCTTAGCTTGCGCATCAGAACGTGGCACAAAGATGTGGACAAGAGCATACAACTTACCAGTGCCCCGCAGGCTTTCTTGTTTGACCAGAAAGCGCACCCAAGCCTGCTTCAGGGGCGTTTTTAAGCAAATGAGAGGGGTGGACTTGAAGAACGGCGTCCCATACTTATAAATGGAATTGTCCACGATTGCCTAGCGCGTCAGTCGACGGCCAGAAGACCAGAGAACAAGTTTTAACCAGTCGATACCCCGCAGGTTTTTTAGTTTCGCTAGCCGCCATAGCACTTTCGGTTTACATACCATTGCAGAACGCAAAATAGCAAATCAGTCTGCATAAACGGCCTCCCTTACCTCGAAATGGAATCATCAAGCTTAACATGTGCATCAAAACGTGACACAAAGACGTGGACAAGAGCATGCAGCCTACAAGTGCCCCGCAAGTTTTCTTGTTTGGCCATAAAGCGCACCCAAGCCTGCTTCAGGTTTTTTTTTTCAATGCAAATGAGAGGGGTGGGCTTGATGAACGGCGTCCCATACTAACAAAAGGGATTGTCGACGCTTTTCTCGTGTGTCAGTCGACGGCCAGAAGAACAGAGAAAAAGTTTTAACCAGTCGAAACCCCGCAGGTTTTTTAGTTTGGCTAGCCGCTATAGCACATCCTGTTTACTTACCAGTGCAGAACGCAAAATAACCAATCCGTCTGCATAAACGGCCTCCCATACCTCGAAATGGAATCCTCAAGCTCGGCTTGCGCATCAGAACGTGCCACAATGATGTGCACAAGAGCATGCAATCTACCAGTGCCCCGCAGGTTTTCTTGTTTGGCCAAGAACGCACCCAAACCTGCTTCAGGGGCTTTTTTTCAATGTAAATGAGAGGGGTGGGCTTGAAGAATGGCGTCCCATACTTACAAATGGGATTTTCGACGCTTGTCTGGCATGTCAGTCGACGGCCAGAAGAGAAGAGAACATGTTTTAACCAGTCGATACCCCGCAGGTTTTATAGTTTGCCTAGCCGCCATAGCACTTCCGGTTGTTTGCATGCAAAACGCAAATTAGCCCATCCGTCTGCATAAACGGCCTCCCATACCATTAAATGGAATCCTCAAACACAGCTTGCGTATCAGAACGTGGCACAAAGAAGTGGAAAAGAGCATGCAATCTACCAGTGCCCCGCAGTTTTCTTGTTTGGCCAAAAAGCGCACCCAAGCCTGTTTCAGGGGCTTTTTTCTATGCAAAAGGGAGGGGTGGGCTTGAAGAACGGCGTCCCATACTAACAAATGGATTGTCGACGCTTGTCTGGCATGTCAGTCGAATGCCAGAAGAACAGACAACAAGTTTTAACCAGTTGATACCCCGCAGGTTTTTTAGTTTGGCTAGCCGCCATAGCACTTCCGCTTTACATACCAGAGCAGAACGCAAAATAGCCCATCCGTCTGCATAAACGGCCTCCCATACCATAAAATGGAATCCTCAAACATAGCTTGCGTATCAGAACGTGGCACAAAGATGTGAAAAAGAGAATGCAATCTACCAGTGCCCCGCAGGTTTTCTTGTTTGGCCAAAAAACGCACCCAAGCCTGCTTCAAGGGCTTTTTTCAATGCAAATGAGGGGCTGGGCTTGAAGAACGGCGTCCCATACTAACAAATGGGATTGTCGACGCTTGTCTCGTGTGTCAGTCGACGGCCAGAAGAACAGAGAACAAGTTTTAACCAGTCGATACCCCGCAGTTTTTTTTAGTTTGGCTAGCCGCCATAGCACTTCCGGTTGTTTGCATGCAAAACGCAAATTAGCCCATCCGTCTGCATAAACGGCCTCCCATACCATACAATGGAATCCTCAAACATAGCTTGCGCATCAGAACGTGGCAAAGAGATGTGGACAAGAGGATGCAATCTACCAGTGCCCCGCAGGTTTTCTTGTTTGGCCAAAAAGCGCACCCAAGCCTGCTTCAGGGCTTTTTACAATGCAAATGGGAGGGGTGGGCTTGAACGACGTCCCATACTAACAAATGGGATTGTCGACGCTTTTCTCGTGTGTCAGTCGACGGCCAGAAGAACAGAGAACAAGTTTTACCCAGTCGATACCCCGCATGTTTTTTATTTTGATTAGCCGCCATAGCACTTCCTGTTTAAATACTAGTGCAGAACGCAACATAACCAATCCGTCTGCAAAAACGGCCTCCCATACCTCGAAATGGAATCCGCAAGCTCGGCTAGGGCATTAGAACGTGCCACAAAGATGTGGACAAGAGCATGCAATCTACCAGTGCCCCGCAGGTTTTCTTGTTTGGCCACAAACACACCCAAACCTGCTTCAGGGGCTTTTTTCAATGCAAATGAGAGGGTTGGGCTTGAAAAATGGCGTCCCATACTTACAAAAATGGGATTGTCGACGCTTGCCTGGCATGTCAGTCGACGACCAGAAGAGCAGAGAACAAGTTTTAACCAGTCGATACACCGCAGGTTTTATAGTTTGCCTAGCCGCCATAGCACTTCCGGTCTTTTACATGCAAAACGCAAATTAGCCCATCCGTCTGCATAAACGGCCTCCCATACCACCAAATGGAATCCTCAGACATAGCTTGCACACCAGAACGTTGCGGAAAGATGTGGACAATAGCATGCAATCTACCAGTGCCCCGCAGGTTTTCTTGTTTGGCCACAAAGAGCACCCAAGCCTACTTCAGGGGCTTTTTTCAATGTCGGGTTTGAAGAACGGCGTCCCATACTAACAAATGGGATTGTCGATGCTCGTCTCGCGTGTCAGTCGACGGCCAGAAGAACAGAGAACAAGTTTTAACCAGTCGATACCCCGCAGGTTGTTCAGTTTGGTTAGCCGCCGTATCACTTCCGGTTAACTTACCATTGCAGAACACAAAATAGCCAATCAGTCTGCATAAACGGCCTCCCTTACCTCTAAATGGAATCATCAAGCTTAGCTTGCGCATCAGAACGTGACACAAAGATGTGGACAAGAGCATGCAACCCACCAGTGCCCCTTAGGATTTCTTGTTTTGCCAAAAAGCGCACCAAGCCTGCTTCAGGGGCTTTTTTCAATGCAAATGGGAGGGGTGGGCTTGAAGAAAGACGTCCCATACTGACAAATGGGATTGTCGACGCTTTTCTCGTGTGTCAGTCGACGGCCAGAAGAACAGAGAACAAGTTTTAACCAGTCGATACCCCGCATGTTTTTTTTATTTTGGCTAACCGCCATAGCACTTCCTGTTTAAATACTAGTGCAGAACGCAAAATAACCAATCCGTCTGCATAAACGGCCTCCCATACCTCGAAATGGAATCCGCAAGCTCGGCTTGCGCATCAGACCGTGGTACGAAGATGTGGACAAGAGCATGCAATCTACCAGTGCCCCGCAGGTTTTCTTGTTTGGCCACAAACGCACCCAAACCTGCTTCAGGGGCTTTTTTTTTCAATGCAAATGAGAGGGGAGGGCTTGAAGAATGGCGTCCCATACTTACAAAAATGGGATTGTCGACGCTTGCATGGCATGTCAGTCGACGGCCAGAAGAGTAGAGAACAAGTTTTAACCAGTCGATACCCCGCAGAATTTATAGTTTGCCTAGCCGCCATAGCACTTCCGGTTTTTTTACATGCAAAACGCAAATTAGCCCATCCGTCTGCATAAACGGCCTCCCATACCACAAAATGGAATCGTCAGACATAGCTTGCATACCAGAACGTGGCGCAAAGATGTGGACAAGAGCATGCAATCTACCAGTGCCCCGCAAGTTTTCTTGTTTGGTCAAAAAGCGCACCCAAGCCTGCTTCAGGTGCTTTTCTCAATGCAAATGAGAGGGGTGGGCTTGAAGAACGGTGTCCCATACTTACAAGTGGGATTGTCGACGCTTGCCTCGCGTTTAAGTCGACGGCCAGAAGACCAGAGAACAAGTTTTAACCAGTCGATACCCCGCAGGTTTTTTAGATTGGCTAACCGCCATAGCACTTCCGGTTTACACCAGTGCAGAAAGCAAACTAGCCAATCGGTCTGCATAAAGGGCCTCCCATACCTCTAAATGGAATCCTCAAGCATAGCGTGCGCATCAGACCGTGGTACCAAGATTAGGACAAGAAAGCGCAGACTACCAGTGCCCCGCAGGTTGTCTTAAAATGACCACAAAACGTACCAAAACCTGCTTCAGGTGCGTTTTTCAATGCAATTGAGGGGTGGGCTTGAAGAACGGCGTCCCATACTTACAAATGGGATGATCGATGCTTGCATCGCGTGTCAGTCGGCATCCAGAAGACCAGAGAACTAGTTTTAACCAGTCGATGCCCCGCAGGTTTTTCCGTTTGGCTAGCCGCCATAGCACTTCTGGTTTACATACCAGTACAGAACGCAAATTAGCCAATTCGTCTGCATAAACAGCATCCCATATGACCAAATGGAATCCTCAGGCATAGCTTGCGCATCAGACCGTGGTACAAAGATGTGGACAAGAAAGTGCAGACTACCAGTGCCCCGCAGGTTTTCTTATTTGATCACAAAACGTACCAAAAACCTGCTTCAAGGGCGTTTTTCAATGCAAATAAGGGGTTGCCTTGAAGAACATGTTCTATGTTCTTCTGGCCGTCGACTGACACGTTAGGCAAGCGTCGACAATCCCATTTGTAAGTATGGGACGCCGTTCTTCAAGCCCACCCCTCTCATTTGCATTGAAAAAAAAACAACCCTGAAGCAGGCTTGGTGCGCTTTGTGGCCAAACAAGAAAACCTGCGGGGCACTGGTAGATTGCATGCTCTTGTCCACATCTTTGTGGCTCGTTTTGATGCGCAAGCCGAGCTTAAAGATTCCATTTCGAGGTATGGAAGGACGTTTATGCAGACTGATTGGCTATTTTGCGTTCTGAACTGGTATGTAAACCGGAAGTGCTATGGCGGCTAGCCAAACTAAAAAACCTGCGGGGTATCGACTGGTTAAAACGTGTTCTCTGTTCTTCTGACCGTCGACTGACACGCGAGACAAGCGTCGGCAATCCCATTTGTTAGTATGGGACGCCGTTCTTCAAGCCCACCCCTCTCATTTGCATTGAATAAAAAGCCCCTGAAGCAGGCTTGGGTGCGCTTTGTGGCCAAACAAGAAAACCTGCGGGGCACTGGTAGATTGCTACTCTTGTCCACATCTTTGCGCTACGTTCTGGTGCGCAAACTATGTCTAAGGATTCCGTTTTGTGGTATGGGAGGCCGTTTATGCAGATGGATGGGCTAATTTGCGTTTTGCATGCAAAAAAACGGAATTGCTATGGCGGCTAGCCAAACTAGAAAACTATAAAACCTGCGGGGTATCGACTGGCTAAAACTTGTTCTCTGCTCTTCTGGCCGTCGACTGACATGTCAGGCAAGCGTCGACAATTCCATTTGTAAGTATGGGACGCCATTCTTCAAGCCCATCCCTCTCGTTTTCATTGAAATTAAAGCCCATGAAGCAGGCTAAGTGCGCTTTGTGGCCAAACAAGAAAACCTGTGGGGCACTGGTGGGTTGCATGCTCTTGTCCATATCTTTGTGCCACGTTCTGATGCGCAAGCTAAGCTTGATGATTCCATTTCGAGGTAAGGGAAGCCGTTTATGCAGACTGATTGGCTATTTTGTGTTCTGTACTGGTATGTAAACTGGAAGTGCTGTGGCGGCTAGCCAAACTAAAAAACCTGCGGGGTATCGACTGTTTCAAACTTGTTCTCTGTTCTTCTGGCCCTCGACTGACACGCAAGACAAGCGTCGACAATCCCATTTGTTAGTATGGGACGCCGTTCTTCAAGCCCACCCCTCCCATTTGCATTGAAAAAATCCCCTGAATCAGGCTTGGATGCGCTTTGTGGCCAAACAAGAAAACCTGCGGGGCACTGGTAGATTGCATTCTTTTGTCCACATCTTTGTGCCACGTTCTGATGCGCAAGCTATGTTTGAGGATTCCATTTTATGGTATGGGAGGCCGTTTATGCAGACGGAAGGGCTAATTTGAGTTTTGCATGCAAAAAACCGGAAGTGCTATGGCGGCTAGCCAAACTAAAAAACCTGCGGGATATCGACTAGTTAAAACATGTTCTATGTTCTTCTGGCCATCGGCTGACACGCCAGGCAAGCGTCGACAATCCCATTTGTAAGTATGGGACGCCGTTCTTCAAGCCCACCCCTCTCATTTGTATTAAAAAAGCCCCTGAAGCAGGCTTGTGTGCGCTTTGTGGCCAAACAAGATAACCTGCGGGGCACTGGTAGGCTGCATGCTCTTGTACACATCTTTGTGGCACCTTCTGGTGCGCAAGCTGAGCTTGAGGATTCCATTTCTAGGTATGGGAGGCCGTTTATGCAGACTGATTGTCTAGTTTGTGTTCTGCACTGGTATATAAACCGGAAGTTCTATGGCGGCTAGCCAAACTAAAAAACCTGCGGGGTATCGACTGGGTAAAACTTGTTCTCTGTTCTTCTGGCCGTCGACTGACACGCGAGACAAGCGTCGACAATCCCATTTGTTAGTATGGGACGCCGTTCTTCAAGCGCACCCCTCTCATTTGCATTGAAAAAGCCTCTGACGCAGGCTTGGTGCGTTTTGTGGGTTTACAAGAAAACCTGCGGGATATCGACTGGTAAAAACTTGTTCACTTGTCTTCTGGTCGTCGACTGACATGCGTGGCAAGCGTCGCCAATCCCATTTGTAAGTATAGGACGCCGTTCTTCAAGTCCATCCCCTCATTTGCATTGAAAAAAGCCCTTGAAGCAGGTTTGGGTGTTTTTTGTAGCCAAACAAGAAAACCTGCGGGGCACTGGTAGGTTGCATGCTCTTGTCCACATCTTTGTGGCACTTTCTGATGCGCAAGCTGAGCTTGAGGATTCCATTTCTAGGTATCGGAGGCCGTTTATGCAGACAGATTGTCTAGTTTGTGTTCTGCACTGGTTTGTAAACCGGAAGTTCTATGGCGGCTAGCCAAACTAAAAAACCTGCGGGGTATCGACTTGCTAAAACTTGTTCTCTGTTCTTCTGGCCGTCGACTGACACGCGAGACAAGCGTCGACAATCCCATTTGTTAGTATGGGACCCCGTTCTTCTAGCGCACCCCTCTCATTTGCATTGAAAAAACCCCTCGAAGCAGGCTTTGGTGCGTTTTGTGGCTAAACAACAAAACCTGCGGGGTATCGACTGGTAAAAAACTTGTTCACTTGTCTTCTGGTCGTCGACTGACACGCGTGGCAAGCGTCGGCAATCCCATTTGTAAGTATGGGACGCCGTTCTTCAAGCCAACGCCCTTATTTGCATTTAAAAAAAGCCCTTGAAGCAGGCTTGGATGATTTTTGTGACCAAACAAGAAGACCTGCGGGGCACTGGTAGGTTGCATGCTCTTGTCCATATCTTTGTGGCACTTTCTGATGCGCAAGCTGAGCTTGAGGATACCATTTCGAGGTATGGGAGGCCGTTTATGAAGACCGATTGGCTATTTTGTGTTCTGCTCTGGTATGTAAACCGGAAGTGCTATGGCGGCTAGCCAAACTAAAAAACCTGCGGGGTATCGATTAGGAAAACTTGTTCTCTTTTCTTCTGGCCGTCGACTGACACGCGAGACAAGCGTCGACAATCCCATTTGTTAGTATGGGACGCCGTTCTTAAAGCGCACCCCTCTCATTTGCATTGAAAAAAGCCCCTGAAGCAGGATTGGGTGCGTTTTGTGGCTAAACAACAAAACCTGCGGGGTATCGACTGGTAAAAACTTGTTCACTTGTCTTCTGGTCGTCGACAGACATGCGTGGCAAGCGTGGGCAATCCCATTTAAAAGTATGGTACGCCGTTCTTCAAGCCCACCCCCTCATTTGCATTGAAAAAGCCCTTGAAGCAGGCTTGGGTTCTTTTTGTGGCCAAACAAGAAGCTATGCGGTGCACTGGTAGGTTGCATGCTCTTGTCCATATCTTTGTGGCACTTTCTGATGCGCAAGCTGAGCTTGAGGATTCCATTTCGAGGTATGGTAGGCCGTTTATGCAGACCGATTGTCTATTTTGTGTTCTGCACTGGTATGTAAACCGGAAGTTCTATGGCGGCTAGCCAAACTAAAAAACCTGCGGGGTAATGACTGGATAAAAATTGTTCTCTGTTCTTCTGGCCGTCGACTGACATGCGAGACAAGCGTCGACAATCCCATTTGTTAGTATGGGACGCCGTTCTTCAAGCGCACCCCTCTCATTTGCATTGAAAAAAGCCCCTGACGCAGACTTGGGTGCGTTTTGTGGGTTTACAAGAAAACCTGCAGGATATCGACTGGTAAAAACTTGTTCACTTTTCTTCTGGTCGTCGTTTGACAGGCGTGGCAAGCGTCGGCAATCCCATTTGTAAGTATGGGACGCCGTTCTTCAAGCCCACCCCGTCATTTGCATTGAATAAAGCCCTTGAAACAGGCTTGGGTGCTTTTTGCAGCCAAACAAGAAAACCTGCGGGGCACTGGTAGGTTGCATGCTCTTGTCCATATCTTTGTGGCTCTTTCTGATGCGAAAGCTTAGCTTGAGGATTCCAATTCTAGGTATGGGAGGCCGTTTATGCAGACTGATTGGCTATTTTGTGTTCTGCACTGGTATGTAAAGCGGAAGTGCTATGGCGGCTAGCCAAACTAAAAAACCTGCGGGGTACCTACTGGGTAAAACTTGTTCTCTGTTCTTCTGGCCGTCGATTGACACGCGAGACAAGCGTCGACAATCCCATTTGTTAGTATGGGACGCCGTTCTTCAAGCGCACCCCTCTCATTTGCATTGAAAAAAGCCCCTGAAGCAGGCATGGGTGCGTTTTGTGGCTAAACAACAAAACCTGCGGGGTATCGACTGGTAAAAAAAATGTTTACTTGTCTTCTGGTCGTCGACTGACACGCGTGGCAAGCGTCGGCAATCCCATTTGTAAGTATGGGACGCCGTTCTTCAAGCCAACCCCCTAATATGCATTGAAAAAAAGCCCTTGAGGCAGGCGTGGGTGCTTTTTGTGACCAAACCAGAAGACCTGCGGGGCACTGGTAGGTTGCATGCTCTTGTCCACATCTTTGTGGCACTTTCTGATGCGCTAGTTCAGCTTGAGGATTCCATTTCGAGGTATGGGAGGTCGTTGTTGCAGACTGATTGTCTAGTTTGTGTTCTGCACTGGTATTTAAACCGGAAGTGCTATGACGGCTAGCCAAACAAAAAAACCTGCGGGGTAATGACGGGGTAAAACTTGTTCTCTGTTCTTCTGGCCGTCGACTGACACGCGAGACAAGCGTCGACAATCCCATTTGTTAGTATGGGACGCCGTTCTTCAAGCGCACCCCTCTCATTTGCATTGAAAAAAAGCCCCTGAAGCAGGCTTGGGTGCATTTTGTGGCTAAACAAGAAAACCTGCGGGGTATCGACTGGTAAAAACTTGTTCACTTGTCTTCTGGTCGTCGACTGACACGCGTGGCAAGCGTCGGCAATCCCATTTGTAAGTATAAGACGCCGTTCTTCAAGCCCAACCCCTCATTTGTATTGAAAAAAGCCCTTGAAGCAGGCTTGGATGCTTTTTGTGACCAAACAAGAAGACCTGCGGGGCACTGGTAGGTTGCATGCTCTTGTCCACATCTTTGTGGCACTTTCTGATGCGCAAGCTGAGCTTGAGGATTCCATTTCTAGGTATGGGAAGCCGTTTATGCAGACTGATTGTCTAGTTTGTGTTCTGCACTGGTATGTAAACCGGAAGTGCTATGGCGGCTAGCCAAACTAAAAAACCTGCGGGGTATCGACTGGGTAAAACTTGTTCTCTGTTCTTCTGGCCGTCGACTTACACGCGAGACAAGCGTCGACAATCCCATTTGTTAGTATGGGACGCCGTTCTTCAAGCGCACCCCTCTCATTTGCATTGAAAAAAGCCCCTGAAGCAGGCTTGGGTGCATTTTGTGGCTAAACAAGAAAACCTGCGGGGTATCGACTGGTAAAAACTTGTTCACTTATCTTCTGGTCGTCGACTGACACGCGTGGCAAGCGTCGGCAATCCCATTTGTAAGTATAAGACGCCGTTCTTCAAGCCAACCCCCTCATTTGTATTGAAAAAAGCCCTTGAAGCAGGCTTGGATGCTTTTTGTGACCAAACCAGAAGACCTGCGGGGCACTGGTAGGTTGCATGCTCTTGTCCACATCTTTGTGGCACTTTCTGATGCGCAAGCTGAGCTTGAGGATTCCATTTCGAGGTATGGGAGGCCGTTTATGCAGACTGATTGTCTAGTTTGTGTTCTGCACTGGTATGTAAACCGGAAGTGCTATGGCGGCTAGCCAAACTAAAAAACCTGCGGGGTATCGACTGGGTAAAACTTGTTTTCTGTTCTTCTGGCCGTCGACTGACACGCGAGACAAGCGGCTAGCCAAACTAAAAAACCTGCGGGGTATCGACTGGGTAAAACTTGTTCTCTGTTCTTCTGGCCGTTTATGCAGACTGATTGGTTATTTTGTGTTCTGCACTGGTATGTATACCGGAAGTGCTATGGCGGCTAGCCAAACTAAAAAACCTGCGGGGTATCGACTGGGTAAAACTTGTTCTCTGTTCTTCTGGCCGTCGACTGACACGCGTGGCAAGCGTCGGCAATCCCATTTGTAAGTATGGGACGCCGTTCTTCAAGCCAACCCCCTAATATGCATTGAAAAAAGCCCTTGAAGCAGGCTTGGGTGCTTTTTGTGACCAAACCAGAAGACCTGCGGGGCACTGGTAGGTTGCATGCTCTTGTCCACATCTTTTTGGCAATTTCTGATGCGCTAGTTGAGCTTGAGGATTCCATTTCGAGGTATGGGAGGTCGTTTTTGCAGACTGATTGTCTAGTTTGTGTTCTGCACTGGTATTTAAACCGGAAGTGCTATGGCGGCTAGCCAAACAAAAAAACCTGCGGGGTAATGACGGGGTAAAACTTGTTCTCTGTTCTTCTGGCCGTCGACTGACACGCGAGACAAGCGTCGACAATCCCATTTGTTAGTATGGGACGCCGTTCTTCAAGCGCACCCCTCTCATTTGCATTGAAAAAAGCCCCTGAAGCAGGCTTGGGTGCGTTTTGTGGCTAAACAAGAAAACCTGCGGGTATCGACTGGTAAAAACTTGTTCACTTGTCTTCTGGTCGTCGACTGACACGCGTGGCAAGCGTCGGCAATCCCATTTGTAAGTATGGGACGCCGTTCTTCAAGCCCACCCCATCATTTGCATTGAAAAAAAGCCCTTGAAGCAGGCTTGGATGCTTTTTGTGACCAAACCAGAAGACCTGCGGGGCACTGGTAGGTTGCATGCTCTTGTCCACATCTTTGTGGCACTTTCTGATGCGCAAGCTGAGCTTGAGGATTCCATTTCGAGGTATGGGAGGCCGTTTATGCAGACTGATTGTCTAGTTTGTGTTCTGCACTGGTATGTAAACCGGAAGTGCTATGGCGGCTAGCCAAACTAAAAAACCTTCGGGGTATCGACTGGGTAAAACTTGTTTTCTGTTCTTCTGGCCGTCGACTGACACGCGAGACAAGCGTCGACAATCCCATTTGTTAGTATGGGACGCCGTTCTTCAAGCGCACCCCTCTCATTTGCATTGAAAAAAGCCCCTGAAGCAGGCTTGGGTGCGTTTTGTGGCTAAACAAGAAAACCTGCGGGATATCGACTGGTAAAAACTTGTTCACTTGTCTTCTGGTCGTCGCTTGACAGGCATGGCAAGCGTCGGCAATCCCATTTGTAAGAATGGGACGCAATTCTTCAAGCCCATCCCCTCATTTGCATTGAAAAAAGCCCTTGAAGCAGGATTGGGTGCTTTTTACAGCCAAACAAGAAAACCTGTGGGGCACTGGTAGGTTGCTTGCTCTTGTCCATATCTTTGTGGCTCTTTCTGATGCGCAAGCTTAGCTTGTAGATTCCAATTCTAGGTATGGGAGGCCGTTTATCCAGACCGATTGGCTATTTTGTGTTCTGCACTGGTATGTAAACCGGAAGTGCTATGGCGGCTAGCCAAACTAAAAAACCTGCGGGGTATCGACTGGGTAAAACTTGTTCTCTGTTCTTCTGGCCGTCGACTGACACGCGAGACAAGCGTCGACAATCCCATTTGTTAGTATGGGACGCCATTCTTCAAGCGCACCCCTCTCATTTGCATTGAAAAAAGCCCCTGAAGCAGGCTTGGGTGCGTTTTCTGGCTAAACAAGAAAACCTGCGGGGTATCGACTGGTAAAAACTTGTTCCCTTGTCTTCTGGTCGTCGACTGACACGCGTGGCAAGCGTCGGCAATCCCATTTGTAAGTATGGGACGCCGTTCTTCAAGCCCACCCCCTCATTTGCATTGAAAAACGCCCTTGAAGCAAGCTTGGATGCTATTTGTGACCAAACAAGAAGACGTGCGGTGCACTGTTAGGTTGCATGCTCTTGTACATATCTTTGTGGCACTTTCTGATGCGCAAGCTGAGGTTGAGGATTCCATTTCGAGGTATGGGAGGCCGTTTTTGAAGACCGATTGGCTATTTTGTGTTCTGCACTTGTATGTAAACCGGAAGTGCTAAGGCGGCTAGCCAAACTAAAAAACCTGCGGGGTATCGACTGGGTAAAACTTGTTCTCTGTTCTTTTGGCCGTCGACTGACATGCGAGACAAGCTTCGACAATCCCATTTGTTAGTATGGGACGCCGTTCTTCAAGCCAACCCCCTAATGTGCATTGTAAAAAGCACTTGAAGCAGGCTTGGGTGCTTTTTGTGACCAAACCAGAAGACCTGCGGGGCACTGGTAGGTTGCATGCTCTTGTCCACATGTTTGTGGCAATTTCTGATGCGCTAGTTGAGCTTGAGGATTCCATTTCGAGGTATGGGAGGTCGTTTTTGCAGACTGATTGTCTAGTTTGTGTTCTGCACTGGTATTTAAACCGGAAGTGCTATGGCGGCTAGCCAAACAAAAAAAACCTGCGGGGTAATGACGGGGTAAAACTTGTTCTCTGTTCTTCTGGCCGTCGACTGACACGCGAGACAAGCGTCGACAATCTCATTTGTTAGTATGGGACGCCGTTCTTCAAGCGCACCCCTCTCATTTGCATTGAAAAAAGCCCCTGAAGCAGTCTTGGGTGCGTTTTGTGGCTAAACAAGAAAACCTGCGGGGTATCGACTGGTAAAAACTTGTTCACTTGTCTTCTGGTCGTCGACTGACACGCGTGGCAAGCGTCGGCAATCCCATTTGTAAGTATGGGACGCCGTTCTTCAAGCCCACCCCTTCATTTGCATTGAAAAAAGCCCTTGAAGCAGGCTTGGATGCTTTTTGTGACCAAACAAGAAGACCTGCGGGGCACTGGTAGGTTGCATGCTCTTGTCAACATCTTTGTGGCACTTTCTGATGCGCAAGCTGAGCTTGAGGATTCCATTTCTAGGTATGGGAGGCCGTTTATGCAGACTGATTGTCTAGTTTGTGTTCTGCACTGGTATGTAAACCGGAAGTGCTATGGCGGCTAGCCAAACTAAAAAACCTGCGGGGTATCGACTGGGTAAAACTTGTTCTCTGTTCTTCTGGCCGTCGACTGACACGCGAGACAAGCGTCGACAATCCCATTTGTTAGTATGGGACGCCGTTCTTAAAGCGCACCCCTCTCATTCGCATTGAAAAAAGCCCCTGAAGCAGGCTTGGGTGCGTTTTGTGGCTAAACAAGAAAACCTGCGGGATATCGACTGGTAAAAACTCGTTTACTTTTCTTCTGGTCGTCGCTTGACAGGCGTGGCAAGCGTCGGCAATCCCATTTGTAAGTATGGGACGCCGTTCTTCAAGCCCACCCCCTCATTTGCATTGAAAAAAGCCCTTGAAGCAGGCTTGGGTGCTTTTTGTGACCAAACAAGAAGACCTGCGGGGCACTGGTAGGTTGCATGCTCTTGTCAACATCTTTGTGGCACTTTCTGATGCGCAAGCTGAGCTTGAGGATTCCATTTCGAGGTATGGGAGGCCGTTTATGCAGACTGATTGTCTAGTTTGTGTTCTGCACTGGTATGTAAACCGGAAGTGCTATGGCGGCTAGCCAAACTAAAAAACCTGCGGGGTATCGACTGGGTAAAACTTGTTCTCTGTTCTTCTGGCCGTCGACTGACACGCGAGACAAGCGTCGACAATCCCATTTGTTAGTATGGGACGCCGTTCTTAAAGCGCACCCCTCTCATTCGCATTGAAAAAAGCCCCTGAAGCAGGCTTGGGTGCGTTTTGTGGCTAAACAAGAAAACCTGCGGGATATCGACTGGTAAAAACTCGTTTACTTGTCTTCTGGTCGTCCCTTGACAGGCGTGGCAAGCGTCGGCAATCCCATTTGTAAGTATGGGACGCCGTTCTTCAAGCCCACCCCCTCATTTGCATTGAAAAAAGCCCTTGAAGCAGGCTTGGGTGCTTTTGCAGCCAATCAAGAAAACCTGCGGGGCACTGTTAGGTTGCATGCTCTTGTCCATATCTTTGTAGCTCTTTCTGATGCGCAAGCTTAGCTTGAGGATTCCAATTCTAGGTATGGGAGGCCGTTTATGCAGACTGATTGGCTATTTTGTGTTCTGCACTGGTATGTATACCGGAAGTGCTATGGTGGCTAGCCAAACTAAAAAACCTGCGGGGTACCGACTGGGTATAACTTGTTCTCTGTTCTTCTGGCCGTCGACTGACACGCGAGACAAGCGTCGACAATCCCATTTGTTAGTATGGGACGCCGTTCTTCAAGCGCACCCCTCTCATTTGCATTGAAAAAAGCCCCTGAAGCAGGCTTGGGTGTGTTTTGTGGCTTAACAACAAAACCTGCGGGGTATCGACTGGTAAAAACTTGTTAACTTGTCTTCTGGTCGTCGCTTGACAGGCAAGGCAAGCGTCGGCAATCCCATTTGTAAGTATGGGACGCCGTTCTTCAAGCCCACCCCCTCATTTGCATTGAAAAAAGCCCTTGAAGCAGGCTTGGATGCTTTTTGTGACCAAACAAGAAGACCTGCGGTGCATTGGTAGGTTGCATGCCCTTGTCCATATCTTTGTGGCACTTTCTGATGCGCAAGCTGAGCTTGAGGATTCCATTACTAGGTATGGGAGGCCGTTTATGCAGACCGATTGGCTATTTTGTTTTCTGCACTGGTATGTAAACCGGAAGTGCTATGGGGCTAGCCAAACTAAAAAACCTGCGGGGTATCGACTGGGTAAAACTTGTTCTCTGTTCTTCTGGCCGTCGACTGACATGCGAGACTAGCGTCAACAATCCCATTTCTTAGTATGGGACGCCGTTCTGCAAGCGCATCTCTCATTTGCATTGAAAAAAGCCCCTGAAGCAGGCTTGGGTGCGTTTTGTGGCTGAACAAGAAAACCTGCGGGGTATCGACTGGTAAAAACTTGTTTACTTTTCTTCTAATCGTCGACTGACATGCGTGGCAAGCGTCGGCAATCCCATTTGTAAGTATGGGACGCCGTTCTTCAAGCCAACCCCTTCATTTGCATTGAAAAAAGCCCTTGAAGCAGGCTTGGATGCTTTTTGTGACCAAACCAGAAGACCTGCGGTGCACTGTTAGGTTGCATGCTCTTGTCCATATCTTTGTGGCACTTTCTGATGCGCAAGCTGAGCTTGAGGATTCCATTTCTAGGTATGGGAGGCCGTTTATGAAGACCGATTGGCTATTTTGTGTTCTGCACTGGTATGTAAACCGGAAGTGCTATGGCGGCTAGCCAAACTAAAAACCCTGCGGGGTATCGACTGGGTAAAACTTGTTCTCTGTTCTTCTGGCCGTCGACTGACATGCGAGACAAGCGTCGACAATCCCATTTCTTAGTATGGGACGCCGTTCTTCAAGCGCACCCTTCCCATTTGCATTGAAAAAGGCCCCTGAAGCAGGCTTGGGTGCGTTTTGTGGCTAAACAACAAAACCTGCGGGGTATCGACTGGTAAAAACTTGTTCACTTGTCTTCTGGTCGTGGACTGACACGCGTGGCAAGCGTCGGCAATCCCATTTGTAAGTATGGGACGCCGTTCTTCAAGCCAACCTCCTCATTTGCATCGAAAAAAGCCCTTGAAGCAGGCTTGGATGCTTTTTGTGACCAAACAAGAAGACCTGCGGTGCATTGTTAGGTTGCATGCTCTTGTCCATATCTTTGTGGCACTTTCTGATGCGCAAGCTGAGCTTGAGGATTCCATTTCTAGGTATGGGAGGCCGTTTATGAAGACCGATTGGCTATTTTGTGTTCTGCACTGGTATGTAAACCGGAAGTGCTATGGCGGCTAGCCAAACTAAAAAACCTGCGGGGTATCGACTGGGTAAAACTTGTTCTCTGTTCTTCTGGCCGTCGACTGGCATGTCAGACAAGCGTCTACAATCCCATTTGTTAGTATGGGACGCCGTTCTTCAAGCGCACCCTTCTCATTTGCATTGAAAAAAGCCCCTGAACCATGCTTGGGTGCGTTTTGTGGCTAAACAAGAAAACCTGCGGGGTATCGACTGGTAAAAACTTGTTCACTTGTCTTCTGGTCGTCGACTGATACGCGTGGCAAGCGTCGGCAATCCCATTTGTAAGTATGGGACGCCAATCTTCAAGCCCACCCCCTCATTGCATTGAAAAAAGCCCTTGAAGCAGGCTTGGGTGCTTTTTGTGGCCAAACAAGAAAACCTACGGGGCACTGGTAGGTTGCATGCTCTTGTCCACATCTTTGTGGCACTTTCTGATGCGCAAGCTGAGCTTGAGGATTCCATTTCGAGGTATGGGAGGCCGTTTATGCAGACGGATTGTCTAGTTTGTGTTCTGCACTGGTATGTAAACCGGAAGTTCTATGGCGGCTAGCCAAACTAAAAAACCTGCGGGGTATCGACTGGTTAAAACTTGTTCTCTGTTCTTCTGGCCGTCGACTGACACGCGAGACAAGCGTCGACAATCCCATTTGTTAGTATGGGACGCCGTTCTTCAAGCCCACCCCCTCATTTGCATTGAAAAAGGCCCTTGAAGCAGGCTTGGGTTCTTTTTGTGGCCAAACAACCTGCGGTGCAGTGGTAGGTTGCAGGCTCTTGTCCATATCTTTGTGACATTTTCTGATGCGCAAGCTGAGCTTGAGGATTCCATTTCTAGGTATGGGAGGCCGTTTATGCAGACCGATTGGCTATTTTGTGTTCTGCACTGGTATGTAAACCGGAAGTGCTATGGCGGCTAGCCAAACTAAAAAACCTGCGGGGTAATGACTGGGTAAAACTTGTTCTCTGTTCTTCTGGCCGTCGACAGATATGCGAGACAAGCGTCGACAATCCCATTTGTTAGTATGGGACGCCGTTCTTCAAGCGCACCCCTCTCATTTGCATTGAAAAAAAGCCCCTGGCGCAGGCTTGGGTGTGTTTTGTGGCTAAACAACAAAACCTGCGGGATATCGACTGGTAAAACTTGTTCACTTGTCTTCTGGTCGTCGACTGACATGCGTGGCAAGCGTCGCCAATCCCATTTGTAAGTATGGGACGCCGTTCTTCAAGCCCATCCCCTCATTTGCATTGAAAAAAGCCCTTGAAGCAGGCTTGGGTGCTTTTTGTAGCCAAACAAGAAGACCTGCGGGGCACTGGTAGGTTGCATGCTCTTGTCCGTATCTTTGTGGCTCTTTCTGATGCGCAAGCTTAGCTTGAGGATTCCATTTCTAGGTATGGGAGGCCGTTTATGCAGACCGATTGGCTATTTTGTGTTCTGCACTGGTTTGTAAGCCGGAAGTGCTATGGCAGCTAGCCAAACTAAACAACCTGCGGGGTATCGACTGGTTAAATCTTGTTCTCTTGTCTTCTGGTCGTCGACTGACACGCGAGGCAAGCGTCGACAATCCCACTTGTATGAATGGGATGCCGATGCCGTTCTTCAAGCCCATCTATCCCATTTGCATTGCAAAAACCCCTTAAACAGGCTTATGTGCGTTTTGTGGATGAAAAAGAAAACCTGATGGGTATCGACTGGTTTAATCCTGTTCGCTTGTCTTCTAGTCGTCGACTGACACGCTAGGCAAGCGTCGACAATCCCATTTGTAAGTATGGTACGCCGTTCTTCAAGCCCACCCCCTCATTTGCATTGAAAAAAGTCCTTGAAACAGGCTTGGGTGCTTTTGTGGCCAAACAAGAAAGCCTGCGGGGCACTGGTAGGTTGCATGCTCTTGTCCACATCTTTGTGGTACTTTCTGATGCGCAAGCTGAGCTTGAGGATTCCATTTCTAGGTATGGGAGGCCGTTTATGCAGACCGATTGGCTATTTTGTGTTCTGCACTGGTATGTAAACGGGAAGTTCTATGGCGGCTAGCCAAACAAAAAAAACTGCAGGATATCAACTGGTAAAAATTTGTTCTCCTGTTATCAAGCGCCGAGAATCCCATTAGTAAGTAAGGGACGCCGTTCTTCAAGCCCACTTATCCCATTTGCATTGAAAAAAGCCCATGGGTGATTTTTGTGACCAAACAAGAAAACCTGCGGGGTACTGATAAATTGCATGCTCTTGTCCACATCTTTGTGCCACGTTCTGATGCGCAAGCTTAGTTGCTTGCGGATTCCATTTCGTGGTATGAGTGGTCGTTTATGCAGACAAATGGGCTAATTTGCGTTCTGCATGCAAAAAACCGGAAGTGGTATGGCGGCTGGCCAAATTAAAAATCCTGCGGGTTATCGACTGGTCAAAACTTGTCTTCTGGTCTTCGACTGACACTAGTGGCAAGCGTCGACGATCTCATTCGTAAGTAAGGGACGCCGTTCTTCAAGCCACCCCCCTCATTTGCATTGTAAAATCGCATTTAATTAAGTTGACGTCATTGTATTGTCGCTCTAAAATATTACGATTTTAAAGGTCGATATCGCGAAAACAAGCTCGGAACGGCATCGATTTCTTTTTGATTTTCATATGTAGGACATCAAAATACATTCCCGTGAAAAAAAACCGTGAAGTCAATTACGTACGTCTGGCTTTAAGTGAAGAACAAATACTTAACGTATCAAGGAAACTGTATTAGCCAACAATTCATCAAACAAATCTTTATGAATATATATTGTTTATCGTGTTAACATAGGCCGTATTTCCTTATTTACATGTATAGTGATGCGTTTTCAAATTCTTTTAGTATACATGGGTAAGACAACTCCGGTCTGGCAGTTGTCATTATAAATCCCACCGCTGCCATCAAAAGTTACACAGGCTGAACCAAGTCACAGCTAATCAGCGTCGGTGGAAAGAATAATAATATTTTTATGTTTTCTTGTTACTCCCGTCAATCGATTTCTGATTATTCTTGGGAAGTTTACATTGTATACACTCCGGTGTGTTTGCAGGAATGGCCTACATACATAAGGATAGAACCTGTGTAGGGATCTTTAACCTGCACAGGGGATAACAGTCCCTGCACGTGGGGCCTCCAGTTAACGTCCCGAACCGAAGGACGGCGCACTGTATCATGTCATACCTGCAAGTGATACGAAGGGAAGCCAGTTCGGACCAACAAAAATTTTCCTCGCCGCAGGCGGAGTTCGAAACCGGGACCTCTAGCACAAGAAGCCAGTGCGCTAACAACTCGGCTATATCACTTAATAATAATAATAATAATAATAATAATAATAATAATAATACATGTTATAATAATAATGATAAATATGATGCGGATTAACGCATGTCACCATCACGCAGTATAGTTGGTGTTGCATTTATTCTCTACCTTTGACGGCTGCTGTATTCTGGCGGCTGTGGAAAGTGTGCCAACTTCAGCTCGGTCATTTTATCCAAATATAAATTATAAATCTGTGGTAAAAGCAGCGTTGATATTAATTTCTCTTTTGTTTGTGAGAATTTCAACTTCTTTAAGTGGTCATAATTTTTAGCTGCTGTGCCAGCAAAGACGTTATCTGTGTAATTCTTATGTAACTTGCATTTTACAAGTAAAAGCTTTTCTTTAAACTTCATATCTTTCAATTAAATACCGAAAGGTTGGAAAGGCTCGGGCCACATCAGCCCAGAGATTTTATATTTAGCTGACTGCAGTAATGAAAATGATTCTTTGGCCTATCTTCCCACTGATTGAAGAAATGTTTGTAACTGAAAAACTGAAAAGTTCTCTTCAGTCATATATAATTGTTTTTGTCAGTTAGTGTTAAAAAAAGGGTGCATTCCTTTACCAGAATAGACATAATTACCGGAATGGACATTATGCTATGGCTTTGGGTGCTTTACATGTATTTTATCTGCATAAAATGTACTTTTTTATCTGCATAAAATGTACTTCTGTAGTCATATGAATAGTTTGCATAAGATAAAAACTCATCTCAATATAGCAAAATTGACTTCCCAGTGTGGTAAGGGTAGCTCAGTGTTGAAGTTGGGGGTAGGGCAACTGTTCAGAGTCAGAGGTTTCTTTGATTGAAATATATAGAGATCACCAGTGGTTGTTCTATTGCAAACACAGGGATGAATATAGGTAGAAATGAGTAAAATGTGCTGGCACTGTGAGAGGGATCTATATAAGTATATATGAGCACCTGACCTGGGCTATCTGATGGTACGGAACACAATTCAACTGTACTTCAACCACATTATTCTCGAAATAATCACTATCTGTTTATATTCTAGGCCAATCTGTCCTCAAAAACCAAATGAAAAGCACTGAAGGACACATATGAATGTCCATTCCGGTAGTCCATTCCGGTAATCAGGCCCATTCCGGTCCATTCCGGTAAAGGAACGCACCGGTAAAAAGATGCATAATAGGCACTGCCCACACTAGGCACTGCTGGTCATAGGCTTGCCAAGAAATAGTCTATGTAGGAAAACAGGCTGCAAGGACATAACCACAGGTAGCTGTTTTTTGGTCATAAAGCATTTTAGTGGTAATGTCATGACACTTCCATGGCTCTAATGTGGTAACATTGTGGCTGTGCTGCCCTTCAGTTTAGATCGAGTTTCCAGAATATCTGATACCATTTAAACTTTTAATGATTCTGTTTCGCCAGCACATACATTATTAAAATCTATATCAAATTAATCTACACACATACATTATTAAAATCAATATCAAATTAATCTACACTGATACAAGTTTGTTTGGTATACAAAATTTGTTAGATATATAAACCACTAGCATATTAAATAGAATTTGTCAAACATTTTCATAACATTTCCTAAAAAGCATGGTTTGACGTTTATATTTGATTAAAATGGCATCAAGCTTATTTTGATAGTTTGCATTTTTTGGGACAAGAATGAAAATACATATTCACCTAAACCAAATAATTTTTGAAAGCCTAAACACATTGTTTATTGAATGATTTGAAAATAAACTGTACACATCTGACATTGCAATAATATAAATTTGTTGTTAAATAACGCATCATGCAAAAACTGTCAAAATGTTTGACCTCTGTTATTCAAAATATTACTATTTAAAGTACTTAACATTACTTTGATTATCACTGAACATTGTCATTTTAGTTCTATTATGGTATGTGTTTGCTGAACAAAATAATGTAAGCTTAAATTGGTATCAGATATTCTGGATCACCATAGAGGACCATTTGCAACTGGTTGATTCTTTTTCAGGTTTTATGAAGTACAAGTACACACAATTCAAAACTGAATGAAGATACAACAAGAGATAGAGTAAAAGGAACCTAAGATGATATTCCACATGATAATTCAAACTACCGCCAGAAAAACTAGACATCACTGTATGCAGTGTTTATCCCAAAGAGCGTGTATGAACAAGACTCAAAATTTTCAGCAACTGATTAAAAGATATCTGACTAATGAATCAACAGCATTGCCAAAGAAAAGAAAGTTCCCGAAGACTAAAAAGTTTCTTTACGGGCTTGGAATAACATCTGCAGCAGCTGGAGGAGCGTATCAGTTCCTGCTAGATGAGCCGCAGAGAAGGAAAGTTAGAGTTACTATAGGTGGATTTGGAAGGTTTTACAGGTAACTACTGCTTGGTTGTTGCTTAAAGGTTATGCGGAACATTTGCATTTTTGTTGACAATTTGTGTTTAAGTTAACTACATGTAGCACCAGGCAAGAGAACCACTATTACCATTTGAGCCTTTGTGTGTGAAAACCAACAATTTAGTTTTCCAACCAGGTCCAACACAAACTGGGCTGTACACTCATAGAAAATAGTTACTAAAGTCTGTTTCGTAGTGTGTGATAATGGTTTTTTGCAGATATTTTACAACTGTTCAAATGTAGAAGAAATATTTTCTTGGCACAATTAAACATCTAGTTTGTCGCAAAATGTGCAGCAAAAATTTTGAAAATCGGTTGACAAATAAAAAAGTTCTGGTCAAAAACATTTTTGAATAGGGATTTTCTGTACAAAATTCTCATGGAAGGGAGGTAAATATTTTCCCGCCAAAATTTTAACTTCTAACTATTTAATCATGATTGCTCAAAATTATTATAAATTGACACAAATGACATACCTGAGACAAAATCTTCATGATCAGGTAAAAATTCGCGAAAAATATGCATTTTCACGATCATCAATTATCTCCCTTGCCAATGCAAAATCCCTATGCAAAATTCATTTTGGTCATAAAAACTTTATTTGTTCACGGATTTTCAAAATTTTTGCAGGTCCTATTAGGACAAACTAATATCAAGATTTTGACGTGAAAATATTTTTTCTGTTGTTCCCCATGCAAAAATATTCTGCGAAAAACCATTATCACAGACAAGTTTTTAGACAGTAGTTTGATCTTTGGGATTTGGATGGAATACATTATACTATCTATGGGGCGAAAACAAAGGAGCTGATCAGCTTGCAGTAACTGCCCCTTTGTTTTCACCTATGCATGTTGTTGGTTTTCTGATGCGGCGGCTCATTTTTAACGCCTTTGGAATGGCACAACCAGGATGTGAACACACAACTTACCACTCCTAAAGTCCATACTAGTGTAACGCACGGCCGAGCCAAGCCACAGAAACCCCATCGGTGGAAAAGCATGCTCATCCACCAAGGGTGGCAGGGATTTTTTCCCGGTGTCTCAGGGGCCGAAATAAGGCCCCATTCCCAATGGAAATTAGGTGACTTTTTTCCCAATTTGGAGAAATAAATTCCCAATCACAGCTGAAAGTAATTCTCAACAGTTCCTAATGTTACGTCTACACCGGGCCACGTTCTCACTACGTCCTTACTACGTCCTAAAAAAAATTAAGGACGTAGTGAGGACGTGTTACGGTCTTGTAGGACGTGGTAGGAACGTAGTAAGGACGTAGTGAGGTCTTGATGGACGCGGAGGTCTTGGTCAAATTTTGAACATGCTCAAAAGAAACGTGGCGAGGACTGGGTGGAATTAGAACCCAGTAAGGACGTAGTAAGGACGTGGTAAGGACGTAGTAGGAACTTGTAGGACGTAGAAAGAACATGGCGCAAACGTAGTGCGGTCTTCGTGGACGCGATGCAAATTTGTTGCAGACCATCAAGACCTCGCTACGCTTCTACTATGTCCTCGCTACGTCCATCAAGTTCTCGACAAGACCATACCACGCTTCTTGTACGTCCTTACCGCGTCCTAGAAGACTGCACTGCGTTCTTATCACGTCCTAGCGGTTCCTAACACGTCCTTAGTAGGTTCTTATCACGTTCACGCCAGGCTCGAACTACGTCCTCCACGTTTTAATAATTTTGTTTTAATTGTCCCGTACCCTCAAGCAATTGCTTTCGCTTTTATTCATATCATATCGAAATCGAAACATGAACAGAGAAGTACTCTTGTAACTTGCTCTCCTTCAAGGACATCATGCCTTACTTGGTGCACAGGCTGCACTTGTGCTATTTCACAGGAGGAGGAATAGAAGGGCAAGATCTTGTTGGGTGCGCCCTTGGCTATCAGCTGAAAGGAGGCTTCAGGATGGGCATTACGACCGACTACTAGCGGAGTTTAGGATAGAGGCATTCTTCAATTTCATGCGAATACCACCGGAAATGTTGTCCGCCCGTCATTTTCTTACTGCAATTTCAAGCTGTTTCGCAACTTATCTGACTCTTAATACACGACTGATTAATCTATTTACAGTTTGAACGTACTGGAAACGTAGTTCGCGCGTGGTATGAACTGCTTGGTCTTTGTGAGGACGTAGCAAGGACGTAGTGGAAACGGAATGAACTTGGTGAGCGCGTATTGAGGACGTAGTGGAAATGTGAAGGACGTAGTAAGGACATGGTGCGGACGTAATAAGAACGTGGCGGGGAAGTAGTAAGGACGTAGTGGGAACTTAGAAACCCGAAATTGTTTCATTTTGACCCCGTCCTCGCCACGTTCTTGGATTTTTAGAACGTGGTAAGGACGTAGTGAGAACGTGGTCCAGTGTAGACGTAACATAAACATTGTGAAAATCCAACTCTGCTGTTTAAAATGATGTTTATCTTTAATTATAAGTTATTATTTAATAATTTAAAATGATTAACCTTAATTAACTATGCCAAATTGGAGAATATCATCAATTCGAATGCTTTGAAAATTTCCCAAATTCTGGGTGTATGTCGCTAATTTTTCCCAATCAGAAAGGCCCTAGGGCCCCTTCCCAAAATTGCAGAAAAAAACCCTGGGTGGTTTACTGCGCTATATACCCTACATTTACTCGATTCACAAAGTGTCAAGCTTGAAATTTGCATATTACAAGCACTCAATATGCCGCTAATATGTTGCATCAACGTATTCTTCCAAGGGAGGCTATCCCGTCACATTACTTCCCCCTCCGAGAAGACTCGTCCCGAGTCTTGGCCTGGGGACTACATAGGTAAGGCAACTCCGTTCTGGCAGTTGTCATTATCCCACCACAGCCACCAAATGTAACATGCAGCCAAGCTGAGCCACAGAAACCCCGTCGGTGGAAAAGCATGCTCATCCACCAAGGGTGGTTTACTGCGCTATATACCCTATACTTACTCGATTCACAAAGTTTCAAGTTTGAAATTTGCATATTACAAGCACTCAATATGCCGCTAATACGTTGCACCAACATATTCTACAAAGGGAGGCTATCCCGTCACACTAGCTAGGTCACAATTAAATTATGGACAGCCAGTTTTGAAATCTCACTTTCGTCCACCTAACAAAGGCCTGATAGTCTGGTTGCCTTATTATACATTTTTATGACAAAACTACTTTTTTGTATCAAGAGCTTGTATTTTATCAAGAACTAAGGAGCTTTGTCTATATTTCTAGTGTAAAACACACTGTAGCCAGTCTTCTTTTGTTCTTTTAGATCAGCTGTGATAGGACTGAAAATTTCAATAGATTACAAATGGTCACTATGGAAACTGGATGAAGATTCACCAGAATATGACACTGCCATCAAGTTCTGCCACAAGAGGGCTGCTGAGAAGTTACTAGTGGGGTGTTTGAAAAATGGAGGGTTGTATGTGAAATTAGGTCAAGGACTTGTCTCAATGAATCATATCCTTCCCAAGGAGTACACAGAGACGCTAGTCATTCTTCAGGACAAGGCATTAACCATGAAGCCAGGAGAGGTATGTTATCTTATTGTTGTCTATCACCTCAAGGTTCTAGGGCTAATGTTGAGCTGTGGAAGTTTTACTGTGGCAAGTTAACAGTAAAGCCTAAGAGGTGTTCTAAATCTGTCAATATCTCTTACATATTAAAACAGACCCATGAAAACCTATTGTATCAGTATAAGTAAAATAATTATGATAATATATAATATGAATAATGTATTTGAGTTCCGTTTCTCCCAGATGTATTCGTGTAAAATGTTTTTGGCTTATGTTTTGCTTGTAAATATGTTTTCAACCTTATTAACATCTTATCATGTTTACTCAGATGGAGGAGTTATTTATAGAAGACTTTGGTGAGTCCCCAGAGAAAGTGTTCCAACAGTTTGAGAGGGAACCTATTGCCTCAGCTAGTCTTGCTCAGGTTCACAGGGCTATTACACATGACGGGAAAGATGTAGCTGTTAAGGTGAGCTTACATATTGATCCTGATGTCTTTTCTTAAAAAAATCATTGATGATTTGTTTCTTTGCTGCATGTAATTGATGTCATTTCAATAATTAATAGCGTTAAGTAAAAGACTTAACACTTTCAAAGCTCACATAATCTTAAAAAAACGATTTAATCTAAATACGAAACTGTCACACTTGAGCAACAAAGCAAACCTTTTGACAGTATAAAATGTAGTAGAAGAGATGCACTGCACAATGTAACTGACTACTTAGGGTATTTGCTGTTCATTGTAAGACATAAAAACGAAATACATGTAGATTGCCCAAATTGTGTTTTTTCTGCCTGCTTCTATATTGTAATCACTGTATATAGTTTTAGTAGATGCTAGCCAGATGGCTACTTTGATTGGAAAGAGCTAGTCATCTTGCTTTGCATGCATGTTGTTAAATATCATTTCCTGGTCTTACTATCCCTACCTTTAACTTGCTATACTTTTCCATCATTATTGCCAGATCCAGTACATTGACTTACAAGACAGATTTGCAGGAGATATATGGACCTGTGAAATACTGCTCAAACTCATTGAGTGGATCCATCCGAAGTTTGGATTTGCCTGGGTGCTTCAGGTAACAGTTTACGCCCATGCAATATACAGATTCATATTATTTTGTAAAAATTGAAAAATTTCAGTAAAAAATTTTTCTTAGTTTTTGCTCAAAACATTGATTGTGGATACACGTTAGAACCACCTCGGTGAGGCGGTTCTAACGAGTACCCACAATCTATATTTTGGAACAAAAATAAGAAAAAAGGTATACCCATGAAAACCCAGTTTTTCTATATAAAAGTGGGGTTCAAGGGGTGTATACTTTTCATAGACATGTTTTCCTGAAGAATATTCAAATATTTCATACTGGAAGAAATTAAGTCACATGCATGGCCTGCAAAAATGCCAAATTCTACCATGTGTCAGGCATTTTCTATGACCACTAGTTTAAGATTATCTATATAATGTACATGTAATGTGATTTTTGAAATTTTTGCTTGACTTTCAATTTACAAATTTTCTTTTTTCATATTATTAGCATGTTCTTGAATGTGTGAGCAAGTTTAAAGCTTCTTGTACTTTACAAGTGAGGACTTCGAATTAATGAGAATACTAATTCACACATATCGAAAATTATGTTCTGGTGAAATCCAAACTTAGAGTATATGTTTTACTTTTCTATGGAATTACAGGACATGAAAGGTACCCTGGCCCAGGAGTTGGACTTTGTTAATGAAGGTAAAAATTCTGAGAGATGTAAGAGGGATCTCAACCATTTAGGATACGTCTATGTCCCCAAGGTTCATTGGGACCTTACTAGCACAGTAAGTAGGATGAATACTGCTATTCAGTTACATAATATGAATTGAGCCGCCTGGTGAGAAAACCAACAATCTGCATATACGAAAACAAAGACGCAGATCAGCTTCGTGGTAACCGCGAAGCTGATCAGAGCCTATGTTTTCGCTACAGGGATAGTACAACTCCTCTACTTTCAAAATCCAAAATTTCCAGTCTATAGTCATCTTCTGTGACTGTACAGCCCGGTTTGTGTCGGACCTGTTCTGAAACCACATTGTTGGTTTTCCCACGAGGCGGCTCAATTATTGTTGCAGATTCTGACTTCTGGAACAAAATACATGGAACATAATCAGTACTGATGATTACTGATTTGCCAAATTTTTTTTTATTTTTCACATTTGATAAAATGTGAGAATTGTATATCTGATAGCTGCTGGCTTGCTTTAAGTCTTCCAAACAAGGCAAATTGCATCTTTATGATAAACATAGATTAATGCAATACCACTTTGTTCTTAGATATTAAGCAATGTTACTGGACTGGTAGCATAGCTTTAATAAGGTATGTGACTGTTTAGACGGAATATTTCCATCGGTATTCCGTTAAACCTCTCCATACCGACAGAAATGGGGTATATTCAGCCCTTGGTTGAAAATGAAAATTCAGCAAAACTGCAAAACTGTGTTATTCTAACTTAGGTCTTTTCTTGCATATATGACATAAATTATAAATATTCTGGTTGTTGAAGTACACAGAATCATAAAATATTTAACTTTCACTATGGAAAATTTCAAAGATGTCTATAAATAGATCAGGGGAGACTACTGTAGAATTTGCGACTCAAAGTATATCGTTTGTTTTTCTACATTTATTTAAAAGTTTTAGGCAGTTTTATGTGTTTGGCACTGGTACAAATACATAACAAAAATAATATGATTAATAGCAAAATAACATAGCTGCAAGTCGCTTACGAAATCCGCAATCAGTTCGACATTGGTTTAAATGCAACCTATGCTAAGCTGTCAGGGAAGTGGAACGAGGTACCGGAGTGGAGCGGAGTGACAATTAGCCAGCTGATCTAGTGACTGTTAACATCTAAATTGAAAATAACTTTTGTTTATATTGGATATATTTTCCACTTTCAGAAAATTTTGACAGCAGAGTATATTGATGGCTGTAAAGTCAGTGATATACATGGTATCAAGGGCATGGGATTATCCTTAAATGATGTAAGTTGTCAAACAAAACTTTAAAAGCATCACCCTTAAACAGCTTTGAAAAAATTGTTTATAGCAAAACACAAGACTCTTGGTCCATTTAGCCTGTGCATCCTAGGACTCTGGAAAAGTTGAGGCAGTCACAGAAATGCATAACATTGTCACATGGTTCTGTTTCTATTAGAGTATTTGTTTAATTGCAGCAGATGTTTTTGGGGTTTCAACTTTCAGAAAATTACAGCGAAGCTTTATTTTCAGGTTGACCAGAAGCTAGTACGCTGTTTTTCCGACCAGATCTTTCTCACTGGGTTTGTACATGCTGATCCCCACCCTGGCAATGGTATGTAACAGTCTGATCATTTGAGCGTTTTTTTTTTGTTTTTTTTTTTTTTTTTTTTATAGAAGTATTAAGTAAACAAGATAAATATTTGGTAGATGTCAGTACTTATCATTTACACTTTACAGATGAAGATAGTAATTTTCAAAGTTCCTGTTGACTAAGAGCTGATTGAGGTACATGTGCACAACCAAGGTCATTCTAAAATTGGCCATTGTACTGTTAAAGTTGTATAAGTAGAGGGGATGCTTTTAAATACATGTATTAAGTAAAGGAATCAAGTCATATTGTTCTGGCAGTTACACTTACATATTTATACCCCCCGCCAAAACGAAGTTTTAAGTGGGGTATACTGTTTTCACGTTGTCCGTCCGTGCGTCCGTGTGTCCGTCCGTGCGTCCGTCCGTAACGTTTTGTTTCTTTAATATCTTGAAGACCCATTGATGGAATTTAATGAAACTTAGCAGGCATCTGCATATCTATGGAGCAAATATGTACATGCAAAAATTAAGGGCTAGGGGCCTGTCCCTTTTGAGTTACTTCCCTTTATAGTTCTGGATGGCTTTTGTATACAGAGAAGATAGTGCATTTATGGGCCGATCAACTCCTACCACAGTTTTTGTTGGAACTTTTTGATATTATGCCTAAATGATGTAGACCCATTCGACATTTGCATGAAGAAATGTTATTGCGAAAAAATAATTTTTGACAAAATGACAGCGATGAGAACTTAGGCAATTTTCTTAGTTTTTTTTACAGGTAAGGGCTTTTACAGGCCGATCAACCCCTACCACAGTTTTTGATGGAACAATATGATATCATGCCTACATGATGTACACCCATTGGACATTTGTATGAAGATATATTGCGAAAAAAATTATTTTTGACAAAATAACAGCTATGAGAACTTAGACAATTTTTCTTAGTTTTTTTACAGGTAAGGGCTTTCACGGGCCAATCAACTTCTACCACAGTTTTTGATGGAACAATTTGATATCATGCCTACATGATGTACACCCATTGGTCATTTGCATGAAGAAATTTTATTGTGAAAAAATAATTTTTGACAAAATTACAGCTATGAGAACTTAGACAATTTTTCTTAGTTTTTTTTACAGGTAAGGGCTTTCACGGGCCGATCAACTCCTACCACAGTTTTTGATGGAACAATTTGATATCATGCCTAAATGATGTACACCCCTTGGACATTTGCATGAAGAAATTTTATTTCGAAAAAATAATTTTTAACAAAATTACAGCTATTAGAACTTAGACAATTTTTCTTAATTTTTTTTACAGGTAAGGGCTTTCACGACCTGATCAACTACTACCACAGTTTTTGATGAAACAATTTGATATCGTGCCTACATGATGTACACTCACTGGACATTTGCATGAAGAAATTTTATTGCGGAAAAATAATTTTTGACAAAATGACAGCTATGAAAACTTTTTCTTAGTTTTTTACAGGTAAGAGCTTTCACGGGCCGATCAACTCCTGCTACAGTTTTTATGGAATAATTTGATATTATGCCTACATGATCTACATTCTTTGGACATCAGCATGAAGAAATTTTATTGCGAACAAAAAAAAAAAAAAGACAAAATGACAGCTATTGAGGGCATTAACAGGCCGATAAACTCCTACAGCAGTTTTTGAAGGAACAATTTGATATTATGCCTATATGATTCAGATCCTTTGGAAATTTGCATGTATAAATATTATTGTGAAAAATTAATTTTTGACAAAAATAACAGCTATGAGAACTTAGACAATTTTTCTTAGTTTTTTTTACAGGTAAGGGCTTTCACGAGCAGATCAACTCCTACCACAGTTTTTGATGGAACAATTTGATATCATACCTACATGATGTACACCCATTGGACATTTGCATGAAGAAATTATATTGCCAAAATAATTTTTGTGGTAAACAGTCACCCTGTGGGGGGTATTTAATAAGCATTGCTTATTGACTCTTTTTTCATTTTTGTCTGTATTTTAGTGTTCATTCGTCCTGGGAAGAACGGCAAGGCAGAGATAGTACTATTAGATCATGGTTTATATGACCGCCTGAAGCCAAAGGATAGGGAACACCTGTGTAGTCTCTATAAATCTATTGTGATGAGAAATGAGGATGATATGGAGAGATATTCATACCTGTTGGGGGTCAAAGGTAAAAAAATGGGTGTTAGATCATGAAAAATGGCTGAACGGAAACAAAATGCAGATCAGTTGCATGGTGGTTGTGTGCTTGTGCTTGTTTGAACTACACATGTAGTGCTGTCCATTGGCTTCCTACATTTAAAATTCTAGCTCTACCCATCTTTGGTTGTGCAGTCTTGTTTCCATAATACATAGACACACAGAAAAAAGTTTATCTATTTTCTTTGAAGATAGTTTTTTTACATGGATATGCAATTTATGGATCGAGAGAAATCATTTTTTCTGGGACATTATTAAAAGTTTATCTTGATTTAAAAACTGTCTAGATTTTAAGTCCAAAATCGAAATGTTTTAAAATTACATATATGTGAGTACCATTTTCAGAACTGAAGAGATGTTGTGTGCTGTGTTTTTGATCACTAAATATGTATCTTTATGCTTTAAATATTATTTCATTCCAATTGCTAGATTACCAGATTTTTACCATGCTAGTCAAACAAGGACCTGTGAAGTTTACCAGAGCACCTCCTTTGTTTCGCCATAAACTAGTGAGAAGAAAAGATTTCAGAAAATTACCAGAGGAGGTGAAAGCGGAGTTGAGAGAAGATATTGAGCTACTTCATGACAGAATGTTTCAAGTTATGAGGGATATGCCTAGCTCTTTAATTCTTATTTTCAGGTATTTTGATCATTAATGTTTCCTATTGTCACTTTGTTGTACATAAACTGGTCAAAATAAATTAAGCCCCAGCTGATTTTCACATAGACTGCTTGCAAAAACTTGTTCCTTTGTTTTGACATTATTTTTCAACAGAATGAAGGTTTTGTTTTGCTTACAATTTACAACAATATTGAAAAACAATTATTCTTCTAAATTATAGCTGGTTTTCAGGGCTGATTTCAGTTTTTCTATAGAGACCCACACATTTTTATTTACTTCCCATAATAGTTCCAATTTATATCTATTGTAAAATTGGCAAAACTCTGAATTTACTGGTAATTTTGCACCCAGCAAAAGATTCATGGCATGTACATATATAACTTGTATTTTAAATTTTGTGTAACGGTTCTAATGATGCCTACCTTGAGTTTAGTTAGAATGTTCAATTGCCTTCAATATTTTTGAAATAGACATATAAGCTAAATTTAACACCATGTCTGTAGACAGAAGCAGTGATGGTGATTAATTTTATTTTGGCCAGTTTACATCAGCGCCATCAAGACAAGACCTTTTGCAAAAATGAGCCAGCGTATTTACACAGTAATCAGCATTAATCAGGAAAGTCTCTGTTGCATCTTCCAGTTACAGTCAGTAAACCTGATCATGGCCATTGTATTCTTGGGGCTGATGAAAAGCTACATTTTGTAAAACATTGGTCAGAAGAACAACAAACATTGGTCAGATGAACAACAAACATTGGTCAGATGAACAACAAACATTGGTTTGGAACATAAAAATACATATATTTCAGTTCTCTGTCGAAATCAAGTGTTTAAATCTGTTGATTGCTTATTGTAGAAGATTTAAAATACATCAGTTTATGGCCTATGCATACTTTTGAACTTGATAGGAATTTTGGCAAAATTGTCCTGCAGTTATTTTGAAATACGCTAATGAAACTGTATAAGTATTTGGGTTGTCAGATGGGTAAATAAGATTCAGCACTTGTGTTTTACAGTTTGTAGCTTATTCTTTGCTCACCTGAGCCATTAGGCTTACAAGGTGAGCTTACAGTATACCCATGCTCCGTCGTTTTGTAGTCATTGTAGTCGTTGTCGTCCACAATGTTCAACCGTCTTCGCCTCTGGTACTGTTAGGCCAATCAAAGCCAAACTTCATGTGATGTATCCTTGGGAAGGGGGAATCAAAGCTTGTATAAAATGGGCCAGGTCACATGACCAAGATGGCCGTCATGTGCATACATGTTTAAAACCTTAAAAATCTTCATCTCTGGAACCAGTGGACTGATTTCAATGAAACTTGGTATGTAGCATCAGGGACTCTGGCCCATCATAGTTTATATAAATCATGATCTTGGGTTGACCTTGACCTATTGTACAGCAAGGTCAGTTTTGGTCACATAGGCTTCTCAGTGGAAAAAAGTGAAACCATTAGATTTTTCAAGAAATGTTGTGACCTGAAAGTAGGTAGATACAGACAACTTATTGAGATAATGAAGTTGTGTGAGTATTCAATGTCAGGGCCATTTCTTGACTTTGGCCAAAGGTCATTTACATATTAAATGTAAATCTTAATTTTCTCAGAAACCACTTGACCAATCAAAGCCAAATTTAATATTTAGTATCCTTAGAGGGGGAAAATAAAAGTTTATATAAATGGTCCTGGTCATATACCCAAGATGGCCACCATGCCCATGTATCGTAAAAACCTTAACAAATCTTCTCTGGAACCAGCAGACCGATTTCAATGAAACTTGGAATGTAGCATCGTGGAGTCTTGCCTATTATAATTTATAGAAATCATGAAGTTGGGTTGACCTTGACCTAATATGGCAAGGATAATTTTGGTCTTATAGGCTTCTCAATGTAAAAAATTGAAAACATTTGATTTTACAAGATATTTTGTAGACTGTGACTTGAATGTTTGTAGATACAAACCATTTTGAGATAATGAAGTTGTGTGAGTATTTAAGGTCAAGGTCATTTCTTGACCATGGAAAGGTCATTTACACATTAAATGTGAAACTTAAATTTCTCAGAAATTGCTTTACCAATTAAAGCCGAACTGTGGAATATTCTTAGGAAGATTGAATCAAAGTTTGTATAAATGGTCTAGATCACATGACCAAGAAGGCCGCCATGCCCATATATGGTAAAAACCTTAAAAAATCTCTGGAACTGGTGGACCGATTTCAATGAAACTTGGTATGTAGCATCTGGGACTCTGGCCCATCATAGTTTATAAAAATCATGACCTTTGGTTGACCTTGACCTATTAAACAACATGTTAAAATATTGTTAAAGGCTTTTCAATGGAAAAAAGTGTAAACATTAGATTTTCCAGAAAGTTTTGTAGCCTGTGGCCTAAAATTTGTAGATACAGACAGTTTATAATGTTAATAATTACGTGAGTTGGCGGAAAAGTTTACTTTTTACCTTGACCAACATGACATTAGCCAAAGGTCATTTATCAAAGACCCAATCTCAAGTGAGCGATATCAGGACCATTGGTCCTCTGGACTTGTTTGAATAACTTAACAGCCTTCTGCTTCATTAATGGCTGCAAAATATTTACAGAAAAGTTCATTAATCATCAACAAAAGTTTACCCTAAAAAATAAAGGATTGTTACTTTCCTTTTTTCAGACAAGGGGAGGGGGAATGCGGAGAGGGATAGGAATATTTGTATACATTTAAAGTTATTCATCAAAATTGTCCATTGGAAGGTTTTTGTTTGATTGCTGTGATTAATGAATTTGCATTTTAAATAAAAATATGACCATCAAAAATACTTTATGTAAGAAAGCACTGTCTCAGTTGATAGAGTATTTTTCAAAGAATCAAATAGTTTTTCTTCAAGCAGATATAGGCTCTTTTCTGCCTCTGAAAATGATGAGAGTTAAGATCTTATTTTTGCATGCATGCAAAATTCATGAAGACCTCACCCTATGGGAGGCTTGCCTTCATTAATAATAATAAAATAGTAGTCACCATTTTGACAGACATGTACTGGCTGAGGGTCAAACCTTCAACCTTATGATTGCAAAGCATGTATGCTATCCATTAGACCACGTATAACATACATAACTTTGCTTTACATTTTGACCATTAACAGAAACCTTCCAGCTTTTTGCTTGGTTTCTCTAGCTTGCAGGTTGTGGGATCATGGTGCCATCATACTGCTGCAAAATTTTAATTGTAAAACTGTAAAAAATGATATTAACAAATATAAGATGACTTCATATTCTAAAATTTTCTTATATGTATCTATAGATAAAACCCAAGTGTTTTGTGAGATATTAATACAGCGACCTCTTGCTAGAGAAACAATACATTTACCCAGCAAATTAACAGAGAAAGATTTAGAATACATGAGACAAAGAGCTGCAAACCATTTTGATATCATTATGCAAGTTCTAAAAGAAATGCCAAGACAACTTCTGCTCATAATAAGGTATTACATACTGTTAGTAAAGTATATTTGGTATTAATCCCTTATTTCATTGTAGTTTATTTTAACTACACTGTGTAAACATTTCACTCTATTTTGTTACTTATGATTTGTTTTTTTTTGTTGTATGTTTATTTAATGTGAGTTTGTTTCTATGGTTTTACTTTGTTTCTTTTAAATAATGATTCTTTGTCTAAAATCATCATATACATACTAATAGATAGTGCGTATGTTAATCAATATACATATACTTTCTGATCAAGCACATTTGATACAAATACACATATAAATCAAATCATCATACCTACACAAATAATCTGCATTATTTTAGTATGATCTATAAATAGCATGGCTCTCATTGATTCAAAGGGCGATCTCATGCATGATGGTTTGATTTATGGCTTAGCATCCCAGTCAATAGCTATGGTCATGTCAGGACTGCTACCCAACATTAGGATGCCACTACATCCAAAATGTGCTTCCATTAAAAGTATAACCGTCATACCAAACCGCTAAGGTGTATATGAATGTATGGTTTGACGAAGGCATAGATAGTGGGTTACCAGTAAGCTGATGGCCATTTGGAAGATTTAAAGCTTTGCCTGGAGACAAAAGCAGCCCATCTATTTCTCTCGGATCCCAATAGGAGGGGGCCTCCCATGCATTTGACAATACTTCTTATGGTTGTACAGATGTGATCTTGAAAACCTTGCATAGTTTTCTGGATGTGACATCAAAATAATAGGTTCTGTCGCATGGCCAATTTGAAATATATGGTTTCACGTCTAAAATGACTCCAAATATAATATATACGAATGAATGAAGTATAGATGTTGACTTCAATCTTATAAAAGCAAGAACTTATACCTTTACAAAACTTGTACAAAAATAAGTTGCTATCAGTTTCTTTCATTGTTTCAGGAATATGAATACTGTAAGAGCAATCACGAGAGAGCATGGGAATCCAGTCGACAGATATGGTATTATGGCTAAAAGGTCAGTATTATGGGTGGGGGGTGTGTGTAATGAACACCATCTGCCAAAAGTCAAACAGCATATGATTTCCTTATTACACTTATTTGTTTTGTAGAAAGGTGAGGAGCTTTTCATAAATTCTCAACATAAGAATGTGCTAAGTCATATTATCAGTATTAGCTACTTAAAACACCTTTCCCTATAGCAAGTACAGTCTGTTGTTATTTTCAAAGTTGATTGTTGCTTGGCTACCTACTGAGATTTCAATAATACTGTTATTAATTATTTTTTAAATTGTATGTCCTAATTTCACAGTGCAATAAGTGGCACCTACAGAAAAGAAGCTACACCTCCCAGTATGGTATCCAGGGTAAAAGCATGGTGGGAGAGTCTGGTGTATGACTACCGTGTACACGCGGAGAGCTGGAAAATGTGGATGGCCTTCACCTATCTCAGGTTACTACAGTATCTAGGCAGAGCACCAGCATTAGATAAGATGAAAAGTTTCATGGAAACAGAGGAAAAGAAGTAAGTACAGTATAACCTCATTATAACAATACCTATGGGGCCCATATAAGCAGACTGTGTTATAACTTATAAGTGAAACCGTGTTATAACGAGGTTACTAACTTGGTTGCTATAGACATATTGCAAAATAATCAATTTGGGAGTTATGCCATGGCCATGTTATATTGAAAACCACATTTAAATAAGGCACATTATAATTAGGTTGAAGTGTAATGTTTTATTTTTTTGGTTGTTAGATGGGTTACGGAATCATTGCAAAAATAATTAAAAAAAACATTAACACAATTTTTAAAGTATTGCTATGATAGACTTGCATATAAATGATAACAAAATGTGAAATTTATTTGCAGTTGCAATGATGTCAGTTAGCGGTGATGTATGATGCAATGATAACTATTTACCTAAATCAAAGGAAAATATTGAAATTTGTTCAAGTAGTTGCTACTGTGCCACATACATGTATATATTTATTGTTACAGGTATGAGACCCTTTGATGATAATGGTGATGATAGATGGAGTAATAGTGTAATGTATACAAAACACTCAGGGAAATTGTATTTTTAACCCATGTGCATTTTAAACTTCTTTTACCATGCCTTGGTAAAATAAAACTGTTATTCTGGATTATATGTACATGGATTACATTTCCTTGTCTAGACATAGGAATTGATTTTATAATTAAATTTGAATTTCTCTGCAAGCTAAGACTGTGATATTATATAGTGTAAGGAGTTGGAAAAACAACAAGAAATAGTGTTTTTAGTGGCAACAAAGCATACCCTGAATCTATGGATGGTTCGTATGGATATGTTTTGGCAAACATCATGGACTCTCCACTGTTTATATTTTAATGCATTTTTGTGATGATAATTACACTCTTGTGAATTGAGTGTGATTAAAGAAATCTTGTAATATCCAAACGTTTTGGTAAGTAATGGTGCATCTCATATTAAAGGTTTCTCATATCAAGTAAGGACAATGACAACAAAATGTCAAATATCTTGTGCATTTAGTCTGCAGCATTTTTTTTTCAAAAACCTGAAAGTGAAATGTTTGTTATACTTAAAAAAGATCATCTCAGATAGAATTGGCGAAAAGCATGTTTTGTGAAAACCATAACTTGCCATAATACTGACTATGCAAAATTAAAATAAATAAGAATGTGCAATTTATGTAAGATAGAAAGCATAAAGAAATGTTCTTTGAAACCATAATACTGTTAATGCAAAAATAAATCCTGTTTTGTTGCATTAATGTTATTTCACCGTTGTTACAGAGCTGTCAGTCACCTTGTCCATGGACTGTCACATCAGGAAAACATGTCCGTGCAATATATACCCCCTTAAACCCCACTTTTATATAGTAAAACTGGGGTTTGCAGGGGTATACCTATTTTTCTTATTTTTGCTTCAAAACATAGATTATGGGTACTCGTTAGAACCGCCTCAGCGAGGCGGTTCTAACGTGTACCCACAATCTATCTTTTGAGCAAAAATAAGAAAAATATCAAACTTTTTCTCATGAAATTTTCAATTTTTACAGGTGAAAAAATCTGGTTACGGGACGTTTCGCGCAAAAACCAGCTCCTCCCTGGGACGATTCGACCGGGACGATTCGCGCAAAAATCCGAACGGGACGGTTCGCGCAAAAAAACTGGGACGATTCGCTCAAAATCAAATTTAGAGGTCGATTCACCCATTTTTTGTAATAAATAAATTGATTGATACAATAAGTGTTTTGCTTTGCAAATGAGCATGATTCCAATCTCTCTCTAAGCTTGTGAATGTGGGGAGCGATTTCAACACTCTGCCACATTTTTCATAAGGTCGTTGTTTTCGATGCGTGAGCGAAAAACATGCATGTACACGGGTAAATCCGTTTTTACTGTTACAACCTGCAAAATAAATAGTATAGGCTATTTTTATACATGTAGTTGCCAGTTTCTGTCGCATTGGGAGTTAAATTTTTAAGATTTATCTTCAAGTATATATTTTAATTTTATTATACTGTCTGCATGTCGACATTAAATTCATGTGAAGATGCAAAAGACCACAGCAGGTCCTGAGTTGTGATTCGTGTGTGTGGCGGGGGGAGGCTGGGTAAGCAACACCGTGGATGCGGGAATACGGGTATGCTCAATTTTTTTATTTTCGACTATAGGTGTGTGTGTGGGGGGGGGGGGGGTTGGTGGGGGGGGGGTCGAACCCGCTGGGTAGCCGTGTTGTGTCTTTGAGCAAGCAAATAACATTTGAAATGCTGACTGGGATGTGACGTAAACAAAAAATTAGTCGCCGTGATTATTGATTACTTTAATTTGACGCTAAATGTCATAATGTGAGCTTTAAGTCATTGATAATTAAATCATTGGCATCATTAAAAACAAATATTTCAGATGTTTGATGAACCCTTGGTTAAATTAGATTGTTTGGCTCATTATGGTGATATGCGTTATCATATTATTTTGTTTACCCGTTTGATCACAAACAACTTTCGTGGCCAATTCAAAATTAACGACGTTATAATTACTACAATTGTTGTCATAACACCCATTTAACAAATATTTATTTATTCATTTATTTATTTATTTATTTATTTATCCAGGCCCTGGATTGAATTTGTGATTGAATCACAAATTACACTGAGATATGAAAAAATGAAAATAAGAAGAAAACAAAAACAGTTTGTGTATGATTGATGCAATACGTTGGCTGAGAATAAGTGCCGTCCCGCAGACCTCACTGCAAATTCCAGAACCATATGAGATAGATACAATGTAACGCCGACAACGAGCAAGTATATACAGAGGACAATGAAGATACAAACCACTCCATTTTATTTCTAACTGTAAATGTCGTATTTATTACCTATTTTCAAATTTCAAAACAGCAAAGCAACGACTTTTTATTTTTTATTCAGGTGCTATATTTTGTTCAATGTTTCATGGCTAGCCTTGATAAATTAACCCACATGTGGAATATCATTTAAATATTGAATAAAATATATTTCTTTAATAATATGGGCTTTTTATTCCTTCCTTTTTAAGAAAACGTTTGCATTATCACTGAAAAATACATTTGCGCGAACAGTCCCGTGGGTGAATCGTCCCCTTAATTTAAGAAAAAATAAGAACAAAACATTTTTCTCAGAAAAATCAAAGATAAAAAATACATTTCCATTAAGTCCATAATTAGTTTAACATACACATTGCATTTACTTGATTAATTTTGATAACCAAAACCTTGAAATCATTTTTTTGAAAAATGCGCGAACCGTCCCGGGAGGAAACGTCCCGTTCGAAAAATATTTTTTGCGCGAACCGTCCCGGGAGGAACTGGTTTTTGCGCGAAACGTCCCGGAGCCAAAAAATCTCTGTATGTTGCATGGGCAAGTTTTCGTAATGAATCCTTAATACCATTGTCTTTCATGTGAATATGGAGTTCCCTCACCTAATAGAGCCTAGTGAGACAAACACGGAATTATCTTTCTGCACATGCATCATTTTATTACATCTAGATGCCCAGCAAAAGCTCTACATTTCATTCATGCACACATTCTTATTTTTTTCCACATATTTTCCATCAAATTTTGCTTTAATGACCGTCAGGGAATCCAACTAGACAACGCTATTAGTTGAAAAATTTAGAAAATTAAATTAACTGCAGAATACTGTTTATTGTGTCATGACTTTAAAAATTCAGTAATACAGAGCTGAATAGTCATGCAAGTCTTTCACATAAAGCATAAAGTTTGTGACTGTCATGGTTTTGAAGGCGTCCCAGTTTGTCTTGTCTTGGAGCTTTTGTTGCAGACTTTCTTCAGTTGGTATTGGCTGAATCTGGAATAAAGCATATCAAATATACTGCAATATGATAAAACAGTGTGTCTTTTTATTGATAAAAATGTAAAATACAGTATAGTCCAGTTGCCAAACATGGATTTGGCCTGTGACCTGGAAATGTGTGCCGCATAAAATGTTTTTATGGATTTTACTTCTTGATACCTTTCAGATGAAGAATCCGAGTGATGCCACCTTGGCATCATTGAGCATTTTGAAATATTCAAAATGACCGTCAAATTGCGGAAAATAGTCAAAAAATCAACATAATACATGTATGTGAAGCAAAAAGCTCACTTCTCTTATTGTCCTTACTGTCTTCTTCTGGTTCATCAGACCATGCCAGTTCAAAAACGGCATCATGAATTGTTTGAAAAAAAAATCAAAAATCAAGATGGCGTCCAAGATGGTTGGCATAAACAAGAAAATAGCATCACAGAGTTGCACATACTCAGTGTTTTGTGTTTAAAATGCTCATTTTATGTTCTTATTAACAAAAACGCCATAATTTACTTTTGTTTATATTTTTTACGCTCCAGTCATAACAAAAAGGCAAGATGATTTCCAAGATGGCCGCCGAGAACTTGATGTTTAATAAACTGTCTTAACTGTCTTGTTTTTGAATTTACTTTATTTTGTTAGCAGTTCAAGTTCGAGTTTATTTCTGACCCAACATCATAACAATGATGCAAGATCGTGGTCAAATAACCGTCTTAATCTTAGTATAAGGGAAAATGGTCTCTGATTCAAAAAGCTTATCTAAATGTTTATTTGTTAAGTTTTAAGTAAGCAGAATAAACAGAGGGATGCAAATCAACATCATTTAATGAAATATAGAATAGGCATTTTATTCTAAAACTGAGATTAGGTATTCGCCTGTGTCATTACTATTGTAATAATTAGCAAAATCATCAGCTATATTGTTCAACTATTGCAACAATTGATTCTTTAATTCAATAGCATTTGCAAAACGCTGTACAGACTACTTGATTTATGAAGCGCCTGTATTTTGATGATGTGCATGGTTGTTCAGAAGCATACCCACAGCAAATGATTCTACTTGAAGTATACTATCTGTTGCTGGATCCACACTGTCGGCTGTTGTAATCGGCGCAAGCGCTCAGATCCCTTCATCATTATTTCGACCACCTGACTTAAGTTGGATATTAGACCACGCACCCTTGACCAAGCGTGGATTATCAAATGGATGTCTGGACATGTGTTGGTTTCACATTGTTTTGGTAAACGACTGTGTATATGGTGATTATATACATTAAGCTTGGGAGCGTTTGTTAGCCTTTGCTTACCAGTTTTACATTCAAGCATATATTTTACAGAAATAATTCTACGGTGCTGCGATAACATCATCCAAATGCGATGATTCCCCTAATATAATCTGGTAAAGGCTTACTCAGTTAAAGCTTGTCAGGTATGAAACCCTTTGACATTGATTTCAAACTGGACTGCAAGAAGGAAGCAGACTACGGTCTGATGTTTTACCACTTAACCCAATATTTAGCGTCCTTCAAATGTCTCTTTTATATGGACCATCCCCTTTCGCATTAATGCTTTCTCTGCTCTTAAAGGGACTTGGTTCTACTTTTTATTCTTTTCGGTTTACATTGATTGTAGATATTTAATCTTGAGCAATACATTGACGTTCGTGTATTTTACTCAATGGTTCGCAATCATCTCACTTCTTTCCACTGTTACACTATGTCTCACCTGAACATCGTTAGCATTAGGTCCGAACACGATCAGCGAGTATACTTTTAACCAGTCTGTGATATAACAAGCCCTTCTTCAATGTGAGATGGTCAAAGTTGCATGCACAATCATGAAATACATACCTAAATCATTGTATCTTCGTGGTTTTAAAGCTGTCATCTGCTGAGAAGATCGAATAGTGTTGAGAGAATGCTAGTGCTTTTTGTTAAACCTCTTGTCTTGCGCGAGAAGTTTTGGTTATGTTTTCATGCTACAGTCAAAGTAACAATGGGTCGTCCACAGAATAGCACATCCAATTGGTGACCACTGTATCAGGCCAGCGCAGTGTATGTGGATTTCTCAACTAGTACATTTCCAAAATTGTGTGTTCGTAATCCTCTTGTCCCCGCTGTCCCCCCATAGAAATAATCAAGCGATGATTGTTTGGAACCAGCCAACTTTTTCAAATTCATTCATCAAGTTAAATCCATGCGCTAAGAAATAAAAATAAAACGGAGATCCTATAAGAGCAGGGAACACATTAATGAGAAAGGGGATGGGCCAAGGTTTACACATGTATTTATTTGAAATAAGAAAACAACAATATTGTATATAAAGTTGTGATGTTGTATATCCCAATATTCAGAGTTTCTATGCACGTTTTAAATTTTTCTGTCCTTAGCATTAGCGTCAATTCGACTCTTCCTTTCTTCTTTCTGAACCAGCTTTATCTGCGTTTGTAGTCTGTTACATCCTTTCCAAATATGCTACAGACCAAGCGTCTAGCGTTTTATAGCTCTAATGAAGGATTCACTAAACGGAGTCTGCAATCATGTTACAGACTTCAACGCTCGAAATAAATGTTTAACGGCAAAACTTCTCCAACAGGGCTATCGGTATCATAAACTTCGAAAAACATTTTCTAAATTTTATCGTAGACACTATGAATTGATTTCCAAATATAATGTTGGGTTAAAGACGCTTTTAAGTGAGGGCCTTTCGGAACCTGAATTTTATGGTGACTTGGTTTACAAATTTAAGAAACTTAAAGGAATTAATGATTTTTCTTTTCAGTTCAGAAAAATCATAACACGTTACAAACGTATAGGTTATAACTTGAATGTCATGCGACAGTCTGCATGCTTAGTTTTTAACCCAATTATGGTTGATAACTATGCTGCCTTCTTTAATTGCACGCCGGTGGGTCGGGCGTCAGACTCTATGATGGCCCCGACATAAAGCTATTCATTTTAGTTGGTTGGGGCCGGAGCTTCTTGTCTGTTGCTTGGCCCACCGGGGTCCAACTGGTGTTTTTCTTTTGCTCCGGAGTTAGTAGGTTATTCGGCGCCCAGGGATCTCCATCGTCGGGCAGCTTACTCAGTCTGTGAGTCCTGGTTTTTGATTCATCAGGATGTTTATCATGATTTATTTGTTTGTTCTTGATGATTCATTGACTAGTTAGAGATTCACCACGAGTACCGAATAACTAACTAAATGTTATGAACCACTGCAGAAGCTGAGGGTGAGGTTATGGCCATGTAAAACCGGTTTAAGCCCGCCAGTAACTTTGTGTTACTGATCGTTCCAAGTCGATACTTCTGTGGTGGTTCTTTTTGTTTTATGTCTTGGTGTTTAAAATTTTTTGTGCTGTTGGCGCCTTATGTATGTTTTCATATTTTTAGTTAAGTTAAGGTAACTGAGTGGCCACCTATTGGGAAAATAGCTGCCCATTCGGCTTACGATTGTTTCATGGTATAAGTACCTGATTGTTAGTTTGGTTTTTTCCCACCTCGGTTTTTGGAGTGGGAATCTTTTTCTGATTGCGCCTTTTCCTGATCTTTGCCTACTTGTACCTTTTCACTAAATTATCTTTTAAAGAAAAAATGCAGTCCCCTTTTTTCTTTATACGTGCCGTATATTTAAGATGTAAATGCTACGAATACTTCCATTAAGTGGTGCAGATTGATTTGCTTCCCTCCTTTTATTCTACTGATGTTTTGGTCAGTATAGAAGACATTAGTCGTAATATAATTTCGTAGGACACATACGCCCCAGTATCGTTTTGCGGTGTCAAAAAAATAAAAACACGACCATTAAATTGCGATGTTTACAACATAAAATGATCATTTCAAATACAAGTCATTCAGTATTTGCAGCAATGGAGTGCTGCTGCAGCCAGAAAACATTAAAGTATGAATATTGGGGTCCTCTTGGTCACCATCTTGTTTTATTGTTATCATGTTGGGTCAAATATAATACAGAAACACTTCATTTGTCAACATTAATTGAGCATTTGAATTACAAAACATTGAGCAAATGCAGCAATGGAATGCTGATTCAGTCAAAATTATGTACTCATATATATTATGGTTATGGCGGCCATCTTGGCCACCATCTTGGCTCATTTTTATAATGTGGGAATAAACAATAAACCATGCTGCTCACATCATTATATGAGCATTTCTAACGCATTACATTTAGTATATTCAGCACAGGAATGATGTTTTAATCAGAGAACACAATCTTTTAAATTTTAATTATGGTGGCCATTTTGGTCGCTATCTTTTTTCGTTGTTATGATGTGGGGTCATAATTGAAAACGAAACACTTAAGTATAATGTGTACAACACAAATGGACTTTCAAGCACAATACACTGTTTTATGCAGCACTTCAATGCCGTTTTATTTCGAAATATCGCTTTTAGTATGATTGTGGCAGCCATCTTGTCCGCCATCTTGCTTCATAATAATAACATAGGGATCAAAACATAGAATTATCTTTTTAATATTGTTAGCTCACCTGAGCCGAAGGCTCACAGGTGAGCTTATAGGATAGGCAGGCATCCGTCGTCCGTCGTCGTCCGTCCGTCCGTCCGTCCGTCCGTCGTCCGTCCGTCCGTCGTCCGTCCACAATTTCAAAGAAGAATATTTCTGAAGCTAGTAGGCCGATCTTGATCAAATTTAATGTGAACCATAATTGGGTTGGGGGATTGATGGCATTAGGTTTTGGAGCAGATTGTATCAAAATTGTGGTTTCCATGGCAACAGATAGATCCCATAGACTTACAATGGGAAAAACTAAAAAAATCTTCTTCTCTGAAACCACTAGGCCCACAGCTTTGATATTTGGTATGTAGCAATGGCTAATGGTCCTCTACATAAATTGTGCCATTTGTGCCCCTGGGGTCAAATTTGGCCACGCCCCGGGGGTCGATAGTCTCCATAGACTTACTATGGGAAAAAAATTAAAAAATCTTCTTCTCTGAAACCACAGGGCCCACAGCTTTGATATTTGGTATGTGGCAATGGCTAATGGTCCTCTACATAAATTGTGCCAGCCATGCCCCTGGGGTCAAATTTGGCCACGCCCCGGGGGTCGATAGTCTCCATAGACTTACAATTGGAAAAACTAAAAAAATCTTCTTCTCTGAAACCACTAGGCCCACAGCTTTGATATTTGGTATGTAGCAATGGCTAATGGTCCTCTACATAAATTGTGCCATTCATGCCCCTGGGGTCAAATTTGGCCACGCCCCGGGGGTTGATAGTCTCCATAGACTTACTCTGGGAAAAAAAAATAAAAAATCTTCTTCTCTGAAACCACAGGGCCCACAGCTTTGATATTTTGTAGGTGGCAATGGCTAATGGTCCTCTACATAAATTGTGCCAATCATGCCCCTGGGGTCAAATTTGGCCACGCCCCGGGGGTCGATAGTCTCCATAGACCTACAATAGGAAAAAAACTAAAAAAATCTTCTTCTCTGAAACCACTAGGCCAACAGCTTTGATATTTGGTATGTAGCAATGGTCCTCTACATAAATTATGCCATTCATGCCCCTTGGGTCAAATTTGGCCACGCCCCGGGGGTTGATAGTCTCCATAGACTTGCTATGGGAAAAAAATTAAAAAATCTTCTTCTCTGTAACCACAGGGCCCACAGCTTTGATATTTTGTATGTGGCAATGGCTAATGGTCCTCTACATAAATTGTGCCAATCATGTCCCCGGGGTCAAATTTGGCCACTTCCCGGGGGTCGATAGTCTCCATAGACCTACAATAGGAAAAACTAAAAAAATCTTCTTCTCTGAAACCACTAGGCCCACAGCTTTGATATTTGGTATGTAGCAATTGCTAATGGTCCTCTACACAAATTGTGCCATTCATGCCCCTGGGGTCAAATTTGGCCACGCCCCGGGGGTTGATAGTCTCCATAGACTTACTATGGGAAAAAAAATTAAAAAATCTTCTTCTCTGAAACCACTTGGCCCACAGCTTTGATATTTGGTGTGTAGCAATGGCTAATGGTCCTCTACATAAATTGTTCCATTCATGCCCCTGGGGTCAAATTTGGCCAGGCCCCGGAGGTTGATAGTCTCAATAGACTTGCTATGGGAAAAAATTCAAAAATCTTCTTCTCTGAAACCACAGTGCACACAGCTTTGATATTTTGTATGTGGCAATGGCTAATAGTCCTCTACATAAATTGTGCCAGCCATGCCCCTGGGGTCAAATTTGGCCACGCCCCGGGGGTCGATAGTCTCCATAGACTTACAATTGGAAAAACTAAAAAAATCTTCTTCTCTGAAACCACTAGGCCCACAGCTTTGATATTTGGTATGTAGCAATGGCTAATGGTCCTCTACATAAATTGTGCCATTCATGCCCCTGGGGTCAAATTTGGCCACGCCCCGGGGGTTGATAGTCTCCATAGACTTACTCTGGGAAAAAAAAATAAAAAATCTTCTTCTCTGAAACCACAGGGCCCACAGCTTTGATATTTTGTAGGTGGCAATGGCTAATGGTCCTCTACATAAATTGTGCCAATCATGCCCCTGGGGTCAAATTTGGCCACGCCCCGGGGGTCGATAGTCTCCATAGACCTACAATAGGAAAAAAACTAAAAAAATCTTCTTCTCTGAAACCACTAGGCCAACAGCTTTGATATTTGGTATGTAGCAATGGTCCTCTACATAAATTATGCCATTCATGCCCCTGGGGTCAAATTTGGCCACGCCCCGGGGGTTGATAGTCTCCATAGACTTGCTATGGGAAAAAAATTAAAAAATCTTCTTCTCTGTAACCACAGGGCCCACAGCTTTGATATTTTGTATGTGGCAATGGCTAATGGTCCTCTACATAAATTGTGCCAATCATGTCCCCGGGGTCAAATTTGGCCACTTCCCGGGGGTCGATAGTCTCCATAGACCTACAATAGGAAAAACTAAAAAAATCTTCTTCTCTGAAACCACTAGGCCCACAGCTTTGATATTTGGTATGTAGCAATTGCTAATGGTCCTCTACACAAATTGTGCCATTCATGCCCCTGGGGTCAAATTTGGCCACGCCCCGGGGGTTGATAGTCTCCATAGACTTACTATGGGAAAAAAAATTAAAAAATCTTCTTCTCTGAAACCACAGTGCACACAGCTTTGATATTTTGTATGTGGCAATGGCTAATAGTCCTCTACATAAATTGTGCCAGCCATGCCCCTGGGGTCAAATTTGGCCACGCCCCGGGGGTTGATAGTCTCCATAGACTTACAATGGGAAAAACTAACAAAAATCTTCTTCTCTGAAACCAAAAGGCCCAGAGCTTCTATATTTTGTATGTAGCAATGTTTGGTAGTCCCCATTATAAATTGTGCCAGTCATGCCCCTGGGTCAAATTTGGCCATGCCCCGGGGGTCAATAGTGTCCATGCATAGACTTTCATTGGTCGATTCTCAATTAGTTTAAATCTCATGAGCTTACAATGTGATAATCTCTCAGGTGAGCTACAGGACCAATGGTCCTCTAGTTTACAGCATAAACTGAGCATTTTTTTTTCGCAGAGAAATCAGTATATTAAACCCTGGGGTGCTGTTTTCTTGTTTAAGGCGACCATTTTGGATGCCATCTTGATTTTTTCCAAAACGCTCAATGATGCCAGGGTGGCATCATGCAGTTTCTGAACTAGCATGGCCCAGTGAACTGGAAACCACAATAAAATTTCATGCGGCACCATCTTCCAGGTTATGCTGATGGCTACTGGACTAGTAGGAATGAAGGCAAATTATAATAAACGAATTCCTGACAGTGAATTGGCAAACATGTTCAGAAACTTAAAATTCGTTCCTTAGAAAGGCTGTAAATTCTGATGTTTGGCACTACTTAATTTTATTCTGATGTGGATAAAATAATTGTTAGATCCTTTGGAAGCAGTAAAACATTGAAAGAGAGAAGATGGGCCATATTGTACAATTTCGGGTAATGAACCTTCGTCAGTGACCCTTTACAGAACTGGCAGCGGAAGCCAGACATAATTGCTGCAATTTCAAAAAATTTTCATCGGTGTAGTCTAAATCAAAGACTTGTATTCCCAAAGGGGCCAAATAATCAAAATACTGTTAAGAAGATGATTCTTAACGTACAATATATTTGAAACAATCCAAATATATTCACTGATCCCAAAGGATCAAAAGAAAAATATAATCTGCACTATGGATGATGTACGGGGAGACTTTTTATGGCCGCCACACGGCACAACACCAGCTGCAGTAATAGCAAATAAAATAATTGTTAGATGCTTTGGAAGCAGTAAAACATTGAAAGCGAGAAGATGGGCCATATTGTACAATTTCGGGATGGAATATTCTTGGAATGCAAACATAGTCTGTATCGACGTTGGATTTACATGGAGTTAATTTTATTCTTATGTAGAACATACTTAGATAGCAAAGGTGGTTGATATTTTGCACCAAATTAGCTTAAAATGGTATAAAACAAAGATAGGGGTATGTGGTGGCCCTTTAGTAGTGTTTATAATCAAGAGAAATGACGTGCCCATGAATAAGACGCATTTACTTCCCACAGTAGTTGTTAAGTACACAGAGGAATTGCCTCCTTGCCGGCATGACAGAAAAAAAGTTGACTAGGCCATTAAGCCATATTTCAACAAGCCAACCAGCCAAGTCAAAGGTACATGTAACTTACTGATTTCCGAATCTTCTTGGCAACTTCATCCGTCAGGTGGTGCAGGAAGAACTTTTTATTGATGAGAATGCATTCTGCCCCATCTGACACAAGGCTACAACCTGTTGTTGGTTCTATTACGCTAAATGTTGTTTGTTCTAGGCCCTGAAAAGAAAGAATACAAGGACTTTAGTTTCGCATGCTTGTTTTATTAGTCTGCGTTCTAGTCAGTAGCTAAGATCATGTCGGGACATTACCACCATTTTTGTGGAATGTGTTTCACAACCCAACTGTAAGTAACTGCGAAGCTGGTCAGCGCCTTTGTTTTCGCTACACGGATAGTACAATTTCTCTTCTTCTTAAATCCGAAAGTTCAAGCTTCTAGCCTGCTTCTGTGACTGTACAAGTCAGTTTGTGTAAGACCTGGTCTGAAATCTCGAAGACCGGTTTTCTCGCATTCCGGTTCATTTTATGTATGATCACAAAATTGTATATAATGACTTACAAATGTTTCTCGTGGCCCCAATTTCTGTATTTGTACGAAAACTTTCTCATTTTCAGGCTTCCCATCACTCCCAGACTGTTCGTCTCCCTAAAACAGAATAAAAAGCATATTGTTTAATTGGGAGCTGTTTTCCTACAAATACAATATATGAAATACTTGAGTGTGCAGTTCTTTGCCTGAAAGATGAAGACTTTCGCTTTTTTAAAGCAGATTAAAAAGAAACCTTGGGGATTACACCAAATGTGTAAATAGTTCCGTAACAGACATTTTTCATCAAATTGTTAGTAGGAATAGCGATGTTTATCCATTATTTTTTATGGTTTGGTGGACCTTGTGACTTTGAATTAGTGTATTTGTATTAATTGGGGAAAGTTTACCATATGCAATTTAGACTTGCATTGTTCGAGTTCTCTGTGTCCCTTGTGACTTAGAATTAGTGTATTTGTATTAAGTGGGGAAAGTTTACCACATGCAATTTAGACTTACATTGTTCGAGTTTTCTGTGTCCCTTGTGACTTAGAATTAGTGTATTTGTATTAAGTGGGGAAAGTTTACCACATGCAATTTAGACTTACATTGTTCGAGTTCTCTGTGTCCCTATGTCTCTTTCGGAAAATCTGATTAATCTCATTAAGGTGCTCTGTTGCTGAGGCAAGAACTGTAAATAAAATGATATTCTGTACATAGCTGAATCAACCGATATTCCAAAAGAGTAGCATTTGGAAGTCAGCTCTCCAAATATGCATGTACGTACTACATAACAATAAGTATCCCAAAATAGGATGTACTGGTATTTTGCGAATGCCTGTATCACATAGTATGCGTGTCAAACTTTTAATTCCACCACAATATCGTGAGTTCATGTCTGTCTTTCATGAAAATTACAGCGATCGATTGTGTTTTGATAATCTATTTTAAACAAAGTGTACTTACTTTTTTCGTTAGAAATACTCTGAATCTGTGGTAATCGTCTGTATGAATGTCTCCGACCATGTGTCTGTAGCAGAGCTGATCGCCGTCGTCTTTGACGAGATGCGGACGACTCGGAATGTATTGGGGGTAGTTCTGAAAGTGAACGAGTCTCAACTTTGGAAGTTCCCTTAGTTATACCTCGAAACACCGAAAGAGTGATTCAATGAGTTTAGAAAAAATAAATGTATGTAAAATCATTCTAGGTAATATTTAGTTGGTTGTATTTGGTAAACTGTCAATGAATAATGACTCTAGATTTATTAAGAATTAAAATAAAACATATCCTTTAAGAGCAGTGAGCATATTAATGAGAAAGGGGATGGGCCATACCGCGATTTCGGCTACTTAAGCCTTTTTAGTGACCCTCTAGATTTGGCAAAATGGATCAAACGAGAAATACTGTAATTTTGCAACTTTCAACAGGATAGATGATACAAAGACTAGTATTATCCAAACAGAGCCAAATATATAAATGTTCGGGAGGAAAAAAATCTGAACCGATAATTTCTGATTTCTCAGAATACCCTCACAGATCTCAAAGGACCAAAAGGAAAATATAATCTGCACTATGGATGGTGTACTTGGAGACTTTTAATGGACAACCACACTGAACAATCTTTGCAGGGTTATACTGGGGACAATGTTAATTTGAGTCACAGTCTGATCAGAAAAGCCACATTAAATGTTTATACATGTATGCGGAAACTTTTCAGACTGTTGGCGCTTCATACTTACTGACAGTGGCTGTGCATGTCGAGTAATCTATGAATTCTAGTCCAGGAATGTTGGGCTTGGTGTCGACGAGATCTTTAAGGACTCGACAGGACCCCGACTTGACTATATACAACCACTCTGACGTGTTACTGTCTTTACACAGAAGAACCCCTCTCCTGGAAATAATTATGATAGCAGTAGTATGATAATTACTATCGTAACCTGCAGTTGGTGGATCGCAGGACATTGGCGTTTAATGTCGTTTAATGTCTACAAACCAAATAAATGATCCAAACTGCCCTAGAACCCCTTTCTCGGAGTTTCTGATACGTTCAGTGGTTACAGGGCATTTGTAACTATTCATTTTGCTTTTAAAGAAGCACTCATTTCTTGGAATAAATGTACATGTAGTTAGGTGTCAATTCGGTGAATGCGCCCTCACGCTTTGTGGCCGCAGTAGGTTGTCAGATAAAATGTATGCTTGACCGAATTTAGGAATTTTCAAAGATCATACAACACATGCGGCGACTTTTCCTCACTAATATTCTGTTAGATAAAATGATAAACTGTATCCATTGACCGAGAGCAAATCTTTTGGAGTTGATATCATTAAGAGATGACTAAAGATGAAATTCCGGTCAAAATCAAAACCCAAGTATTATCAGTTCTTTAGAAAATAACACACTAAACTTGTTTGTTTCACAACATGACACGTTTTTCATCAGTGAATCCGTAGGCTCATGTACCACATTATCTTCAGATCCAAGCATAACTTACCTGAAAAATGTGAACAAACATATCCGTGGATTGTCATAAGGCAACTTCTCTATTGGCCATCCCTTTAGAATGTCCACAGTCCTTAGAAACTGAATATGTTCAGGCTCGCGATCTTTTTCTATATGCATGAATATATCGATAAAATCTTCCCTACTGACAGCTAGAAGTTCAACGTCAGTTTTACACGTCACTGTAGCACTACGTCTAGCACCATGCATAAGAGCGAGCTCCTGAAAATTATGAATAAAGTGCTTACGAAAATCAAAAAAGAAACATAAAAAGGAAGAAAAAAAAACATGGTTTCAGTTTATTTACAATTTTGTATCATACAAAACGTATTCCCAACGAATGTGTTTCATATTCTCGATTTCAATATACTTTAAGAACCTCGAGGAACACTGAACGAAGTCCAAGAATCTTATAATAAGCACAAGTTTGCTTGAACGTCTGAACAGAATATATGGCTTATTTAAAAAAAATACTGCATTCAATTTTATACGTGTACCTTTTAAACACAGGTGCCTACGGCGTCTACACTTAAATTATAGCCGAATTTAAAATTAGTAGGGTCTATGAATCCTAAAGAGACTGTCACTCAAATAGTTAGAATCCATTTGTTTTAAATATCAGTGAAAAGAACTGAACAAAGAGCAATTTGCAAATTATATCATAATTAAAACGTAATGATACATAATTAGCACAGTTATATTATTCTGATTTAACCAATGACTGAAAGAACAATGACGTTGATTTTATCAGTTTTTGTCAAATTATCGATATCTAAAATTTGGCAAGTATAAAATAAAACAAATAGGTTTTAATTGTCTACGTGTGAGAAAATATGAATGACCCGAGCTTTAATAATAGACTCTACATTTCTGTCTTATTTTAACCCCTCGAACAGGAGGGTGCGTTTATTTTTACGTTTCACCTTTGGCTGATCTGACTGCAACCCACCCCTTGTTTGAGAAAATTAAGATAATTCAATTCTCACACCATAGAACAGGTAATAATTGTGATTTACATTTGTTTTCGCCAGTTTTCCGTCAAATCACATGGTGCGAGTGTAAGAAAGTAAAACAAAAGCTCCTGCTTGATGGAGACATTTCCGTTTATTGTTTTCGTTGTAATATCTAACAAGCTGTTTATTATTTTCTACTAGCTGTCTTTTGGGGCATAGATAGCCACACACATATTTGTTATGCAGCAATTACCATTCTATTATTTAAAACGTTTGCACGACATGTTTCATCAATGTTTTGTCCTGCGACACTAAACTTCAACCTATGGAAACGGTGTATTAGAAAAACGGTGAATCAACGGGGGTTAATCGGAAAAATGTGAACCATCGGGCGAGGTGTCGGTGACACATCGGGATTTGCACTAGATAAAAGGTATGTTGTTTGTTTACTTCTATTTTGAAGCGAAAGCTAAAAATACTGCAGTAAATAAAAACAAATCGAACACTTGCAGGAGCTGTAAGGGTCTTTGATGCAGCCCCGGAAACCCTAAAATTGTTGAAAATGTATTTTGTTTAATCGCCACAGTGCGCCCCATTTTACTACTCAAACATTTCAGTTGACTTTCTGTTGTATTTTTTGTTTATTTTTTATGCTTACATCGAATTACGAATGTAAACAACCTTAATTCAGATTGGTGAATATAGAAAAGTAAGCTCCTGATTATCAACCTTCAACAAATTTGTAAAAAAGACTGGGAAAATCGAGATTCAGCCGGGTGATTGATTATTTGGTGAGTCTCCGGGCAAGTTGTGTGTGTCGCCGGGGAGCAACCAAATTTTGATGGAATAAAACTTTATTTTCTTCATTCTAGACAGTACATGATTGTTGTTTTTTAACTTTTAGTTTGAGTGGGATCATATCTATCCCAATTACGGATGCTATAAACACACGTTAATCACCGGCAGTGATGAGAACTCGGACGTTCCTCGTCCGCAGCGTCCGTCATATCGCACTGTTCGCATAAATATAGTTTTTTTTTCGCTGGTTAAATGAAGCTGAAACAAATGAAAACGTGTAAGAAATAATTGGAAAAGATACTGTCTCCAATTCTTAAATTTCTTCCGTTGCCGATTTGAAGACTGGGAAAATTATAACAGTAAACGCAGGTCCAATCTTTGGAAATAACATGGAACAGTATCTATTGGGATAGCTTCTTTCCTAAAATTATCAGGGCCTGAAATGCCCCCTCTGATGTCTACCGCTGAGGTGCCAGATGATTGCTTAACGTTTCTTGTGAGATCTAGGGACAAAGATGCCAGTCACAGCCCCCGCTAGTAGAGCGCGGTAGCTGAAGCGGTAGAGCGTCGGACTGTCACTCTGGAGCGAGAGGTCCTGGGTTCGATCCCCACGAGCGCCGTGTAGGGTTCGAGTCCCGCACGGGTCACATGTGGGACAAGTCAAGTTCTGCTTGCAGGTGTGTCAGGTGCTTTTTCCTGGAGTACTCCTATTTTCGCCCCACCTACTGATTTGTTAATGAGTGAAATAATTGGCTTTTAAGGCACGTAAAACTTAATCAATAATAATAATAATAATAATAATAATAATAATAATAATAATAATAACAATATCAATAATAATAACTGATTCTTAAAACATGACATTTCGACAGGTTTCCAAGTTTGATAAGCTTTACAATATACCGGGACAATGCATACCTGACGGTATTAATTGATGTTAACTTTAGGTTCGGTCTCCTTTTGTTGCTCAGTTCACACGACTGGACATTTATTTTCTCATGGGAAAAATGAGGATTTTCGACATGACTATCCGAGTAACACAAGTATAAGCGTTTCCAAAACGCTTGCGATCTCTCAGCACTAATTTCACTGTATGACCACGTATAAATTCACGGCGATAACCACAGACCGAAAAGACTCTGACAGCTCGGTTCAACGTGAGCTTTCATACCCGAGCCGGCATGCGCTATTTAATGTGACCCAATCGAAGCTGCCTTGTCCAATCAAGTACGACCGGAAGTGTGGTCGATTTACAACAAGATTCCAGTCCTGTTCAATTATATATGCGCTCTCGCCGTGGCGAGATCGCAAAAAGTAACTCGAGTAACAAGGCCAAACAGCACGAGTTACAGTAATGCGCATACGTATCTACGTCATGTGCTTGCGTATAACTGTAACTCTCACTTATGTTACGTCTACACTGGACCACGTTATCACCACGTCCTTACCACGTTCTAAAAATTCCAGAACGTGGCGAGGACGGGGTCAAAATGAAACAATTTCGGATTTCTAAGTTCCCACTACGTCCTTACTACGTCCCCGCCACGTCCTTATAACGTCCGCACCACGTCCTTACTACGTCCTTCACGTTTCCACTACGTCCTCAATACGCGCTCACCAAGTTCATCCCGTTTCTACTACGTCCTTGCTACGTCCTCACAAAGACCAAGCAGTTCATACCACGCGCGAACTACGTTTCCAGCACGTTCTAACTGTAAATACCGTATTCGTTCTAATTAGCGCACATGCTCCAATAAGCGCACACCCTGGTCGTTTCTGAAAAACATGCGCATAAGCGCACACTGCTCGACTAGCATATTGGCATTTTATTGACAATTTTACACATTCATACCAAATTTAAACTTATCTTCAAAAGATCAAACAATATTTCGCGACGATTGGAACACTTGTATGACATCACCATTGACCATTTAAACAAGGTTATTTCATCAGTCTATAGGTTGTTTACATTTGTAGTGTGCGCTTATTGGAACGATATTTTGTTACCCGAACTTTAAGATATTTTGAAAAGTTAAGCGCACTGTGCGCTAATTAGAACGAATACGGTATATTAATCAGTCGTATATATTATTCTCAACACCGCTAGCAGTCGGTCGTAATGCCCATGCTGAAGCCAACAAGATCTTGTCCTTCTATTTCTCCTTCTGTGAAATAGCACAAGTGCAGCCTGTGCACCAAGTAAGGCATGATGTCATTGAAGGAGAGCAAGTTGCAAGAGTACATCTCTGTTCATGTTTTCGATTTCGATATGATTTAAATAAAAGCGAAAGCAATTGCTTGAGGGTACGGGACAATTGAAACAAAATTAATAAAACGTGGAGGACGTAGTTCGAACCTGGTGTGAACGTGATAAGAACCTACTAAGGACGTGTTAGGAACCGCTAGGACGTGATAAGAACGCAGTGCAGTCTTCTAGGACGCGGTAAGGACGTACAAGAAGCGTGGTATGGTCTTGTCGAGAACTTGATGGACGTAGCGAGGACGTAGAGAAGACGTAGTAGAAGCGTAGCGAGGTCTTGATGGTCTGCAACAAATTTGCATCGCGTTTTACACTAGCTAGCGTTTTACACTTGTCGGTCTAGCACTTTAATTTCCCAACAAGAAAGAGTCGAAGATGATGCGGAATATGAAATTACCGGGTCGAAGATGACACGGAATATGAAATTACCTTGATCAAAAATAGCTCTAGAGTGTTTATAATCGGAAATTAATGCAATAAGTTTTGATTGCCCGATGACTCACAAAATTCGCCCCGTTGTCTCACACAACTTGCCCGATGCCTCACATTATGTAAATGCACCTAGCATTAAATCCCTTTGCAATGCTTGGCGAGATTTTATTTTTTGTGGGAATTTTCCAGTATACTATTATTCATTTGCAAATACCAACGTGACCTTCTTGGTCCATTTCTTTTACTAGAAAATCAAACGAAAATGTGTTTTCGTGACCTTGAAAGGCATGCCCTCTAAAATGGGGCGCACAATCACGCGTTTCTTGGAATATTTATTTACAAACTGTTTACATAATAAAGAACAATAATGATTTCTACAGCTCCTGCAGCAAACAGAATTTTGACATACAACGTCACCCAGCCATGTCGGAACAAAACAAAAAGAAAATTAAAACTACGTACCGTGTCGCCATTGTAAATCCCGATGTGTCACCGACACCTCGCCCGATGGTTCACATTTTTCCGATTAACCCCCGTTGATTCACCGTTTTTCTAATACACCGTTTCCATAGGTTGAACTTGGACTCACCCCGAAACTGTTCCCTTTCCTGAGAAAGGCCACTGTCCGAGCATACTGATCACTGGAATCTTTACTGTTCTCTAATAATGTCACGATCGCTGCAACGGACAATAAGAATTCATTTTGACCGTTGTAACGTGTTCGAGGGTCAGCGAAAGTAGTGAACTCATCTGTTATATTACGCGGACCCATAGTCGTAGTCGGCTAAGCGACGGCCCCGTCCCGACATTCTTTAACATGTTTCGTCTGTATTATCGTAAAATATGTCGTATTTACTATATATAATTTTAGAAATTCATGTTCATAGCAAAGATTAACGTTTGGAACGCTAGGATATATAAGAACATCGCTATCAATTTTCCATCAGCAACTATTTTATGTTGAAAATCGTAAGACAGACGCATGAGTTAACTCATTTAAGCCTGGCGTCTCTTTTATGGGACACAGGCAAACAGAATAGCCCCAGATGTGATCTGGGTCTATTCTGTTTGCTTGGAGGAATTTCATCAAAAATGAGATAAAAATTAAGAGTCACTCCTAACACCCCTAAAATGAAAGTGGACTCACCCAAATGATAATGATGGGAAAATCCATCCGTCAAAAATGAGTTAAAATAACATTACCTGTTCCTGAAATTATGAAGTAGAAGTTGTCAGCCATGTGGCCCTGTCTGATGATAACCCGTTTTGCCTCGAATCTGCAATATATATATATATTTTTAGCTCACCTGAGCCGAAGGCTCATAGGTGAGCTTATAGTATACCCATGCTCCGGCGTCCGTCCGTCCGTCGTCCGTCGTCCGTCGTCGTTCACAATTTCAAAGATCTTCTTCTCTGAAACGGCTGGGCCGATTGTTCTTATATTACACATACACCATCTACAGGTAGGGGGAAAGAATAATTGTGTTTTTTGTTTTGATCGGATAATGACTCTGGTTGCTATGGCAACTTAAAGTTTCCATAGACTTATAATGGGAAAAAGTGAAAATTGCCAGTTTTTGCTGTCTTGTTGGAGATATTTGAATTTTGTTTTTGCAGAAATGTTTATTGAGTAATCCTCTACGTTTCATGTGACTTTTGTCCTAATCCTTTATTTTGATTGGTTGCAGGGGCCCCATATAGGGCAATATTTCAAAAAACATTCAAAAATCTTCTTCTCAGAAACCGTCAAGGGGATTAAGCCTGTACTTTGTATACATGTTCCTGACAGTGGCTTCTACATAATTTGTGTTTTTTATTCCAGGCGGATAAGAACTCTGGTTGCTATGGCAACTTAAAGTTTCCATAGACTTATAATGGGAAAAGTGGAAATCAGCTATTTTTCCGCTAAAATTGCAGACATTTGAATTTTGTTTTTGCAGAAATGTTTATTGAGTAGTCCTCTACGTTTCATGTGACTTTTGTCCTAATCCTTTATTTTGATTGGTTGCAGGGGCCCCATATAGGACAAAATTTCGAAAAACATTCAAAAATCTTCTTCTCAGAAACTGTCAAGGGGATTAAGCCTGTACTTTGTATACATGTTCCTGACAGTGGCCTCTACATAATTTGTGTTTTTTATTCCAGGCAGATAAGAACTCTGGTTGCTATGGCAACTTAAAGTTTCCATAGACTTATAATGGGAAAAGTGGAAATCGGCTATTTTTCCGCTAAAATTGCAGACATTTGAATTTTGTTTTTGCAGAAATGTTTATTGAGTAGTGTTTGACGTTTCTTGTGAGTTTAGTACTAATCCTTTATTTTGATTGGTTGCTGGGGCCCCATAAAGGGCAAAATTTTGAAAAAAACATTCAAAAATCTTCTTCTCAGAAACTGTCAAGTTGATGAATCCTGTACTTTGTATACATGTTCCTGACAGTAGCCTCTACATAATTTGTGTTTTTTATTCCAGTCGGATAAGAACTCTGGTTGCTATGGTAACTTTAAGTTTCCATAGACTTATAATGGGAAAAGCGGAAATTACCTATTTTTTGAAAACTATTGCAGCCTGAGATCTGAAAAGTGGTAGATGCAAACAACTAATGGGTTAGATGAAGGTATATGATTAATTTAGGTCAAGGTCATCTCTTGACCTTGGCCAGTCTGTCGTCCATACACACTTTTCAAAGATTTTTTTCTCTGAAATCACTTGGCCAATCAAAGCCAAATTTTATATGAAGCATCTATAGGAAGTGGGAACCAATGTATATATAAATAATCCAGGTCACATGACCAAGATACCCGCCATGCCCATATATGGTAAAAACCCTTAAAATATCTTCTTCTCCAGAACTGGTGAACCGATTTCAACAAAACTTTGCATGAAATATGGATGACTCAAGTACTACAATGTATATATAAAACATGACCCTGTGGTGACCTTGACCTATTTTATGGCAAGGTCAACATAGGTCATCAATGCATGTGAATGGGGAAAACTTTTAAAATGTCATTTTAAGTGAAAGTCTTGCAGAAAATGGGCAGTAGGACTGAAATTTAATGATTCTGAAAAAAAAAATGGACCCCAGGGGCTCATAATGCTTTTAAAATGTTATTTGAAGGGGAAAATCAGCAGGAAATTGGCAAATGGACAGAATATTGATTATTCTGAAAAAAGAAAATGGCCTAAGGGCTTCATCTGCCCCTGCACTGGGGTTAAATACCATAATATTCAAATATGTTTATTGGTATATGAAGCAGATCTCAGGTGAGCGCTTACAGGACCATTGGTCCTCTGGTTTAGATTTTCTTTTCAGTTTCGACATGTCATGTTTTCAGAACATTTGTTGTAAATACCATTTTTCACGGTTCCATACTGGGATTTCATTAAGGGCTTGTTTGAAATGCCAGGACGCCATTTATCAGGGGGAGGGAAGTGTATTATTAGTGGAAATTGATGAACTTTTCACAGGAAAGTTACCTGAATGCGCTTACTACTCTTTAAAATTTTGATATACCGTGGTTTGGAAATATAGACCGACATACACAACATATCAGACGTATAAAATTTAAATAAATAAATAAATAAACACTTTCATATAATTCTACGATCGTGAGTTTATTTCTTACCTTTCATACCATCCCACAGATGCCAATGATTTCTGCAGTTTAATTGGAAATTCTCCGAAGGACTCGACAGCTTGGTTCAGTGCTAGTAAAGTGGTCCGAATCTGATCATCCGTCCGTTCGACAGGGTCAAGGGATAAGATCAGCTTCGCTTCACTACTCAGGCCTACCTGTTGAACGATGACAGTTGTTATGAATTTGGCGGCCGAGATTGCTCTAAATTAATGAGAGCATGCTTTAGTATGATTGTTCTTTACAGCTAACGAACTAACGCTGTTGGATCAGCTGTTGAATTACCATCTATGCTCATTTCTGACGTGCTAATCTATACCTTCTTATCACATTCTTAACAGGAAGCATTTATGGATACGAGTTTTGGTGATATTTGCCAGAATCTTAAAAGGGATATGGGATAGTCTTCAAAAACAATGTGATGTGGGATAGTGATCCCCACCTTTCAGGGACCCTCTAAGAAAAATAAATTGTTTTTACCTCTCTGTTTGCCTTGAAGATAGTCGGGTCAAACGAGATACCGAAGAGATCATACGTCCTCCGGGCCGTACTGTGGTCATCATAGAACTGAGACCAGGACAACTGGTCCAGGGACTTCTTCTGACCTTTTCTGAAATTGAATAGTGATTTTATCTTATTTTGAGACTTTATAAGAATTTCGACATTTTCATACGTTTTCATTTGTTAAATTCCAGATTGTGATTTGTATGATTATCGATAGAGTATAGTGTCTTGCTGAAAGCACATGCAGAAATAGTTTTCAAATCGGTTTTTTTTTGTTCAGTGATCGGGCGCTTCTATGACAGTGCGTCTGAGCCCCGGGGGGGGGGGGCTTTTAAAGCACAAATGAAACTGATAAACTGAAAAGAAACCTTAATACTGTAGATTCGGAATGTTCGCGAGAACTTAATTTTCGCGAATATTCGCGAATTTGTTGCCTCGCGAATTCAAAAGAATCACTGTAAGCCATAAAGACACCACGAATGCTAGTAATTCAATATCGACAAGTTGGTCGTCTTGAAACAATCGTTCGGGTAGTTCTAATTGCATAATTTCCAATATACATGTATGTTATACCTTGCTCCCCCTGTAGCCTTGAGTAGTAACTGTACTGTTCTAACTGCACGCCGAAACCGAACCAAGGGCTGGCGAAGAAAAAAGAAACACTATTATTATTATTATTTGTAGAAAAAAATAAAAAATAAAAAGACAAGCAGAAAACAGGGAAATGTAAATCATAAAAACTAAAGAAAAATATGCAAGTAGAAAATTAGTGAAGTCGAAAGCAACTGAAGAGAACAAAAAAGCAATACAAGAAATATGAGCAAATAGATGAGAAAGGAAATACCTACCGTTTGCAATCGTAATTGTGTGGAATTCTTTGGAATAAGACATTCACGTTTTGATCCCGGATCAGTTTTATTCCTTTGCAAATGGACGCTCAAATCTAAATTAGGTGTTATCACTCTTCTTGCTTTTGCACTGTTATGAATTGCATCGTTTACTCTGGTTTTCTCCACTAGTTTAGCCGGATTTAACCCAGCAATTGGAAATATTCCTGAATTATTTTCTTTATACACTATAACTGGTAATTTAATTGCCTTTGACCATTGCATCGGCGAGAGAATGTCGCTCCAGTCTTCCATGGCTGGGTTCGATGTTTTAGGCTAATTTATGTTGGCAGTTTCTTTTCTTAGTAGTCTCTTAGCACATCTCGATTAATATTGCTGTCTGTTTTTCAACCCAACCCTTTTTGGTGATCACTCATTTCAGATTCCAATAAAAGAATGGTGTACATTCAGGTTTGGTAGGTAGGCAAAAACAGCTTTTAAAAATTAAATGTGCAGAGATTAACTCTTCAACGAGAGTGCAACCAGCATTTAAAGGAGCTCTTTTGAAAATTTTGTCTGCAGATTAAAGATAAATCCCGTTCAGCTTTACAAATATTTTGTGACAAATATTAAGTTGTGCAATATTGGAACTATCTATGTAATAAGTTAGTACTCTAACACAAATATTGTATAAGCAAAAACATAATTGAATTCAAAATGAATAAAGTTTAGGATCTAAGATAAGGACATTTGTTTCGCTTGCGTTATAAGCGACAATTTATCTTCACTTAAAAGATGTTCTGATATGAAGAGTATTGTGCAAGCAAAAATTATAATTGTTCCACAAACTGCATTTGTAAAAAATGCAAAAATGCAGCCTATGAGTCAAATAGAATTCTTTCAAGATATGCCTCCTCATGAAAACATGTCTGTATAATGTATACCCCGTTGAACCCCACTTTTATATATATAAAAAACTGGGGTATGCAGAGGTATACCATACCGTAGCTAATTTTCTTATTTTTGCTCCAAAACATAGATTGTGGGTACTCGTTAGTACGCGTCGGCGAGGCGGTTCTAACGTGTACCCACAATCTATGTTTTGAGCAAAAATAAGCAAAATATCATAATTTTTCTACCGAAAAAAATCAGGTTTTACAACATAAGAAAAATCTGTATATTGCATAGGCAAGTTTCCACAATGGGTTAAGTAGAATTCTTTCATGATATGCCTAATATCTTATCCAATAGGCTCTTGTTAATATGCTTCTAGTACACTTCTTTGAGAACGTGTATCCGCGGTTAGTTTAACTAAAAGATGCCCATTCGCCCCGTATGTAGACGTTAATTTTACATGTAGATGGTCATCTGAACGGTTCTGTATGACTATGCTCGACTCAAAACTGTGTCGTATTCGTCCAAATAGGAATTAAGCAAGATTTTTCTCCTAATATTTTAGTACACTTAGAATGTATTTTTGTTTATATTCCATCCACTTCTAAACGTCAAATGATATTTACGCATTTCAAAAACTTTCATAATAGTTTATTTCACAATTTAAAAATTATTACAAATACATGTAAGTCAGTAACGTGCAATTATAAAAATGCGACTGTACAAAATATTCCCATTTAAGCAATTCATTTTAAGAATGTTTATATCTAAGACGATGGCATTTACATGAAATAATAATATAGCTTTGGTTTGGAAATTATATAGTAAGAAATGGGCCCCACCTATTCATGTCTTTTACTGCCAAGGTGTATGCAATATTTTAATAATAAAAACCAATTATTGATGTAATGGTGCTATATACAAATAAATCACAGGCAGGGTATTTTATCAAAGTGCTAATGCTTTCACTGCTTTGTATCATGCGATGATTCAGTCTTGTGATAGAACTTTAATTAAATTGTAAGACCCCAACTATTGCAAGTTTTATTGAAATTCAGTTAAAAGGTGTCAAAATTGACCTTATATAAAATGTTTATGGCTAAAGTTAGATAAAAGGTAAGGACACCTGATTGAAAAGCGGTATGTATGAATTAACTTTGAGAATAACACCGGCTACTTTTTGTTACCACAGAAAGCAAGCAAAAATTATTTACAATCGGCCTACACCTTTTGTGAGCCTTGAAATAATTTCATATCTAAGAATACATTCATGCAAGCCTTTGATGGTGTCCTAACGCCTTTTTTATTCTAAGGCTGTAGTTTAATTTGAAAACTTAACATAATTTTGACAATTATTTTGTACTTTTTAGTTTTAGTTTAAACATATTTTATTGTCAAACTCAAAGGGGTTGGGCTACATGTTGTAACAACATTAATTACAGCCCGTCCCTTACAAAATATTTACAACACCAGCATACATGGTATACATAAAAACGTTATATAATACATATACCTATTTTATCAAATATTGAAGCAGAGAGAGAGAGAGAGAGAGAGAGAGCGGAGCTTCAGTGTCGGGTGTTTTTTTTTTTTTTTTTTTTTTTTTTTTTGAGAAATCAAAACTTGACGAAGTATGGAACTTATTCGTCACTACTCAAAGCGCCTTGTATCCTTTATGAACTTTGTACTTGGCTGAAAAACTGTTGAACCAATTCGTCTAAATACGACCATGGTCTTTTTACAACTCGGATGTATTGTCATTGATATGGTTTTTGCTAATCCCTAATAGCACTGGGTCCTGTATGCAGAGGCTCGTTTTAGTTTATGGACAACCTTCAATAAACAAATGAACAAAGTCATCAGCACCTTACTTGAAATGAAATGTCACATTAAAAGCAATAAAAGCCACAATATGTTGATAAGCCTAAACAATATTGATTTGCATTTTATCAGTTTGTCACTGTTGAAAGCCTGTAACAAGCAAATTGATTTAATTTCTCTCAAAGATGTATTGACTGAAAAGAGCACTTATATTTTATTGACACTATAAGGCAATATTTACCGATGGACACGAGAAAAGATTAAGAAATGCGAGCCTAGAAATCTGTTAGTATTTGATATGGGTTTACATCTCTCGTTTACAACCTCTTGACATCAGCTGAGGTTATCGACTGTGTATAAATTTTATAAAACGAATTTTCCCCTTAAATCTATAGCTACTTTAAGAAGAAATGTGGATATTTAAATAAATCAATTGATAACTTAATTCATAATCTTCGTCCTTAGCTGTCCGTATCTTATTCTGAAAATGATTCTGATGGTGGCCACTAAGCTTCCAGTTTTTAGCTTCTTCACCATCACGAAAACATATCCATGTAATGTATACCCCATGGAACCCCACTTTTATATAACAAAACTGGGGTATGCAGGGGTATACCTATTTTTCTTATTTTTGCTCCAAAATATAGATTGTTGGTACTCGTTAGAACCGCCTCGGCGAGATATGTTTTGAGCAAAAAAAAAACGAAAAATATCAAAAATTTTCAGCTGAAAATTGCTAAAAAATCTCTGTATATTGCATGGGCAAGTTTTCGTAATGACTGAGTCAGTTATAGTATTTTGTTCACCTAGTCTGACCAATGTTTTGCTCAACTGTTGTTGTTGCTTATTATTCGCAGTCCGTCTTTTCGCTGATGTGTATTATTAATCTCTTATAATTATTTCGTATTCATTTGAATCCACCATGGCTTTCGCTGTTTTGCCTTGCCACTATATTTCTTCTTCCTTCTTCTTTTCACCTCTTTTTCTCATTACTTCTTCTATGTCCACAAATGCCGTTAAAATGACCAATACCTTTCCTCGATTTGAGTTCGAAGGGTAGGCTCATCGTGATTTTTGTTTCAGTTGGAACGTTTCCTCAGTGATTGATTTGGTTTGATACACGCCTTGTGTATTCGACTCATCTGGCATTTACATATTATGCATACCTTCTTCCTGTTCCTCTGAGTTGCTGTTCCAGTCACGTAGTTCCTTTGTCTTATGCCCCTATCACACTACGATAAATTGCCTCACGAATCGTCACGAATTGACAATTTTTGACAATTTTTTCGATTCGTAGCTGAAACGTAACCGATTCGTATAGTTCTTAACTAATTCTTACAGTTCGTAGTTAGTTCTTGCGAATCGTGGGTCAGTCAGAAATTCGTGGCCAAATTTGAACTGTTCAAAACTTTGGTCCCGAATTTTCGACCCCAAAAAAAATCGCATTTAATTCTTAACAAAGTCGTAGTGCATTCCGCGACATCGTAACTGAATCTTATCTGATTCGGATGCACTCGTAACTCTTTCGGGCATTCCGGAGCTTGTCACCCAACTACGAATTGACAATTGGAGAGGATATATATAAGCTATTACAGCTTGCTTTCCAATCCAAATGCTCAATATAATATGCTTGTAACATATATATGTATTAATGGAAAAATAAATATTGTTTAAACCAACTGACAACGAATCCGTTACGAATGTCGCGAATACACACCGAAGCAGATACGAAATAGGTAAGAACTATCTACGAATTCATATCAATATGCGAATCAGCCAAGAGTCTCACGAATGACTTACGACTTAACTACGAGTTTGTATGAAGCTGGAGATTAATGGAATTTAATATGGCAGTTTATAGCACGAAAGTTAGCCGATTGCACCGGAACGCGCCACGAAGTCCACGAATCTCACAACCGAAATATAACGAAAAAGGTACACCAAAGGACGGGAGAAAGATACACAGAAAAGCAAGGTTATCATTTAGGGTGCGGCAGAAGGCAGTTCCGTTGAAGAGAAGCTGCTTCTTTACTTCTGAGAATTCATTTTCAGAGGTGAAAAACATTACAGGGATAAAGCTACAGTCAGGGACTCAGAGATGTAATTTATGAACTGAGTTTCCTAAGTATCATCGAATTGGTGTTGGGGGCCATAGTCGATAGAGTAATAGCATGAGAAGTTGACCATCATCCTTCATTTAATTTGAAACTGATTCTCAAGCAGGCGTATTATAGCTTTTATAACTATCTTGAGAAAAAATCTCACGAATTGTCAAGAACGGCTACGAATATTTATTATTCGCACATGTTATCGTCATACACGTAACTGATTCGTAACTGAATCTCAAACTTTCGCGCAGCATACCCTCAATAGATTATGTAAATCGTTAAGAATTCTTACCAAGTTCGTGCGATTGCAGCCGAATCCAGCCGACTCCGCCGAATATTCGTAACGCTGTCGAGTCTGTGTCCTTACTGGTTCGTATGTAGTTTCAAATAAACCAAAAAAGTTCACGAAATTCCACGAATCCTAAAAATTATGAATTCGTGACGATTCGTGAGACTATTTATCGTAGTGTGAGAGGGGCATTAGGTATATTCTGTTCATTGCGTAAGAATAAAAGTCAGCCAAACGCAATAAGGTTTTTATTCTACAAAATATATCTGTGGATATGGGCTAATTTTCAAGTCTCCTTGAAAGGGTAAAATCGGTGATCATTATTTGTGTCCTCTTCTCGATGTAAAGTTATTAAGTTGGAAGTTCTCTGGATGTTGGCTGCTGGCTTTGGTCATCTTTATATCTTATTTGTTAACCTAGATACACGGATTGAAATTTTTGTTGTTTTATCATTCAATCGTTTTAATAGGGGAATTTATGGCTGAGCCATGCTACTTTTATTTGTTTACAACACGAAATGTCTTGTTATCTTGAGTTACAGGTTGATAATGATATAGTGTTTGATTGAAAGACTACATGTACGTTACCTGAAACTGGTTTCGCTTCCGTTTGTACCCGAGGAGAGATTCAAACGTTTTCATTGACTGTATTTTTCTCATCGACCTTCGTTTCTTTAATAACAGAGGCGTCTTGGTCAGTTCTTTTGAGTTTCTCTTGCACATATTTGGTGTTCCTGCAAACTGGACTAGGTCTCTTGATGATTTTGTCTTTAGAAACAACCTCTTGTCCACTGAACAGCTGCCCGAACCCTGGAGCAAACTGGAACGCGAACCGGTTTTGAACGGATTGTTTATCATGGTGCAGTCTAACGACATGTGACGTGACAGTTGATTGGTTGCACGTGGTTTGTTGCTGAAGAAGGCAGAGTCACGTGACAGCTTTCTTTGGCCACTGAACACGAGATCCGACAGAGAGCCACGCCTACTGGCAACAAAATCACTGATTGGCTCCAGCTTCCCATACTGTGGAATATCTGAATCACTATAGAGTACTTGCCGTCCCCTGCTCATTATAAATATATTATGTGCGCTGAAGTTGACAAGAATGTCTCTTTCAATCCGTTTGATGAAAAACATCGGATTGTATTGCAACTAAGAAATGATGGTAGCACACATACCCCGTCGAAAATGATACTTGCTCTCTCATATATAGTCAAGAAGTAATTATACACGTACTTAGTAAACACTAGCAAACAATTAACAATCCAATACTTCTGAAAGTTTTAGATGGAATAAAATGTATCCTTGCACCATAAACTAAAACTGTGTTGGGAGTTATCACTTACATGTATGTACTCGATATGATTTTCGGCCCAAATATGGTATATCATTATTTGGATTAATTATGGATGATATACAACATAATATAAATCTTAAACATAGATCACAAGCCCAATATCAAAGATAACGCGTATCATGTGCTAATACTTGCTACTGAAAGTGATTTTATATTTTCATTATGCTTTTATTCGATGATCTTTGATCCCAACAGCACTTAAGTGCATGCATGGATTGCATTTAATTCTAGAGAGGTTAAGGTCCAATGTAATAAGGAAGAAACCTATGAGGCGCCGTTTTACTATAAAATCAGTATTTTTGATATCACAAAATAGAATTTTTGATATCAAAAAATCGAATTTCTGATATCAAAAAATCGAATTTCTGATATCAAAAAATCAAAGCGATTTCTTGATATCAAAAATTCGATTTTCTGATATCAAAAATTCGATTTTCTGATATCAAAAAATCGAATTTCTGATATCAAAAAATCAAAGCGATTTCTTGATATCAAAAATTCGATTTTCTGATATCAAAAATTCGATTTTCTGATATCAAAAAATCGAATTTCTGATATCAAAAAATCAAAGCGATTTCTTGATATCAAAAAATCGATTTTCTGATATCAAAAATTCGATTTTCTGATATCAAAAAATCAAAGCGATTATTTGATATCAAAAATTCGATTTTTTGATATCAAAAAATCTGGAAAATTTTCCATCTAAGAAATGATGGCTCCCTAACAAGAAACAATTAGAGTAGTTTCCCATGTAAAATAAACAGTTTATGGGTTAGTTCGGGTGGTAGCTATTGTCACGCTAGTCAAGTAGATAGCTTTTTCGCTTTGCAACCGAGAGGTTGGCTGTTCGATTCCCGATCGGCCGTAAAGGCATTTTATGTCGGTGATAAATGTTCATCCTCACTAATGAAAGGCAACTCGCTCAACTATCTGTCCCATAGTTTGACTGTTTGACTTTTCGCGAAACGCTCTGTACCAGTCGCACCTCGTGGCATCCACGTGGTTCCTTTACCGGATGGACCTAATTATCGGAATGGCCTTACTGCTGTGTAATTGTGTTGTATTTCATATGCATAAAAATACAAGTATCAGATGTGTTTCATTAAAACATAATAAAATTAACCTCCTGCAGTTGCGCATTGGGTTACGGATGACAGAAGAAGGTGGAGGGGTAATAATTGTTAGAATGTTAACGCTGATTCAACGTTTCTTCGATCAAAACTACATGACCAGACCTCATATCAGGGGTTGTCAACGTGACGGTAGTCTTCAGGGACCCAAGCATAGGCAATTGATGTCAGCTAGACCCCCATCGTACGCCGCAGCACACACTTGTATGGTACTTATATCAGGCTAATAATAACAATAATTATCTTTATCTATATAATATTAAACATATGAGTATGTGCGTGAGAAAAACAACAATTTTAGTTCCGACCAAGTCCTGTACAGCCAAAGAAGCATGCTAGAAACTTGGAATGTCAGATCTAGAAAGTATTGAAACTGATGATGTACTATCCGTGTAGCGAAAACAAAGGCGCTGATCAGGGCCCAGAATTACAATCCTCCCTTAAAGTTAAGGAAGACCTTAGTTAAGGTGGCGAATTTCAGCATCCAAAAGGATGCATATAAAACGTACTAAAATCAAACTTATGGGTTTTATTATGTAAATGACATTTTATTTTACACACCTGTATATTTTTGTAAACACAGTTACTGATTTTATCAGTAAAATATTGAGTCAAAATTTGTCACCTTAACTAAGGTCTTCCCTAACGTTAAGGGAGGATTGTAATTCTGGGCCCAGATACGCGGTTACTGCGAAGCTGACCCTGCGCCTTTGTTTTCTGTTAGTTTCCTCATGCGGCGGCTCTTATTCTGTTCTGCCTTCACGAAAGAAAAGAAAAGTACCCCACGATGCATACGAGTGTCCAATAATTATAGGCACATTCCGGCCAATTTCAATAAAGAAACGCATGGGAAACCGTGTATATTCTGCTGCGCATGTTTCAAGTCTGACCATGCCGCGCAATTTATCGGTAATTTTACTGAACATACACAGCGGATTTCAAGTAGATTTTCGCGAAAACTATAGTGACCATAGTTAAACACCTGAACTCAGCCCATGCAAGCCTATAAATAATTTGAGGGATATATCATTTTTACTCAGCAAAGTAAGGCCTAACGGATTTTTTGATATCACAAAATCGAATTTTTGATATTAAAAAATACTCTCCATTTTTTTTATATCAGAAATTCGATTTTTTGATATCAGAAATTCGATTTTCTGATATCAGAAAATAAGCCTGATTTTTTGATATCACAAATTCGATTTTGTGATATCACAAATTCGAATTTTTGATATCAAATAATCGAATTTCTGATATAAAAAAATCGAATTTCTGATATCAAAAATTCGATTTTCTGATATCAAAAAATAAGCCTGATTTTTTGATATCACAAATTCGATTTTATATCAGAAAATCGATTTTCTGATATCAAAAAATCGATTTTTTGATATCAAAAAATATTTTCTGATATCAAATAATATTTTCTGATATCAAAAAATCGAATTTCTGATATCAAAAAATAATTTTTGATATCAAAAAATCGAATTTCTGATATCAAAAAATCGGGATTTTATAGTAAAACGGCACCCCATAGAAACCTTCCATGAACTTGAGAGAAACACCTGTATTAAATGATCCGTGACGCGAGAAAACCGGACTTCGGGGTTTCGACCAGGTTTGACACAATCCGGCATGTATAGTCACAGATGGCTAGAAGCTTGAAATCTCGGATTTAAAAAGAAGAGCAATTATACTATCCGTGTAGCGAAAACGAAGGCGCTGATCAGCTTCGCAGTTGCTGCGAAACTGATCTGCGCCTTTGTTTTCGCATATAGGCAAAAATCCGATGCGGCTCAATTTGGAAGTGTTATAAACGTTTTTGTTTATCACTAGCTTTATTGCCCCTCTTAAGTTTAATATTCAAGGTTTCATATTTACTGCACTGTCACAGCACTTGTGAGGAAGCACTCACTGGCATTTCACCGAAAACAACGACAATGACTCCTCACACTTTTTTCCTGGGTCAGTAGACGAGTGGCTCTGTGTATGCATGCTACAATGTGTGTCCAATTGCCAAATGCATTATCGTTTGGGCGGTAATTGCTAAGTACACATAGAATGGTGTAAAAATGATTTTCCCTCATCTTTTCAGGAATTGGATTGGAAAAAGGCACAAGCAGGCAAAGATCAGGAAAAGGCGCGATCAGCAAAAGACCCCCACCCCGAAAACCGAGGTGGGAAAAAAAGCCAAACCAACAATCAGGCACCCACACCACGAAACACACCGCAAGCCAAACGAGCAGCCACCCTCCCAACAGGCGGCCACCCAGCCACCATAACTTAACTAAAAAATATGAAAACACACAAAGGCGCCAACAGCACAAAAAAAATTTAAACACCAAGACAAAACAAAAGGAACCACCACAGAAGTATCGAATTGGAACGATCAGTAACACAAAGCCACTGGCGGGCTTAAACCGGCTTCATAGGTACCTAACCCCACCCTCAGCCTCCGCAGCGGCTCATAACACCCAGTTAGCTCCCCGGCCCTCGTGGCGAATCTCTAACTAGTCAATGAATCATCAAGAACAAACAAATAAATCATGATAAACATCCTGATGAATCAAAAACCTGGACTCACAGATTGAGTAAGCCGCCAGGACTCACAGATTGAGTAAGCCACCAGGACTCACAGATTGGAAGATGCAATGCATTAAACATTTAACTACCCCACTCACCAAAGTACAATTGAGGATTGAAGAATACGTACATATATTAACAGCGATTAGGTTAAGCGTTGTCATACATACAGACCCAATACAAGTTATTGCCAAAACATATGTTCATATATGATTAGGATTCTTCCAAAATGGTTGTTTTATTTATTTATTTACTTATTTATTTATTTGCATTAAATGGAGAAACTATTAGGCAGTGCCTGAATTATTTTTTAAACTAAGTCTTAACTAAATTAACGAATGTCAAGAAAATAAATCTTACTGATTATTAACACACTGTTTTGGTTTTTAACATCATTAATTTTACTCGGCTCTATATTCAGCTAATTTATTAAAAATTTAAAATAGACACGACATCCGTTGATTCGCTTAGACTGGGACTGATTACTTAAGAAAAAAAAAGCCGCGCCCTAAATTAAAAATAAGAAAATGTCGATCATATTACATTATGAAAATTGATGTTGTGTGGATTTTTTTTTATAACAACATCGTTACTTAAAGACAGGCTTTATGGTCTCATAGGAAATCCAAATGAAATGCTGATCAGTCAACTGATTGAATAGCTACATTGCTAGATCAAATGGATGCGGACTTTGCTGCCAAAAATAAAAAATATATCAAATTAATATTTTAAGGAAAAAAAAGTTACGGTCCAAGCAACAACATTTTTTTTCCATTATCTGAAAAGCACACATCAATCGAATATGCTATAACCAACTTTCGAGTCTTTGTTCCGCGAGATACATCTTGCATCGCTTTTATAAAGCATACTCACCGGCAAACTGTTTCTTTCACAAAGGCAGGTTACTGAGCGGAGCCGCAAATAAGATCGAGTTCTCGCTCGCCTGAGCAACGTGCTTTTGTCGGCCATCTGTCAATTTCTTAGTTTGACAACGAATGTTGTATCATTTCACGAGTTACGCAATGTTCACTATAAAATGCACAAAACATATTTTTATTTCATTCTATTTCTTTTAAACATAAATGCATTGTTTTCTTATCCCAAAACAATATGTTAACTTGTGTATATCATTAAAACAACAATGTTTATGACAGATAATTTTATCTAACTATATGGGTAAACAAATATTCAATAAATTCTTGAAATATGAAATTCTGACATTTAATAGCTGTCAACAGATAAGGTAATATATTTATGATTACAACAAGTGAAAGTCATTTAAACCTGCTTGCGAGTTGTGAAATTCCTACTAGGTACGTCATAGTGAAACTCGACCACCTTCTTGCATTTTTGTCTCCAAACTAGCTTTTTTCATTTTCAATGTCATCTGAATACAGAAGCTCGTCTATCACATCCGGCTGTGCCTTTGTATGGTCTTGCGATCTCCTTATGTAATGTAAATAACTTGAATCAGTTTAAAATATCTTGTCAGCCAAATGTTACATGAATCAAGCGTTTAGGTTAGCACGCAATTACATTCTATTTTTGGGACTATGTCGATGGTATCGTGTACTTCCGAAATGTTCTAACCACCCTTCTATTGGCTGTACACGATTCCTATGTCAGACATGAGTGTTGCATGAAGCTGCGAATCTTCTTTGGCATGGATCGATGTGACTTTTGTAGACGGTGCATTTCCTCAAGAAGCCTTCAAATCAGTTATGATGTCTGATTTATGACTTAGCTAACGTGATTGAGGAATTAACAGTTGTTTGTAAAACTGTCAACACCTGCATAGGGCTCTTTCTTTTATTTTATCCGACATCTTCTGAACCTATTACCAATTTGATCTCCTTTCACACCCTTTTTCATTTGACTATAGGACCTACCTTTATGTACTATATATGTGGCACCGAGCATAACAAAACCTACGCCATACGGTATGTAAATAACCAGGATTGCTTCAGACGGGTATTCGACTTTTAGATGAGTTTAATAACTCAAAATGGTCCCCTAACATCCTGGCTATAAATCAGAACAAGCATTTCACTCTCGCTTGCCTATTGAAAACTAACAGCCCTGTATTGTAAATTGCTGTTGAAGGATTATAGTATTTCAATTTTATTGGTAACAATGAAAAGAGGAAGATAAAAGGTCATCAATAAATTACGATAACTGAATTGAGTTACTTACTTTGTACAAAACATCATGAGCCAGACATGACAGGAGATTTATTAATAATTTTATTTTCTTAAAATTTGATATCGTTAAAATGGAAGAATTGAACATGCGGCATATCCTGTGTGTTTTGAGTTTAAAAGATTTTAGCTCACCTGAGGGTGAGCTGATAGGATAGGAAGGTATCCGTCGTCCGTCCGTCGTCGTCCGTTATTATTATTAATAATTTTATTTTCTTAAAATTTGATATCGTTAAAATGGAAGAATTTAACATGCGGCATATCCTGTGTGTTTTTAGTTTAAAAGTTTTTAGCTCACCTGAGGGTGAGCTTATAGGATAGGTAGGTATCCGTCGTCCGTCCGTCGTCCGTTGTCGTCCGTCCGCCGTCGTCCACAATTTCAAATGACATCTCCTCTGAAGCTGTTTGGCCAAAACTTTTGATATTTGGCATAAAGCATCCACAGGAGGGGGGAACCAAAAATGTTTTTTGTTCAGATCGGATAAGAACTCTGGTTGCCATGGCAACTTATACGTCCCATAGACTTATAATGGAAAAAAGTGGAAATTGCAAATTTTTGCTTTCTCATTGAAGATATTTGAGTTTTATTTTTAGAGAAATGTTTATTGAGTAGTGCTCTACGTTTAGATTACCTTCATTCTGATCGCTTATTTTGATTGGTTGCTGGGGCCCCAAAAAGGACAAATTTTTGAAAAAATCTTTAAAAATCTTCTCCTCAGAAACTGTTTGCTTTATGAAGCTGATACTTTGCATACATGTTCCTGGCATTAGCCTCTACAAAAAAGAAAGTTGTTTTTGTTCCAGTCAGATAAGAGCTCTGGTTGCTATGGCAACTTTCAGTTTCCATAGACTTATAATGAGAAAAGTGAAATTTGCTATTTCTGCATTCTCATTGGAGGTATTTGAATTTTATTTTTAGAGAAATGTTTACTGAGTAATGCACTATGTTTCAGATGACCTTCATCCTGATCGCTTATTTTGATTGGTTGCTGGGGCCCCAAAAAGGAAATTTTCGAAAAAAATCTTAAAAAATCTTCCTCTCAGAAACTGTTTGCTTTATGAAGTTGATACTTTGCATACATGTTCCTGGTATAAGTCTCTACAAAAAAAAAAAAACTTGTTTTTATTCCAGTCAGATAAGAACTCTGGTTGCTATGGCAACTTTCAGTTTCCAGAGACTTATAATGGGAAAAGTGAAAATTTGCTATTTCAGCAGTCTCATTGGAGATACTTGAATTTTATTTTTAGAGAAATGCACTACGTTTCAGATGACCTTCATCCTGATCGCTTATTTTGATTGGTTGCTTGGGCCCCCAAAAAGGTAAATTTTCTTTAATTATTTGAGTATTAGAGGTCAAGTTTACTTTTTACATTGACCAACATGACCTTAGCTAAAGGTCATGCAAGACAGAATCTCAGGTGAGCGATTTCAGGACCAATGGTCCTCTGGTTTATCTTCCCATGATTTTGAAGATTTTGCTTGTCACGTTTAGCGTTTCATTACTGCGCGAAGTACATTTTAGTCACCCCGGTCGTCCACATTCCCGTTCCCATGCACGTCACACTTACGGTATAGCTTTCTAAAAATCCAAATCTTGACAACCACTCATCAGAAAGCATTCATACTTGGGCCATAGATACCCTGTCAGGTCAGATTAACTGCTACTGTAACATGTAGTTAGTACTACCTGTTGTCATACGGTGCGGATGAGGCTCGCAACTCATCTAGGAGTTTACTAGTTCTCTACACAAAAATCTAGCTGGGCTGGGGTAACTTCTTCCTCCAAGGAGTTCACATGTCTCTAAACAAAACCTAAGAAAGGGTAGATGAGCTCTTCAGCTGCGGCCAGCAATTCATCTAGGAAAAGGTCTCATGATTCCAAAATTAAAAGATGTGTGTCTGGATGCGCCTAGTCCAGATATGCAAAGACTGTTTCGATAGACGGAGCGGAAGAAATCATCTGATTCAACGGTTCGGAAAGCGATACAGCAACATGATGTGGAACATGCAGAGGGTGACAAGGCACTTAAGATGTTATGGTCATCCAGTGCATCCAAACCCAACTCCAGACGACTTGACCTGTGTCTTGCCTCTGGGCACAGTTGGATGAGGACGAATGAGTGAGTCTGACTTTCGCACCTCTTCCTCGCTATAATCCAATTTCATAGCGCACGTCATCTTATTTCTCAACAAGGAAAAATAGATATGATCTTCACAGCAAGACAGCATCAGAAGAAATGCCAGAAACAGAATATGGACGTTTGTCGACCTTACCGAAGCTTTTGACACTGTAAGTTGTGATGGACTCTGGAAAATCATGGCCGTTTGGCTGTCCACCCAGATTCACAGCGATGGTGTGGCAATTTCATGATGGCATACAGGCACGTGTGCAAAATGATGGAGAGTTCTCTGAACCCTTTGAGGTAACGAATGGGTCATACAGGGCTGTGTTATGGCACCAATACTGTTCAGCATGATGTTTTCTGTCATGCTCATGGATGCTTTTCAGGACAGTGACACTGGGTTTCCAATCAGGTACCGTTTGATGGCAATATATTCAACCTTAGAACTAAGGTGCAGACTGATGTGCTAGATGAGCTCCTCTATGCAGACGATACGGATAAGAATGCCAACTCAGAGGCAAAAATGCAAAGAGCCATGGATCAAGTCTCACAGTCATGTGATAACTATGATCTCACAATCAGCACAAAAAAGACAGAGGTTGTACACCAACCAGCACCTGGAAAACCGTACAATGAACCGACCATCACTGTGAATGGATTAAAACTGAAAAGCTGTTGATAAATTCACTTACCTGGGAAGCACTCACTCCAGAGCAGTGCATATTGGTGATGAGGTCACTGTCAGAATTGCAAAAGCCAGTGTGGCATTCGGAAGACTCCGTGCAAATGTCTTGGAGCGAAATGGAATAAAGATTGACACCAAGCTGGAAGTCTACAAGGCTGTGATACTGTCAACCCTCTTGTATCATGTGAGACCTGGACAGTATACCAACGTCATGCAAAGAGACTTAACCATTTCCGCTTAAGCTGTTTTAGAAAGCTGTTAGAAATCAAGTGGCAAGACAAGACTCTAGACACAGAGGTCCTAAAGAAAGCAGGGGTGCAAAGCATGCATACAGTCATAAAGCTCGCACAGCTAAGATGGTCTGGCCATAATATAAGAATGCCTGATGAGCGACTTCCAAAGAAAGTCTTTTATGGAGAACTACAGGAGGGAAAGCGCTCTCAAGGTGGCCAGAAGAAACGCTACAAAGACACCCTCAAATCGTCTCTGAAGGATTTCGACATACCATTGGGGTCTTGGGAACATACTGCACAGGAGTGATCAAAGTGGCGAGGTATCATCAACAAAAGAGCAGCTCTCTATGGAGGAAAGGGAACCTGTGAAGCTGAAAGAAAGCGCAGAGAATGCAAAGCCAAGACCAATGGGCCTCCATTTTTCATTTCATGGCATCGGGCCCTTAGGTCCAGGCCAGGAGGTGGAGCTGGCAGTTAAAATGGCTTTTCTGTGGTAAAGTTTTCTAGAAGTCCATATCATGACAACCACTCATCAGAAAGCATTGATACTTGGGCCATTAGTACCCTGTAGGGTTGGCTTTCATTCCATGGCATCGGATCCCTGGGTCCATGTCAGGGGGGGGGGTCTAAAGGTGAAATCTAGAGCACCATTAATAATGGATTTTCTGTGGTATAGTATTCTAGGATAAAATAAAAACTGAAAAAGGTACGAGTAGGCAAAGATCAGGAAAAGGCGCAATCAGAAAAAGATTCCCACTCCAAAAACCGAGGTGGGAAAAAACCAAACTAACAATCAGGTACTTATACCATGCAAACATTTCGTAGGCCTAATGAGCAGTTATTTTCCCAATAGGTGGCCACTCAGTTACCTTAACTTAACTAAAAATAAGAAAACATACATAAGGTGCCAACAGCACAAAATATTTTAAACACCAAGACATAAAACAAAAAGAACCTCACAGAAGTATCGACTTGGAACGATCAGTAACACAAAGTTACTGGCGGGTTTAAATCGATTTTACATGGCCATAACCTCACCCTCAGCTTCTGCAGTGGTTCATAACATTTTGTTAGTTCTTCGGTCCTCGTGGTGAATCTCTAACTAGTCAATGAATCATCAAGAACAAACAAACAAATCATGATAAATATCCTGATGAATTAGAAACCAGGACTCACAGATTGAGTAAGCTGCCCGACGATGGAGATCCCTGGGCGCCGAATAACTTACTAACTCCGTAGCAAAACAAAAACATCAGTTGGACCCCGGTGGGCCAAGCAACAGACAAGAAGCTCCGGCCCCAACCAACTAAAATGAATAGCTTTTAAGTCGGGACCATCATAGAGCCTGACGTCCGACCCACCGGCGTGCAATTAAAGAAGGCAGCATAGTTATCAACCTAAGCATGCAGACTGTCGCATAACATTCAAGTTATAACCTATACGTCTGTAACGTGTTATGATTTTTCTAAACTGAAAAGAAAAATCATTACTTCCTACAAGTTTCTTAAATTTGTAAACCAAGTCACCATAAAATTCTGGTTCCGAAAGGCCCTCCCTTAAAAGCGCCTTTAACCCAACATTATATTTGGAAATCAATTCATAGTGTCTACGATAAAATTTAGAAAAAGGTTTTTCGAAGTTTATGATACCGATAGCCCTGTTGGAGAAGTTTGGCCGTTAAACATTTATTTCGAGCATTGAAGTATGTAACATGATTGCAAACCTAATATGTTGCGAAATGTATACACCATAAGAAGCATGACGAGGAACGTCAGCATCGAAAAACGGAAAATTTACTATATCAACATCAAAGTCATCGCGCTTATCATAAATTTTAGAAGAAACAAATCCGTTTGCAACAGAAAGATGTAGATCTAAAAAGGGGGCTTCGGTATCCGAGATATTGGCTTTGTTCAACTGTAGTTCAGATGGATAAATTTGATTGATCATACCTTCAAAATAAGGGTTGTCAATGTTCAAAAGGTCATCGAGGTACCTAGAAGTGGAATTGAAAGCCTCGATAACATCAGCTTGATTATCATGGTTAAGAGAATCCATGAAATCTCTTTCGTAGCGGTATGAAAATAAATCAGCTACGAGAGGTGCGCAATTTGTACCCATCGGAATTCCAACAATTTGTCTGTATAACGTGGTCCCAAATCTAATATAAATATTATCCAGGAGATAGGATAAGGCGTCACACACATTCTGACATGACCAAAGTGTATACCGACTTTGGTCAGAGGAAGTGAAAAAAGCCTTTCTGTCATTACATGCCAAATAAAGTGAACCATAGTTTTTAATGCCCTTTTGAAGGTCCACTCTATCAAATCCAGAAGTTTTTCTTTAATTAGATTATGTGATAAAGTTGTATACAGAGTAGAAAAATCATATGTGGACAAGCTCGTCGCACGGAACCCTCTACACTTCAATTTATTGAGCACCTCACCAGAATTTTTTATTGATCAAAACCAATTTTTATTTGAAGTTTCATACACTGTCTCACAGCATCTTATAAAATGAGATTTGATTGCAGTAAGACAGGACGTTGATAATTTAGAAAGTTCAGTAGTAGTACAAGAGCTAGAATTTACAATAAATATAGCTTAGTATTGTCTTTTATGAAGCTTAGGTAACCAATACACATCGTAGGAAGTTTGTCTTGGCCTTCATTGACACAAACAGAAAACTTAACAGGTAAATCGTTTAAGTGGACATTAACTACAGACATTTCACCAGTATCTGTCTCCAGATAAGCCCTGGTACCATCAAGCTCCTGTTTTAAGGTGTTAACATGGTGAAGCCTACAAACAACAACAACATTGTTTGCGGCTTTGTCTGCCGGAACCAAGACATACTTTCTGTGAAATTCTTGGATACCCTGCTTCAAATGCCTAAATGACGATTTAGGTTTAGGAGGTAAAAGATTAGTATTTTGTGAATAAAACTTTATACGTTTATCCACGATAGTGAATATACTTCTTTTCCATTCTTTAAGAGCATTATCCTCAACACCCTCTCGTTTACACCATCGATTACCGAAATCATTCAATGCAGATGCAATCTCCTATCTACATTTGTCGAAATTGATGTAGGAAGGGAATCTATATTTCGGACCTTTAGAAACAATTTTGCGAATTCTAGAATCCGAAATTATTTTTAAATTTCCAGTAACTATATGTCCGGCTGGTTGATAAACAAATTTTGAATCTTTACAATCTCAAGACTTAGGTGTATTAGCATAGATATCAAGATCAGAAACAAGTTTATTGAAATTAAAAAATAGTATTTCTGATTGGTTTATTATATTTGTAACAAATAATAGGAGGTTCTGAATTTGGAAGTATGTAGGTATAGACTGTATCACTGATTCATCCTGGAATATGCTTGGTAAATCAATAAAGTCAATTCCTTTATTATTGAAAGGAATTTTAATAAAACTTCTAATGTGATTAGATTCGGAATCGATAAATGGACGAAGATCATGCTGAGTATAACATCTTGTTAACAGTGCAGCGTCATACATTTGATGATTTCTATCGTAAAATCTATTAGCTTCTGTGTCCAAGGAACGTAATACAGCAATAGGTAGAGAACTAAGATAAGACAGCATTGGACTTTAGTTTAACAGCTAAGTGTTCAATTTCATTGTAGCGCACCGTTTACGTTTGTCATTACCCATTTTCCGTATACCATGAGATCTAGATTTACGTTTACGAGACTCTGAAAGTGTAAGTACATCAAAATCGGGCATTTTGGAAATATTACGAGGGAAAATCCAAAATAACGTGAACTTTTGCTGTAACTTCTATTAAGTAGATAAATTTTAGAAATATGCATATTGCGATAAATCAGAACATTCGTATATCAAGATAAGATAAAACAATTACACATTTCATAAGTATCGCCAACACACCGCGCCATTTTAAAACCATGGTGACGCATAGGCGGCGCACGTGAATTTTCAGTCGTGTCCTGTGTCATACATGTCTTGATAAAACGTAAAATATGCAAAAGAATCGCGCCAAACTTGGTCAAGTAAAAGCTTGTTGTTTCGATAATGCTGTGCATAAGATTTAGAAAATTTGAGGCATGCGTTTTTGAAATAATTATATCAATCGTGCGCTTCTCAGCCTGTATTTAACGTTAAAAACGTCGTCGCCAGACACAGTTTAAATCTATGCGATTACTAAACTTGCCGCGATTTTTGAAAGCACCAACACAAAGACAGAAAATAACTAAATGTATACATAATAAAAACATTCAATAAATAAATCTGCTGTGTAAAAGTATTACCCTTGTGATTCTCACGATAAAATAGCATAACAAAGATGTACAAAGAAAAACAAAATACGCGCATCACAGGTGACGTAAATGCGTAATGGGCTGACCGCATGCAGACGGCTGATGATGAGGCGATTTTGAAGCAATTTAAAGTAAGAATTTATTTAGAATTTTGGATATTGAATAAAAAAGCACAATAAGTAAAATATATTTTATCTATGGTACATGTTAAATATATGGCCACCAGCGCTGAGAGGGTGTTTAATTAAGAAATGAATTTCATTTTTCTGGTGTTCATGGAGCTATGAACCGCAGTGGGTCGCGTGCAAAGTGAATGAACCCCGAAGGGGTTCATGTAAACTTTGCTAGCGACCCACTGCGGTTCATAGCTCCATGAACAGCAGAAAAATTAAACTCACTGCTTATATTTACATTCATTTTACTTTATCGCTTGCTGAAAAACCATCAAGGCGATCACATTTACAAGGAAATAGATAATTTACACACAGTGTGTATTGAAACAGCGGAACGGCGTCGACGTTTACAACGTCCAATAAGATTGGCGAAAGCATTGTATTTTGACGTCAAGTTTGACGTCATGTGACGTCGCGTGACACGATGTTGTTCATGGAAGTATGAACACAGATGAACATCTAATGGTTCATCTAAGGAGGTTTTAGAAAAATGTAAATATTTCAAAATGAATAAAAACGCCAACGACGTTACGAAATCAAAGCTGACGTGCGCCGGGTAGAGCATAGTAACCTTTTTGTTTTGACTGTAGATTTTTAACGGGTAATTTTTGCCTGATATGTTGCCACGATATTCTAGACACATTCCGATTTATGTTCATGTTATTTTATAAGCATCTGATTGAGCTGTATAGAAGCTATACAGCAAAAGTCTACGTTATTTTGGATCATCCCCCGTACATTATTGGTAAATGTTGTCGTTAAATCCCAGTGGAAAGGGTGTTTGCAATAAATTTATCAATTTAAGTTTAGTTTCAAATCGTTTGATGTTTTTGAATCTAACAGAAGAATTTTCATCATATGAGATTTTTTCCACTGGTTGAACTATAACGTTATTGGGAGAATGACCAGTGCGCTTAAAATGCTGGTACAGAAAGGTGAAAGGTATCATTATTTTGGGGCTTTCTGATTCTACGATAGTGCTCACCAAATCGTTTTTGCAAAGTTTGACAAGTTTGTCCAACATATCGCATCCTACAATTGTTTGTATTTCAAGTAAGAACATATACAAGATCCATTGATTTTCAGTCTAAATCAGAATCATTAACCACTGAAAATGCCCTACCATTCACAGATGAAGTGATAGTAGTCTTAGAGCATAAATGATTGCAACAGTTGCACTTCTTGGCATTGCACTTAGAAATACTAGGGTACATTCCAGGTCTCTTGAACGGATTAATATATTTTCGTAAAATTGATGATTTGAGTGGAGATAACCATATCTGAGGGCTTTCATACTAGGACCATATGTACCCTGTAGAGTTGAGTTTTATTTCATGGCATCGGATCCCTGGATCCATGCCTGGGGGTGGGGCTATAGGTTAAAAACTAGAACACTGTAAAAATGGATGTGCTGCTGTGTAACTTTTACAAAGAGTCCGTGTCTTGACAGCAACTTATCATAAAGCATTCATTCTTCATACACTTTAGGTTCCATGACATAGGTCCTCTGGGTCGGAGTCAGTGGGTAGGGTTAGAGGTCAAAATCTAGAACTCCCTGAAATATTTTTTTCTTTTTATTTCTAAATAGAAACAACTTAGGAAAATGGTTGGTCATTCATCTTGTAACTGTGTGACACTGACTCGTGTGTCATGACGGTAAGGGTGGGTTAACCTACTTTCCATGGTCTAGTGATTTTGCCATATATCTTGACACTCAATTACTATATTTTCGTACTTCTTTCAGATTATGAGTGAGTATGACCAGACCTTTGACCCCAATATACGTCACTGTCACCTAATTTCACAGTTCAGTGATTTTACCTATTTAATTTGACACTCCATACTTCTTTCAGAGTATGAGTATGCCCAAGCCTTTGACCCCTATATACTTATAGGTCACTGTGACCTCATTTCACGGTTCAGTGATTTTGCCTTATATCTCGGCACTTAATTGGCATATGAACATATTTCTTTCATAGTATGTTTGTGTATGACAAGACTTTTAACCCCAAACTGTGACCTAATTTCAAGGTTTAGTGATTTTGCCTTATATCTTGACACTCAGTTGGTATATTTTCATACTTCTTATTACATTATGAATGACTGAGTATGAATGAGACCTTTGACCCTAAAGTATTTACAGGTCGCTGTGACCTAATTTCACGGTTCAGTGGTTTTTGCCTTATATCTTGGTACTCAATGTTTATGTGAACATACTTCTTTCACGGTATGCTTGCGTATGACAAGACCTTTGACCTTAAAGTATTTCTAGGTCACGGTGACCTAATTTCATGATTCAGTGATTTTGCCTTATATCTCGACACTCAGTTGGCATTTTATACTTCTTTCAGAGTATGACTGAGTATGGCCAGATCTTTAACCCAAACATACTTATAGGTCACTATGACCTAATTTCATGGTTCAGTGATTTTGCTCTATATCTCAGCACTGAATGAGTGTATGATTATATTTCTTTTGCATTGTGAGTAAGTATGACTAGACCTTTGACCCTAAAGTACTTATAGGTCAGTGCGACCTTATTTCACGGTTCAATGATTTTGCCTAGAATCTTGGCACTCAGTTGGTATATGAACATACGTCTTTCACAATATGAGTGAGACCTTTAAACCTTAGGTAGTTATAGTTAACTGCCATGGTTCAATGATTTTGCGTTATAGCACCAAGACAAAAAGATGTATGAGGATAATGCTTTGGCATGTTTGGGTTACAGGTCGAGTTTGAAGGTTAGAAGCAGTCGAGCGCGCTGTCCTGCGACAGCTCTTATCGAAATTTGCTATTGGTAACCCCAAACCAGACGGTAAAGGATCGATGAACTTAACAAGAAATGAAAAAGATAAAAGTAGGCAATGATCAACAGAAGGCGCAATTTGAAAGAGTTTCCACTCAAAAACCGATATGGGAAAAAACTAAGTTAACAATCAGGTACTTATACAATGAAAACATATCGTAAACCGAGTGAGCAGCTATTTCCCAATAGGTGGCCACTCAGTTACCTAAATAAAAAAATATGAAAACGTACAAAAAGTGCAAACAGCACAAATTCTACATAAAACATTAAGAACCACCACAGAAGTGAAAAAAGTATGAATTTTAATCGCCCCGTAAGCTGGCCACCATATCCCGTCATAAAATAGGGTGCTAAACCTTAATTTTTAAGTACTTGATGTTTACATTTTTTTGTGATTTCCTGAAATTCTCTATCTTTCCCGCCTTGTGTCTTTGATTTGGGATCTTACTTCATTGACATTCTCTACTTTCATTTTGACGACGATTTGAATTATATGATACAATTATTATTGTATGCGAAAATAGGATTTTTTGCCTGTGCGAAAAACAAAGGCACAGATCAGCTTCGCAGTAACTGCGAAGCGGATCAGCGCCTTTGTGTTCGCTAAACGGATATTATAATTCCGCTTCTTCCTAAATCCGAAATTTCAACCTTCTAACCTATTTCTGAGACTGTACAGGCCGGTTTGTGTCGGACTTGGTCGGAAACCCCGAAGACCGGGCTTCTTGCGTCGCGGCTCATGTTGCTTTGGAGCTTTCAAGTAGGAAAACTTCACATACCTGGTCTCCACAATGTCTCCATTTAAGTACAGCTCTGTGCTTATTTAATCTGCTGTCACTTCCTCCATCTGAGATGCTCGTCTTTGAATATGATCGCTGACCATTTTGTCGTTTAAGCCGTAATTTAGCAACATATGATAATACTTTTATTGAAAAATACATTTCAGAAATGTAGCATGTACAACTGTGTTTAGTTTTACAATAATTATTTTGTTTTATCACCTGTTTCCCCGTCACAAACAATTCCGAGGAATGAATGCAGGCGTTTGGACAGAAATATTTTCTTGAGGAGTTTCATTTTGATAAGGAAAATCGAAAATGTCTTTGACGGCAATTGACAAGTGTTTGATTACTTCAAAGAAACAATTGAACATTTAGCCGCAGCTAGGTAAAACCTTTGCGTTTTGTTTTTTTTTCATATCCTCTTGTACTACCGCTCTAAAATGCACGTCATTTGTACTGGCTATTCTACAGCCTCAGTAGTGCGAAGTGGGAACAGTTTTAGGTTTTCAAATACATGTATTTTATTTTAGGAACAAACCATTTGGAGATTAATATTCACATTTCCTGAATCTTGTAGCAAATAGCCTTTCTATCTCTCTTAGAATTTATCTAGAAATTTCATCACTGTAAATGATTAATTGAAATATTGAAAAATTCAGCCCGAAACAATCCGGAAGAATACTTGCTATATTGTGTTTTGAATTGTGTTGTAAAATAAACGATATGGGCTCCGATCCCGTGGGTGGGGTGGGGGTACTCATATGTAAAATGGGTATGTATGTACACACTGAATGAGTTCCTTGATAACAGATCAATCGAGCTGCGTCGAGAGAAGAAGGGATTATTAACTATACGAAAACAAAGACGCAGATAACTGCACAACTGGCCAGTGCCTTTGTTTTCGCTATGCGGACAGTACCATTCCTCTTCTACCTGTATCCAAAATTTCAAGCCTCTTGCTTTCTTCTGCAACTGTTCAGGCCGGTTTGTGCCAGGCCTGATCAGAAACCCCGAAGACCGTTTTTTTCGCGACGCGGCTCAATTAATACAGTTTCGTTGCCAGTACTCCATCAATGCATTGCTCGTCCAAGACCCAGGAGCGTCAAACAATGAAACGTCAAGTATAAAACAATCTCTTATCAGAATGTTCCAGACGTACACCTTACAGAATGTGTGTTTGTTACACTCTTGTTCACAGGTCGATGTGTCGAGGAGTGAAATGTTCAGCCATAGATGTTGACCGAAAAGTTCGTAGCCGGCGGTTTTCGAATATGTTGTACCGAACGTCGTGCAACCTGAAAAATGTCCAAAAGAGATAAACCTAACCATATCATCCCGCAGTGGAGTATATGACATTAAGGCAAATGAAAATAAAAGAATCATGATAAATAAAACTGGAGGAAAGAAGAACAAATAACAAAATAAGAACGAACAACGAACAAGTAAAAAAAATATAACAAGATGAGAGTGAATTAGTTCAAATGCAAGTTACACATGTTCACATTTGTGCACTAATATTATACCGATTGTGTAGATTGCGTGCGACAATCTGGATTTCGTGCGACAATCCACTATCTGCTTTATGCAAATAAATCGAATAAATGAAAGCATCTCTGTAGTAAATATGCAAATTTTGACATTTTTTTTTATCTCTCCATCAGAATTGTTACGCTATGTCTGTATTATTTGAACGGTTCTGCTTTCAATACATTTTAATTATTAATTTTGACCGCATTAATATAACTCCAAATAGAATCCATTTTTGTTCGGTTCGACAAAGTTAGATCTATGCATAATAAGATCATTTCTTCTTTGCCTCACAAAGCTTTCATTTAAGTCATTTCCCAACTTGCCAAACACTCTTGATTCGCTGAAGAGTAATTTTAGATGCGCCTAAATGGCATATCTGTAATCCAGCACTCGATGTTTGACCATATGAACTAACGTATTTAAAAAAATATGGAACGAATGTGGTGTTTAGAAACGGCCTACCGGTATCACATGTTTTCGTCGTTGGATTATAGCTGTATCCCGCAACACACTCACACACTACCCCGTTCCTGCAGTCAGCATTAGCAGTAACGAGGCATTCAGTATTATCAGCACATGCATAGGTGACCTCTCCGGGGCCTGGGGGTGGTAGAGTCGTAGGGGCCGGAGTAGTGGTGGTAGTAGTAGTAGTTGTGGTTGTGGTTGTAGTTGTCGGTGGCGGTGCTGTTGTAGTTGTTGTTGTCGGCACTGCAGTGGTAGTGGTAGCAATAGGCGGTGTTGTCGTCGTTCCAGTAACTGAAGTAAGGGAAAGAAGTAGTGTAACAAGGTATGATGATGTTCTAATTGCAAACAACAATCGGGAATTCTAATGCACTTGAGAATGTAACGCGACGTCTGATTGGATAACGTCAAAACATTGCGACGGTATATTGTGCGATATACCGTCGGAAACCCAACGTCATGAGCAACGTCGCTTGTGATTGGTTAACGTCGTGTTTTTCGTCGTTGGTGACGCTCACGTTTTGCGAAAAACAATGTATTTTTTCGATGTTATAGTTAAAAAGTACATTAGAATGGGGATAACAATATTCAAATTTTTCATTTGGGGTGGTATATCGTCGGATATACGGTCGGAAATCATGTTTTACGGCTCCGCTGACGCGTCGCCGTAAAACAAAATTTCCGACCGTATATCCGACGATATACCACCCCAAATGAAAAATTTGAATACAGTTATCCCCTAAATGTCGCGATCAGAACAAAATTCTGCCTCCAAAACCCGAGGTGGGGAAAAACTAAACGTATATTAGATACAGTTTACTACTACAAAGAGAATATATCGTAAGTCAAGTGAGCAACTATTTCCCAATAAGTAGCAACTCGGTCCTATAGAAAAAATACACAAAAGGTGCAAACAGCAAAAAATTCAACACTAAAACAATATTAAAACAATTAGAACCTTGGCTCGGGATCAGTTATTTCCTACTGGTCGTTCCTAAGCGGTAGTTCTGTTGTGGTTCGTTCTGTTCTCTTTTTGATATTGCTTTCTATACTAGATCTATATTTATTTAGGTTAAAACATTAGTTATGGTTGATGAGTGGTTTATGAGTGGCCACCTTTTGGAGAATAGATTATTAGTTTTTGATAAAGTAAGAACAGAGGTATCAGGAATTGATGCAATTAAATTTAGCGTCCCAACATAGACACCACTGAGCTGGGAAAGAAAATACATAAAACATAACAAAACATTTTTCCGACAACACCCTGGAAGAGCAGAATGACTAGCTCTTTCCCAACAAGGTAGTCATTCGGCTAAGTATCAACAGGAACGAAAGGCAACGAGCACGACAGAGTGGCAGGCACAATAAACAGTAGTATAATGAAGATAAACCACTTTTCCTGCGACAACGATTTTTACTGGGGACAAGTATGATGCAGATAAACCACTTTTCATGGGACACAACTTATCGTTTTTATTGGGACAACGCCGAAGACTATTTTTCCTGGTGGGAAATCCATCCTCGAATTCATAAAAAAGAAAATTAAATAAAAATAAAAATAGTGTTCAGCTGGCGAACACATATAACAAAACAGTTTGATGTAATTAAGTTAAAATCCCAACCACATACACCAGAAATACAGCGATTATCATTATCATTAATTAATAAAAATAATTGTTAGATCCTTTGTAAGCAGTAAACATTTAAAGCGAGAAGATGGGTCATATTGTACAATTTCGGGTAATGAACCTTCATCAGTGACCCTTTACAAAACTGGCAGCGAAAGCCAGACATTTTTGCTGCAATTTCAAGAATTTACATCTGTGTAGTCTAAATCAAAGACTCATATTCCCAAAGGGGCCAAATAATCAGAATACTATTAAGAAGATGATTCTTAACGTACAATATATTTGAAATACAGAAATTCTCCAAATATATTCACTGATCCCTAAGGATCAAAAGAAAAATATAATCTGTACTATGGATGATGTACGGGGAGACTTTTGACGGCCGCCACACGGCAAAACACCGGCTGCAGTAATAGCAAATAAAATAATTGTTAGATCCTTTGTAAGCAGTAAAACATTTAAAACGAGAATATGGGCCATATTGTACAATTTCGGGTAATGAATCTTCATCAGTGACCCTTTTTTACTAGAGGCCAGCGAAATTACCATTTCTATCAGTACAGCGAAAATGTATTAGTAGATAGATATATTCGTTTTACTGTTTCGGATCGAGTTACTTGATGATTTTGATTCTTGTTTGTATTATTTTTTCATCCATGTTTACTTCTTGCTGTCGTACTTAAGGACTGAACCTCTAGCATTCACAAGATCCCAAATATTAATGCCATGAAATGAGCCGCCTCATGGGAAAACCAACAATTTGCATATGTGAAAACAAAGGCGCAAATCAGCTTCGCGGTAACCGCGAAGCTGATCAGCGCCTTTGTTTTAGCTACACGGATAGTATAATCCCTCTACTTCCTAAACACGAAATTTCATGCTTCTAGCTGTTTTCTGTTACTGCACAGACCGGTTTGTGTCGGACCTGTTCGGAAACCACATTGTTGGTTTTCCCACGAGACGGCTCAAATTTTGTCGTTTCCGATCAGACGCCTTTGAGCTTCATGCCATTGCGAGTCTGCATAATAGAGAAGGGTTTGTTTTCGTGCCAGTGCGGTACTTGCACCTCCAAGTTGCGAGTGGGGCGGACCTCAGTTTGACAAAACGTGACAGAACATTGCCATTTTCCATAACTCTATGTGTAGATACTTACAACATTTCGGAGAACAGCGTCCCAGAGTTGTGCAAGACGGCGTTTGTCTGTATGTGTCTGCGTCCTACAACATATTTCTTTAAAGTATCATCACTAGAAATCATGACCCTACAGTTTATAACCAGCTTATCATGAGGTTAAACACACAATAATGTGCAACACGCAATTACCTGTAAAACTGTATTTTCTCTAAAACGTCAGTTTAGATAAGCACATTTCAACAATTATAATTTAAATTTTAGTCAAGGAGCTAGAAATTTGAAAATTCGATCCGCACAACTTACCCGCCAGAAAAGGTTTGACTGTATAGATGATAAGAACTAACCTTCTACAACATTTCTAGGCACGTGGTACGGTCAAATTGTGGTAGCAATTTTTCAGGAGCAAGCGTTTTGTACAACCACCCCATTTTGTAAAGTTCTGTTTAAGAAAAAGTGCGACATAGGTATAAAGAATTTTATATAAATGATCCTTAAAGTCGTTCTTTACTGCTAAAAACTTGTTTTGCACACCTATGCGACTACTTGGACATATGTTTACGCATAGAAACACATCCATGTATTATTCATGCCACATCTATGCAGTCCTAATTACCCCACCCATCCAGTTATACACACAAATATGAATACATCTATTTTACCCCGGGGCCAATTTGATCTACCTTGCAACCCTTAGGACAATTTTTATGGGAGACAAATTATTCATTAGGACCCCCAAAATGCAAAGAAATTTTGTCCTCAACCATAAACTGTTTAACACTATGCAAAATGGATGGTTTCCATGTCAACCGTCAACGGGATTCTTGACCATGGAGATGTACAGATATACGCTGTTACTTATTCCAAACCATTGAACCTGGTCTCATTGAAAGGCTTAGGCATAGCCCTTTCATCTTACGGTAAGCAATGCATGTTATCTAAATGGCATATTCATGAATTTTAATGAAAACATTAAAAATGACAGAAAAATCGTAAAAAGAATCCATGAATAAACTTCTTTCAGGCCCAAACTATCTTTGTGACACTTTGTTATGGAACCAGTAATATCATAATTATGACAAATTTATTGATGTCATGCGCCTAAATGAAAATTATCTCATTTACATAGTCATGGATATTAATAAAAATGTCAAAAATAGAGGAAAAATGAGGAAAGAAACTATAGCCATTGCAAACTTTTAAATGGGTTATTAGGTCTGTCTTGCATCCCTGAAACAAATTCTCATGGCTGCCAGTGTGGTCAGGGCGACTACATCAATGCCATAAAATATTGTCCTCAACACTGTACACATTTGCATAATATAGGTGGACTCACAAAAATACGCATATACCAAAAATAGCATGCTCAAGAGTACTTTAATTGGTCTGATAGTGACACATGCACCTAGCAATTTAACATTAAAACCTATTATTCAAATCGTTGAATTTGCTTATTCGTGAAAATTATAAAAGCACATAAGAAATCAGAGAAAAATATTGATAAAAATGGAGTATACATACCAAATCACTTGTACCAGAGCTGTTAACAAACCAAAAAAGCTGTGATAAGTATGAAACGAATGCTATGGCAATGTACTATGACTCTAAAGTCTGACATAAGCATGATCTGAGTTACAATTTCATGAATTTTAATGAAAACATCATAAATAGGAATGAAAAAGTGGAAAAAATAAACGGGTAAATCTACAAAATGACTTGTATTTCGGCAACCAAAAATACTTACATGCTAAAAATTTTAAATGTACAGTATGGGCATTAATGAGATCTTTATAAACAAGAGAAAAATCAACAAAAAGGAAGGGGTATACCAGGTCCATATCTCAGCTGCCAATTTCCTTAGACGCTGAAAATGTTACCAATAGAAAGCGAGGATATTACTATTGTGTCTTTTAATTTTTTGTAAATATTAGATAAAATTTCGAAAAATTGTAGTATTAGCAGAAAATTGAAGCATGTGCGTCAACAAAATTTATTGAATCTTGGTTGCCAGCATGAATTTCCTGTAAATATCAATATATGACAATAAATATTAGACTAGCTATGAATTTATGCCATTTTGAGTTCTCTACAGCTATTGGAGGTTGAGATATAAGCCATTTTGTTGGTATATCCCCTTTGTTTTTCGTTGATTTTCGCTTATTTATATAGATATCATTATTATCCATACAAAAGAAATAGATTATAATTTATATATCAGATTATAGTTATCATTTGATACTAATTATAACTCACTAGGTCTATCAGTATCGAAGATAATATGATTTTCTATGTACGTATATCACCTTAGTATTCCGTTATTATCGTCTTGATTCGAAAGGTTTTGTTAATATTCATGAAACAAAGAAAATCAAATGACATACATGTATTTTGTAGTACAGGATAGTATGTTATTGTCCTAGCAATAAATTGTCAACATGTTAGGGCTTTTGGTTGCCGAGATGCAAGTCATTATGTAGGTTTACCCGTTAAATTGTTCCACCTATTCATTCCTATTTGTGAAGAGTTCATTTAAATTTATGAAATTGAAAGTCAGATCATGCTAATATCAGATTTTAGGATCACAAAACATTGGCATAGCTTCCTTTGATACTTCTTTCAGCATCCAAACAGCTCTGGTACAAGTGATTTTGTAGTATACCCCCTATATTTTCACGATTTTTCTCCCATTCCTTATATGTTTCATTATTTCTCATGATAAGCAAATTCAACGATTTGAATAATAGGTATTAAGGTTAAATTGCTTGGTTCATGCATTCCTATGAGACCAATTATAGTATTCTATCTTAAGCATGCTATTGTTGGTATATGACTATTTTTGTAACTACACCCTATTCTTTAGAGTCACACTGCACTAGGGATGGGTGTTAATACTATGAAATTTTATATCTTGCAAATACGCAAATGTGTAAATTGTTGAGGATAGTATTTTATGGCTTTAAAGCGGTCCCTCTGACCACACTGGCAGCAATGAGAATTGATTTTAGGGATGCAAGATAGATCTTGTAACCCATTCAAAACCTTTGAATGACCATAGTTTCTCTTTTTTTTTTTTTTTTTTTTAGATTTTCGACATTTTATTAATATTCATGAATATGCAGATGAGATAATTTTTATCTAGGCCCATGAAATCAATAAATTTGTCATTCGATTTTACTGGGTCAACAACAAAGTGACACAATGATAGTTTGGGCCTGAAATTAGTTTACTTGTGGATTTTTAACGATTATTCTGTCTTTTTTAAAGTTTTCATTAAATTTCATGAATATGCAAGAAAGATAATTTATATTATTTATCATATGATAAAAGGGTAATGTCTTACCGTTTAACTGAGACCAGGTTCGGTGGTCTAGGATAAGTAATAGTGGAGACATGACCAATTTTGTATATACACCCCCATGTTCAAGAATCATGTTAACGGCTGCCATCGAAACCGTGCGTTTTGTTTTTCATAGTGCAAACGAGTTTATCTTTAAAAACAAAACATTTTTTTCATTTCTAAAGTTCCAATGAACAATGCTGTAATGTTGTAAATTAAAAAAAGAAAACTAAAACAAAAGAACAACCGCCAACGACTACCACTGGGGGAATGGGGTAACATTACCCCATACTAGAGGCAATTTTCCATCTAATATACTGTTGAAACATGTCGTTTTCTACTTGATATTAATCTGACGCTATTGTTTGAGTGTGAAGTGTAATTCTAAAACGATATTTGTTCAGAAAAATATAAAAACGGGAGCACCATGCGTATTTTCTCTGATTTCTGACTATTACAAAAACTTAATTGAGTTGGCGTAAAGATTTCGAACTAGGTAAAGACTGCTACCACAATTTGACTGTACGACGTGTCTAGAAATAATGTAGAAGGTTCAAATATTACATATCCACCGTCAAACCTTTTCTGGGAGGTAAGTTGTGCCAGCTCAAAAACTAAGGCTGGTACAGAAAATTTTGCGAATATAAACTCTCTATGGTCCAAAAACTTATGTAAAGATATTCGTTATTAGATAATTTTTCATAATGGCCCAAAGAATATTCACCTGTATCCAAGTTCCAAACTCTACATCATAATGTTTGAATCCGGCTCTAGGAATCAAAGTCTCGGTATCTTCACACACATAAGTCAACATCAACTCACATGTATTCCCGCCAAAATTAAAAGATGAGCAATTGTTCCGGGTACATTCAACAATACAGCGCACTTTAGAAACTGCAGTGTAAGTCAGCACCGGTGTACCTGTGAGAGATTTGTCGGGAAATGGCACAGCGCGTGCAACATGAGACGTGATGATGGCGCTTTGTCCCAGCGCAAAATGCGAAATGCACATTAAAGAAAGCCACAGTATACAATAAAATTCTAAAATAAAACTGAGATACAAAGCCATCGAAATAAAAACCAAAATAGTGTTCCTTTGCTGTAAATAAATTGAGTGGCGGTGGTTTTATTATACCAGTACATGCACTAAAATATTCTGTTAGATTCCATTCCTTTTCCAGGAAAATAAAGATCTATGCAATATTCCTCTTGTAATTATTTGCCTAACATTTTTTGATCATTTTCAATAACATGTTCTCAGCTTCCTACAACATCTTTTAAACAATATTTTATTTATTAAGCATGAACGTACTATCCCATCATATTTGCCGTGAAATTGAAATGAAGACCATGTGACCTCTAAGAGCCCATTGTGTAATGCTTAATAATACAGCTCCGTGGGACGATTCTTTATTCATGATCTAGTGCATTTAAACTATGTAATTAAACCTGAATACAGCCTCCCAATAATATTAATTTTGCGGCCATGGAAAATTCTCTCCATTTGCGTTTTCATTTGTATAAACTTTATAATCCCAGAAAACAGGTTATAGCTTTCATTAACGCGAACATTGGCATCAAAATGTCATTGTTGATCTCTTTGATTTAGATTCAATCAAATATTAATGAAATCATCTCACATCTCTGTTGATATTTCCATCAAAACTCATTTAGGACCAACAAGAGCAGGTTTCCAATTGTTTACTGCTTCATTCCAATGGTACGGCGTTTCCGATCAGATGAATTTCAAACTTACGATGACGTTTGACTTCGAACTGCTATTGTTCAACGCTATTTTAGGTGGGCCTATATCTTTTTCGAAGAACTAATTGACTGAGAACATACGTAGGGTTGATCTGTGTCTAGTTAGGCAACGTTTGAGTGAGGGACATATTTTGTTACTCTGGCTACCTATAGGTTAACCGTCCAGGTCCTAAGCCTGCCCAGGATAAGTGATTTTAAGTCAAACCATCCTTACATCAAGTGTCTACCTGGTTGGTCATATATTTTCAGGCACATTTTAGGATGAAATGATCTCCATAAAATGGAGGCAAAGTCCCGCTATGGCTATAACTGCCGTGACTGGGACGCTTAGCCATAAATCAAACAAACAAGGAATTGTGGACTCTTATTTGAAAAGAAAATTTTCTACTTCATTTCGTGTCTGCATTCAACTTTACAAAGCCAAATCGTAATATCCTGAAACATTGTTACACCCTGTCGAGCGTTGGTAAATATCAATAAGAACAAAATGAAGTTGTCAATAACGCATCTGAAACAGATTGCTGCCATTTCAGTGCTTTATAGAATATCAAGTCCGATCAAAGCAATGCTTAGCACTTATTGTGAGCTATTTTTAATGAGTGCTTTATGCGTACAGTTAGAGCAATTATATTAATTTAAATCAAATAAAAATACTATAGCAGAACCATGCAATACAGGTTCTATAGAGCAGGCAAATGCTTCGCAGAAACTTTGGCAACCTTCGAAGAATTAATTAAAATTTTGAGTATTCCAGAGTTTTAAAATTTTGAGTATTCCAGAGTTTTAACCGAGCAAACGTGGTGAAAATATACTTAGCACCAATGAAAAGTTACCAGTAAATCAGGTTCAATTAACACACGACAATATTTGATTCATTCTGAAAAGAAAACTGCCTGTGCTTCAGCGTTCATTTTCATGACAGAGAATGTCATCCATCATTGCTATTGAAAACGGTGCTCATCACAGTCGAAAAGATTATAAGCAGTCCTTGACAAATGCAAGAAGAATCAATTGGAATATATGGGGAAATGCAGAATTTGGGTACTATCTAAAAGTAAGCCCCTCAATTCCAGCAGTCGATGGAAAAATCTAAACCGATTTGGTGGCGTTTTAACGGCGGGTGTTAGATGCGTGAGAAGACATGATGACTTGTAAAAATAAGGCTTTCTAGTTCTCAAAAATTTCGAAAATCACAAATTGCATGTGTTGCATATGCACCCTAGTTGCAGGGTTAGTGGAACTGTTGAATGTCTCTAAATCAATTTGCTGTTGACCATAATCATGAATGAAGCTACAATTTTTGAAAGACATTATATATTTTTCAAAATATCGATATTTTAGTGGTGGTAACTTTTCACTGACGCTGAGTATAGGTCAAAATGTCATCCAATCTGATGCTACAAGCATTACTCCATGTTCTGGAGTTTTACCATATACGGGCATGGTAGCCATCTCGGCTACGTGTCCTTGATCATTAATATACGTTTTAGACCCGTCCCCCCCCCCCCACACACACACACTTCACAATCATCGGAAGCTCCACATGAAATTTGGCTTTTGACTTGTAACCGCGAAGCTGATCAGCGCCTTTGATTTCGCTGCACGGATAGTACTATCCTTCTTCTTAAATCCGAAATTTCCAGCTTCTAGCCTGCTTCTGTTGCTGTTCATGCTGGTTTGTGTCAGACCTGGTCGGAACCCAAATTGTTGGTTTTCTCATGCACATGCTCAAATGGTTAACGGGCAACAGACCATTGGTATACTGTTAGCTCACGTTGTGAGCCTTCGGCTCAGGTGGGCTAATAAACAGTTGAACTATGTAGAAAAAGATTTGATCGACCAAATGCTTTATCAGTCTCTGGCAATGTTTTGGACTAAGCGGCCAAGTTATTCAGAGATTATTTCACATTCACACTGAAGTGCATTACTGTTATAAGCATGCATCTGTTTTGGGTATATACGACAAAATAAGAAACGCAATGGTGCCATTCTTCATTTTTTATAAAGCTCATAAGAACTAACAAAATTTCATTTAAACCATTTCAAAGATATTCGGTCATGCATTGCGTACACTTTTAAACAAGGGTCCAAAATTTGTGCTTCGAAAATTGGCCATCAACCGAGCGGGGGAGGGGGTTTCAAATGTTAAAGTCATAAAAATTGCACCGTTTTTTCATCCTCTATTGGGTATTTACTTAAGATGTTTGGAATCTTATCCTAATTTTGTTCAAACACGGGCTATTTAGGCTTTTCTGTTTATGGTACATTTGAATAATCACGTCCTAGAGATGCTCGCTGGTTAAGGAAATGATTTTTTTCTTCTTCTTTATATTGGTATAAAACACATCTTCATTATTGTGTGCTCAACGTGGATTTTAGCAAGATTTGATGAAAAATAGACATTCTATGACGTTTTGAATTTGAGCGATTTTTTAAGAACTCAACGAGAAAATCTCACCATTGCGTTTCGTTTTCTTTTTTGTCGGGTATATACTGAGTGGCAACATATAGCCGCCTCGTGGGGAAAACCAACAATGTGGTTTCCGAACAGGTCCGACACAAACCAGTCTGTACAAGCACAGAAAAGAGCTAGGAGCTTGAAATTTCGGATTTAAGTAGAAGAGGAATTGTACTATCCGAGTAGCGAAAAACAAAGGCGCTGATCAGCTTCGCGGTTACCGCGAAACTGATCTGCGCCTTTGTTTTCGCATATGCAGATTGTTGGTTTTCTCATGAGGTGGCTCATATATATACTGCTTAGTTGTATTAAAATGACCAACAGTAGGCTAACAAATTATTTTGTTGTGATATGTCAACAAATTTGGTTCAAAAGCTGCAAACAACTCGGTGAAAGTGAAACTTGCAGGAAAATCATGATTTCAATTCTATAAAAGGTAGACCCCTGACAATTGATTTTGAGCATATTTATTAAACAAACGCGTTGGTGTCTGTGAACTGATGTTCAAACCTGTCCTCAAATTCTATTGATTTAGCAGTAAAACTTTTGAAAGTGAACAAGGAAGAATGAATTAAATCAGGGAGTGGAGTGAAAATTCATAAAGTTTTAAAAGAATAATTAGCATAAAAATTAATCATTTCCAATGAATTCCACTGCATTTAAATATTGTCAATTGAATGTCATTGAATTTATTCCAAAATGTTCCTAAATGGAACTTATAAACATTATTAAAGGGTAGGTCAACAGCACCAAGCAATGGTGCTACCTTGCGCTAGACTATCAAGGACGATTCTTGTGCACTGTTTCATGCTCACCTATAGTAAATTTAGAAGTAGTCTGGGCTTAACATTTTGACTGCCGACCGAACATAAACTGTTGTAGGTCAAGGGAACAAATCATGATGTGTGCTAAGAAAAGAAAATGAAACCTCATTATTCAGTTTCACACACGCGACAGTCACATGCTTTAGTTTAAGCCTTGACAGAAAATTATGGCACTTCAAAAGAGAGCCAATGGCATTTCTTGGGCAAGATTTAACACTTGTAGCAGCTATCAATGCTGCAGAAAATACGATATTTTGACAGTCAACAAAGCATGGAAAGTTGGTCAAGTGCTCGGTATTTTAAACAGTGTCTGGAATATTTTTGACAATGCTATGAGCATGATGAGGATAAAATGTAGGGTGTGTTGTGATGGGCCAGTGGTAGGCAGTTACAATAAAAATTTGTTTTAAGTGACTTTTACTCTGCAACGTGGGATTTTCTGAAAAGCGCGAGTAACACCCACAAAGTTCTGATACCATGGAAAAAGAGTCCTGTGACCCTCTCCCCAATTTTACTTCACTGAATTTTCATGCAATGATACATTTCAAGCATGTGAAGATCGCGGGGATGGATAGTGATGTTTGCATTATTTCACACGAGGTACTCTTTTTCTGGTCAGGCTTATCCAAAGCATTTAACCAGAATAGTCATCATGACACCAGAAACTAGACAGGTGAAAATGTGTCATACATAGAAATGAAAAAAAAAAAAGAAAAAAAAAAAAAAAAAAAAAACGAAAACGCACTACCTCAGTGTTCTAAGTGTATAGATGGGAATGTTTTGGTGTTTTTTTTTAATTAAGTTTTACATCCCTTTCAAGATTATTTAAGCTCATATGAGACGGGCCAATCAGTAGGTGGGCGAAAAAGGGAGAATCCCATGAAAAACCACCTGGCACACCCGCAAGCAGAACTTGGCTTGTCTCACGTGGCCAGTGCTGGGCTCGAACCCACACCAGACAGCGGTGAGATGATCAAGTGATTAAGAAACAGCGCTCTTAACCGCTCTGCCACGGGGGCTGTAAAAAGATGGGAATGATCCGCGTAGTCAAATCTAAGAGCCCAGTCAGGAAGATTTTGACGGCAATTTGTGACAAGCTAATCACATAAAGACTGTTTTCCAATATCTAATCCTCATTCTTCTGCTGGCAACTGACAAATGCTATCAATTAACATACTGTCCAGCAGTGTTCTTTTTAAAGGTTTTGCTATATACCAATAAACACAATGACATTTTTTAGACTTTATTTCTCCCACATTTTGTTCATAACCTTTAAAACCTGGCAACAACTAAATCTTTAAATATGACAAAATAACATTATAATCAACAATTTGTACAACTTCATTTGAACTGCATCATGAGAAACAAGATTTTTACCTATGCGAAAACAAAGATGCAGATCAGCTGTGCAGTAACTGCGCAGCTGATCAGCGCCTTAGAGATAGTACAATTCTTCCTCTACTTATATCCAAAATTTCAAGATTCAAGCTTTCTTCTGTGGGTGTATAGGCCGGTTTGTGTCAGACCTTGTCGGAAATCCCGAAGACCGGTTTTCTTGTGACACAGCTCATTTATCACCGTGGATATATAAAACACCATTGTGAAAAAACCTGCACTAAAATCTGGAATTCATTGTTTCTCTGACTATTCATCTTATTATAGATAGTAACTTGTTGCAGCATGCATAATTTGAGAACTTATTTGAGGTACTTATACTTATAGAACTTATAGTAAGCCGAGTGAGCAGCTGTTTCCCAATAGGTGGCCACTCAGTTACCCGAACTTAACTAAAACTATGAAAATGTACATAAGGTCAAACAGCACAAAAATTCAACTCCCAAAACATAAAACAAATAGAACCACAACAGAAACATCGCCTTGGAACGATCAGTAATATAAAATTACTGGGGGGCTTAAATCCTGTACAGGGCCCTAAACTCACCCTCATCTTCTGCAGTGGTTCATAACATTTAGTTATATTTGTTCGGTCCTCGTGGTGAATCTCTAATTATTCAATGAATTAACATGGACAAAGACTTAGAGCAAGTGTCTAATCAGTACATTCATTTATTCCTCATTTGTTTTGTTGGGTAACGGCTTTTACATCCCAGTCAACATTTTTTCAGCCATATCAGGACATTTTTTCAGCCATATCAGGACAGAGATGCTGCTTCCTATACATGTTTTAAACCAGTTTCCTATACATGTTTTAAACCAGTACTATGGGAATCTTAATGTGTTTAATTCAAAGGACACTAATAAGAGCTGTTGCAGGACAGCGTAGCTCGCCTGACTTGTGCTTTGCCACTAAATTTATCAAAATCTATGACCCATGACCTTGACCTCAAGGTTGCTCAGGTGGGTCGTAAAAGCATAAAATTTCAGACCAATATCTACAAACATGCAAAGTATCAACTTGATCCATCAACATGTTCAAGAGATATAGACTTCTAACAACTTTAACGAAAAACTTCAACAAAAAAATTTCTAAATCTGAGACCTTGACCTCATGGTCACCCAGGGTGGGTCATGATGGTACTCCATAAAACTTCAGACCAATATCTTCAAACATGCAAAGTATCAACTGGATCCATCAACATGTTCAAGAGATATAGACTTCTTAAATGTTTAATGAAAAACTTTAACATAAAATTTCTAAGTCCGTGACCTTGACCTCAAGGTCACCCAGGGTGGACCACAATGGTACTGCATAAAACTTCAGACCAATATCTACCAACATGCAAAGTATCAACTTGATCCATCAACATGTTCAAGAGATATAGACTTTAATGAAAAACTTTAACATAAAATTTCTAAGTCTGTGTGACCTTGACCTCAAGGTCACCCAGGATGGGTCATGATGGTACTGCATAAAACTTCAGACCAATATCTACCAATATGCAAAGTATCAACTTGATACATCTACATGTTCAAGAGATATAGACTTCTAAAAACTTTAACCGAAAGTGTGACGCGGACGTACACGTAAACGTAAAAGCAGACGTGACAACAATAGCTCTGTGCACTTCGTGCAGGCGAGCTAAAAAGGAAAGGTATGTGTAAACCCATGACCTCTCGCTTCCGTGTCATCTACTCTTCCACAAGGTCACCACACTCCCATAAACTTCCTTTGACAGAATATGTATAAAATGTAATATCTTAAAAGAAAGATATAAAATCTCAACCATTTTGCACAACAGGGTATACTTTTGTTTTTTCTGTCAATGCCTTTTTTGTTGTTAACATTACTCATACTGTATACTAAACTCTCTGCATCTTATACAACTGTTAAAACATGGGCTGCTTCAAATTCTACCACTAGGACACCGAGCTTCCCCAAGGTTTCCAGTAACACAGCATCTTCCTGAGTCTGATACTATAGTAATAGGCCACTATGTCATATAATTGTCTCCAGTGACACCATTAGTCATTCAAGCATTCTGTACAATTGTTTCTACTTTGGTATCTTCTGTCAATGTCTTTTTGTTGTTGGCATTGCTCATACTGTACAGTAAACTCTCCGCATCTTGTACAACTGTTAAAACATGGGCTGCCTCTAGTTCTTTCTCTGTCAGGGTACTCTGAAAAACACATGATAATGATAGAATGAGTCGGAAATATTCTAATCAGGTCAAACAAAGATTTATATACATTGTCTTTTAAACTGTCCATGGATGGACTAAAGGGGAAATGAAGAAAAGAACCCCCAGAACCAATAGAAAATGTTTTGACAGGACGGCCCCCCTGGCCAAGTGGTTAAGAGGGCTGATATTTCATAACCGCGCTAAACCATTCGATCATCTCACCGCTATATCTGGTGTGGGTTCGAGCCCCACATGGCGAACATGAGACAAGCCAAGTTCTGCTTGCGGATGTGCTAGACGTTTTTTCTCGGGATTCTCCCTTTTTGCACCACCTACTGATTGGCCTTCTCATATATGAACTGAAATAATCTGGAAAGGGATGCAAAACAGAGAAAAAAATTAACAATTTTTGACAGCAGTTCTAATTTTGGCTTCTGCCACATTCGTTTGTTAGGGTTTTTTTATGTATCTTTTTTCATCAGCAGATACATGTATATAATTATTCTAAATGATCTTGTAACCTTGTAAAAAAATAGTTTGATAAAAATATCCACAATACTATCACTGTACCTGAACATCTTGTAGCTCTAATTCCTGTTCTTCGTCCAATACAGCATCTTCTTCTTTCACTATAAATATCCTCCCCTCGGCGGCCCCCAACTCCTGTACAACAGCCTCGCCGAGGTCTTCTTCTGTCTCCATACTGTCCAACTTAGCTTCCTGGCGCTCTATTTCTTCCAAGGCAGCCTCCGTTAGATCCTTCAATGTTGTTCCTATAAATATATCAGTGGAAATATGGATATTATTATTTATGGCCATTTACAATTGTACATGTACACTTAAAGCCAGATGTACGTAATTGAAGGCGCTCAAAGGAACGTGCGTATCTAAGGGTCGAAACGTCATTTTTACTCCGCATTCGTAACGTCAGTTTTCGCTCGAAACGTCATTTCTAACGTCAATTTACGTTCAGAATACGAAACTATGTTCATACAATTATGCAGAGGACTTCAGAAATGTAAACTAATGTAAACAAAATGATATTATATTTTATTTCTGCTCAAAATATAGATCATGGACATGTTTTCCTCGGGAAAACATCATTTGCGCGACCGTTAGCAATATTTAATGCTATATAGCATCGGAGATTTTGGCGCAAAACCGACGTCGCGCGTAAAACATACTGAATTTAGCAACGACTACCTACCTTCTCACGCTTATAGCAGGAAAACGAATCCGGTAACTATGGACTTTCGCGTTATCTACCTGTCGGTCAGAAATTTCTCTATAACATATCAGTTTTTTAAAAAATCCTACCGTGGATTTTTTTAAATATATCGAGAAAATCAACAAAAAAGGGGTCTGAAAAGCGCATTTTACGTTAACGTCAATGCATTTTCGCTCTCAAATTTGGCGAATTTAAAGGCAGATATCTCGAAAACAAGCTCGGAACGGTATCGATTTCTTTTCATTTTCGTATGAAGGACATCAAAATACACTCACATGCAAAAAATAAAAAAATTCTACCGTGAGGTCAATTACGTACATCTGGCTTTAACTTAGTAAATCTTGAATGATAGGTTCAGCGAGGTCTTCTGTCTCCATACTGTCTAACTGGCTTCTTGACACTGTATTTCTTCTAAGATCCTTCAATGCGGTTCCCATAAAAGCATGTATATCCGGGGAATCAAGGTGGCTTTGAGAAACAGAGGACAAATGCAATAAAATTTTCCCTGCATAGTCAGAGAGGAAGCATAAGATTGACTTATTGATTTGATTTGTTCGCGGCCATTTTTACAACCACATAGATATCTACCCAGTAAAAAACAAAATAGTTCTGGCTTAATGTACCATTCAACAATTTTTCAGTTATTTCAGGATGGAGCCACCACTTTTTGTTTATAAAAGTTATGTGTATGACTGACATATATTTATTTTTTTGTAGTACATACCTTTATGGTGGTTTTTGACATGTTCTTTGAGCAGTATTTTCCTGGAGAAAGTTTTGCCACAGAGGTCACATTCATGAGGTTTCTCTCCAGTATGCATTTTCATATGGTCTTTCAAATTACCATTCTGGGCAAAACCTTTGCCACACACCTGTAGGACAGAAATATACAATATAAACATGTTCATATGGTCTTTCAAATAACCATTCTGGGAAAAACCTTTGCCAGACAGTCACACCTGTAGGACAGAAATATACAACATAGACATTTTCTTAAGATGGTCCTTCAAATAACCGTTCAGGGAAAAACCTTTGCCACATACCTGTAGAAGAGAAATATACAATATGAACATTTTCATTTGGTCCTTCAAATAACCATTTTGGGAAAAAACCTTTGCCACATACCTGTAGGACAGAAATATACATATAAACATGTTCATATGGTCTTTCAAATAACCATTCTGGGAAAAATCTTTGCCACACAGTCACACCTGTAGGACAGAAATATACAATATAGACATTTTCATATAGTCCTTCAAATAACCATTCTGGGAAAAACCTTTGCCACATACCTGTAGAAGAGAAATATACAATATAAACATTTTCATATGGTCCTTAAAATAACTATTTTGGGCAAAACCTTTGCCACACACCTGTAGGACAGAAATATACAATATAAACATGTTCATATGGTCTTTCAAATAACCATTCTGGGAAAAACCTTTGCAACATACCTGTAGAAGAGAAATAGTCTGATATCTTGATGTCAATAAATTTATTTTATGTGTTTGTAAACATTATGGGCAAAACCTTTCATTCTAAAATGAAATGAGCCTGTGCGTGAGAAAACCAACAATTTGGGATTCTGACCAGATCCGACACAAACCGGGCTTTACAGTCACAGGAAATGGTTAGAGGCTGGAAAATTTGGATTTAGAAAGTAATGGAATTGTACTATCCGTGTAGCAAAAACAAAGATGCTGATCAGCTTCGCAGTTTTCCCTACATAGTCTTCATCTTAAGTCCCAAGCTTCTAGCCTTTTTCAAAGACTATGCTCTTAAAGATAACGTTTGATACCTATATTGTTCATTTTTTGATTCAGTTTAACGTCCCTTTCAAGATTATTTCAGCTCTTATGAGACGGGCAAATCAGAAAGTGGGGCGAAAACAGGAGAACCCTGAGAAAAACCACCTGGCACACCCGCAAGCAGAACTTGGCTTGTCTCACGTGGCCAGAGCAGGGCTCGAACCCACACCAGACACAGCGGTGAGATGATCAAGTGATTAAGAAACAGCGCTCTTAAAACTAGAAAAAGTGCCTTGAGAGGCACGTATACCCCCGGCTGGTAGCCACCAAGCCCCCTTCCCTACCCCCTACCTAAACAACCCGGTACATGCTCACCCCTGACATTGAACATCACATCACCAACGAAAAACAGTACACTTATCAAGTACATTTTAGAAACCACCAAGCCCCCTTCTCCACCCCCTACCTAAACAACCCGGCACATGCTCACCCCTGACATTGAACCTCACATCACCAATGAAAGACAGTACCCTCATCAAGTACATTTTAGAAATAAGCAGTGTAAAGTACTTTACATATAAACATGGGGAGGTGTAGTTTTAGAATGACATATCTATTTTAGAGATTTTAGAGTGGTATACAGAGCTGACGTGTATACCCAATCTAGGACATAAGCGCGGACATTTTGGGTCAGGTCCTCAGACCTAGATTGAAATGAAAGTAGAATGTCATTCTTAAAAAAAAAAAAAAAAAAAAAGTCCTAGATCTTGACCTCAGGTCCCACCCCCACCCCATGCATGGACCAGGGGGCCTAGCCCTTATGTGGTACCTATGTTGTGTTGTAAGTATGAACACTTTCTAATACATGGTTGTCAAGATATAGACACACAGAATATTAATCTTGGTAACTACTGTATTTTATGTGTCCTAGATTTTGACCTCGAGCCCCACCCCTAGAGTTTGATGCCATGGAATTTAATTCAACCCTAAAGGGTATCTATGATCCAAACAGAAATACATTCCTTTCAGTATTTGTTAAGATATGAACTTAGAGATGAAAAAACACTATGTAAATAGCACATTTTCAAGGTGACCTAGATTTTGACCTCTAGCCCCACCCCCGGGCATGGACCAAAGGTCCGAACTGACAGAAACAAAGCAAACCCTATAGGGTACCTATGGTTAAAATATGATTGGTTTCTGATCATTGGTTCATGAGATATACACCACCAGTGAACTTAAACCAAAACTTTTACCCAAAGTAAAGGTGACCTAGATTTTGACCTCTAGCCCCACCCCCGGGCATGGACCCAGGGTCCAAACTCACAGAAACAAAGCAAACCCTATAGGGTACCTCTGGTTAAAATATGAATGGTTTATGATCATTAGTTCATGAGATATACACCACCAGAGAAACTTTAACAAAAACTTTGACATAAATTCCACGAACGTTCCAGAATAACGAACGAACTAACGAACGAACGAACGAACCAACGAACATACGAACGGAAAAGCGAAAACTATATACCCGTCGGCATAAATGCCGGGGGTATAAAAAAAAATCGACCATGGGGGCCACCATACCTATATTGTGAATTACACCAACATGCTTACATTTCTTAAAGTTAATTAACAATTTTACATTCACATTTATAGGGTTTCTCTCCTGTATGTCTTGCAAGATACCGATACATGTCACAAATATTTTTGGCCTTTGTGCATACATTATACAAATAAATACTATCAAACTTCCTTTGGATTGAAAACGGTGTTGATCAGCTGTGCAGTTACAGCACAGCTGATGTGAGGCTTTGGTTTCACATATGCAGATTGTTCTGTATTTACCTGACATTTATAAGGTTTCTCTCCTGTGTGGGTTCTTAGATGCCGATACATATCACCTATCTTCTTGGCCTTTCTACCACACACAGTACAAATAAATGGACGCTGACCTGAAAATCACCAATATTCCATTTGAGCCTGTGCATGAGAAAACCAACAATTTGCACAGGCGAAAACAAAGACGCAGATCAGCTTCGCAGTAACTGCGAAGCTGATCAGTGCCTTTGTTTTCGCTACACAGATAGTACAATTCCTCTACTTTCTAAATCCAAAATTTCCAGCCTCTAGCCATCTTCTGTGACTGTACAGGCTGGTTTGTGTCGGACCTGTTCGGAAACCACATTGTTGGTTTTCCCACAAGGCGGCTCATTTAAAACATTTTAATCTCTGAATTGGATTCAAATTTATGCAAATATTTGAGCCGCCCCGTGGGAAAACCAACAATGTGGTTTCCGAACAGGTCTGACACAAATCAGGCTGTACAAGTACAGAAGACAGCTAGAAGCTTGAAATTTTGGAGTTAAGTAGAGGAGGAATTGAACTATCCGAGTAGCGAAAACAAAGGCGCTGATCAGCTTCGCGGTTACCGCGAAGCTGATCTGCGCCTTTGTTTTTGCCTATGCAGATTGTTGGTTTTCCCATGTGGCAGCTCATTTTAAACGGTTCAACATGAGCCTCACTTCTTCTGTAAAATGATAAACACAGTGTTTATATTCATCAACACCAGGTACTGGTATAAAAGTATGACCCATGTTCATTACAATTGAGCCTGTGCATGAGAAAACCAACAATTTGCATATGCAAAAAAAAAAAAAGACGCAGATCAGCTTCGCAGTAACTGATCAGCTTCGCAGTAACTGCGAAGCTGATTAGCAGCTTCGCAGTTACTGCGAAGCTGATTAGCGCATTTGTTTTCGCTAAACAGACAGTAGAATTCCTCCTCTGCCTATATCCAAAATTTCAGGATTCTAGCTTTCTTCTGTGACTGTACAGCCTGGTTTGTGTTGGACCTGGTCGGAAAACCAAATTGTTGGTTTTCTCATGCACAGGCTCAATTTACCAATCATGAACAGACCCAGTGAAAATTCAGAAATTTTTTTTCTCGGTCTCTCTCTTTCTTTAAGAAAACAGACTTTATGATGATTCATGAAATTTATCTTAAACCATATCATTCCAAACATTTTTGTTTAAAATACTTCTCTATGATGATTGCCTATGCCTGTTTGGATTTTACATCCAATATTTGTTTAATGGGATAAAGTTTAAACAACCCAAGGACACAGCCAGGTGCAGGTAAATTTGAACCAACATGCGCGGATCCAGAAATTTTCATGAGAGGGGGTCCAACGAAAATGGTAATTTTTGGTCACAGGTAAAATTTTCAAATTCCAGGGGGGGGGGGGGGGGGGGTCCCCCCCCTCTGGATCCGCGCATGACCAAGATTCCCACGATTCAGAGTCCTATATTCTACTAGGCTAACATGCTCCTCTTACATCTAAAATATGACAACTGGATAAAACATACCAGAGTGTATCTGTAGATGTATCTGTAGTTTGTCGGCATTAAAAAAACCTTTACAGCAAATTCCACACCGGTATGGGGACGCCTCCTGCGAAAAGTAGAAACGCCAATTCATTTGTTTAAAGAAAAATACATTCCAGTTAAGAGGCACTAGTCTATTCTACTCAAATTCTGTATTTAGATGAAAAGAATGATAGGCAAAACAGATGTCGTTTATACATTGTCAGCTTATTGTGTCTTAATTTAAATGTGCCTTATCCAACCTTCCAAGCATTCTGGACTTATAGTGTGTGTTCTTATCTCAAAATGACCTACATTGTCCCAATAACCTACTTAATTAACAGCACATGTATGGAAACAAAGCCAATTTTGACATGACATGTTACTTCAAAAATAGTTTAACCATTGCTTTGAACAGGCAATACAGAAGATAACAACTTGTACCTGAGGTTTGACATGTATCTGTGTATGACGTCGCCAGTTTCCACGTTCTGTAAAGTTTTTCCCGCAAACCGCACATTGGTAAGGCTTCTCTCCTAGAATTTATACAAGAATACAAATGTACATTAAGAGATAGAAAAATCATTTGCTGATATAAAACAATAGCATGGTAAGTCAAGATTCTGCACCTCATATACATGCACTTATGTGTTATCAGGTAAAACCAATTTAGTTTTACAAGTGATATGTTTTCTCAATTTTCACAAGGCACAACAATCTCTAAAATATATTGCTGTGAAAGTAAGTTGTGTTAGAAGACTCAAGTAAATATTTTTTTTTTTTTTTTTTTTTTTTAGTGTTTAAAGAGCAAATACAATTTAAACTTGAGGAAGGTACTTATAGCAATAATAGAAACTGGTCGACAATTAAACCTTGTCCTATTTATATCATGCTGTTGCCTTTACTCATCTTTTATTTGATAATAATGCAATGAAATCTAGATCTAGATATGCCAAGATGATTTTCAGTTTTTATAATTATTGGATGAGTGAAAATGATTATTTCAAGCTCACAGCTCAAGACTATCTCCATTGTATTGTCGGTGATTTTCAAAAAAATGAAGTAAAAGTGTGACATTGTCCCATTTGAGGTCAAAATTGAGATGTGCATTTGTCTTTTTAATTTTTGTTCCTGGTTTTTCTATGGATATCAAGAAAAGAGAAATCAACATTCAAATCTTTTTGACAACGACCATTTTTGTGATTTTCTTGTTTCTGTGCTTTTTGTTGTTTATTTTCAAAACTGGTGATATACCTTATAAGAAGTGCTACATTTGTAACATACACTTTATGTTTCAAATTTGTTCTTAGTTTGATAGACCCTATATTGGGACTAGACTCTATGCCATTAATTTGATAAAATTCTCCCAAAAATTTTTTTTCACGCATTTATTTGATAAATTTGACCCTAAAATTGCTTTCAGCACTTATAAGTGTTTCCATAACCACTCAAATGATCAATGTATTTAATGAACAGTATCTTACAAGTGTACAATGCTTCCTGTGACTGCCATATAAAAGTGAAAGTAATATGTATCATTAGGAATTAGCGTTCAATGTTTTAGACTAGAAAATATGCGTTGCACTTGTGACATCACTTTTGTTAATTATTAGAAACCAATATGCATAACTGTATGCAAAGGGTTGTTTTTGTTGGTTTTTTTCTGACCTGCTAGACTAAAATATAAAGCAAAATAACAAGTCATACATGATATGCTTATATGGTCAGTCAACAAATACAAAACGTTGCACTTGTGACAAAAATGGTTAACTGATTAGATCAGCTACTTTTCAAAATATAAGAAAGGGTTTTTAATGAAGAACCTCTGATAATCAATCCAGATACATCAGACTTCATCAGTAAGAGCATACAATAGATGTAGGGCTTACAATGATTGAACACTGGCTTTCACAAGTTTAAGCTAAGCTATTTTTACTGTAGTTTATTTTAAGGGGTATGGTTATTATTTATAAATGCTGAAGAGGCAACAAAGGCGAAATACATGCATGTTTCATTGGCAACTCTCAAGTACCTAATTGTTTGTAACTTTTTAGAGATTTTGTTTTGTTAGGTAATCAGATAATTGTTTTCTGACCATTTGAAAATGACTTAATATTCAAAATGTCACGCTAAAACGTTGCACTTGCGACATTTTTAGGTATATATTGTTGTATAAATCTGGTATAGATCCATCTTTTTTTATGAAATTTTGCATGGAGTTTGACACCTTCATAACACACATTTAAGGTATAAATGAGACCTTATATGTATAAAGCTTATCAGCTCAGCTTTAATATTGAAAAATACTTCATTTTTTTGAAAACCACCCTTATCAAGGTACTAACCTGTATGTATCCTAGAGTGCATTTTGACCTCATACTTCTGAGCGAATCTTTTACCACACGTCTCACACTCGAAGTTCTTCTCTTCATCTGTGTGAATTCTCATATGTCTTTTACAGTTACTCTTGTTCGTGTATTGTTTGCCACAGACATTACACGCGTAAATATATGCACTAAATTTTGTCTTGGTGTTGTTGAATAAATGTTTGTCAGGGCTTGGGGTATTGTCGACCGTCTTTGGAACTTCTCGCTGTGGGGATACAATATGAAGTGGTGTTTGTTGCTCTAACTCTGGTCTCTCCGGCTGTGCCAGTTGAGTCGGCTGTGTTGGTGTTGGCTGTGTTGGCTCTACAGGCTTTGTAGACTGTGTCTGTGATGGATGAATCGGCTGCGTGTGGACCGCCAGATGAGCCTCGCAATCCGCTTTCACAGAATATTGTGCTCCACAAATATTACAAGCGTAAATGTAACTAGATCCATCATCCGTTTCTGGCTCATTTTCCATGCTTTCTAAGCCTTGTAAAGCTTGGTTTAGTTTGTCTTCTATGGGCTCCTCCTCATAGTTATTAGCCACAACTTCCTGAGCAGCAACCTGTGTCATTAGCTGATGATCTTGACTCACTCGACTCGGATTTAGATTCAGATTTTGACTTGGTTGACTTGGGGCTATTGTTGCTTCTAACACCGGTGGTGCATCCTCTTTCATTTCATTCTCAGAATCATCCCCGACCAAATCTCCTGGCATAAACACACCGCCAATTTTCATAGTAGAACCAGCAATATGCTTGTGTTGTTTAAACCGGGCTCTCTTTTCCTCTCTTATATGTATGTCAAGATGAGCTTTCAATGTTATTTTTCTGTCAAAGAGAGAGCCACAGACCCCGCACATGTAGATTTCGTCCCCGTTGTGGGTCTGTAGATGGTTCTGCCAGCTCACTTTGTTACGATAGACCCTGGCACAGATAAGGCATGTGTAGATACCATGCTTGGGACCCATTGCTAGAAAATAAACCCAAGTAAATTAATATCTCCTTTTCTTTTTCATTTACATTTATATTAGATACAAATTTCATCATCTCGAGATAAAAAGACATATTTAATCAGGAGACCCCAAAGTTACAAGTTTATTAAAAGCCACCTTTACCAAGTTTGAAATCAAGATCACCACTTGAAAACTTTCGACTAGAAAATAAACGCAAGTAATATCTTCTTTTTTTTTCATTTACATTTATATTAGATAGAAATTTCATCATCTCAAGATAACTTAGACATATTTAATCAGGAGACCCCAAAGTTACAAGTTTATTAAAAGCCACCTTTACCATGTTTACCAAGTTTGAAATCAAGATCACCACTTGAAAACTTTCGACTGCAAAATGAGTTTGTCAAATGTGACTGACAGTTTCATATTTGAGCCGCCTCGTGGTAAAACCAACAATCTGCATAGGCGAAAACAAAGGCGCAGATCAGCTTCGCGGTAACCGCGAAGCTGATCAGCGCCTTTGTTTTCGCTACTCGGATAGTACAGTTCCTCTTCTACTTAAATCCGAAATTTCAAGATTTAGCTCTTTTCTGTGCTTGTACAGGCCGGTTTGTGTCGGACCTGTTCGGAAACCACATTGTTGGTTTTCCCACGAGGCGGCTCAAATGTTATTAATGGTAACATTGTACATGTACCTGCCACATCAATCTCTTCCATTTTTCTCTTCTCCTGCATCTTTTTGGAGACTATCTCCTTCACAACCGGTAGGTCTCTCAGTCCAAACACAGTCTCAGTCTGACAGCCCATCTCCCTGTGCCCGTCTACATCCTCCGCGTACTTGTGTTCCTCATGGGGTACAGACTCGTACAACTGGATGTTGGTCGACTGATCACCTGCACCCCCTGGAAAACAATCAGTGACGGATTTAGGGGGGTTCAAGTTCATTTGAACCCCCCTCTGGACCCACATTAATTCATTTTTATGGGGAATTTCAAGAGATAATGTGTAAAATTAGGAAAACAAACCCCCTTTTCTACATTTGAACCCCCTCTTCAGAAATCCTGAACAATTACATATGCAGTTTTTTTTCTCAGTCTACATGTGTTGTGTGTGATTGTCAATTAGACCAGATACATAAAAGAAGATTGAAAGAATTTTTGTTTGTAAATTTCTTCATGAAAAACCATGTTGCTCTTTTCGTAATATTAAAAAAAAAAAAAGTGGGTTTTTATGAAGAAATGTGCAAATTATCATCCCATATCATTATAAAATATTGATAGCCTTGTAATAATGGCTGTGTTATAAATTACAATGAAATTGCATTATTATGAATCCTAAATTATAACAAGGTTGACCTTAAACCACCAAACAAGTAGTATTTTAAGTGTTTTCCGTAACAACACACCTGAATTGTTGAAGGTGAGCATGATAATCCCATCATCTTGACCTGATGCCTCTATGGTGCAGGTTTGGTCTCCAGTCCCTCCCCCTGCAGACCCCGCCACCAGCTTGGCCATTCAAACACCTGAAACATTTTCATAAGAGAGAATTTAATTAGCATGATTAGAAAACATGCCCATGCATCAAACATTTTCAATTGAAAATCTTTAATATTTTCCATATTGTAGCTCAAAACATAACAAGTACCCATAAATTAATCTATGTTTTGTGTCAAAAAAATAAGACAAATTGTACATCCCCGTACACCCCAGTTTTACTATATATAGAAGTGGGTTGTAAGGGGGGTATTCATCTCAAGGACATGTCTTGAAAAATTTGAACAAGAAAGAGCAAATGATCTTGGTTTGGTGAATGCTTAATGCCCAAATCAACAATTTTTCAGTCTGGACGTAGCCATCAGGCTTCCTAGGTATTATCCAGTTATGTGGGAATCTGAAAGTGTCTTTGCTTCATGAAGGAGGTAGGTATCATACAAGTCAATAATTATTTGAGCTGTGATGTAAGAAAAAACAATCTACAGGGTTTCTAATCAGGTCTGACACAAACCCGCCTGTACAGTCACAAGAGAAGGCTAGAAACTTTAAATTTTGGATATAAATAGAAGAGGAATTGTACTATCTGTGTAGCGAAAACAAAGGTTTTGAACAGCTTACTGCACAGCTGATCTGCACCTTTAGTTTTCACATTCATAAGCAAAAATCTGTTTTTCTTATGATGTGGCTCATTTTACGCTGGAATATGAGCAGACAGAGCAGGGTCTTAGTCTCTTAGATAAGCCTGTGTACCATATATTACAAAAACGTTAAGACAGGATATGCATTCATAATTGCATTAATCAAATGGAGTGTTAATGAACTTAATCATAGAAAAACTCAGAATCAGAACAGACTACTGGTAAGACGTCAAAGTGACAATATCACACTCATTAAAAACGTTTCTGAATAAACTAAATTTGGTACTGTTTTAAATTTCTTATCATGCTACTGTTCTTTGATGGAAGAGTAATGAATTATGAGCCTATTAAAAATCTAGGGCCCTGACAGAGTATTAAATATAAATGTGAAAAAAGAAACCCCCCCCCCCCCACCAAGTCTTAAAGTTGCTTTACAAGAAATTTCAGAAACAAGTTGACCCCAAGTTGTCAGTGTTAGTAAGTCCAAGGTATTTGGCTGATTAAACCTGTTCCAGCGTTTACTGATGTATAATCCGAGACTGCTCTGACATTAGAGCTACACGTCAGAGCTACAATTATGATCAAAAGCCCAATATTGGATGCAAACGGTTTTCTACGGATTATAAAGCAAACCAACAGTTCTACCCTTTATGGGTCGGCAGCCAGAGAAGACTCGGGTTAATTGATGTAGAGAGTAGTTGAAGTATTTGATTGCTAAGGAGGTGCCGGGTCACCCTCATTGGATGAAACTTGGCAATGTTGAATTTCATTTGCCAGTCGGTCTCCCCTTGTGCAAGGCTATTCACTGGCAATCAGTGTGAGTGAAGTGATGTTCCTATAACAGCCTGTATAAAACAAAATCGTCTGCAAATAGTCGAACTGGTGACCTGTTATAATTGTCTGGTTCGTGATTGAATATTAAAAAAAAAAAAAAAAAACGGTCCCAAGACAGATTCTTGAGGGACTCCAGATAAGACTTGGACTGGAACTGAGGCTTGGCGATCTAACACCACTTTCTGATAGCGCCCAGTTTAATGGTGAAATGTCAAACATGACTTAATCTTATCATCTCAGTCTAGAATTTTTCAGACATGTAAGGACGGAGATACTGAAATGTTGACCTTTGCCAGGCTTTGGAGAAAAGGGTTCATTTATCAACAATTTATGAAGAAATTCTTGACCTCGCCCACTTCCTTTCAGAACAAAACATGGCGTCCATTTTGGAAAAAGTAATTTTCAGAATGCTCTACGTTTCTGTTAATTCTTCTGTTCGTGGGCTGAAAGTTAGCAATCATTAAAATTTGACAGTCGAAATCCGTTTCCACCTTTATGCTTTCGATGACCTGGAGCAGCAGCAAGCTTCTTCATGTCGGGTTTTTCATTCCCGATCTCTTCGGCGCATGCCGACATGAAAATCGTCAGTAAACGATCAGGAATCCCCTCCTGTTGTATCAACGACATAAAAACAAGTCACAATCTGGACAAAATGTAACACTTTGGTGCTTAACCAGGTCTTACTTTCGATATTTACAGCGATCTTTGTTGGTGGTGTCGTCCAAGAAACGAAAATTGCAAATGGCTGAAAGCGCCAACGTTGACGGAAGTTGCAGATGCAAGGGAAATAACTATATTTGGCGGGAAATTCAATTTTTTCAACTAAACCGTATCGATATTCGCTCTATCTAGCGCACATAATCCAATATGAGCGCACATAACTCTTTTGTTTGATTGTTTGTTTGAATTGAAGTTTGACGCCAAAATCAACAGCTATGGTCATATCGGGACGTTACCTCCATTTTAAACAACAAAGGCTAATACAGTCAATAGACACACACTGTTTCATCAGAAAACATGTTACCACATTGAACTAGATCTATGTTTTGAGCAAAAATAAGAAAAATATCAAAATTTTTCTAGTGAATTTTTTCATTTTTTACAACTTTAAAAATCTCTGTAGGCTACATTGCATGGGCATGTTTTCATAATGTATTCACCATCTTCCTCAAACTGCATTTTTTTTTTAAATCTCACAAGAAAAATATTTCCATAGCATATCAACATTTTGTTAACCGATTTTAAAACTTTTTGCGACACTTTTTATGACTTTTGGGTTGCAACAAGATGACATGGTCATATTTTTCTTGTGGTGTTTCAGAAAATGAGATTTTCAATTTGAAAAACGCAATTCTGAAAGCTGGTGTAGGCCTACTGGCAGTAGGCCTAATTGTTTGTCACTTTCGGAAATTCCATAGACTTGAATGTAGGGGCCTATCTTCACGTTTACAAGAAACCATATAAATTCTGACCAGAACATAGTCATGATTTTGGTGTCATTTGAAAGTTAAAAAAATAAATAAATTAAAGCAATAAACAAAGGTCATTTGGCGAAGTTTCGAAATTGCATTCTTCGTATATACAGTTCAAAGTTTTATTAAAGCCTGTAATCAGTAACCAGTAATCAGATGGGCAGCCCATCTCTAAATTCTCGCAGCCCTCAAGTGGACATTGACCATAGTTACAGTGAATTGGCTAGTTTCGAATCTTGACTAGTTCCGAATCAGTTACGTGGTCTAACCGTCACGAACTACAGTGGTAAGATTTGAAAATAAATCTTTAGTATGGTTCTGAAGTCCATCTAAATTTCTTAGCCTACTCTGCATGAAATCAGAGTTTGGAAACTCATCTGCATGTTGAAATTTTTCCCGTTCTTCGGAATGACCTGTCAAAATTAATGACAACTTACTTGCACTGGTATAATAATGCTGCATGTTTGAGTAGAATGCATGAATCGGAAATGATTTTCTTTTACACTTTTGGTTTCAACACTTCCCAATATTCACTGCACGTTAACTCCAAACAAACTGGAACAATTTCCTTTTGCAGTTTCTATTGTCGGTTTGTCACCGTCACTGATTTGGACAGCGCATTTCCAACGTTAGTCATTCGTTATTATAAATGTGGAAACGTATAAATGAAATGAAAACCGTAAACTGTATTCCTTACTCTGGCATATAGTGACCAAGGTAACACAATCAAAACCATAAACCAGTTGCGCCACTGAGGACCCTTGCTTTAAAATACCACAGGTGATTCAGAGCTGGTAAAATGATTCGGAATTGGTAAAAATAGTGGCCTTTTTCCAAAGACATCAGGTGATTAACAATGATACAAGCTTTATATCATTGATAAGAAGAATGATTCGCTTTATAATGCACCCGAGTCATCTGAAACCCCCCCCCCCCACCCCCACCTAGGGCCGGGGATAGCAGGGACATAGCGGGGCTTAAGTGTTGGGATTTATCTCCAGCGAGTCCCGGCAGTGCCGGGTGTAGTGTTGTATTATATTTAAACTAGACCCTAAAGGGATGGTAAAAGTCACAGAACCACTATGGGTATGGTTATGATGTTTTATTTACAAGAACTACTATCAAACTAAAAACATGCACAGCAAAGGTAACATAATATATCTAGCACGCGATTCCATTCATACATTTTACTCATTGGTAGAAGATTATCAGGGAGGCGGTACCTAAATATTAACTGACTGAATAGTAATGAATATTAATGAATACTACACCGGGGATGTGCCGGGGTTTTAATTTCCCGCCAATATAGCATTTTAGTGTCCAACCACACTTTCAAACATGAATATTTCACATTAATTTGAATTACGTATTTACCTATATTTTCACATTTAATATATACTTTAATTTTATGAGAACAAGCCACGTTGTTGTTGTTGTTTGTAAATCCCTCCTCTGTCAGGAGAACCTCGTATAAAACGAGTAAAACCTTAAATCTCAAGTTTCTAAAATGCTATTAAAATTTCACTTCTTGAAAACTGTCAGGTTAAAAGCTAGTCTATAAAACACCATTAGTAAAAACACTGTTCACAACACAATAAAACTGTTAATCCACAAAAGTGTAAAACGCCTTAGGCAATAAACTGGTGAATAAAAGTCACTATTAAATCCGTGATAAAACTAGTCTATTTAAAGTGAATTATTTACAGTTTCCTTTAGATGTTCTTTGTTCAGCCACGATTGAACAGGCAAACTTATGTGAACTCCAATCCTCTTTCTGGCATGAAAGGCTACAATATTGTGATAGCTGATACTTGGAGCACTTTTTTAATGTCACTGCTGGAGGTCCCACATAGCAAGTTGCACAGAAATTTGGAGGCTCAAACACTGGCTCATTAACATCATCGTCACTGTCAATCTCCGAACAGGATGAAACTTCTTGCTCCAAACACACTGGCTGTTCCAAGTGTATGGCATTTGCAGAAATATTGTCCTGCTTGGTTTTAGGTGACTCCAAAACCTCTTGACTGGATTCCAGCTGATTGGGTTCTGGGACTAATGGCCGGGATTCCACAGGCTTGGGTGCACTGGTTCCAGAGTTCTTCTTCTGGTACCACTTGGTCCAGCGCCTCCTGTCTCTCCTGGCACGGGCAGGTGTTTTCTTTTTCTTAGAGGTGCTCCTTTCAGGAACGGCTTTTCCGGTATCCTGCGGCCTCTGAGTAAAGTTCACCCTGTCCTTCACAATGGCGGGAGATTTGACAGACAAAGAAAATTGGCCTGTCCCACTTCGGGACAAAGTCCACGAAACGGGTTCATTTCCATTTTCTAAAACGGTGATCACTTTTAAAAACACAGCTGGTAAAAAATTATGCAGGTTAAAATCCATTTTCATAAAATTTCATAAAATCCAGCGCGCTCGACGTGAACACAGCCTTCAACGTTGTTGTATTCAAGTATGCAAAATTTCAAGAGCATAAATTAAGTTCCCAAAGCACCAAAGGCTCTCTGGTATGTGTCTGTTGGAGGTGTTCATATTCTAGTCTCTGAAACCACTGGGTTAACTTTAATATGCCTAATCTCAGCACCATGGACTATGCTAGTAAATATTATTCAAATAGCTTTGGTTATTTGTCGTCACTCTCATTATTATCAGTCCCCGGGCTTTTAGCAGGGATTTTTACCAAAAATTTGGCCCCGCAGTTAGGGCCGCGTTACCCGGGCTTTAAAATTCAAAAAGTTAAAAGCCCCGCTATTCCCCGGCCCTAGGGGGGGGGCATGGATACAAATGACTGGTACATAAATACTAAATAGTAAGAACAAAAGTTAATTTGCATCGAGCAACTATTTTGACACTGCGTTGGAAGAAAAGTCATTCGGAACTGTTAAAATAACTGTATTGGGTTACATTTATTTTCAAAGCTTAAACTTGTATGGCAAAAAGTAGGACGATTAATAATCGTACTCATGTGCAAAATGTAAATAAAACATTCTTTTGTCGCTGATTAGAGATTTGATATGAGGAGACACTTGTTGTATATAACTAGGACTATGTCACGACCGGGACAAAGACAATCATCAAACAGAGTTCCAGAAAAAGCGCTGAAAAAGGGTATAAAATTTCTATTTTAAAAAATATAACATGTTACCACTAATGTTACGCTGGGGCGTCAACTCTTCGGAATAGTATTAAATCATAAACTGTGTCTTGTTATGAAGTCAGACTCGGGAGCATGAGGTCAGTGGGTTTAAAATCTACCACTACCATGTTTTGACACTTTAAGCTTCCCATGGTAGAGAAAACAAGGTAGCTGACTCGTCCATTTCAAACTGACAAAAATGTTGGACGTTTAAAAGAACTCAACACAAACCCAACACTAGATCAGCTGGCTAACTGTCACTCCGCTCCACTTCGGTACCTCGTTCCACTTATGGAGAGGTTTAACGGAATACCGATGGAAATATTCCGTCTAATCCAACACCGGCAGTAAAATCCTGTTAACATCACGCATTGGAGAGATTAGAAAATGGTCGTGACTGGCAACATTTTTACAAGGAAAGCAGTTAAGCCATTGACAAAGTACTGCTATCTACGACTGACTCCCCTCCAAACTGCCAATTTTTCGTAACAAGAATAATCATATATGGATTGCAGGAGATGAGTGCCCTCCACTGGAACCAGGCGTTCTCCGCCTATACAGTATGCGATTTTGCCCATTTGCACAGAGAACAAGACTGGTGATAGCACACAAAGGTATTCTGTAAGTACTTTGATTAGCAACAAATAATGTGCTGATATGATTTAAATTTACACCTTCTTTAAACGTTTTGTGAACATTTTTAAGTCGCTCAGAGAATAAAAAAAATAAATAAAAAATAATGTCCCTCTAATGTTTACAAAGTTGCAGTGATTTTCTTAGACTTTCTTCATGTCAGCATTTGAATGATAAGACATTTATTCATCGAAATGCATTCTGTTACACACACTAGTAGTACTGTTTTCAATGATAGGAGAAAAAAATGTGTTTTGAGATTTTCAAAATTAGCCGGTCAATATTTTGAAAATTACATAGACCTGATTAGTCAGTTTTTCGTGATACCTTCATACGTCTCGCGGAAGTGGAACGCGGTGCCGAAGAGGAGCGGAGTACAAGCTAGCCAGCTGATCTACAACCTGATACGTTTTTATAGATCGATACATTTTTCGTATTCGTTTTGTCATATTGTCAATAAGATTGAAGTTATGATATAAAATGTATTTCCTAGGGTAGAGACGGTAAACGTGAACTTGCGGTACAAACCGGACTGGCTGTTTGAGCTGAACCCCACGGGCCTTGTTCCCGTCCTACAGTGGGACGACAAGTTTATATACGAGTCGGCCACGTGCAATGATTTTCTAGATGAGGTCTTCCCACAAAACAAACTCAACCCAGATGATCCTTACTTGAGAGCAAGGGATAGACAGATCTGGGAATCTATCGGAAAGGCAATTAAGTTTCTCCATTCGGACCATGATAAAGGGTTTAAGCTACTATAATTGTTCTGTTTATATCAACGTCTGATCTGGCTCTTTTTGTACCTTTTCCCGAAATGAAATTTAAAGTTTTAATTTTAGACTAATAGATGGTTCCTGTATGGCAAATATCAAGTTTTCTGCCACACAAAATGGCCGATTTTGTTTGCATACCAGGGATCAACTGTAGTTTGAATATAACTTTACAGTTAGGTGACACTTGAATGAAATTGTGCAGCTATTGTTTTAGCAACCTCTGGCAATTTGTGAACAACTCACGTGATCAGATAACAGTAACTGTACATATCAGTTTTGCCCTGGAAAATCAGCCATTTAGTGTGTCAACAAATTCTTGTTGTGACATCATGCAGGAACTATGTATTATTGATACAATATTGCACTAGGCATTTCTATACCAGCCTTTTCAAGATGATTAGATGCTGTGATCTGGTGAATTATCCTCATGTTTTCTTTTTATTCTGTCTACCTTTTGTAATTGTATCAGTGTTCGGGCCTTCTGTTCTTTCAAACGTACTCGAAGGCGGCAGCCAGACTGAGAGCGAATTATTTTTCTCTGTTTGAATTTACTCTTCAACTGCAGTTGTATACATGTACCTCGTGACTTCATTTAACATGTTCATTTACATACTGTCAGACGTATATAGGTGCTTTCAATCCATATTTAGTATCAAACATATTAATGTTAAGTCACTGTTGGATTCCCGTGGTGTAACTGTACTTGCGTTACACGTTGACTTGCATTCGTTTCTTATTATTGTTCCATTGTTTCAGTTTATGGGTTCATTCTACGACCTAGCCTATAGTAATGAGCCGGATACCAAAATATTACAACGCCTACACAGACAATACAAAAGATACGACAAAGAACTCAAAAATAGAGGCGGAATCTTCTTCGGCGGTTGGTCAATTGTTCTCTTCCAAATAATTAAGGATTATACAATACGTGTATGGCCGCCATACCCAGGCATAGATGCTTAATCAAACCTGCACAGGTTTTTAATCAAACATATTAATCAAACATATTAATTCAGTACGATACTTCTGTGGTGGTTCTTTTTGTTTTATGTTTTGGTGTTTAAAATATTTTTGTGCTGTTGGCGCCTTATGTATGTTTTCATATTTTTAGTTAAGTTAAGGTAACTGAGTGGCCACCTATTGGGAAAATAGCTGCTAATTCGGCTTACGAAATGTTTTCATGGTATAAGTACTTGGACCCAGTTGTTCAAAGCATCGTTAGCTTAACGATATCGTTAAGACATAAATTTGTTAAGCAAATATCAGCTAAAGTAACAAATACACTGTTATTTTTTTGTTGAAAAAATGTGAGAATCCTTTGAACTGCAAAGGATTCTCACATTTTTTCAACAAAAAATAACAGTGTATTTGTAATATTAATGTTTGAAATTTTAACGAAACGTTAACTAACGACGTCGTTAGTTTTGAACAACTGGGCCCTGGTTGTTAGTTTAGTTTTTCCCACCTCGGTTTTTTGGAGTGGGAATCTTTTTCTGATTGCGCCTTTTCCTGATCTTTGCCTACCTGTACCCTTTTTTTAAGTGTTTAGTTATTCTTACATGTTCATCCATCTTTTCTGAATGTACAAGTTGATATTAGAGAGAGAGAGAGAGAGAGAGAGAGAGAGAGAGAGAGAGAGAGAGAGAGAGAGAAACAACAACATTTCTTCAATGCTTATTGTCCCCACTTCACGTGCTATTTTTGACATGCCACAAAATCAAGAAAAAAGTAACCCTAACAAAACCTTTATTTTTAGGCCTAATAACTGATGAAAAGAAATATTAAATTGCGTGTGGATTACAAAGAAAAATGTAGACTCGAGGCATGATAATGTCTGTTCTTTGTTTTGTAGGAGAGAAAGTATGCATGGTAGACTTTATGCTTTGGCCATGGTTTGAGAGGATGCCTTTGCTACACATGAAGGTGCCCGAAACAAAACTTTCACCGTCAGAATACCCGCACCTGACGTCATGGATACGTCACATGTACGAAGAACCTGCTGTCAAGGCGACAATGTTTGACCTCGCGAGCCACGCCCATTTCATACAAACTTACAAAGAGAAACGATGGGATTATGATTACGGGTTGGAAGAGGATGATGAAAACACAAATACTACCTCGAAGTTGTGATATTGTGAGCAGCACACAAACTATTAAATATTTATTTTATACTTAGCAGTGAAATCAATGTAGAAAAAAAAAAAATAAAATAAATGTACAAATGCACATACATCTTGATGACATTAATCTACGTCTACATGTACAATACCAAAACCACGGAGCACGGAAACGAAATTATCATAAATCAAGGGACATAACTCTGTACCTATTTGACGAAAATTGCCGATCTTCAATCCCAAACCACTCCTTGTTAATATGAGTTCCAATACAAAGTTTGAAGAAAATTGGTCAATAAATGCTCAAGATAGAGCACGGAAACGTAATTTTAAAGTACATCAAGGGCCATTACCCTGTACTTATTGACGAAATTTACCCATCTTCAATCCCAAACCACTCCTTCCTGAATGAACTCCTATACAAAGTTTGTAGAAAATTGGTCAATTGAACGCATATTTAGCGGAGGGTATAACATAATACCCCGCACATTTTGAAGAGGCGGGGTATAAAAAAAATTTAATAAAGTGATTGATATCAGCGGATATTTGGACTTCTGACGTTTCCACTGAGTGACTTGATCTCATTGCATGTGGCTCAAAATTCAGATGCCTATAACTCCGTTATTTATGAACAAAAACGTGTGTGGAGTATTCATTTTCTTAGTTAGAACGTAAGGAACAATTTGGTACTAAAATTTTTATTTTCTTTTTTTTTTCTGCATTTTCACCGCCTGCCTTGACAATGTGAAATTGTCCGCCGATGTATTTTACTAAAGCGATCAACACAATCATCATCAACAGTGACTGCATTGGCATTTGGCACTCAGTCCCTGTTAGGCTTGTCGATAAAGCCCGTCTCACACAGAACACACGGTTTACACGGTCGGCCTTATAAACCGTGGTTTTATCCGACTTACACTCGGGCCATTCGGATGTATCCGTGTAAGCCGTGTATGATTTTTAAAACTTTTAAAAAACTGGCACGGGTGCGATGTCCGTGTATAATCGTCTAAGCGATCGTACAAGACCGTGAGAGACCGTGTGAGCCCGTACGAGACCGTATATACAACCGTACATGAAGCACAAAGCACGAACTCGTAAGCTCAAACCGTGTCAAAATCCGTATATAAATCGTATCGAACAAAAGTCGATGGGACCGTATATAAACCCTTTAAATGTCCAGTAAATCGTGTTAACGTCGTGTTTAATCGTACTAGGCCGTAACAGACCGAACTAGACCGTACTTGGAATCGTAAAACAATCGTATGAAAATCGTTTGCAAATCGTGTTCAAACCGTGACAAACATTGCTTGATCGAGTATATCCGTCCTTTGTTCGTACTCAGTCTTGCTACATTCGAGTCTAAATCGTACCAACTCATCCTCAGGCACGGTTGGAGCCTGTATATCCGTGTATAACCGAGTAAAGTGTGCCCAACCGTGTTCTGTGTGAGACGCCAAAAAAAAAAAATAAAAAAAATTAAAGCCCACTAGCCCGAGCCTCGAAACATATTAATCTAAGCCCGAGTAAGGCAATTACAGCTGATCTGCGCCTTTGTTTTCGTATATACAGAATAATGTTTTCTGGTGCAGTGGCTCATATCATTTTAAGAATTCACCTTGAAGGTGCTTAAATGTTGCGTGCCTGTGCAGATGTATTTTCAAATTTGAAAAGTCTTAACAATTATATGAGCCTGTGCGTGAGAAAACTAACAATTTGGAAGATGGATAGAGGCTGAAAATTTTGGATTTAGACAGTATAGGAATCATCAGTTGTACTATCGGTGTAGCGAAAACAAAGGCGCTGATCAGCTTCCATGGGTGACAGGGGGTACGGACCCGCACTGGAATTGCCAGATTATTAATTTTTGCCATGTTGAAATTTTCCGTCAGACCCCTTCTGGGAATTTTGACCCCCTCCCCCTGAGAAAATTTTCTGGATCCGCGCATGGCGAAGCTGATCTGCGCCTTTGTTTTCGCCTAAGCATTTTGTTGGTTTTCTTATTCAGCGGCTCGTTTTATATTATCATATGTCTGTCGACTTTCAGTCTCTATTTCAGTGTCCTAAGAATCATGAAATGTCACTCTTATGCAAAGCACATTATTTACAGAATTGCATAGTTCATGTATTTCAAAATGTATTTGACAGAAAAATGAACTAAAACCGCAACTAGGCCTATTGAGCCTATTGGGAAATAGCTACTCACTGTACATAATTGTCAATTTAGTTTCTCCCACCTCGATGGTTTTGGAGTGGGAATTTCGTTATGATTGCTCCTTTTCCTGGTAATTGCCTATTTGCACTTTTTACTTAGATAAACTGCGTATTTATGCATTGTGTTAAAACGTATTTCCAGGAGTACCAAACTCTCTATAGATTATACAATAGACTAGTCATAAAGGGACCCAGGCCAGAGTATTGAAACCAACAGACTATTTTGATTGTCCGTACAGTGTATAATAAATGACAAATGCTACACCTAAATTTTCAGGAAAATAGACAAACGTCGTTTCCATCAAAACAAAATCAATATTTCGTGGGCTATTGTTCATGCAGTTTAACCCATATTTGACGAATGGATTTTCCCATCATTATCATTTGGGCGAGTCCACTTTCATTTTTAGGGGCCGCAGGTGTGATTTTTATTTTTTTTTTATCTCGTTTTTCGATGAAATTTCTCTAAGCAAACAGAATAGCCCCAGATGGGACGCCGCGTTTTGCGGCGTCACATCTGGGGCTATGATGTTTGCCTATGTCCCACAAAAGGGACGCCAGGCTTAAATGAGTTAATTAATTAGAAAGAGCTTTGTCTTTAGAGACTATAATACCTTGACGCTGAACATTAAGACTCAAATTAGCCTACGCACACTCGCTGCGAGATCAGAAACACTGTGTCTTATTGCATAGAGGACAGAGACCAGTAAATGTAACGTTGCCTGTGACTGGCCCGAAGTGTGGGCAGATCTACCGCGGCAAATTTAAGATGTAACGCTACCTACCATTGGTCACAAATGCGTATCTATCAAATGTCTTTTGTCACATGATAGTATAGTCGTTCTTGAATATTTTGCTATATATTTCTATTTAATCGGCTGCTGTTTTGCCATGCTATGGCCAAATTGCGGATGTAGTTATTTTTGAATAATTATTTTTTCGTTGTTGAGCGATTTTGGGGTGTCCCTAAACAGCGAAAAGTACCGTCCTTGAATGCTGGCTAACCCCCTATTTTTTGGCTGCACTTGTACACGGCCTGGAACGATCTCTCGTCTGCTGAATGTGTCGGGGTCCACTATAAGCTGTGAAGCCTAAGAATGAGTCTTGTTTTGGGGCAAATTACAATGGGAGTCTATGGGAACGATAATTAGAGGTCTCTGCCCTAAAGAGAATATCACCTTCAGGCGTGCTCCCTGTTTCGACACTAGAATGAAACTGTGTTTTCAGGAACCAATACCCCCTTTGTATCTCTTCATGATTTCACATCTGAAGCCCAAGGCGGAACAGACAGAAACTGGCCATCCTCGAATTTTAAAATAGAAAAATTCACATAAAAATGCACATACAAACAGATCAATAAACAGACAACATAAAGATTTTTCCCAACAGAACAGCACTGGAACTGTTATTTAAGAAATGACTTGGGTGCTTTAACGAAAATTACTGGACCAAACCTCGCACATTGCATCAGTAGTGGTTCCAGACACTTCTGGGAAGTCAACAAGGTGCAGTTATGACCCCTATAATGTATAATGTAATCATTAATGATTTTCAAGTTTTTCACGTTCTCTGGTGTAATAAGGTTAAACTCACCATGATAGTGCATCATAATGTTAAAATGAAAAGAACAATATACAAAACAGACAAATTGAAGGTCAAGGTCACAGCTTTTACCCGTTATTTTGTGAAGAATAAGCAATTTTGGTGCAAAAATCCAATTTTAAGTGTAGAATTGTGACTATCATAAAGGTCAAGGGTCAAAGGTCAAGGTCACTGAATTGCCTTATCTAACCTTTCCTGTCATAGTCCATAACAAAACGATACCACAATTGGTGAAGCGCCAATGCTTTGAATTAATTCAGTGGCTGTATCTTTACCATGTAGAGAGGCAAATTTGTCTTATTTTGGACTTACTGAAGTAGGGGGTTGGTTGACTTTTTGAATAGCTCCAAGACTATGATACGTTTAACCAAGCATCAAACAGCATCGTTGTTATTGTAAGAGCTCCCTTCATTGTATAATTGCAATATCTCGTTAAAATAAACGAAATAATGGGTGTCTTTAGGACAGAGACCAGTAAATGTAACGTTGCCTGTGACTGGCCCGAAGTGTGGGCAGATCTACCGCGGCAAATTTAAGATGTAACGCTACCTACCATTGGTCACAAATGCGTATCTATCAAATGTCTTTTGTCACATGATAGTATAGTCGTTCTTGAATATTTTGCTATATATTTCTATTTAATCGGCTGCTGTTTTGCCATGCTATGGCCAAATTGCGGATGTAGTTATTTTTGAATAATTATTTTTTCGTTGTTGAGCGATTTTGGGGTGTCCCTAAACAGCGAAAAGTACCGTCCTTGAATGCTGGCTAACCCCCTATTTTTTGGCTGCACTTGTACACGGCCTGGAACGATCTCTCGTCTGCTGAATGTGTCGGGGTCCACTATAAGCTGTGAAGCCTAAGAATGAGTCTTGTTTTGGGGCAAATTACAATGGGAGTCTATGGGAACGATAATTAGAGGTCTCTGCCCATAGAATGTTTTGATACGTCGTAGTATTTATGGTCAAAATGTCAAGACTTTTAATGGTTCCTATGGCAAAATTTTGCCTAGTCTTAAATTCACATAAACATAATATGTCGTCGCAAGACTCAAATACAGATGACATATGAGCAACACCCTTATAATCGTATTAGACTGTCAGCACTTAATTAGGCCAGGACAAAATTAATATGTGGTAGTTGTGCTAGTGCTTCAGTAGGCCTACACAAATGTGAAAAAATGAGTTAAACGTGTCGTGTCGCTGTAGATATTAATGATAGCCACACAAAAGTGTCATTTGTACAGCGGTCACTCGTTACTTGAAGTGCTGGCATGCATGTTCGACACTCCCTTGAAATCAAACTCCAAGCGATTTGTATGTATTACATAATAACACATATTTAAAGAGTGTCCTTAATTCAGTCAGCAAATGCATGTTACAATAAAAGGTTGTAAAAAGGAGCAAACGAGTTTCCACAACATCACTTGATTTTTTCAGAATTTAATGGCTCTTATTTAAGAGAACTTCGCCCAACTTCTGAGTTGTCACAGAAAACAAATATTTTTTCTGGCATTTTCTTGGAAAAGAAAAAAGTTGATTAGAAGCAAAACAAGAATTGATCAAAGTGACACAATTGACAATTTATGAGTATTACAAGGATACCAAGAACTATATAATTGTACTTATACCAGAACGTTCGACACTGAACAGTATATATTGTGTAAGGGAAATGATGTTTTTTGGCCGTGCGAAGGTGATAGATGGAACATCTTCTGTCAGGCTATCCTAAAGCTAGCTATTTAGGTAAGTATGCATTTATTTGTCAGAGTATATTTCTTTTTTCTCTCTTTTATACTATAAATTCTACACCCTTAGCAATCAATTATAGGTCCAGGGGCCTGCGTTAAACATGTAGTATGCCTCTGATCGTTTGCTTAAATGAAATAGCTTTAATGACCACATTACGAAAGCTTGCCCATGCAATATACAGAGATTTTATTTTCAGAAGCAAAAATGGAAAATTTCATTGATTTTTTTTTTATATATATATATTTCTTATTTTTGCTCAAAACGTAGATTGTAGGTACACGTTAGAACCGCATCGCTGATGCGGTTCTAACGAGTACCCACAATCTATGTTTTGGATCAAAATAAAGAAAAATAGGTATACCCCTGCAAACCCCAGTTTTTCTTCATAAGGAGGGTATACATTTCACGGGCATGTTTTCCTGATGTAAATTAAGCCACCCTCTCTACACCTAAGGACCAAAAATGTATCGATTCATCATCAGAAGACAGATTTTCTTTCTTTTTTTTTTTATCGAACCTAGTGCTTGTTTGAAATTTTTAACATCTTAATTCTGAATAACAACTAATATATAGTAAATTGAATTTTATAACAAAGTAATGATTCAAGCTATCCAATTTACTCTTTCAGCAACCCACCCAGACCCAGTGAACAGAACAAATATGGCGAATTATATATTTCTGATGCAGTTCCAGAATGAGACGATGGTAACGTATTTTTATATGGAATGTCTTGTATTTAAAACAAAAAGTATATAATAATAATATAAAAACAAAACAAAAAACAAAAACCTTAAAACAATTAGTCTAATATTAATGTGGGATGAGATTGGTTGATTATTAGAACATATAGCCATGTCCCGTATAAGGCTTGCCAAAAGGCACAGTAAACGTACTGTACGAAATGAAGAAAACAAATTAAACAGTTCTAATGTAGTTTTCTTATCGTTTATAATTCATACATATTTCATTAATCAAAATGAAACAATACACTAAAACATCACATAAACACCACACAATCATGAAGCCTGCTTACGTCAACACAATCCTCAATACGTTTTAATGTATTTCCAACAGTTGAGCCCGGAGCAGGAGCTGAAGATGATAACAATATCCGAGATTGGATGTGGGCTGTCACTGGTATGCTCCGTCATGACTCTCAGTCTTCTCTGCTTTCTACCGTAAGTTAAAATATGCCCGAGTATTACACAAGACACAAACCTGCCTTTAGACTCTCTCTCTCTCTCTCTCTCTCTCTCTCTCTCTCTCTCTCTCTCTGCGTGCTTGCGTGCGTGTGTGTGTGTGTGTGTGTGTGTGTGTGTGTGTGTGTGTGTGTGTGTGTTAAAACTCTAAATGCGTTTTCTGATTTTTACAAAACAAATTTTTCAACTTTTGTAAATTTTAAAACAACCGAGCTAAGTCAGACCAAAAAAAAACAAAACAAAAAAAAAAAAAAAAAAAAAAAAAAAAAAAACAACAACAACAACAGAGAATTTTCGTTTCAGAACCAAAGGTGACGGTCTTTTCATCGTAGGCAATATGTGTGTTGCTCTGATGGGTGCCCAACTATCGTTTATCGGGGCGGAAAATACGTCGTACCCAAGCCCGGTAGGTACTGATCGCTAATATGGACAGCCATGCTGTGTCATTTTTTGTAGTACATGTATGAAACAATTATTATTATTATTATTATTATTATTATTATTATTATTGTTGTTGTTGTTGTTGTTGTTGTTGTTGTTGCTTTTGGAAAACAGTTAAGAAAGAAAATAAGATTTTATATTAGGCTTATTTCAGCATTCTCGTAAAACAATTTATTTTTGTTAATTTTTCATGTCTACTGATAGAACTAGGCTGAAATAATTTTTTCCTGTAAAATTGGTGTTTCAGACCTGGTGTAAGACAGCGACCTGTATTATCCACTACCTGTTTCTATGTGTGCATTTCGCATCTTTGGCGTTTGCACAACATCTATGGTCTAGGGTAAGATGCATGTAAACATGTATATGTAAATCACAATTACATTAATTTTGATTATTTTTGCATCGGTGTACAAAGGTGAGTCAGACAAACATAAATCAGCGTACGATATCATAGAAAAACAGTGTTTCATGAAAAATCATGAGATTTCGTGGTTCAGTGTCTCCACTTTGTCGAGGTTACACTTTTACTGGCTGCAGCTGGCGACATCGGACCATCGAACGTAAGTTTGTGACTCACTTGTGGGTCCCGCGCCGCCAAGCCAGTAGCTGTCATCATTGATGACCGGAAAATGAAACTGTAAAACAACAGCAAATCTGCACATGACACAAAGTCTCTCTATCCGCCATTTTCTTTCTTAGCCATAGCGTTGAAATTGCCTTAGCCTATACGTTCGTGCCTAAGCCAGTGCGTTTACGTTTACCAGTGTGATAAATGTAGTTATTCATCAATTTTAAAATATAAAAATTGCTTAGACAGTAACTTCTGTGATTCTTTCATGAAACCTGATTGCAATTCATTTGCATCCATTTGACATGAAGCAAATAAAGTGAACATGACTATAGTATACAGTACAGTTGCCGTGAAGCTTTGTTCTATCGCGCATAATTCGCGCGATGCGAGATGATCAATGCGAGAAGGGGTTATTTTCTGTCACCTATTTACAGCTTTGAAATATTTTTTCAGTTTGGTAGCCAGTCAATGCAGGCCTGCCAGAAGCGAGGTGTATATGCCGCAGTTATCTGGCTACTACCATTGGTAGTCGTCGGTTCCACCGTTCTATGGAGAGGCGACCTGTATGCCAAGGATAAACTGTAAGGAAACAGTCAACGAAAAGTTAGAATCTTGACCATACTTTATTCAAATGAAATATAAAATTAAATGACCAAAATATTCTTCCTGTTTTCGCCTCACTGACTTAAATTACTAAAATAAACTTTCAAGCCACTAGCCTTTTTCTCTGTCTGTTCAGGCCGATTCGTGTCTGACCTGTTCGGAAACCCCGGAGGCCGGTTTTCTCACGTCGTGGCTCATTTATTTCAGGTGTTGGTTGCCTTACGAAGACAATACCCGACTGGCATTTCTTTTGCCACTTACCATTGTCCTTCTGGTAAGCACCTCCTCTCTCTCTCTCTCTCTCTCTCTCTCTCTCTCTCTCTCTCTCTCTCTCTCTCTCTCTCTCTCTCTCTCTCTTCGAAGTTTTATATTGTTAAGTCGACGCGAGAGAGACTAACTCTCCAGTGAGGTGATTGACTACAATATTCATTGCAGTTTATTCGTTCAAGTTAGAAAATAGTCGTCACTAGACTAAATTCTGAACCGTCGATTTTGTCATTTTGTGTAAATTACAGAGTTAGTTCTAACCTCTTGATTCTGTGTGTTTTCTAGTTGAACATCGTCCTGTACATGATGTTGATAATGACGAGAATCAAGTTTGATAGGGAGAAAAAACAGCCAATCTCGACAATGTTGAGGTAAGTATGACGTATGACCTTAAGTTTTAACCTTCTCAACCAGAAATGCTTAACTTGTTTACCAGTATTGATATTTTTTCTGAGCGGTATACATATTTGGAAAAAAAAAACGGCAATTTTCTTTTTCTGATTTCTGATTTCTTTTTTTTTCTCTTAAGAAATTTCTTTTTAGTTTGTACATAATGCATAATGTTACAGAAATGAATGTCACTCCTTTTTTAAATTTTGGTAAAGAAATATTAAAAATGTTATTGAAGTTTAAGATGATGTCATGATGACATACTAGTAGCTTGTTCTCTTATTTTCCAATAGACACATCTTTGTGACGTCACTGTCTTTGTTCCCGGTGCTAAGCCTGCAGTGGCTGATCGGGTTCTCCGTGACACTTGAGGGATCAGTAGCTCTCCAGTACGCATACGTCATCATGTGCTCTGCACAGGTAATGTAGAAATAGGAGGCACAGAGACTGCACAATCAAATTTAAGATACAGTAAGATAGTCACTTTTATAGGCGCAAAAAGTTCTTTTTACCCTCTTGGAGCATTTACTGGTAGTAGAACTAGGATGACTGAATCAGTTGTCATTTCTAAAAACTTTGTCATGTTTTTCATGGAACATGGAACGGATAGATTGCATTTTCCATGACATACGTAAAGCTCTATATGTTACAGTGGCATAATTGAATATTAAAGCAAATGCGGGTTGCTGTGCTCTTTTTCAGCTAAGCACACGAGTTCTTTTAATTAATCGCTGAAAGCAAATTGTGCGTTCACAAAGTCAAAATTATAGTGGGCTCAGCAAAAAAGCCTGTTCACTTAAATACATTTGAGCCTTTGCGTGAGAAAACCAACAATTTGAGTTCTGACCAGGTCTGACACAAACCAGCCTACACAGTCGCAGAAACAGACTAGAAGCTTGAAATTTCGGATTTAATAAAAATGATTGTACTATCCGTGCGGCGAAAACAAAGGAGCTGATCAGCTGTGCAGTTACTGCACAGCTGATCTGCGGATTTGTTAACGCCTATGCAGATTGTCGGGTTTCTCATGAGGCGGCTCATTTATATCATGGTACTAACCAGAATATTTTGCAGCCAAATAATGTACTGCAACTGAGCTCAACTGTATTTCCAGGGCGCATGCCTTCTGGTGTTCCACGTGATCCCAAATGGTCAGGTGAAGAGGGCGCTGTGTGCAAAAATGGCAGAGAAAAGCTCCGCTCATTCCGTATCGTCCTCGAGCAGTCACGTGTTTACGCTCTACTCGAACGTGGAAGAAGGACAGAAAAAAGAAGATAAACAGAAAGAAGAAAGGCAAACAGAAATGAAATAGAATATTTTGCTCGTGAGTGAGCATCAGTGGCCGTTTTATTTATCCATTATTTCTATACTCCTCCTCAAAAAAATCCGGTCACCTAAATTTGTAAGAATTGTAACACTTGTTAGCATGCTTCATATTTTTCTATTAATTTGCTTCCTATGGTCATACCCTTCAAAACATTATTCCAAATCCAAAACTGCAATTGATGTTGCTTTGTCATGGATTTACAGCCTACAAACAGATAATGTCATATTGAGATAGAGCATGCTGGAACTTTCGTCCGGAAGACTGTAGAGACCCTAGATCAAATCCAAGACTTCTGAATACCAGGCGAGTAGCTTTATGTGTACAGCACAGAGGAGTCTACACTGCATTTGTATCCGGGGGGAGCAAGCAAGGACGGGTCATTAGAATGGAATGACCCACTAGATACCCCACCCATTTAAACCTTATTTTCTATAGAATGCCGGTGTTCGAGACTGAGCAATAGACGTACACTGTATGCATATTCATTTTATACATTGATTTTGTCAAGAACAATTAAACTGACAAAAAGTGGAAAATAGTTATGTCTATTTGTTGGATGGTTGAAAAACAATTGGGTGACCGGATTTTTTTAGGAGGAGTATATATTGTATTGCTTCGGCCTCTGATAGTGTGGCCCCATAATTCGTCGAAGAATACACATATTTATATGAGACACTTGAGTTTTACCTACAGACAAACATCTTGACGAGTAAAATCATTTTTATTTCTTCAAATATGAATGTTGTTTTTGTTGCTGTTACCAACTTTTGTATCATTCAGTTCAAAGGTGTTGTTTCCATTTATCATTCATGTACGAATAATTATATTTGAGCCGCGACGCAATAAAACCGGCCTTCGGGTTTTCCGACCTGTTCTGACACAAACCGGCCTCTACACTCACAGAAGATGACTAGATGCTGGAAATTCCGGATTTAAGAAGATTGTACTATCCGTGTAGCGAAAGCAAAGGCGCTGGTCAGCTGTGCAGTGACTGCACAGCTGATCTGTGCCTTTGTTTTCGCATAAGCGAAAACCCGGTTTTCTCATGACGTGGCTCATATGGTTAAGTTGTGGTAGCTGGGTGAGCATTTCTTGGGAAATAGCTGTTCCCTATCGTGTGTGACATATATGTATTTAAGTTACTTTCTGTTTGGGTTTCATGGAGGTGTCTGTGTTTATGATTTTTTTCTGGTTTTTGTTCATAGTTGTTGCTTATTTTTGCTATTAACAAATTTTGTTCGATTGTTATTCGATCTAATTTATAATAGCTTATCTCTGATTGAGACCCTTTGGTTTTTATCAGGCTTTCATTACGAAAACTCGCCCATGCAATATACAGGATTTTCTTTTTCATTGTAAAAATGAAAATTTTCATCAGAATTCGTCGAGGCGGTTCTAACGTGTACCCACAATCTATGTTTTGTGCAAAAATAAGAATAATAGGTATACCCCTGCATACCCCAGTTTTTCTATATAAAAGTGGGGTTTAAGGGGTTATATATTACACGGACATGTTTTCGTGATGAAAACGATTTGTCCTTTCATTTTTTTTCCAATGATAAATCAGTATGTTTGGGAAACGTGAGCCTGGGTGTTCTTACATATGTTTTCATGTCAACTTGTACATATGTATCACTTGTTGTTTTGTTATGTTTCGAGCATGCCAACGACTAATTTTTGTCCAATTTGTTTTCCGCCCAATTTGACCGGTATACTGTTATTGCATACCGAAGCGTACTGAGGTCAGTTTTAGTGGAATATGTTGGAATGGCGTTGATTGTTTCAGTGACTGTTTGGTTTAGAACAATGCTACAGAGCTTTAAAACTGGCATGTTTTTGCAGGCAGTTTTGGTAAAATGATGTCAGCTTTGAAGTTGTGAAATCCGACGATTAAAAGTCAAACGATGGTATTAAGGGAACATGTATTTCAGTCGTGGTCATTTCATATGAAATCTGTTAAACTCGCTGAAGGCTCGTTTAATAATTGTTTAATGGATTCATATGCAATGAACACTCCTATAAGATCCCCTAATTCCATACTTAATAACAACAACACTGTTTTGAAATTGCTATATTATTTTATTTCATACATACATAATTATCATAATTTGGATTACCCTTACATAAACAAAATTCAGATAAAATAAATATTATATATAATTATGAAACTGTTGTTATGAAATTATGCTTAACAGGCTGGTCTGGTTCATTACGAAAACTTGCCCATGCAATATACAGAGAATTTTTTCAGCAGCAAAAATCGAAAATTTGATTGGAAAAAATAACATTTTTTATTATTTATGCTCAAAACATTGATTGTGAGTACACGTTAGAACCACCTCAGCGAGGCGGTTGTAACGAGTACCCACAACCTATGTTCTGTAGCAAAAATAAGAAAACTGGGTATACCCCTGCATATACCCCAGCTTTTCTATATAAAAGTGGGGTATGGGGGTATACATATATCATAAGGACATGTTATCCTGATAATGGTTCATGGCGGGGAAGCTGGGGCATGCAGACACCTGAAGCGTAGCCACGTAAATAGACCCTTTTCAAATAAAAGGGCCTGCTTCTAATTGAAATTTAATGATAGGGTCCTTTACTAGAGAGTTATCACAGAAATTGCCCCTCCCCCTCCCTGGTTTTCTTGTAAGACAGACCAACCTGTTAAACAATAATTTGATAATGAATGAGACATCTAAATTAATGAGACTTAAAATATATACTCCCTCTTGAAGCAAAGTAGCTTTCAATGTGTCATATTTATACATGTAATTCGATTGATTTCAATTTTCCTTTTGTAAGTCACAGGGTGTCATTACATTTCTATCAGTTCCAAAACAAATTTCGACTATAAGTTTCAATAAAATGTCTTTATTTTATTGGTACAAGTTCTTAAGAAGGAACACACATTTTGTTCTAGTGACTTTCAGTTTCCAGTTCCATACAAATGCGTTTTCTTTGCCAATAATGTGATGTGATGAGATGATGATGGTATCATTTTGTCACGTGATCAGTCCCAGCCGTTGTAGTATGGGGAGTACCCACCGCCCCCATAGTAATAGTCATCACTGCCGTAGAAACCTAGAAAATATGTGACAGGTGTAATATTAATAATAATAATAATAATAATAATAATAATAATAATAATAAAAATATCTAAGTCATATCTAAAGTCCCGGTCCCACTGCGCTTAAGATCGCTATACAATTGTCTTATAAATATTAATTTGGGGGTCGTTTCTTTGGCCCCGATATGCAAATTAAGAAAGCAGAAACACGTTGAAAAACATTTTACAAATTTTGCACACGCAGTCTTATCAATACACCTATGAATAGACAATCGTACGATTGCTTACGATTCAGTGGGACCGGCACTTAAGTCATATTAAATTACTTTCTGTTTCCTATTAAACTTTCAGATTTGACTTGAGAAACAAAATATTTAATGAATAAAACTTACCGTCACTGTCTCCCCCATAGTACATTCCTCCCCCGTATCCAGTGACGTAAGGTGTGACATAACTCTGGTACCAGTGGGCACTCACCACACTGAGGGCGGCTACCAGTAGCGCAGCAATCATACACAGCTTACTAAACATTCTGGAGAAAGAAATGCAGAAATAAATCATACAAATCGCTTTCCAAATTCTGTAAGTTTGCTCCAGGAAAACATTTCCATGTAATGTAAACCCCCTCGAACCCCATTACAATAAAGTAAAACTGGGGTATAGATGGGTATACACTTTTCCTTATTTTAAATCAAAACATTGATTGTGGGTACATGTCAGAGTCAGAACCGTCTCGCTTTGAGCAGAACTATCAAAGATATCGAAATTTTCATTTTTACAGCTGAAAAAATATCCGTATATTACATGGGTAACTTCCGTGATGGTAAGGAACGGCTGTGTGCTATACACATCAGGAAAACATGTCCGTTGAAACGTGTACACCCTCAAACCCCACTTTTATATAGCAAAACTGGGGTATGCAGGGGTATACTTATTTTTGCTTCAAAACATAGATTGTGGGTACTCGTTAGAACCGCCTCGGCGAGGCGGTTCTAACGTGTACCCACAATCTATGTTTTGAGCAAAAATAAGAAAAATATCAAAAACTTTCAGCTGAAATTTTTCATTTTTTAAAGCTCAAAAAATTCTCTGTATATTGTATGGGCAAGTTTTCGTAATACATGTGTGAAGCGTTTGTGAGTGGTATATCGCCCAAGCATTTGGAAATATCATGTCCTATGTATGTTTTGAGATGAATCAATATATTATTGTAATTGTAATTATTTTAGGCATTTTAACTTTATGCCAGTCTTGTTCAAAAATAAGTTGTATTCTAATTCAGATAAAATTAGATTCAGCATGCTACTATCAGATGTTAGATTATTAATTCGTAAAATATTTTATTCAGAAGTTAGTTTGTTGTGGATATTTATTTATTTATTTATTTATTTATTTATTTATTCAGCAAAGAGCTTTTGTCAGCTATTATGAGTGTCATAGTAAAAGCTGCTTATTTTGCGTTTTACATTTAAGTTATATTCAATTTTTTTTTCTCAAACGATAAATTTCAATAAATTTTCTTCATTTTTCCCACAACTTCACTTTGAAGGAAGATTGAAAGCAAATAAAATTATCTAAAAATTCTAGCAACGTACCTGTTCTGTTTATGCCCCACAGGCTGATGTATATCCAACCAAAATCGAACTAAACTACAAAAAGGAATACACTATTTTTATATCATTTGTCCATTGACAGGTTACAATATTAACCTTTCAAAAATAATGATTGTACTTAACAGTAATGAGTGCCATGACGTAATGTGTCCAGTTTGGCGTCTCAGTTGTCATGACTGTTTTAGTGTTTTTTTCGGTGGTTGTAATTTATTTTGTCGAGTCAATAGAGGTCAATATTTAGCAATACGCATGTTGTTTTAAGTGCCCAACATAAATTATTACATTCTTATCAGTTTGGCAATTGACATATGGTCGCGGAAGAAAAATATAGTATGATTGCGATCATACAAGGTTCCAAGTTGAAATCTTAACAGTCTTCCTGATTTGCCAGCCAAAATTGACACGCTGTCGACCGAGCTTCCGTGCTCATATCGATGCTTGTATTCTGATGCTATGAAGAGAACCCATTTCAGCTGACAGTTTTGATAAATTTTTAGCGGCCCCTGTGGCCGAGCGGTTAATCACTCGATCATGTCTCAACACTGTGTCTGGTGTGGGTTCGAGCCCCGCTCTGGCCACATGTGAGACAAACCAAGTTCTGCCTGCGGGTGTGCCAGGTGGTTTTTCTCGGGGTTCTCCCGTTTTCGCCCACCTACTGACTGGCTCATTTCATATGAGCGGAGGGACGTTAATTTGAATTTATTTAAAAAAAAAAAAAAAAAAAAAAAGCTTTTGAAATATGAGTGGTGCTCTTCAAACTGCAACTGTACGTACATTTATGATCAACTCAAATGGCTGATAGAATACGTATATGGAAAGGGCTCCGGAACTTTATCTGAGCCGTTGCATGACAAAACCAACAATTTAGGTTTCCGACCAGGTCTGACACAAACCGGTCTTTACAGAAGCAGGCAAGAAACTTGAAATTTCGGATTTAAGAAGAGGAGGGATTGCACTATCCGTTTAGCGAAAACAAAGGCGCTGATCAGCTTCGCGCCTTTGTTTTCGCATATGCAAATTGTTGGTTTTCTCATGCGACGGCTTATTTAGTAATCAGAACAAAAGCCGAAGTTGAAAAACCAAACTGACAATCAGGCACCAATATAAAAGAGAACATGGATCTTACGCTGGGTGAGCAGCTATTTCCATCGACTTCACACTGCATGGGAAAACCAACAATTTACATAGACGAAAACAAAGGCGCAGATCAGCTGTGCAGTAACTGCACGGCTGATCAGCGCCTTTGTTGTCGCTACACGGATGGTTCAATTCCTATTCTTCTTAAATCCTTTCAAGCTCATTACATTCTTCTGTGACTGTACAAGGTCGGTTTGTGTCGGACCTGGTCGGAAGTCAAAATTATTGGTTTTCTCATGCACAGGCTCATTTGTTTTCTATGATGTCATTCGTTGTAACGACAAAGAAGAACAGTCACGGTACAAATACGTACGTTGACGTCCAAAACGCTTACAACTGGAGACGCCTCTTGTGCATCTGTACACTCATGATGAAGCTGTCGACCAAGACTATGGGCGTCGACATACTCGATCGACAGCAGATGATTCACCCCTGAGAAGTTAGATGCATGAAAGTGTCGGGAAACAGTAGTGTAATGCAAAAAGCACTATGCTGTTGAAGATCTATTATTGTCGAGTTACAAAAAAAATCACAATATATACTACATGCTAAATTGGTGCTTTTTTTAGGTTTAATGTCGGAAATGGTCATAAACAACGAAAGAAGGATATCATTTCGTTTCGTTTCAGACTTTTTAGAACCATGCAGATAAAGATTCTTTAAAGATTTATGCGGCCGTTTATGCCTGAAACGTTCTAACATGGCGCGGCTCATTTGTCTTTTATGATCGAACAATTAGCGATGCTAAACGAGTCAATAATAATCAATTACTTGGTAAAAATGCATGTTTTCGCGGTCATCTGTCATGACCATTGTCGCCGTTGTCAAACAACGTAGGTGCATATAGCGGCAAATTACGCTAGTTTTACGTAACGTTACGTGAAGGTTTGAGCATTAAAACAAGTCATGAAAGAATATTGTGGCGACCCCCAGGTTGCGACATGGAATTTAGTCCACCACTACAGAGAGAATATGGCAAAATAGTTGAAATTTTCACTTTTTATACCCCGCCACTTGTAAAAATGCGGGATATTATGTTATACCCTCTGAAAAAAAACAAAATGCGTTCGAGTGTCAGTACGTCAACGCTTCATTTCCGGTCTCCATCTTGAGAATTTATTGACCAGTTTTCTTTAAACTTTGTATAGGAAAACTTGTCCGTGACATGTATACCCCTCGGTTAAACCCCACTTTTATATAGAAAAACTGGGGTATGCAGGGGTATACCTATTTTTCTTATTTTTGCCCCAAAACATAGATTGTGGGTACTCGTTAGAACCGCCTCGGTGAGGAGGTTCTAACGAGTACCCACAATCTATGTTTTGGAGCAAAAATAAGAAAAAATATAAAACTTTTCAATTCTATAATGCTCAAAAATTCTCTGTATATTACATGGGCAAGTTTTCGTAATGTATAGGAGTTCATATCAGGAAGGAGTGGAGAATAAGTTCAGAGTATTATCCTTGATTTATTTTAAGATTTCGTTTCAGCTCTCTATCTTGAGCATTTATTGACCAAATTGCTTCAAACTTTGTATAATAGGTCATAATAGTTCATATTGGGTAGGGGTGGTTTGGGATTGAAGATGGGTAAATTTCGTAATAAGTATAGAGTTATATGTCCCTTTATTTAAGTTAAAAAATCGTTTCCGCTCTCTATCATTTATTGGCCAATTGGCCCTTGATTAATGTTAAAATTTCGTTTTCGCTGTCTATCTTGAGCAATTCTGATTTGCATTGTTGCATTGACCAGTCCAACTCTTGGCATTACTGAAAATGCTTCACTCTTATTAACTTTATGTTGTTACGGAGCATGGAGTCTGAATCCGTGAAAGAGTGGGGTGCGATTAACCTACTACCGCGGCCTAACCATAAGAACAATTTTAAAAGACGTGTATTTTTAAAAATACAAAAAAATATATTATCATTTAGCCCTCGTGTGGTTAAAAGTCGACATGATTTCAGACATACAGTTTTCTATTTTCAAAACACTTCCATACAGAGGCCATTGGGTTTATCATCCAATCTTAGTGTCGAATGTCCTCAAGTGAAGCCTCGCCATGCCAAACCTTATGAACGTGCCATGCAACCACGGCCATCTGACGGGCCTAGATATTTCTTGCGTGATTCAATGCCTGAAATCAGCAAATGCTCTGATGAGATTTCTGGTTTGATGGCTTAGATGGGTGTATCCTGAAGGTCGTCCTTTCGATTCATAGACAGGGCCGCCAATGCGATAATGGCAATATCTCACACACTGGCGCTGTCTGACTTTCCGGGGACCTTGATCTCTTTATCATTTGAGTCTGTGCGCCAGGAAACCAAAAATTTGGATTTCCGACCAGGTCTGACACAAACCAGCCTGTACAGTCACAGAAGATGGCTAGAGGCTGGAAATTTTGTATTTAGAAAGTGGAGGAATTGTTCTATCCTTGTAGCGAAAACAAAGGCGCTGATCAGCTTCGCAGTTACTGCGAAGCTGATCTGCGCCTTTGTTTTCACCTATGTAGATTGTTTGTTTTCCCATGCGGCGGCTCACTTATAAATAACCGTTAACTGGCAAAGACGCATCAAAATATTTCGAAATATGGAACTACATGAATTTGGAATCGGGCTAGTGCTTTTGTTATGCGCTTCAGCAGCAAAAGACACAGAGCTTACTAAGTTGGATTCAGAAGAGAATTATGCGGATATGATGAAACATTTTGGTAATCTTGAGACAGAAATTCAGGGGATGAAAAACTACATTCAAAAAATGGAAAAACTGGTCAAAGAGCAAACCATTAAAATCCAAACACAAGACGATCGAATAGAAAAACAATCAAATGAAATAGAACTTTTGAAACAAGAAATCGTAGATTCAAAAGAAAAGGTAAAAACACAGGACAACACCCCGAAGAAAATTCAAAACCATTTGGATTTGCACGATGGCGCACACAAAATAGTAGCGTCAGCTAAGAAACGAAGATATCTTCTCTCGGACGCAGGGGATACTCAGTTCGGATTTTCCGCGTACTTGGATCACAATATCAACGGCATTGGGATAAACCAGACAATTATTTTCAACACAAATTTGTTCAACGACGGCGGGGCATATAACAACGCATCTGGGATCTATACTTGCCCAGTAAATGGGGTGTACCTATTTTTCTTTGCCGTCGGCAGCGGGAGTAAGCATCAGATCGTTGCTAAGCTTGTTACAAATGGGGTTAACCAGGTGGATGCAATAGCGGATTCCGAGTATCATGACGACCACGAAGGACATGCAAGCAACATGGTGATACTTCGACTGGCTGCGGGTACTCACGTGTGGGTGGAGAACTATCGCTGGACTACTCACTTTGTGGAAGGCGGCAAGACTGATCGATTCACAACATTCAGTGGTGTTCTCTTGTATCAGTAAATGAGCCTGTGCGTGAGAAAACAAACAATTTGGGTTCCTACCAGGTCTGACACAAACCAGCCAGTATGTACAGTCACAGAAGCAGACTAGAAGCAAGAAATTTTGGATTTAAGAAGGAGGGGGATTGTACTAGCCGTGAGGCGAAAACAAAGGCACTGATCAGCTTCGCGATTACTGTGAAGCTGATCCGTGTGCCTTTGTTTTCGCCCAACCATTTTGTTTGTTTTCTTATTCAGCGGCTCAAATAGCACACAAATAAAATTTAATAATTCAGGATGGTTCTGTTATACTTCTATGTTTGTAAAACCAAACGCAGATTGATATGAAAACGCTCAGGAGACATAAAGTCCTACGTTAAGCAAACTTTAATAATAGTCCATACTATCTCACTTTGAATGTTTTAAATGCTTCCAAGGGATCAAACCTTTCTCTTTTATTTGCTATTACTGCAGCTGGTGTTTGTGCCGTGTGGCGGCCGTAAAACCGTCTCCCCGTACATCACCCATAGTGCAGATTATTTTATTTAGGTCCTTTGAGATCAGTAAAGATATTCAGAGTGTTCAAAACACTCAAGTTTAGAAACATACTTCTAAGCAATGTTTAAATTATTTGACCCCGTTTAGGAATGTGTCATGGATTTAGACTTCTCGTGAAAATTTTCAAAAACAATTGCAAAACAATAGTCTGGCTTTCGTTGCCGGTTTAAAAAGGGCTACTGATGAGGGTTCATTACCCGAAATTGCGCAATATAGTCCATAGTATCTCACTTTGAATGTTTTTAATGCTTCCAAGGGATCAAACCTTTATATTTTAATTATTTTGTCAACTGTCCTTACACCATCTTTCTGAAACTGCCTTTTATAAAATCACTACACCACCCTTTCTTGAAACACTGCGAGACAAATATTGACGAAGTGAATGAATTAGCATATAAAGCCTACAATTGATATAGTGCAAGACTACTAACACAAAAACTTGGACAGGTTACAATCTTTAATCTACAAACTTAAACCCAACTTAACTATATGCCATATCTGGATTCTAAACTGGATTTTCAACTAAAATTCCAAATACTAAAATGCTAAGATTTCTAATATGCAGCTTTCACACTTATCATGATTCGACCACGATTGGTATCGTGGTTTAACTTTATGTTGTTACGAAGCATGGAGTCTGAAGCCGTGGAAGAGTGGGGTGCGATTAACCTACTACCGCCATAACCATAAGAACAATTTTAAAAGACGTGTATTTTTAAAATACAAAAATATATTATCATTTAGCCCTCATGTGGTTAAAAGTTGACAAGATTTCAGACATACAGTTGTCTATTTTCAAAACACTTCCATACAGAGGCCATTGGGTTTATCATCCAATGAGCCGCCTCGTGGGAAAACCAACAATGTGGTTTCCGAACAGGTCCGACACAAACCGGTCTGTACAAGCACAGAAAAGAGCTAGAAGCTTGAAATTTCGGATTTAAGTAGAGGAGGAATTGTACTATCCGAGTAGCGAAAACAAAGGCGCTGATCAGCTTCGCGGTTACCGCGAAGCTGATCTGCGTCTTTGTTTTCGCATATGCAGATTGTTGGTTTTCCCATGAGGTGGCTCCAATCTTAGTGTCGCATGTCCTCAACAGAATTTTCATGAATGAGAAAAAGTGAAACCTCGCCATGCGAAACTTTACAAACGTGCCATGCAAAGACGGGCCTAGATATTGCATCTGATGGACCTAGATGTTGTTTTTTAATATTCCTTGTGTGATTCAATGCCTGAAATCAGCAAATGTTCGGATGAGATTTCTGGTTTGATGGCATAGATGGGTGTATCCTGAAGGTCGTCCATTCGATTCATAGACAGGGCCGCCAATGCGATAATGGCAATATCTCACACACTGGCGCTGTCTGACTTTCCGGAGACCTTGATCTTTTTATCATTTGAGTCTGTGCGCCAGAAAACAAAAAATTTGGGTTTCCGACCAGGTCTGACACAAACCGGCCTGTACAGTCACAGAAGATGGCTAGAGGCTGGAAATTTTGGATTTAGAAAGTAGAGAAATTGTACTATCCGTGTAGCGAAAACAAAGGCGCTGATCAGCTTCGCAGTTACTGCAAAGTTGATCTGCGCCTTTGTTTTCACCTATGCAGATTGTTGGTTTTCCCATTCGGGGGCTCAATTATAAATAACAAAACCCTCAAAACATCTGGCAAAGACGGATCAAAATGTTTCGAAATTTGGAACTACAATTAGGAATCGGGCTAGTGCTTTTGTTATGCGCTTCAGCAGCAAAAGACACAGCGCTTACTAAGATGGATACAGAAAAGAACTATGCGTCAATAATGAAAAATTTTGGTAATCTTGAGACAGAAATTCATGGGATGAAAAACTACATTCAAAAAATGGAAAAACTGGTCTACGAGCAAACCATTAAAATCCAAACCCAGGACGATCGAATAGAAAAACAATCAAATGAAATAGAACTTTTGAAACAAGAAATCGATGATTTAAAAAGGGTAAAAACACAGGATAACACCCCAAAGAAAATTCAAAACCATTTGGATTTGCACGATGGCGCACACAAAATAGTAGCGTCAGCTAAGAAACGAAGATATCTTCTCTCGGACGCAGGGGACACTCGGTTCGGATTTTCCGCGTACTTGGACCACAATATAAACGGCATTGGGATAAACCAGACAATTATTTTCAACACAAATTTGTTCAACGACGGCGGGGCATACAACAACGCATCTGGGATCTATACATGTCCGATGGATGGGGTGTACCTATTTTTCTTTGCCGTCGGCAGCGGGAGTAAGCATCAGATCGTCGCTAAGCTTGTGACAAATGGAGTTAACCAGGTGGATGCCATAGCAGATTCCGAGTATCATGACAACCATGAAGGGCATGCAAGCAACATGGTGATACTACGACTGGCGGCGGGTACCCACGTGTGGGTGGAGAACTATCGCTGGACTTATCACTTTGTGGAAGGTGACAAGACTGATCGATTCACTACATTCAGTGGTGTTCTCTTGTATCAGTAAATAAGACAAAATAAATGAGTTGCATCGTGAGAAAACGGGATTATTGCCTATGCCAAAACAAAGGTGCAGATCAGCTTCGCAGCAACTGTGAAGCTGATCAGCGCCTTTGTTTTCGCTTCTCGGATAGTACAATGCCTCCTCTACCTATCTGCAAAATTCCAAGCTTCTAGCCTGCTTCTCTGACTACAGTCCGGTTTGTGTCGGACCTGGTCGGAAACCAAGAAGACCGTTTTTTTCGCGTCACAGCTCAACTAATTCAGAATGGTTCTGTTATACTTCTATATTTGTATTACCAAACACAGATTGATGAAAACGCTCCTAAAACATCAAGTCCCTCATTTGGGTGAGTCCACTGTCATTGGAGTGATTTTTATGCCCCCAACTTCGAAGAAGTGGTTTGGGTCTGTCCGTGCAGTGCAGTGAGTGCAGTCAGTCAGTCAGTCAGTCAGCCTGTGATGCGTTAGTAACGCTTAGCACTCGCTCAGGAACTGTTAGAGCTAGGATCTTGAAATTTGGTATGTAGTTTGTATATGAAAATTAAGAGGATCCGTATTTTTTCTTTCAGGTAAATTCAAGGGGCTAGGGGCCCATTCTGTGAGAGTTATTTCCCTTTTTGAGTTGATAAAGTGAATAGATAGTGGGTACCTTGTGTGCGCAACTCCTCTTACAGTTTTATTCCGATTCTCTTGAAACTTTACAGATGTTGTGACCATGCTTTGAAGATATGCATGTGGTTTGGATATAATCCTCAGATTAATTTTTGTCACTTTTTTTGCAATTTGAACTTAGACATTTTTCAGGCATTTTGACAATGAAAGTGAATGGGCAGTGGGTACCTTGTGCGCGCAACTCCTCCTACAGTTTCATGCCAATTCATTTAAAACTTTACATGTGTTATGGGCATGGTCTGAAGATATGCATGTGGTTTGGATATAATCCTTGGATTATTTTTTTGTCATTTTTTTCACAATTTGAACGTAGTCATTTTTTCGGGCATTTTAGTAAATGGATAGAGGGTACCTTGTGTGCGCAACTCCTCCTACAATTTAATACCGATACTTTTGAAACTTTGCAAACATTGTGACCATGCTTTGAAGATATGCATGTGGTTGGGATATACTCCTCAGATTCATTTTTGTCACTTTTTGTACAATTTGAACATAGTCATTTTTTGGACATTTTTACATCTTGAAAGTGACTTACCAGTTGGGGGCATAGCGTTTCATAAACACATTTTCTAGTTAATTTTTAGCTGATTTTTCTATGAAATTCCTCTAAGCAAACAGGAAAGCCCCAGATGGGACGCCACGTTTTGCGGCGCCACAGCTAGGGCTGTACTGTTTGCCTATGTTCTACAAAAAGGCTTATAATTATGAGTTTTTGGTCTTAAGTCCCGTTTACACATTCACGATTTTCTCTACGATTTACCACGATTCACCCCGATTTCTCATGGTCTGAAAAATCGGGATGGATCGGGATAGAGGAAATATTCAATGTCACTACGATTCCAGTAAGAATGTCCACGGTATTAGTACGGTGTCTGTAATGTATCGCTACGAATCAATGACGAATCATGACGCTACCGTCAATGAGGATTAACCACGGTGGCACAACGAATGCTCACGGTGCTTGTACGGTTCGATACGGTATTAGTACGATTCACGGCGGTAGCCGTCGAGGCCAATCGTGGAGCTCCATAGCGAAACCGTGGATGATTCGTTGGACAACCGTACACAATTCGTGGTGAATCGTGACAGTTCGTGGTGTCAAAGATTCCACGGTTTCGCTACAGAGCTCCGCGATTTGCTACGATCTCTCACGAATAGCCGCGAATAAAGCTACAGTGTCAGTACGAATAAGCACGATTCCGCTACGGTTGCGCTACGAATTACTCCACGCCAAATAACCACCACGATTTGCCACGATACGCTACGAATGTTTTTAACAGTTTCCGTAGCACTACCGTGGAGTTTCCCGAATCATCACGATTCATCACGATTCACCACGGTTCTACTACGAATCACCACGGTACACGACAATTTTACAAATCGTGGCGAATCGTAGCGGCACCGTAGCCAAAAATCGTGAATGTGTAAACAGGCCTTTAACATAATCTTTCTGAAACTGCCTTTTTTAAAATCACTACTAATAGCATGACTAAATCATTTCAACTAAAATATGGCCAAATACTAAAATGCCAAGATTTCTTAAGTAAGTAGGAATAGAAAGTCCATTAATTATCTTTGGTTTAAATGAAACAAAGCGTCATTTTGGTCTGCAATATTATTATATCTGTGTTTAATACAAAAGCACTTTAAAGTACTAATTCATAACATGCAACAAGTATAACTATAGGACACAAGTATAACTATAGGACACAATAACGCATGGAATAAAAATTCATATCATATGGATGAAAAACAGAATCTTATGATAAATCATTGCTTTGAGAAACATGTAAATAGAAGTCACAAACAGGTTTTTTACACATTACGAAAACAGGAAAAAATTTTTGACATTTTTCTTAATGTTTGCTCAAAACATAGATTGTGGGTACACGTTAAAACCGCCTCGGAAATGTTATCCTGATGTGTACCATAACATAAGCGCAGATGAGCAACTAAATGCACATCTGATCAGCACTTTTGCTTTGCTACGAGGTATGGCAGGAAAGTTCGTAGACACCATTAGTATTTTTAACAGGAAAAGAAATTCTGTCAAAATGAATACATCTGGGTTTGCAAAAATATTTCACGAGCAAATAGACGAAATTTTATGAAAATCTGGCCAACACGACATCTTCTACAGCCTTTTATGTGCACCTCCCTAACCGGGAGCGGGGCAAGGGTCAACGTCTCAGTGACGTTACTTGAAGTTTATTGCTGTCAGTGCTTTATATATTTGTAACAAGTTTAATCGATGTTTCAGAGTTATTCCACATAGAGTCCTTGGATATCGGTACAATTTTATTATGTGTATCCAGCTGTCAAATGCAGATTTGTGCCAACTGTCCTCAGGTTCTCTGATGACCGGTTGAACATATGAAACCATTTTCATTCGCTGAGAATGTAAGACGGGTTCCCTTCCGCCGCCGTTTATCATCTTAGATGATCTATCAAGCATCCAAAAATCAACTCTGCCACTTGCAAACTTGTGACAGACAAGTTGATAGCTTTTATGTTGTTGTTTGTATCATTTCCATCGTGTTTGTTGGCATTTCCATAACAAAAACACACAATTTTATGGTTATCGGCTGTTCTCCGACGTCAAAATTACGCCATTTTTTCGAACATTTTTTTCGGACTCCATCTGAAATTTTATTCACAGATATCAAACTGTTCGCCGCCAAGGCCCAAACATTCAGAAAACGTTGTTGATTAAACATTCTTCCAGGATCAAAATATTTTAACGTTAGAGAACACTTCCGTGCCGTTTCACAAGCAAAAACAGAATGTGAAAATCGTCACATTTTATCACGTTTTGACACCTGCCCCGCACGGCCCTACCCTCAAGCAGAAAAGTGGCCATACCAAGCGTGTTATTACTACAAATTGCACAAAATTTCTGAAATATACTCATAGGATATTGCTGCTTGAAATTATGCAAAACGCTTCTTCAACGATGCGTTACTTTTTCTGATAGCTGGAGTGTCTACGAACTTTTCTGCCATACCTCGTATATACATCCTTGCCTTCAAAACTTTGAAAAAGCTCTAGTCCTGCTCATATATCACCCTTTTTAGAACGGATCTTTTTATTTTGAGAAAATCCCCTATTTGGAATTTCAGAATTTCCATATGCATGCCGTATATCTTATACATTTTCCAATTTGAAATTTAGAGCTCTCTTATAAATATTCAAGATTTTCTTTCTTTGTTTTATCATTCTCTCTGCTTGGAAGAAAAATCTCCTGATTTTGCTTCTCAAATTTATAAGGTCATGTATCATATGAGCCGCATCATCATGAGGAAACTGGATTTTTGCCTATCTGCGAAAACAAGTGCGCAGATCAGCTTCACAATAACTGTGAAGCTGATTAGCACCTTTGTTTTCGCTACACGGATAGTACAATTCCTCTACTTTCTAAATTCAAAATTTCAAGCCTCTAATATTTTCTGTGGCTATACAGACAGGTTTGTGTGGGACCTGGTCGGAAACCCCAAAGACCCGTTTTCTCGTGTTGCGGCTCATATGGTTGTACTTCCTTTTCTATGTGTTTGTGTCATGGTTAGGTGGAAATTTAACGATACACAACAACATCAGTATAACATGGTTCATTCATTACATAAACTTGCCCTTGCAATATACAAAGATTTTTAAAGTTCTAAAAAATGAAAATTTTCGGTAGAAAATTTTTGATATTTTTCTTATTTTTGCTCAAAACATAGATTGTGGGTACACGTTAGAACCGCCTTGCCGAGGCAGTTCTAATGAGTACCCACAATCTAGGTTTTGGAGCAAAAATAAGAAAAATAGGTATACCCCTGCATACCCCAGTTTTGCTACATAAAAGTGGGGTTTGAGGGGGTACATATTTCACGGACATGTTTTCCTGATGATAAAACAGTTTTGGATACAACAAAGATCATTGCTGGACCCCAATTTTTCTAAGGTTTAAGACTGTTTTCGAAACTAAGCTATACATTTTATACTCATTAAAACACTGTTTGGACACTAAGGTTCCAGAAAATGGTGTTATAAAGAGGTTGTGGTGTACCTAAAAAAAAGTATATTTACACTGTACATAATCAGATCTGTAAATCAAATATATACTTTTATAACACAAAAAAAAAAGATACAAAATAGTTCTCATAAACTTGCTTGTTTGTTTGTATTGAGGTGTAACGTCCCCGTCAACAGTTTTTCAGTCATGTCTGGACAGAGCCACCATTTCCTGGGTATTAACCAGTACTTAAGGGAGTAAATGTATCTTGCTAAAGGACACAACACAGTGACACTTGTGGGAGTCAAACCTAGGACCTCTCGATTCAGAGTCCAACGCTCCACCACTAGGCCACCGCTCCTTGCAAAAACAATTCTATAATTTATGTCATGCTATGTGTCAGGTTATTACATTTGAATAGCACCATTGGAAAACAATGGGGCATTAATAAAAGACAATAGTCTTCTCTTCAGTTGGCTGCAAACAGAAAATGAGCCACGTCATGAGAAAATCAACAATGTGGTTTTCGAACAGGTCTGACACAAACTAAGCTGTACAAGCACAGAAGATCGCTAGAGGCTGGAAATTTTAAAAAGTAGAGGCATTGTACTATCTGTGAAGCGAAAATAAAAGCGATGATCAGCTTCACATTTACTGCAAAGCTGATCTGCACCTTTGTTTTCGCATATGCAAAATATTAGTTTTCTCATGATGCAGCTCAAATAATTCATTTTTTTTTTCTGTGAAGTTTTCATTGAAAATCTCACAGACAATCTAGCACCATTTCTTTGATGCTACATATGTGGGTTCAAGTATAGTTTACAACAAAATAATATTCAATCTCTTTTACAAATTATTATTAAATATAATAAATACGAATAATTAGATTCTAATAACAAATAAAAATATAATATTCTATAGCAAAAATGTAAAATAAGTATTTGACAACCCAAACTGAAGCACTTCCAATATGACTGCACCAATATTCATGAAAACTGAAGACAATGCAATGCTCAGGCCCCGGGTATATAAAACTTTTCATGCTCAACTCAAATTTATTCTGCTCAAAAATGTGAAAATGCCAACATTTTAACATTTCTGAGCAGGATAAATCATTGGTAATTATCATACAAACATGAAATCTACAATGATTTTCGCTTGTTCAATATTCATGAGGAATTGAAATTCCATGCTCAGTTAACATGAAAAAAAGTTTTATAACTTCAGGGCCAGGTTTTTTGTGTTCACAGCAGTATTAGCTCTGACAGTTAATTAGCACTCACAAAGCTGTGTCAAAACTCCTAGCTCTCATAAGAAACAAAATTTGAGCTGCGACGCGAGAAAACCGGTCTTTCCAACCAGGTGCGACACAAATCTGTCTGTAAAGTCTCAGAAGCAGGCTAGAGGCTTGATATTTTGAATATAAGTAGAAGAGATATTGTACTATCCGATTAGCGAAAACAAATCATTGAAATGCGCTAATCAGCTGTGCAGTTACTACACAGCTGATCTGCGCCTTTGCTTTCGCATAGGGAAAAATCCAATTTTCTCATGATGCGGCTCATTTGATTTTGATTCAATGAAGCTATTATATGATGAATGTAAATAATTATATGCTACAATCAAAGCTGCATTATACTATTATAATAAAGAATGATAAGCAAATCTGATGGCAATTTACTTGTTCTTCAGACTTTGCATATATAGCATATGAGCCATCTCATGGGAAAACCAACAATGTGGTTTCCGACCAGGTCTGACACAAACCGACCTGTACAGTCACAGAAGCAGGCTAGAAGCTTGAAATTTTGGAGTTAAGTAGAAGAGGAACTGTACTATCCGAGTAGCGAAAAAAAAGATGCTGATCAGCTTCGCGGTTACCGCGAAGCTGATCTGCACCTTTGTTTTCGCATATGCAGATTGTTGGTTTTCCCATGAGGTGGCTCATATGTACAACCTTAACTTGCCTAATATACACTGTAACATCTTCAACACAACACAGCACATCTAATAGTTTGAGATGCTATTAAAGGGACACCTGTCTTCTTAGTTCTAGGTTTATGATCAGGTCCGCAGTGATTTATGAATTCTATTTTCTTGTGAAAATTGAAAAAAGCATGAAAATAAATTGAGCCTTCGCATGAGAAAACAACCATCTGCTTATGCAAAAACAAAGATGCAGATCAGCTGTGCAGTTTCTGCACAGCTGATCAGCGCCTTTGTTTTCGCTACACAGATAGTACAATCACTCTTCTACTTAAATCCGAAATTTCAAGCTTCTAGCCTCCTTCTGTGACTGTACAGGCCGGTTTGTGTTGGACCTGGTCGGAACCCAAATTGTTGATTTTCTCATGCACAGCCTCAATTGATCAACTCAGGTATGCCATGGTGAGCATTGTCAACAATAACTTGCAAGAGTTTAACATATTCTATTAATTCAACAAAGAATACCTTGCTGTTCTATTTTTGAAAGAGAAAAGCTGCAGATCCCTTCAGCAAAACAGTCTATTTATTTTCTCTTTTCTTATATGGGTAGTAAAATTCCCATGTTTCTATATCTGGGGCAAGTTGTTCAAAATTAACAATGTCCTTAGTTAATGATTTGTTAAAATTTCAAACATGAATAATACAAATACACTGTTTTTTTTTGTTTTTTTTTGTTGTTGTTGAAAATTTTAGAGAATCCTTTGCAATTCAAAGGATTCTCACATTTTTTTTTCAACAAAAATAACAGTGTATTTGCTTTTGAAGTCAATATATAGTTAACAAATTGAGGGCTTAACGACAGTGTTAAGCTAATGAAGTTTTGAACAACTGGCCCCAGAAACTTATCCACTATCGCCACTTCCTGTAACTTGTATTCCAATTTTCATTCCAATTCATGAAATTTTGCTTTTTCATGAAAAACATACCATAATCATTCTAATTAGCGCACAGTGTGCTTTTCAAAATCATTTAGTCAAAGTAAAACAATATCTTTCTAATTAGCGCACACTAAGAACGAAAAAAACATACACTGCTGAAATAACCATGCCAAAAATATCAATGATTATGTCATTTAAGTGTTCCAATTGTTACAAAAACTGTGTTTGAGCATTTAAGGTTAAGTGGTAATGTGGCTATTACAATATTTACATGTAAAATTGGTGTAAAACCCCCCCAACAATATCTAGTCAAGCAGTGTGAGCTTATGCACGTTTTTGTTTTTTTTAAACTATCAGCATGTGCACTTATTGGAGCATGTGCGCTGATTAGAACAAATACGCTACTCATATAAATCCTGTATCAACTGACAAACTGAGTCAGTCAGTATTTGAACACTAACATGAAATTAAGACGAGAACTCTAGAATGATATTCTAGAAAGTACAAAATATGATCCACCTCGTGGAAAAACCAACAATGTGGTTTCCTAACAGGTCCGACACAAACCGGCCTGTATAAGCACAGAAAAGAGCTAGAAGCTTGAAATTTTGGATTTAAGCAAAAGAGGAATTGTTCTATCCGAGTAGCAAAAGCAAAGGCGATGATCAGCTTCGCGGTTACCGCGAAGCTAATCTGCGTCTTTGTTTTCGCATATGCAGATTGTTGGTTTTCCCATGAGGCGGCTCAATTATCAGTCCAATGTAATTGTGAAGTACATGTAACAATCTAAGTAAATGTAAATGAATTCTATCATGAGTCTAAGATCTTACACTCGTGTATCTGGATTTCGACCACGCTCATTTCAAATAACCTGTACAACTACAGCCGATCTGTAACGTCTGTCTCCAGTTTTCAAAAGCAGGTTTCATCATGACTCAGTTCAAATTTAAATGAACTCTTGAGACACAACACACTTGAGCTGCGTAATGAGAAAACCAACATTTTCCATATGCAAAAACAAAGACGCAGATCAGCTTCGCAGTAACTACAAAGCTGATCACTGCCTTTGCTTTCACTACACAGATAGTACAATTCTTTTACTGTCTAAATCCAAAATTTCCAGCCTCTAGCCATCCTATGTGCTTATACAGCTCAGTTTGTGTCGGACCTGTTCGTAAAACAAATTGTTAGTTTTCTCATGACGCGGCTCATTTTAAGTATGATTTACATGGCACTGTTTCAACTGTCTATACACCATACAATAAAGCTACCACTGTGACATACATATAATATCATACCATCCACCTTTTAAAGGCTAATGAATTATAGTAACATGCATAGACTCTGTTCTGACGCCTTCCTTTATTCTTCAAGCTAAGTCACTCTGAGTTATCGCTGTTTCCTCTCACCGCCAAATACCCTACTAGAATATAATACAGAAGCCAGTCTGTCGTCTCGCCCCGGGGTTACGACCTTCGGCGATAGCTCTTTCCCGCTCAGCCCGTGACTCTTGGTACCTTCTATAGGCCATCACCGTGTCTAGTACGTAAATGAGGAATGCCACAGCTGCTATTACCTGAAAAATATACGAGCCACGTTGTGAGTAAACCAACAATGTGGTTTTCGGACAGGTACAACACAAACCAAGCTGTACAAGCACACGGGTCAGCTATGATCAGATGACAATTTTTAATTTACCATGTGTTATGCGGTTGTGTAACAAATGCTTCAACACTAACATACTTAATTTGAATTGCAGGATGTCAGGATCAAGTATCTCTCACTGGCCTAAAATAATCATAATGATTGGACAAACCATTTTTTCACAGTATAAGTTTAAACCAAATATACCTCGAAAACAGGTGTTATACTGTCTCTTGAAAATTCATTCTATTTATGTGTTCGGGGATTGAAACTGACACTGTATGTGCGAATAAAATAGTTTGTGGCTGGTAGGCAATCAATTCCCCTTTATTCTGCTGTTTATTTGAATGGGCTACGACTTTTTGTTTTTTAGTTATGCCATAATTACTAAAGCTGATTACATGTGCCAAACCAAGGTATTTCAAAGTGATGAAGGAGTGACCTACCAGATAGGTCAGACTGTTACATCCAGTACTACTTTCAATGGGTTACAAACAATATTTTGACATACCTAATTGGTAAAAATTACCAGTCACGTGGCTTTCTATTGTCACTGGATAGAAATTTGGATCCAAAACTACTGAGGACTATGTAACAAAAAAGTGTCCTGTCCGTAAGACATACATTTTTCTATGACGTCAGATACTTCTGGAAGTTTTAAATCACATTGAAGAATGAAGTCTTCAGAACTAATAATTGTCATAAGAAAAATATTATACCAACACCAATGACAATGTAGAATTATGGAAATATTAATTTGGTCAAAAATGTCCTGTCCATAGAGAAAAAATCTACACCAAAAAATGCCAAATTTCTGAACCAATAAACCCAGAGCCATCAAATTTCACATGACGCATGATTTTAGCGGGGCAAACGTTTTATTAGAATATAGGGTGGAATGGATCAAAACTCTGGTTACCATGGCAATGGATAGGTCCCATAGGGTTATAATAGTGAGCTATCGATCTGATTCTATTCAAACTTATTTGTAACCAGCATATACACATCAGCTTTAAATATACACCTGAACCTCTTTATAACACGCTTCTTTACAACACGATTTTGGATATATAATAACAATGTTCACTGTTGAACCCCAATTGCTCATTTTAGATTATTTCTGCTATATTTCTACACGTTTTACTCTCTTTATAACACGGTTTGGATAGCTAACACGGAAATTGGCTTGGACCCCAACAATAGTATTATAAAGAGGTTGTGGTGTATTTAGTATCGGCCTAATCCGATGCCTAAGTAATGAGTTAGCTCCCCTTCCTAAAATTTTCATCATTTTTCAAGTTGAAATAGTGTTTTGGATATAACAGAATTTTGTGGCATAGAATGATAAAAAAGGTGTATATATTCTGAAACTGCTCAACCTATAGATTTTGAAAAAAAAAGGAAATAAAGCCAAGGGTACAACTTTGACAAAACACCTCTGAAAACGGGTGAAACAAAAATTTGCATCTAATCGTAGCTGAGACGACAGAAGATGGCTAGAATCTTGAAATTTTGGATTTAGAAAGTAGAGGAATTGTTTTGTCCATGTAGTGATTTCAAAGGCACTGATCAACTTCGCAGTTACTGCAAAGCTGATCTGCATCTTTGTTTTCGCATTTGCATACTGTTGGCTTTCTGGTGCTAATAAATGGTTGAAAAAACTTAAGGAACAGAAAAATGGATTTCAAAGAGCTAAAAAGCTTTAAGAGCTGCAAGATGTGTAATGTCTTTGAGCAAGACATTTTAAGCTCCCCATAGCATTGTTGTACACCCAGGAAGTAGAAGCTTCATCCCGACATGGCTGAAAAGTTGTTGTCTAGCATGTTAAGCATGTTTAGGTCAGGTCAGTTTAACTGCTACTGTAACATGTAATCAGTACTACCTGTTGTCATGCGGTGCAGATGGGGCTCGTTAGCCTTGGAAGGCAACTCATCTAGGAGTTAAGCTAGTTCTCTACACAAAATCTAGCTGGGCAGGGGGAACTCATTAGTCTTGGTTGACAGCCCTCCTAGGAGTTTACAGGTCTCTAAACAAAACCTAAGAAAGGGTAGATGGAGCTCTTCAGCTGTGGCCAGCAATTCATCTAGGAGAAGGAAACTCCAAAATCAAACCTGTGTGTCTGGATATGCCTAGTCCAGATATGCAAAGACTGTTTCGGTAGATGGAGCGGAAGAAATCATCTGATTCAACGGTTCAGCAAGCGATACAGCAACATGTTGTGGAACATGCAGAGCGTGACAAGGCACTAAAGATGTTACGGTCATCCACTGCATCCAAACCCAACTCCAGACGTCTTGACCTGTGTCTTGCCTCTGGGAGCAGCTGGGCGAGGACTAGAGAGTGAGGTTGACGTTGCGCACCTCTTCCTCACTATAATCCAATTTCATAGCGCATGTCATCTTATTTCTCAACACACAAGCACTTGCATACACAACAATTTCATCACACTTGCACCCACATACCTACAAAGTCCTGTGGCGATGGGCGAGTGGCGAAGCAGCAGGTGTAGGACACACTGGGAGCTGTAGTTGCAGACCTGCACACAGGCGGCTCAGTTCTAATGGTCGTTTTCTGTGAGGAGAAGCAGTAAGCAGAATTCGGCAGTCGGCTGAGTGACTGAGCAGACCTATTTAGGACCGCACTGCTCACCCCCGTAGCATGGGGAAGGGGCTAGAAAGGTGCCCTAAACAATTGCCAGCTTCAAACCCCCTGGCTGGTTAACCGCGATCAGCGGGGATCCCCTTAAGCGGTCGAAATACAAAGAAAAAAGCTAGAGTAATCCCCTTACGGATTGGCGCATGGAATGTGCGCACTTTAATGGATAGTGCTGGGTCAGATAGACCACAGCGTAGAACGGCCTTTGTGGGCAGAGAACTTGGGAGGTATGATATACAGATAGCTGCATTGAGTGAGACTCGGTTCGCAGATGTTGGGGAGATCAAAGAAGTTGGTGCTGGATACACCTTCTTCTGGAGTGGACGCAAAAGTGAAGAGAGGCGTGAAGCAGGAGTTGGCTTTGCCATCAAAACAGAACTTGTTGGTAAGCTGTCAGGATTGCCAAAAGGCATTAATGACCGTCTAATGACATTGAGACTTCCTCTGTCAGGCAATAAACATGCAACTATTGTCAGTGCTTATGCACCCACAATGACCAATCCAGATGAGGTCAAGGACAAGTTCTATGATGACCTAGACAATGTTATTTCTGCAACACCCCGCACAGACAAGCTTATCCTTCTTGGCGACTTTAATGCCAGAGTGGGTACAGACCACCAGACCTGGGAAGGAGTTATAGGTCCAGAAGGGGATGGAAAGTGCAACAGCAATGGTCTCTTGCTTCTCAGGAAGTGTGCTGAACATGATCTTCTAATCACCAACACAGTCTTCCGTCTACCTAATAGGAACAAAACATCCTGGATGCATCCCCGTTCCAAACACTGGCATCTCATAGACTATGTCATAGTGCGGAGAACAGACAGGCAGGATGTTAAAGTGACAAAGACTATGTGTGGTGCAGACTGCTGGACAGATCATAGACTGGTTGTCAGCAAACTCAACCTAAGAATACAGCCTGCGAGGCGACCTCAAGGCAAGAAAGCTCCTAAGAGACTGGATGTCTCAAAGCTGAATAAAGACAGCATGAGACAAGATTTCTTAACAGACATTTGCAACCAACTGGATGCAATGAATCTCAGTTCAGAGGACCCCGAAGAAAACTGGACAGTTTTCCATAAAACAGTTCTTTCTTCAGCTGCAAGCACCTTAGGCCATCCATCTCGCAAACATCAAGACTGGTTTGATGAGAATGATGATGAAATTCAGAGGCTTCTTGAAGAAAAGCACCGTTTGTTCAAGGCACATCAAGATGATACTAGCTCAGTATCAAAGAAAGCAGCCTACAGCAACATTTGTAAGACAGTCCAGACCAAGCTTAGGGACACGCAAGATTCCTGGCTGAGGAAGAAAACAGAAGAAATTCAGTCTTTTGCGGATAGAAAGGACATGAAGAAATTTCATGATGCACTGAAAACCATTTATGGTCCAAAGAGTTCTGGAGCCACCACATTGCTCAGTGCAGATGGAAACACTCTTCTCACAGATAAAGAAGCTATCTTGGAAAGGTGGGCAGAACACTTCAATAGTGTGCTTAATCGACCATCAAGCATCAATCAGGATGCAATCGACAGACTTCCACAGATAGAGTGCAATGTTCTGTTAGATGAATTTCCTACCGTTACGGAAACAAGAAAAGCAGTTCAACAACTATCATCTGGCAAAGCCCCAGGTGCAGATGCAATTCCTGCCGAAGTTTACAAGGCTGGGGGGCTACCCATGGCAGAGAAACTGACAGAGTTGTTTCACTGTATGTGGAGGAAGGAGGCTATCCCACAAGAATTTAAGGATGCATCCATAATCCACCTATACAAGCGGAAAGGAAATCCTCAAGTCTGTGACAATCACAGAGGCATCTCCCTCCTATCAATTGCTGGGAAGATACTTGCAAAAATTCTGTTGAATCGTCTGAATGCTCATCTTGATCAGACGGGACTTATCCCTGAAAGTCAATGTGGATTCAGAAAAGACAGAGGGACAATAGACATGATCTTCACAGCAAGACAGCTTCAGGAGAAATGCCAAGAACAGAATGTAGATCTATACATGACGTTTGTTGACCTCACCAAAGCTTTTGACACTGTTAGTCGTGATGGACTCTGGAAAATCATGGCCAAGTTTGGCTGTCCACCCAGATTCATAGCTATGGTGCGGCAGTTTCATGATGGCATGCAGGCACGTGTGCAGAATGATGGAGAGTTCTCTGAACCATTTGAAGTAACAAATGGGGTCAAACAAGGCTGTGTTCTGGCACCAACACTGTTCAGCATGATGTTTTCTGCCATGCTTATGGATGCTTTTCAGGACAGTGACACTGGTTTTCCAATCAGGTACCGTTTTGATGGCAACATATTCAACCTCAGAAGGTTGCAAGCCAAAACTAAGGTCCAAACTGATGTGCTAGATGAGCTCCTCTATGCAGATGATATGGATAAGAATGCCAACTCAGAGTCAAAAATGCAAAGAGCCATGGATCAAGTCTCACAGTCATGTGATAACTATGATCTCACAATCAGCACAAAAAAGACAGAGGTTGTACACCAACCAGCCCCCGGAAAACCATATAATGAACCAACCATCACTGTGAATGGGCAAAAACTGAAAGCTGTTGACAAGTTCACCTACCTGGGAAGCACTCTCTCCAGAGCAGTGCATATTGATGATGAGATCACTGCCAGAATTGCAAAAGCTAGTGTGGCATTCGGAAGACTCCGTGCAAATGTCTGGGAGCGAAATGGAATCAAGCTTGACACCAAGCTGAAAGTCTACAAGGCTGTGGTACTGCAAACCCTCTTGTATGCATGTGAGACCTGGACAGTATACCAACGCCATGCAAAGAGACTTAACCATTTCCACTTAAGCTGTTTGAGAAAGTTGTTAAAAATCAAGTGGCAGGACAAGATTCCAGACACAGAGGTCCTGAGGAAAGCAGGGATGCAAAGCATGCATACAGTCTTAAAGCTAGCACAGCTAAGATGGACTGGCCATGTTATAAGAATGCCTGATGCGCGACTTCCAAAGAAAGTTTTCTATGGAGAACTACAGGAGGGAAAGCGCTCTCAAGGTGGCCAGAAGAAACGCTACAAAGACACCCTAAAAGCCTCTCTGAAGGATTTCGAAATACCAATGGGGTCCTGGGAACAGACTGCACAGGAGCGATCAAAGTGGTGAGGTCTCATCAACAAAGGAGCAGCTCTCTATGAAAAGAAGAGAATCTGTGAAGCTGAAAGAAAGCGAAGAGAGCGCAAAGCCAAAACAAATGTGCCACCAGCAGACTCTATGACATTGACTTGCTCTACTTGCAACCGACAGTTTAGAGCCAGAATTGGCCTAGTCAGCCATCAAAGAACTCACCAACACACATCAGCACTATTCAAGAAATAATGATGGTCTTTCTCATTAGTGAGAGACGAACTATCAAGCCATAACTCTATCAGATAATATAGGAACACAGATTTTTACTCTTTTTTATACAGTTTATGAAATATCAATACAGGTATACTACATAGTAGGGGATTTAGAGGGGGTTCAGGGGGTTCGCTCAAACCCCACTCTGCGACCAGATTATTTCATTTTCGTGGGGAAGGGTGAGAAAATATTGGTAAACGTAGAAAAATGAACCCCCCTAAATAGGTTTGAACCCCCTCTTAAGGATGTTGTATGGGACATCTTTGTCTTCGCTTTGGGAAATACACCCGGATTTCATCTAATTAGAGCCAAAGTGTGTAGCGTTTTTAAATTGAAATTTGCACTCAACATACCGTATTATGTTTATCTATTCCTTGAGACTCGACACACAATATCCAGATGTCACATTGCAACGCATTTTGACTTTAAAGCATGTCCAAGCACATGTTTGAATTTATTTGTGGTCACAAAATGTTTGAAACACACCCTAGGATACCATGACACAGACATTACCATATATATGCACCAACAAACACAGAAGGCAAACATGGCAAAGGAAGTTTTTGTTTGACTTCATGCTTAACGTCCCAATCAAAAGCAAAGGTCATGTCGGGACATTGCCTCCATTTTATGGGACTTTTACCCAAAGTGAGGATGTGATGACATCCAACAAGTGCTTCAAACATACCATCCAACTAAGCCACAAAGGCTTATATGGATGGTTTGATTTGAACCACTTTTCCTGGACTGGCTCAAACCAGAGCGGTATACCAGTAATCAGCTGGTCAGTCAGAAGCGTGTAAGCTTTGCCTGGAAGCACAAACAGCCCATCTATTTCTTTAGGCCCCATGCACTATTTGGTTGTCATTTTGATTGAATAATACATCAGCCATGTGAGGAGACTGTAGCAGCATATGATGGCTTTGCGCCAATGCAACGCGCTACAAATGTGATATTTGGTGAATGATAAAAACCTGAAGTACAAAAATGCATGTTCATTGAGTGTGTTTAATATTGAAGAGTATACAGTATTACCGAGTTGATTTTGGGTGAAATGATCTTCAAATATTGTTAAAATACAATGTACAGTCGAGTTTCCGGTTACGCAAAGTTCCCGACTCCGGAAATCCTTATTAAAAACATGGTTAAACATGTATTACCAGTACCTTCAAAACAAATAATCAGTTTTTGTTCTCTTGGCAATTTTCTAAACATTGCATTATCCAATAAATATCTGTGAATGAGTTCACTCACGTCAATCTTTTATCTTTAGTAGCTTTTTGCATGTCAAATTTTATGACATCTGATGTCACACTGATACATACCGAGAGCAAAGAAACATCGATTATGCATGGAAACAACCATGTACATTACGTACATGAAGGATCTCATAAAATTATATAGAAAATTGTAAACACTGTTACATTATATTTAATGGCAAACACAGGCTGGACCAGAACCCAATACTTCAAACTTACGTAGGATGACACATTGCCGGGGCTAAAAATCAGCAAGAATGTACAATTTCTTTTGAAATAGTCGCTTCTATGAGGTAATGGCTTCAAGAAACGAACAATTTGGTCATAAAAATCTTTCCTGCAAAGTAAAGGATATGACTTTGTCTACATCTTGTCGGGTATAGTTTAGCAGTAATTAAAATTCTATTCTTCTGATGGCAATGATTTATCATTGACAAGAACATTTTGCGAAACCAAGTACTTGACTGTAATGGAAATTTGATTTTATGACAATTACTAAATTTATTCACCCAAGAAACACAAAAGAAAAAGCGGCTCTCCTAGCAAAACGTGGGGAGCCTGGTTTGCTAACAGAGAACCGGACTAACAACTGAGAGGTCATGATTCGGTCCGATACCCGCCTCCGCCATGTAGTGTCCCTGAGCAAGACACTTCAAGCTGTGGCCGAATGGTTAAGGTCGATGACTTCAGTGCTCTTGATCATTCGATCATCTCACCTCTGTGGGTTCGCACCTCGCACGGGGCATGAGTCACATAGTTCTGCTTGCGGGTGTGTCAGGTGGTTTTCCTCGGGTACTCCGGTTTTCGCCACACCTACCGATTGATTTGATACCGATATGAGTAAAAAAGCTTGAAAGGGATGCAAAATTGAATTAAAAAAAAAAAAAAAAAAAAATCAAGCTCCACAAAGTACCGGTTACGTACCCAGAAAGGGATGGCTTTGTCTCGCAATGACTAAATAATAGTTGTGAAATACATTACGGCCAAAACACAAAAGAAAGTGAGAAAAAAATGACTTGACACAACCATCCTATGAGTCAGTATTTACATTGTGTATATGCATTAGACCCAAGGTTGCAAATAACATGTCTAGGCAAAACAGTTATAGCTTGTTTGGTAATGTTTTTACGTCCCACTTAATAAAGTAGCTAAGGTCATGCGGATAAACTAGCTCATTTTAAATTTTAACCGGAAAGGCTGAAGAACCCTTGGATCAATACCACTCTGGAAACAGTTCAATAGGCCCAGAGCAATGTATACATGTACATGTATGTCGATATTGTACCAGGTTGACCAATCTTTTGCTTGACCGACTTTGTCCAAGGACTATCCTATAAGGGGGTACAAGATAGACAAGTTTCAGTGGTCAATTTTTTTTATATATATATATATTTTTTTGTCTTTGCTGTTGGTATGGGTAACCTTAAGTGTTGTAATAAAAATAATAATAATAATAATTTAATAAATAAATTTTATATTTTAGGAGGACAACAAATTTAGGACAATTGACAATCTTCCATATGGTCCTCCAGTGAATACAGACAGTGATCAGTATCAGACCTTTTTTATTTTTTTTCAGTCATTTTCATATATTTTCGAGATGTAAGTAATGCTATATTTTGAAAGAAGATAATCCAGTGCTTGCCTTATAATTCTGAGCGCCAAGCAAAGTAGCCACTGATACCATTTAAACGGTCTTATTTATGATGCGGCTCTGGATCTAACTTACGACACTCTAACCATTACACAATGAGCAAGCACGATTTGGGAAAAATATCCGTAGGCTGTCAGCAGTTAATTTGGTTGTTTGTATGGAGGCTTAACATTCCAGTCAACAATTTTTTAGTCATGTCGGGGCGGAGCCAACGCTTGTGGGGCTGTCAGCAGTTTAGCAGTGTAGCATTGAAGTGAAGTCCCAAATCACATACTTTGTAATATATATCAGCAGTAAGACGAATAGCAACTATTTAAGAAAAATCTGAAACTTAGACCACTGAATCATATTCTTGTTGTAGTGTCAGCGTTTTATGCCCTACTTACATCTCAAGTCATACTGAAACAGGGGCCCCTACCCATTGGGGCCCCAGAAGGATATAGATGGGCTGATTATGCCTCCAGTGAAAGCCTGTACGATGCTGACTGGCTATCTGATTACTGGTTAACCGCTCGGGTCTGAGCCTGCCCAGGAAAAGAGGTTCCGAGTCTAACCATCCGCACATTATAATATGAGCCGCATCGTGAGAAAACCGGAATTTTGCATCTGCGAAAACAAAGGCGCAGATCAGATTCGCAGTAACTGCGAAGCTGATCAGCGCCTTTGGTTTCACCACTCGGATAGTAAAATTTCTCTTCTTCCTAAATCCGAAATTTCAAGCTTTTGACCATTTTCTGAGACTGCACACACCCGTTTATGTCGGACCTGGTAGGAAACCGCGAAGACCGGTTTTCTCGCATCAAGGCTCATATATTATAACCCCTTTTGGCTTTGTCTGGTTATATTTGAAGCACATGTTGGATGTCAAAGACTCATGACATCTTCATTTTGGACAAGAGTCCCATAAAATGGAGGCAATGTCCCAACATGACCTTAGCTGTTGACTGGGACGTCTTCATTTTGGGCAAGAGTCCCATAAAGTGGAGGCAACGTCCCTACATGACCTTAGCTGTTGACTGGGATGTAAAGCATCAATTCGAAAGAATTCAAACTGAGACAGGGCATATTTGAAATTTCATCTGGAATGAATATGCCAGAGAAGCCCTAGAGCGATTTCCCAACCACTTATTACATAGCAGATAGCTTTACCACACCACGGATGCTCTAGACTTCAGTTGTATCCGAAGGATGCAACTAACATGGACTGACCTCCACCCCCGATCCCCACCCATTGGCACCCTTGTTACTATAAAAAATGTGTTTAAACTGCACATACGCAACAAACGTGAACTGCATGAAAGGGACATTTGGCATACTGGACTTTGTCATGTATATTTCAATAGACAAAAATGGAACACAATGCATTTTCATTTATTCAATAAATGAAAACTAATAGGGTGACAGGACTTTTGAGGAAGAGTATATTGCACCCCGTGTTCAGGACTTTCTCAAAACTGTTGTGTAATATTAAAACATGTACACAAGGAAAATTATATACTACATTTTCCGCGTACATTGCTCTACATGAACCATAACTAATTTTCTCAAAACAAATGTGTTTTTGGATAGTTAAATATCTTGTTTAATGCAGTCGGAATGTGATGTGCAGAAAAAATCTGCCATTCGCGTGCAAAAGGATTACCTAAGCTATTCATGGTGGTAAGTTGATCGAAAATGCTTGTTTTGGTCACTTTTCATATCCTTTGTAACGCCATACTGGTGCTTTGCTTGATTAAAATTGTGATGTTTGGCAATAAAGAATAACTATTCATAATAGAGTCGGACAAACTTTTGGCAAAATACATTCTTGTTTTCTCTCCAATCAGATGGTCAAAACTGGCCGAACATGTTTGAAACAGCAAAAATATGCCAGTGTTTAGACCAATGACCTTAAAAAAATCCTGGATGTGCCCCTGCTTCAAGTCACAGTTCAACATTGTGTATAATAAATTTCACAAATATGTTTTTTTAAATCAAAATATTCCTATTCTTATCTGCACAGCTGATCTGATCAGCGCCTTTGTTTTCGCTACTCTGATAGTACAATTTCTCTTCTGCTTAAATCCAAAATGCCCAGTCTCTAGCCATCTTCAGTGCTTGTACAGACCGATTTGTGTCTGACCTGGTCGGAATTCCAAATTGTTGGTTTTCTCACGCACAGGCTCATACATGTACATAACTTACACAAGCTGCCATGATACTGGCATAGAATGTGGCAGAGACAGCCGATATAATCACTGCTATAGCCAGTTTCACATCGTACACTATCAAATATATAAACTCCTGAAATGGGAGAAACATAAGTAGGTGATTTGAAAATTAATTAAAAATGTCCAAATAAAATTATGTCAGACATGTTTTTTACTGTTCAATTGTAAAATACAGAGACCACTTAGTTTTAAGAAATATGTCTTACATATGTACAGCATTGGAAGGAGTAAGGCCTTCTTTTTCCCAATAAATTAAAAACAGCATCTATTGGGCATGAAAAACATTTATGGACTTATGGCCTTTCAGTCGGTGGACTGCTGGGTTTCATTTCTGGGGCTGATGTTATAAAACATTTTTTCAAGCTCAGCTCAGCTGAGCATGAAATTTCAAATTTTCATAAATGCTGAAATAGTCAAAAATTGTGGAAAATTCAGGTTCAAAACTCAAAAACTAGTAATTTATCCTGCTTATAAATGTTAAAATGCCAACAATTGTTGGCATTTTAACATTTATGAGCAGGATAAACTTTAGTCAGCTGAGCAGAGCATAAAATTTTTTTATAACCTCTGGACCTGATGTCAGGCTCATAATTGATAAATACTCACATATAGCTCTTTGTAGTCTGGGAATCTTGCCCAGATGTTTAAAGCTTTCAAGACAAACAAGACAATTGTCGAGATCAGGGCCGATATGAACACCCAGATAACAAAACCACCTCCTCCAAAGCCTGATGGAAGACAGGCTATGAACCCTATCAAACATAACACCTGAAATTTCATAAAAGATACAGTTAAACATCATGAGATACATAATATTTTAAGGATATCTTTTCAGTCATTGGCAGACTAAGTTTTATATCAAGGAATGTGTACTGTGACCATTGAATACTCTTTAAGTGCAAGTGCTGGCTCTGTCTCCAGATGACTGAAAAATTGTTGACTGGGATGTTCAACCTACATGTTGACTGGGATGTTCAACCTAAATACTAATCGACAAAGCTTCTTGGGTAGTTGTGGCCCTTACATTTGAGCCGCCTTGTGAGAAAACCAACAATTTGCATAGGCGAAAACAAAGACGCAGATCAGCTTCGCAGTAACCGCGAGGCTGATCAGTGCCTTTGTTTTCGCTGCACGGATAGTACAATCCCTCTACTTCCTAAATACAAAATTTCATGCTTCTAGCTGTTTTCTGTTACTGCACAGACCAGTTTGTGTCGGACCTGTTCGGAAACCACATTGTTGGTTTTCCCACGAGGCGGCTCATTTGACATCGGTCTTCACTACCGACTAAGACCTGTCTTCCAAAAAACATGATCAAAACATTACAGTTGTGGCCTATATATGTTTAGTTTAAGTGCCCCCTGGTGCAGAGTAAAAACAGACTAGCTCTTTGACATGTCTGTTGTCCAAACGCTTATTACTTAACAGTGAACACTTACAATATTATCTGGATCTATATTGTTAGACCAGACATGTTATGTCCAAAATCTAACTAACATTATTATATGTAAGCCTGGGTTGAGTGCCATACCCCAAAATGAGAGGTCCTAAAGTCTAACAAGTAGCCCAAGGGCAACGATCGCTCACCTGAGAGTCAACAAGTACAGTCACTGGACAAAGTGTTGTTTTTTTTCCATATATGGGTATGACGGTCATCTTGGTCAAGTTTCAGGCCTATGGCTGCAATGGTTTCCATAGGATCATTGGTCCTGTAAATGCTTACCCGAGACCTAAGTGTCACTTTTTCCCATGTTTCCATGTTTGCCTATGTTTCCAAAATCGACCTGTACCTACATTAATCACATACCTTCATCTACTCTATCAGTTGTTTGCATCTATCACTTTTCAGTTCTCAGGCTGCAATAGTTTTCAAAAAATAACATTTTAAAAGCAGATGGGCTCCTGGGGTCCCTTTTTTTCAGAATCATTAAATTTCAGTCCTACTGCCCATTTCCTGCAAGACTTTCACTTAAAATGACATTTTAAAAGTTTTTCCCATTCAAATGCATTGACGACCTATGTTGACCTTGCCATAAAATAGGTCAAGGTCACCACAGGATCATTTTTTATCTATACATTGTAGTACTTGAGTCATCCATACTTCATGCAAAGTTTCGTTGAAATCGGTTCACCAGTTCTGGAGAAGAAGATATTTTAATGGTTATTACCATATATGGGCGTGGCGGCCATCTTGGTCATGTGACCTGGATTATTTATATACACATTGGTTCCTACTTCCTATAGATGCTTCATGTAAAATTTGGCTTTGATTGGCCAAGTGGTTTCAGAGAAAAAAATCTTTGAAAAGTGTGTATGGACGACAGACCGGCCAAGGTCAAGAGATGACCTTGACCTAAATTAATCATATGCCTTCATCTAATCCATTAGTTGTTTGCATCTACCACTTTTCAGATCTCAGGCTGCAATAGTTTTCAAAAAATAGCTAATTTCCACTTTTCCCATTATAAGTCTATGGAAACTTAAAAGTTACCATAGCAACCAGAGTTCTTATCCGACTGGAATAAAAAACACAAATTATGTAGAGGCTACTGTCAGGAACATGTATACAAAGTACAGGATTCATCCACTTGACAGTTTCTGAGGGAAAGATTTTTGAATGTTTGTTTTTTTGTTTGTTTTTTTTTTTTTTTCAAAATTTTGCCCTTTATGGGGCCCCAGCAACCAATCAAAATAAAGGATTAGGACAAAACTTGCAAGAAACGTCAAACACTACTCAATAAACATTTCTGCAAAAACAAAATTCAAGTGTCTGCAATTTTAGCGGAAAAATAGCCGATTTCCACTTTTCCCATTATAAGTCTATGGAAACTTTAAGTTGCCATAGCAACGAGAGTTCTTATCCACCTGGAATAAAAAACACAAATTATGTAGAGGCCACTGTCAGGAACATGTATACAAAGTATAGGCTTCATCCCCCTGACAGTTTCTGAGAAGAAGATTTTTGAATGTTTTTCGAAATTTTGCCCTATATGGGGCCCCTGCAACCAATCAAAATGAAGGATTAGGACAAAAGTCACATGAAACGTAGAGGACTACTCAATAAACATTTCTGCAAAAACAAAATTCAAATATCTCAAACAAGACAGCAAAAATAGGCAATTTTCACTTTTCTCCATTATAAGTCTATGGGAAGCATAAGTTGCCACAGCAACCAGAGTTCTCATCCGATCGAAATAAAAAACACAAATATTCATTCCCCCCACCTGTAGATGCTATATGTGAAATATGAAAAGATTCGGCCTGGCAGCTTCAGAGGAGAAGTCGTTTGAAAATGTTGACGACGACGGACGACGCACGGACGCCGGCTCGACTACTATACTATAAGCTCACCTTGTGAGCCTTTGGCTCAGGTGAGCTAAAAACTTGCCACTGATAATGGTTTATCGCAGAAAATTTTTGTATTGTGAACGACAGAAAAAATATTTCCATGTCAAAACCATATTATAGGACCTGCAAAATTTTGAAAATTGGTGAACAAATAAAGTTTTTATGACCAAAATGAATTTTGAATAGGGAAGATAATCGATGATCGTGAAAATGTGTATTTCGAAATTTTACTTAATCATGAAGATTTTGTCTCAGGTATGTCATTTCTGTCATTTCAAACCCCGCTAGGTGGTCTGAGTGTTATTGAGCAAGACACATTAACTCGCCATATTAAGTACTGATAATACTAAGGAAGCAGTAGCTTCATCTCAATATGACTGAAAAATTGTAGATAATTGTGTTAATCCACAAATATACAACAATATTATGATGAACTTACACACTCAATAAGTTTGAGTGCTCCTGGTGCAGAGTAGAAATACTCTCTCTGGCAGCCTTCCCGGGGTTCTTCCTCTTGTTTAACTTCCGTTGTGGCTCCATATGGTGGTGGCTCATCAAACTCGTCATCTAACTCAACATTCCTCATTATTATCTAGTTTCTTTGAACACAGAAACTGCAAGAAATTTGTATTTGAGAATTACCGGTACTTCTAATATTTCTCTTAATCATTTAGAATTCCTTGTATACACAAACTGCAAGAAAAGTGTTAAAGTCATTTTTCTTATTACATGGTTCAGTAGTACAGTTTTGCATATAACATGGACCATTCCTGGACCCAAAACGGTTATTTTAGTTTAATTTTTTGCTATTTATCAGGAAAACATAGCCGTGTAATGTATACCCCCCTGAACCCCACTTTTATATAGCAAAACTGGGGTATGCAGGGGTATACCTATTTTTCTTATTTTTGCTCTAAAACATACATTGTGGATACTCGTTAGAACAGCCTCAGCCTCAGGCGGTTCTAATTATGTGTACCCACAATCTATGTTTCGAGCAAAAATAAGAAAAATATCAAAATTTTTCAGCTGAAAATTTTACAAATTTTATAGCTTCAACATCTCTGTTTATTGCATGGGCAAGTTTTTGTAATGGTGGACATTTTACTCTCTTTCTAGAACATATTGGATAGTTAACATGTTAACTGTCTTGGACTCCAACAAAAGTGTTATCAAGAGGTTGTGATTTTTTTTAGAAATACTTAAGCTCTAATTGCCATGACTGAACTGGTCGGAAAAACGTCATCAGTCATCCGTACAAGATGAATGACTCGGTTTTTATTGCTATGACCTAACTGAATTGAAAGCAGAAAACTTGGAAACAAAATTAAAATTTTCATAAAAGCTTTGCACATATCTTTAGATTATTATCATTTCTGGAACTCAATAAATGAACTATGTAATAGTTCTGGCAAATTATGATTTTACAAGTGTCAAAAAATGTTTAAAACAGAACAATATTGACCGAGTTATGCCCTCAACCGAATGAGCAAAAACGCAGGAAAGGAGCTACTCCGGTTAGCAAGCTACTATTTTGGAAAATAAATCAATATTGGTAACCAGAACTACTTATTTCCCACCTTTTCGGTGGAGGGTATAACTCGGTCAATGTCATTATGATTTAATCATTTTTAGATGCTTATAATCATTTTTAGATGCTTACAAAATCATAATTTGCCAGAAATACTTATTACGGATTTCATACCTTTAGTTGAAGAAATTTTAACGATCTTTAGAATAGATACATGCAAAATTTTTAATTTGGTCTTAATATGTTCTGCTTTGAATCTAGTAAGGCACATAGTTAAAAACTGAGTCATTCGTGCACCTTGTTCAAATGACCATTGACGTCATTCCGACCGGATCAATGTAAAAGAACAATGATCCCAACCTGCTCTCCTACTACCATAATCAAATTAGAAAATTAAAAGTTTTGCTGCACTAAACGTGATACTTATTAACAGGGATTCCTGAATCTGAATAGTTTACTGGTGACACGCCAAATGACATTATTTCACCAGGGGTTCTGATGGGGGAGAAATTAGTCCCTAGAATGCACGAGTGAAGCGAACTGATAGGTTTCCAAAAGGATCACAATGACCATGCAACTTTGTCATCATAATTTATCTATCTATCTTTTCATACTGCAGCACCCGCTTACGAGTATTATGTGCAGTTGCACTGTCAGTGCTAGAATAAAAGCAAGATTTTTTAAACTTATTTAAGGCTGAGGCTATCCGCACTACGGTCGTGCCGATAAGCGGCGTTATCCGCACGACGGTCGTGCCGATAAGCGGCGTTATCGGCCCGACCGTCGTGTGGATAGCCAATGCTACAGGTATTGGCTATCGGCACGACGTGTGTATAAGATTTTCTTACAAGCATTAAAACTATTAATTTGTCATTTAATAAATAAATTATGGTTTTAGCTATATGTATAGAAATACATTCGAAATTAACATTTTTGTTAATTATGACTAAGAAAACTAGTTTGATTTGATTTATCCAGCTGATGTAAACTGAATCACAGCAGACGGAGAAAAATACAATCATTGCAATTATTTTAATTGTGTAACTGAAATGTTTCCATACTTCATTGTTAAAATCAAAGGCTGTTTATTCTTTTGGATTACCACATTTTTTTAATATTTAGGTTACGATAATTGACATAATTTCTATCTCATTTACGCATACGCATGACTGATTTTTACAGGTAAATTCACAGGTAAGCCAATTCCAGCAAAATTACAATTTTGTCAATTAAAAAGTAAAAAATTCCTGCATGTGTAATATTCTGTTTCAGTTTTGAAGCCAGTGTAATATATTTATCAACTTAAAATGTATCCATTTCTAGACATTTTTAACATTTGGATATCGATTTCCCTGTCGTGCGGATAACGCCGCTTATCCGCACGACGGTCGTGCCGATAAGCGGTGTTATCGGCACGACCGTCGTGCGGATAGCCAGTGTCCTTATTTAAACCGTAAAATTTCTGTGATGAATAGTTAATGAATCTTTCACTGCAGATATGAATTTTTGCATGACATGCCTGCAAATGTTGTACAACAGTTTTGCAACTCAATTCACATAACAGTTGGCGGTTGCAAGGAATTCGCATGCCAATGACTGAATGAGATATAGTGATATATACTGGTTTACTGGCTTACCGCGGCACTAGCGATTCAATGTCTCACTAAAAATACTCAAGATAATCTATCTTTTGTTTACACCCTGTTCGTTTTTTATCATTACCTCCTACGTTTTTCTAAAAAGAAAAAATAAAATTTTCATTTGTTTTTGTTTTGCAATTTCATTCTTATTGCCGTCATATCATTCAAGGTCGGTCAATTTTTGTTTCCTATATTACCGCGGAGTTCATCTTAATGGAAAACTTTTCAGTTTGAGAAGTCCTTTCGATGTCGTAAAGTTATTGATTACAAGAGCAGATATTCGCAAACAACATTCAAGGTCAACAACATCTTTGAAATTATCTTAAAGATTTTGGCAACATAAACATTTTCGTGTTTGCAGTTTTCATAGATGTTAGCTTTTTTCACTAATTAACACCTAGCAATGCACAAAGGGCTACTGAATTCATTGCTATATTTTAACTAAAAGCAAATCAAAATATGATAAATTATGTTGTTTACACAGAAAATAAATGTTTGTCTAGGTTTCTGATTAAAAAAATACCGCGAAATCGTGGTCTAAATACATGCATGCGCAATTTTTGTTCTGTTCTATTCTATTCTTACTATAAGATGAATTCATCTATACTTTTGCGGGGTAACTGGTCATTTCGGCCCATAACCATTTCGGCCCATGACAATATCGGCCCATAACCATTTCGGCCCATGACCATTTCGGCCCATAAAATATTACCGTTGCCCTAAATGGAATGTTTTACTCAAATAACTTATTCTAGATAAGTTTTCATATAACCTGGTTACAAACATGGCTTTTTTGACTTAGAAAATAAAAAAAAAACAGTATTAATAATTCTTAAGTTTAAAATCGCCATACCATTTCGTTGTTTTACGATGTACATGTCACATATAATTCATGTTGAGATTAGCAAAAAGAAACACATTTTCAAAATTAATTTTTAATAATTCTTTTTTTTTTTTTTTTTTTTTTTTTTTTTTTTTTTTTTCAAAGTAAGTTTTCTTAAATTTGACTTTAACAAACATAAGCCAATATAATTTCAGTTAATTAATTAATGGTTCCATAAGCTTAGCACTAATCAAGTGTCACAGCCTGGTGAACACAAGCGTTTCAAATCAAATGTCAGCTGCAATCAAAGCTGATGTGAATAGTGTCAGCAACTGTCAAAAATCACTCACATTTAGAGTGACATATTATTCGAAAGAAGAGAACATGATATGGATAATTCGTAGAGGTAAGGTGTTATTTATTTTCTTTCTTTTTTGTTACATGCTCTCTCATACCTTACTAGTCATCCGGCACGCGCCAGACAAAGACGTTAATTTAGACAAAACCATTGAGCAGTTACGGTTCATTAATCGGTAATCGGAGCCGTTACGAATCATTAAGCACGCTAATTGCCAGTAATCTATCTATTATACACGCTAATCGCCAGTAATATATCTATATATCCATCCATCCATCCATCCATCCATGCATCCATCTATCTATCTGGAGTCGACCAGAATTGGCAGGCCGTCACATGCTCTTGAAATTTTACTTTTAACAATCGCTTTCAAAGTACTAAAGACCAACATAACAAAAACACACCCCAACCCAAGTTTGAATCATTATCTAGAATTGACATTGTTGCCATACCTCCATGAAGCCCAAAATGGAAGAGAAAGTCATTTGCAGGCTAAAAAGTCGGCACTATTATGAAATAATACTTGTAACAAAAACCAAATGCAACAAATCAAAAGTCTCTATCTATGAAATAAAATCGGCCCTATTTTTAAATTAAACTTGTAACGAAACGTAAATGCAACAAACTGAAAACCAAAGGTCCCTATCTGTATATAAACAATAAAATAAAATAAAAAAAAATATGGGCCGAAATGGTTATGGGCCGAAATGGTGTGGGCCGAAATGGTTATGGGCCGAAATGGTCATGGGCCGAAATGGTTATGGGCCGAAATGACCCGGAACCCTTTTGCGGGTTTGTGGATAAAATCTTTGTTTTCATATGGCTTTGACAAAAATATCATTTTAATTACCAGTTTTCTAGGCATATCTACCAAAATGTGCCTCAAACTCGGGGTTTACATAGGCGTCATAGGATCTCGAATGTAAAAAAAAAGCTAGAGCCCGAAGCACGCTAGAAATCTAGAGATATGCAAATACGTCGGTAACGTAGCATCCGCGGTAACGTAGGGTCGGAGTATACCACTATTGATATTGAAAAGTGATAACAGGCAATTAAATGAGTGACAATGAAACCGTAAATATGAAGAAAATAATTAGGCATTACTTGGCGTACGGGTGAATACTGAATTTGTTTAATCATAAATTAGCAGGATAATTAGTCAAGTGTACTTTCACTTTTTCTTGTTTACGGAAGTTACAACTATTCGTTTAGACGTCGTGCAGAAATAATCTGGGTCGTTTCGGCCCTTTCAACTGGGTCGACCGACGCAACACCGCCCGATACCTCCAGAGAATTGATTTAATACAACTAGTATGGTGGTAGAGTGATTAACAGAGAATACTGGAACACCTCATACAGACAATAGAAAATCCACACCTAATCGAAAAGTTGGACTTTGCAACAATTTCTGACAGAAGCAGGTCAGATAGAGGACATTTCTATACAGGTTCATGACATGAAGGTAGAACCAGCAAACTGGGAGATAGCTAAAGTGATGACACAAATAAACAGTCGGAGATCACAACAACCAGAGCATGACTGGAGAAATGACAATCAGGAGCAATGTACATACTGCGGCAAGACAAGGATACACCCAAGAGGGAAAAACTGTCCAGCGTACGGAGCCCAATGCACTATCTGTATAGAAATGTCCTCTATCTGACCTGCTTCTGTCAGAAATTGTTGCAAAGTCCAACTTTTCGAGATACATTTTTGTATCAGGTGTGGATTTTCTATTGTCTGTATGAGGTGTTCCAATATTCTCTCATCTTGCATATCACCGAACTCGCATTCTTTGGCCTTTTCTCGTAATCTAGTGGCGTATGTGACTGTTGCTTCTCCCGCTTCTGGTCTTGTCTTCAGAATTTCTGAAATATGTATCTGGCATAATGTTTAATCTTCTTTGGCATGAAATATGCATTGAGCTTATTTTTTAATTTCTGATAGCTATCTAATTCTCTTCTAGGGTCTTCTGGATCTGGCAAGCTTTTGGCCTCTTTTGGAATATAAGTCTTTGATTTAGACTATACTTGTGTAAATTCTAGAAATTGCAGCAATCATTAATGTCTGGCTTTCGCTGCCAGTTTTGTAAAGGGTCACTGATGAAGGTTCATTACCCGAAATTGTACAATATGGCCCACATTCTCTCTTTGAATGTTTTTACTGCTTCCAAAGGATCTAACAATTATATTTTATTCTCTAACCTTGCAATCTCAAATCCGCCATATATTATCAATGCGTCTTTCCTGTCTGTTGGGCAAGCTATTCTGAAGAATCTGAATTCTCTTTCAATGGATTCTAACCAGTCTTCCCAGAGTTTCCCTGTCAATAGCTGATCCTCTGTGGGCCTAAATGGTAATGCTCTAAGATTTTTTCCTTCGGATATGACAGTTATTGTGTTTTCAGCCATATCTCTACATCTATCTATGCTGATAAATTACCAATCAAAGTTCTACTTATCTAGTCTCTATCTTCTATATTTTCTTTTCTTCCAGTCTTTTTTACAATTCGTCCTCTGCTCTATCTATCTGCTATCATCTCTTTCCTCTGCTTTCCCGTTTTTATCCTCGTCGCCAATGTAATATGTCATGTAATATGTAATGTCATGATGGTTAATTGATTTAATACAACTAGTATGGTAGAGCAAGGACACTCTATCGATAGAGTGTCCTTGGGTAGAGTGATAATGAAAGTGACGTTACTGTGGGATTTTGGGGTCGAAATGACTAGAATCCTGCACCAATGTTAATCCGGCTGACAAAGGATATTGGCGCGAAAGCTGCACGGACTTCTCATGTACTGAGTTGATAACGGCGTGTGAGCGATGAGACGTGGACGTGTGAAGAGCTTGCTGTGAAGTGGTGTGGTTGCTAAGGTTCCATTCACAGTTTCGTACTTTTGAGGTGGCCAAAATTTTCAATATTAAGGGGTAGGGCATGAAATTGGGCTGTAAATTATCCTCTTTCAATAATTTGCCGACATCTTTCGCCAAATCGGATCAATTATGCCTCAAACATGTGAAAAATACTTATTTTCTATTTTTAGACTGGTAAAAAACGGGATTATATAAGGATCCCGGATCGTTCGCCAGTCATAGCCGGTGACGCTCTTCACTGTCGTTTTTGCAGGGGTTATCTTTGTTCACAAATATCGAAAAAAGTAGATGGATGGCACATATTTGTGCACTGCTCATTATGATCCTGGGTCGATTCTCTAAGTATGTGCATGAGATCTATGGGGCTTCCTTTTGCACAGAATATGCATGGGGGCCCAGACTTCAGGCATATTTTACGAAAATTCACTGGTCTGAAGGAGGGGGTAGGGGAAAATATCCCCAATACAGGTAGGGTGATAGTCAGTTCTAGGCAATTTAAATGATGTTATTTTGTTGTTAGACATTTGATTTAATGATTTTATGGGAGAAATCGGATTGTTCACCAGATTTGACAGAGCTATTATCAATTTTGGCGGATCTAGCAAAATTAACAGAAAAATGCTCATAAAACTGTGGATTGCTACCTAAATACTAGAGAAATGTGACATATTATGGGACCAACGCTACCTTGGGACGTTTTGGTAAGTTGTCCCGGTCCCTGAAAATACTACACTTCGTTGGTGGCAGCGTAATTCGAATCCGCGCTATGAAATTTTGAATTTTGTAAACTCTGTTTATTTTTTCGCCGCGGCCATCTGCCTTTTTTTTGTCGACAATGCAAATGTCCGGTCGACTATAAAATACATTGAGCGATTTGAATATTTTCATTTGACCTGTACACACCCACATTTTGCATACATTGTCCCACCTTTCTGAGACGACTCACGAAGAACATAGCCGATAAACATAGCCTATGAAAGTTTGTCAGAAACGAAGCGCCGTGCTCGACAGAAAGAACGGGTATTTTAGAGCCAGTACAGAAGTATACATGGCTAGTTGGACATAAAGAAGGACAGGTATATCTTTCAGTATTCATTTATATAGTCGCAGAAAAATTAACAACAATTTTTGTGTTTTCCCTACGCTTCTCTTTAATATATCAAAATGAACGTAAATGTTCATCAAAACGTACGATTATTAGTCCGTCCTAATAAAGAAGGGGGAGAAGGGTAAATTGAATTTGGAAAATATAGCAAGGGGTTATTTATTTATTTATTTATTTGTTACAGCTAGCATACCTGTCGCAGTTGTGGATGGTCCGATTTGGGGTTATAAAGCAAAATAGGGAATGGATAAAATGGAATTTTAAGATGTCACAGATACAAGAATGCCTAGCATTAGGCCTACACGTATCGTGGTGTTGCCTAGCATGAGGCCCACGCTGTCCAGCAAGCACCTTTTCCCTTGTAAACAGTGGAACATTTTTGAGACAGAATCAAATGGTTTATGATGACTGACCCATTTACTGTGGTATACCAGTAACCGGTGTAGTTTTGATAATTTTTGCAGGAGCTGAGTTGCGTTTTAATTTCTTGGCAAGGCATACCAGTCGACACATGCTAAACTTGGAATGAAAATTGGCAATCAGACTGCCTGTTGTGAATACGAAAATCAGTTGCTCGGTTTGGTATATTGGTAATAGGTGAATGATAGTACCGCGTACACGCTAAAATTGGCAATAAGAAAATAAAAATGATATTTATCAGACTTGAGATTATTAAAAATTGAAATTCCGAAATTCATTGATTTTTTGTCGAAATCCTGTTTACAAGGGAGGGGGGAAGAAAGGAGTATTTGGATGTGTCCATCGGGTGACAGGGGTTTGCTGAATTTGACGATGAAAAGGAGCTGTAATTATATAGATATACAATTCTGTATGTCTGACCATAATGGAGATTCAATGGCATTTAGGATGGTTTGCCCGACGTCAAATTCAGTATAATCCAGAATGACATCCAAGATGGCCGTCACATCGATGCTCAAACTAGAGGAACATTTTCTCTGGTGATGAGTACAAGGGGGTTGCTATTCAGCTGTTGCTTGAAGATGAAACAGACCATGCAGTTGACCGCTGGTTCCTTTGCATAGGAGGTTCTAGTGGGTCTATGCAGATCTTGGCTATGGCGATGTGAGAGGGGACATCACGTGATGGAGCGTGAGCATACAACACTGATGCTAGCAGATGAGAAGTGGACTACTTCAGTGTACAGAGACCGCATACTGCCAGAGGAGTATTTGGCGAGGCTACAGTAGTATGTGGGTCTGGTAGAGGACAATGGCTTGCGCTAGAAATCACTGATGTTTCATCGCAGTATTGTGGTGTTTCATCTAGTTCGATAGTGTTGCAGAAATAACTGATGTTTCATCGCAGAAATGTGGTGTCTCATCTAGTTATATAGTTGCAGTGTACCTTGTCGCAGCATTGTGGTCGAGGTACTTGGACTGAAGATCAGCCAGAAGAAGAACTAAGAAGTTGGTATGGTATACAACTCGGTGGGAATTTACTGAGATGGGTTTCATTTACTCTGGTGTAACACTGCTAGATAAGAAAGTGATGAGCAGGCTACGAGCATATAGATGATGGCTGTATTTGGAAATGACAGATTGATACCAAACAGATATTATCTTGAAAGAGGCTGGTGCATGGTTAAATGGAGACTGTGCTGGTGTTGCACAAGGGATTTGGCTAAGAAGGAGCTTCTTTGTGGGTAAATTGGTCGATGTGGTGCAGAAGCCCTCGGTGGTCATGTGTTTGCGATAGGTTCATGACCGAGACAGATGAGATTCGGCAGTGCTAGGAGTTTGATGAAATCCATGACATCCGAGTAATTGTAGGTGCCACATACAGGTATGTGTTGTTGCAATGATAGTGTATGCCTAAAAGTGGAAACAGATTGCACACCAAGAAATGGTTGCTGGTAATAATTTTATACCGCTAAAGGATTGCGTACAGAGTCAAAACTCTTTACATTAGATCTGACCATTGGAGATGGATATTGTTTATTAGGGCAAAAAGTCATGGTCGCGTTGAGACTGCGTAAGGGCTGATAGCTGGTGGAGAACTCGACCCGGCGGGTTTGCGCGTCAGTAGTTGACGGCGAGGAATCTTGGCATGAAATAGTTGCCAAGATAGATCGTGTCAAACTGCATCCGGAGACTGGCGCACATCAGTTGAGATGACACAGCTGGAGAAGATGCAGATCCAGCAGGAGCAGCAGTGATGTGTCTGTGGATATCAGCGGAGACATGGGTCAGGCAGAATGACCATATTCAAGAAAATGGCAAGCCGGTTCTGTATGTAATGGGAAAACCAGTACGACGACGAATATTGAAAAGAGCCGACTGCAGAAGATGACTGCGTAATAACAGATCATCTGTTGGAAGACGATGGGTCAGCAATTTAGATCAAGGGTGTGTACAGATTGTTCATGACTGGCTATGCAACAGTAAATTGTTCGTCCAGATATGCTTTGGATCTATGGGACAAGACTACCGGTCATGGTTTGAGGCTAGTGTTCTATGGTCATTGGCAATGCTGGGAAATGGCTACGAGCTCAATGACATAACATACTGCTGAAATTTGAGGCTTGTGTTCTACGGCCATTGGCAATGCTGGGAAATGGCTACGAGCTCAATGGCATTACATACTTCTGAGGTTGGGCTGCTGGTTGGTGCGCACTCCAGTGGCAACGGAAGTAGTATGTTGGTGCACTTTCCAATAGTAATTGAAGTGGGTATGTTGGTGCACTACCGCTTAGTAATGAGTCCGGCCAGGTGGATGTCCTGTAGAAAAGATACAGTTCAGCTATGTGGCGTTGCTGTGGAGTTTTTAGATAAATTGTACTCATTGTACCCCCAGTCAGCGACAGAATTTGGGATGCGCGAAAGGATTGTCTGTGTATAAAGACGTACACAGAAAGCTTGACGGTTAATGCTATGAAGAGGAATCTGTGGACGACCGGGTCATCAGAAGGCAGTAGCATTGATGGTGAACGTCAAGATGAGTTACGACAGTTCGCAACAGGCGTCTGAGGAGAGCATGAAATTGACTTGCTGACTGGTAGTGGTAGCCATGAGATGATTGACGCTCAGAAAACTACAGCAAGAATGTTGAAAACTGTTGCATAAGCAGTCGAGTACAATTCGGGCTTCCTCTTACCCTAGCATTTGGGAGAGGAAGAGAGTTCCATCGCAAGATGGAAGTACATCTCATCCCAGCATCGGGGTGGATAAGAGTTCTGCATGGCCTCGAAGGGAGGTACACTTAGTACTGGTTAACTGCTTAGAATGGCTTAGTTTGCCCAGGAAAGGTGTGGAGTACTTCAACGGCAGGTTAAACCCTTTCCAAGTATTGGGTAGATAGAGGTAAAAATATGGTGATCTACGAAGGCACAGCTTCTCCTTTCCCAGCATCGGGGAGGAGAGAGAATGAGGTCTGGTGCGAGCCATGAGGGAGGTTCTAACTAGATCGACTCCACACTCACCTAGCACTCCTCTGAAACAAAGAGGGAAGGAATGTGGGATTTTGGGGTCGAAATGACTAGAATCCTGCACCAATGTTAATCCGGCTGACAAAGGATATTGGCGCGAAAGCTGCACGGACTTCTCATGTACTGAGTTGATAACGGTGTGTGAACGATGAGACGTGGACGTGTGAAGAGCTTGCTGTGAAGTGGTGTGGTTGCTAAATACTAGAGAAATGTGACATATTATGGGACCAACGCTACCTTGGGACGTTTTGGTAAGTTGTCCCGGTCCCTGAAAATACTACATTACTTAGCAACTGACGTCATGACTTTGACTGGTTCTAGTAATATTACAGCTGGATATTACACATCCGTGAGCCGTTTTGTGAACAAGTCGTTTCACCTATGGATCAAGATACAACCTGAGTCCTGAATCTGAATCTGCCAGATACTCCAAACACCTCTAAAATACTATTGCATGGTCCTTTTGTCCTTGTATAGACGTTGATGTCTACTAGTTGCACAGGAGCCTGGTTGGATGTGTTTACATAGCTTTGACATTTCACACAACCACCCAACCACCACAATTATTCTATATGTTCAATACAAGTCCTCTTTTGATTGATTAAGCTGGTCTCTAATCATTTTTTGTTTAGATTTGAACAGTTTGTTTTTCTACGAAGGGGTACTTTCCGGGGTATTTGTTTTGTAATTTTTGGTTTGACATTTACATTTGCGAACACGATGTCATGGTCATCAATACCAGGTGATATTTTTAGTTCACCTACAAGTGTATGATTGGGGGTGAGGAAGAAATCAAGGACATTCTTACCCCTGGTCGGCTCGCTCACCATTTGGACAAGATCAAAGTCGTCAAGAAGGGAGATAAAGTCTTCATAAATAGTGGGAAAATCCTGCCCACGTACATTTCACTGAGGGTACATGTTCATGGCTCAATGAGAATTTAGGATAGTTAAAATCCCCAAGAAGCAATAAAGTACCCTTCAGCCTCGAAGCCATTTAAATAGAACGCCTGAGTTCAGCAAAACTTTCCATATCTCCCTCCTTGGGTCTATAGTATGCACCTTTGTACTGATGTATATTGGTTTTGCCGCGGATATCTCAATTTTAACCCAGATAAGCTCACATATTGTCTTAATCTTTCCCTTTAATAGTTAATTGTTATTTCCTTCATCATTAGGTACATTGATTGCTCTCATCCATCCGTTTTACTAATTATGAACTTATCCAACAAGAACATTTACCACTGCTGTATCAGACGAATGCAAACTATGGAAATAACTAAATGTTTCATTAGTTTTGATAAAATCTCTTCCGCCATTAAGGGATAGGCTGAACGGCACTGTTGCGAACTTGGCATTTGTGGGAGGAGCGTTGCAAGTTATCATGCTGTTATAGACATATTTTCCTTTTGAACTCACACTTCCAAACCGACAAATTATACCATTGCATATTCCGGACTGAAAATATCTACCAAAGACTTTGACTTTGGTTTCATTGGTGGCAGAACCTTCTCTTGGGTAGATACGGTGAATTTCTGGGGTTTCTGTCGTCAAATTTGCATTACAAGCCTCGTGTTTCATCATAGTAATAAATTTTGCCCAGGCCGTGTACCATTTGGCGAAGGCTATTGCTCTTTGCGTTTGTGTCATTGTGCTGTACTGAATAGAATTGTTCCCGAACTGTTTCAAGTCAGCAAGGTCTATTCCCCAACCCATAAATGCCTCATACCAGTCTACCGTAAACTCGTCGTAGCCCATCCTACCGGGATCGTCCGAACCCAGTACAACCGGGATTCCGTACCGATGATATGTTATAGCGGGATGATGGCGTTGATCGGTCACATACCCCAGTAACATGTTGCTTACAGGGTTAGCCTCGATCGCTATACCTCTAGTCTTCATGACCTCTAGTAAGTAAGGGTGGTGAATGTAGCCTATTCCATGACCAACGCGTTTTGCGCCAAGGATTACAGCTTCATAGACGTTTTGCTCTGTACCGACTGGATCATCTGGGTGAGTTGAGGTGATTATGTCATCTGGCCAGTTGGTTTCTGCTGTGTGAAAATAATATGGAACGTTCTCAGCTAGCATTTCTGCATCTGCAAACTCATCGATGAAAAACAGCAATGAATAACCTTTATCTTCTTGTGCAACGAGATCAAAACCTCGGACAATATCGGGGAACTTCTTCTGAAGTTTCTTTGTAATCTCGATATGTTCTCTCACCGCCACAGGGCCGTTACGACGATATCCTGCGACGATCTCACGATATCCGATAAATTCTGGATGTCTGGCTTTGAAGTCATTAAGAACATTTTTGACTGTTTGAACCCACAGGTCACCCTCATTGTTGTCAATATAACGTTTGCCATTAGTCGTGTTGTATTCTGGAGCAGGGTCTAACACATAAAGTCCTATTCCATTAGCCCGAGCTTCTAAATACTGAACACTTTCGTTAAACGCCGAGTCGAACACAGCGTAAAGATAAATCGACGTAAAGTTAGCGTTCTTTACAAGATGGGAACCCGCACGACCAAATAATGGGTCAAGAAGTTCCCATCTTTTCATGCTATCCGTGGGATTCTCTTCGGCGTAGGAATCCATGACGTTTAACATTGTGAGATGCTTCAACAGGTTATCTTTGGAGTAGGTCACAGGGTCACTTGTCACTTGGGCCCAGCCGCTAGGTGGCGTGATGTAAAAGTCAAGGGTCCACTTGTTCGGCTCTTCAGTTTTAATGTACAGATTGTCTTTCTGGTTTGAGTTCAAGATCAAGTCCAACATCTTAGATATGCTAAGTATATGGTCTGTAAATTGAAGAAAGAAACCAGTTGAAACATTGTTAATTTTATGAGGGTCGTGCGACTTCAAGAATTCTTAGACGTTTATCACGAATTATTCATAGCAGTGAATAAAAATCACCATGGAATCCATTTTCATTAATGTTTCTAAGTTGACAATCTCATTACATAAGTCAAATAAGTTTACATGTAAAACCCATTCTTTGCAAAGTATCTAAGAGTGCCCTGTAACAAGTATGTAACGGGCAGTTTATGGTTATTCCAAACGTTTGAAATATTCAAGTAAAATGCTAAAATATGCTTTTTGTGTCATTGGTACAACTCGAAAATCAAACCATTCTTAAATTATGATAGAGTGTTTCTTTGTATTCCTTCCGCCAATAAATTTCTTACTTTGGTGCAAATGCATGTTCCCTCCTTTTGGCAATTTCTTCAGTACACTGTACACTTTGGAGTGTTTAATTTTGTCAACTACTCTTTCAATTGGTTTGGCTGGAAGAAAATAGCCCTTGGTCGCTTCAAATTCTTCCCATTTTAGGTATGTTAAGTAGTCATTCACTATTTCTTCATCCTAAAGTAGAGAAATAAAGATGTACTAAATTGGCGAAGGTAGGTTTCGAACCCGCAGACTTCGGCTTCGGCACCTAGCTATACAGGGCCATCCCCTCTACCGACTGCGCTACTACGCTCCTTAAAAAAGGAGTTATCATAGCTCAGGTTTAGAGGCGATTTCCCTGCATAACCCGTCTGATAGGTTACTATTTTTCGTTGTGCAAGCACACTCGTCTATATACATGGAATAACTGGATCCTGTGGATAGGATGCTAAAGCTTGGAAATAATATTTTCATATCAAAGATATACAAACTTCAACAGCTATTCCTACCAAGATCATTTCTGATACAAGTACATCGGAAAAATTATAAAGTAGAGAAATAAAGATGTACTAAATTGGCGAAGGTAGGTTTCGAACCCGCAGACTTCGGCTTCGGCGCCTAGCTATACAGGGCCATCCCCTCTACCGACTGCTCTACTACGCTCCTTAAAAAAGGAGTTATCATAGCTCAGGTTTAGAGGCGATTTCAGTGCATAACCCGTCTGATAGGTTACTATTTTTCGTTGTGCCAGCACACTCGTCTATATACATGGAATAACTGGATCCTGTGGATAGGATGCCAAAGCTTTCATATCAAAGATATACAAACTTCAACAGCTATTCCTACCAAGATCATTTCTGATACAAGTACATCGGAAAAATTATAAAGTAGAGAAATAAAGATGTACTGAATTGGCGAAGGTAGGTTTCGAACCCGCAGACTTCGGCTTCGGCGCCTAGCTATACAGGGCCATCCCCTCTACCGACTGCGCTACTACGCTCTTTAAAAAAAGGAGTTATCATAGCTCAGGTTTAGAGGCGATTTCCCTGCATAACCCGTCTGATAGGTTACTATTTTTCGTTGTGCAAGCACACTCGTCTATATACATGGAATAACTGGATCCTGTGGATAGGATGCCAAAGCTTTCATATCAAAGATATACAAACTTCAACAGCTATTCCTACCAAGATCATTTCTGATTCAAGTACATCGGAAAAATTATAAAGAAGAGAAATAAAGATGTACTAAATTGGCGAAGGTAGGTTTCGAACCCTCAGACTTCGGCTTCGGCGCCTAGCTATACAGGGCCATCCCCTCTACCGACTGCGCTACTACGCTCCTTAAAAAAGGAGTTATCATAGCTCAGGTTTAGAGGCGATTTCCCTGCATAACCCGTCTGATAGGTTACTATTTTTCGTTGTGCAAGCACACTCGTCTATATACATGGAATAACTGGATCCTGTGGATAGGATGCCAAAGCTTGGAAATAATATTTTCATATCAAAGATATACAAACTTCAACAGCTATTCCTACCAAGATCATTTTATTCCGATCTGAAGATATACTCGTATATATATATATCTTCAGATCGGAATAAAATGAGCCGCGACGCGAGAAAACCGGTCTTGGGGCTTCCGATTCAAAAATGAAGGCTGAAAGCCTGAAATTTTAGATTAAAGTAGAAAGAGGAATAGTACTATATGCTTGAAGCGAAAATGAAGACGCTGATCAGATTATTCTTAACGTTTTAAATATAGAATAACTAATTATTAGTTCAGGTTGGTGCTCCGTAGAATTGATGTAAGCTCTGCAGTAATTTCATTCCACCCAAAATATGGCACGTAAAAAACTGTTTCTAGTTTATCTAAGTATACATGCATCTAAAATTAGATATTAACTCATTTAATCCTGGCGTCCCTTACATAGGCAAACAGAATAGCCCCAGATGTGACGCCGCAGAACGCGGCGTCCCATCTGGGGCTAATCTGTTTGCTTCATCGAAAAATTGAATAAAATTTAAAAATCACTCCTGACGCCCCTAAAAATGAAAGTGGACTTGCCCAAATGATAATGATGGGAAAATGCATTTGTCAATTAAGGGTTAATACTATAGGGACAGGGGTACTATACCTGTGACAATGGAGGACAACATCTTGAAAACTCTTTTTCTTTCTTTTCTAGTAGATTTCTCTGCATTGAATATTTATACTCAAAATAGCCTGTAGTCTTATTTTGTTGGCATAATGCAGTCGAAGATATAGCCGCAAACACCAGATAAAGGCTTTTGCAAACCATTTCTACTTTTATCTGTAAAATTAAATCATGAATTAAAACCATGATGACTCCGTTAAAAAGTTGGATTCCTTCCTTTCTAATTCCACATGGTTTGTGGGTAGATTTCGCCTTGACATCAGGTTCGACTACTACAACATTATGAAAGTTGTTCGGTTCTTGATTGAAACTAGGCAGAATGTTCTCGTCGATGTTTCGCGATACTTAAGAAATTAAATGAGGGGTGAAGATTTAAGAGATATTTGAAAATATAATGCCACTAACATCAAGAAATGTCAATGCTGCATTTATGTATGTACATATTCCGATGGTGGAGGGTATTCCTTAATAATATGAAGATACTTCAGAGACATTTGTACCACGAAATGTGGGTGCTCCCAGCGGTTGGAGGATAAGACGTTCCAAAAGAAAGAAAAAGATACGTCATGGAAGTGGAACGATGTACCGAAGTAAAGCGGAATGAAGGTTAGCCAACAGCTGCTCCAGTTTGAAACGTAATTCATGATTTTAGAAAGCCCCCATCATGTTTGATGCCCGGATGGTACCCCGATATAAAAGTGGAATGTGCCGCGGTGTATGAAATAGGGGGCTCTTTCAGAGCAGATTGAACTGAAATAGAGATTTCTTGAACTAGGAAAGAGCATGAAATTTCTGAATAAAAATGGATCATTTAGACCTTTTTCCCTAAGAAAGAGGTGTCTTTTTAAACGGACATAGTGAAAAACGTGGACTTTAGCGCGACACGTACCCATTCTGCCCCAATATGGGAGAACCTCCGGGAGGCTGATACAATGCTTGGTGGAAGGCATTGGATACAATGCTTGGTGGAAGGCATTGGATACAATGCTTGGTGGAAGGCGTTGTTTCATGTTTTACATTCATTGATGGCGGCTTCGATATAAAGCTGAATAATCGTATATGTAGTGTTTCATTATATGAGCCACCTCATGGAAAAACCAACAATGTGGTGTCCGACCAGGTCTGACACAAACCGAGCTGTACAAGCACAGAAGATGGCTGGAGACGGGAAATTTCGGATTTAAGAAGACTGGAGTGAAATTGTACTATCCGTGTAGCGAAAAACAAAGGCGCTGACCAGCTTCGCAGTTACTGCGAAGCTGATCTGCGCCTTTGTTTTCGCATAGGCAAAAATCCGTTTTTCTCACGATGCGGCTCAAATAATCGTATATGTAGTGTTTTCATTATATAGTGTTGAAGTTAATGGTTGATGATTCTCTAATAAAGATTATTAAGTAATGGGGCCAATTTTGCTTGAACGTAGTAAACGTGAAAGTGACAGTCTGTATGCTTAGTAAAATGTATCCCAATCACAAGCTTTCATAGACTGCACACGTTGGGTCGGGAACCAGACTATGCGTGTGTTCGGAGTTCTCCCAATGGTACCATTGGTTGGTAACATTTGTACCATTGGTACCAATGACATTACCATTTTTACCATTTGCACCAATTTCTGTACCAATGGTACCATTGGTAATTAAATTGGTACCAATGGTTCAAATGTTACCAACCAATGGTACCATTGGAGAACCCCGAACACACGCATTGTGATGGTCCCGAATTATGAGAATATGATAAAATAACAAATATTTAACTTGAAATTTACACAGATTAGGGTCATAGGATGAGATAGTTCCTTGTTATTTATATTAGTATTTTTTTTCTGAGAGTAAATTTAAATACCTTTTCTGGGCTGTCCGTTTAAAAGAATTTGGCTAAGACTTAGTCACTTAGTCATGCATTTGTCACAGGCAAACTTAATATTGTTAGTTATATGTACTTTTGAACATGTTGACAGTGACGTGATATTTCGTATTAGATACCTTAAAATGCAAGACTTTAATCTGTCTTAAATTACATAACGAAATAATCTTTAAAACATTTGCACGTACGTGTATGTAGTTTAATGATGTGAAAAAAAAAATAACCTTATCAAATGTAAATATCACTCAAACCACCGTTTTTATATATACAGTAATGCTAGTTACATCTAGCTAGGAATCCTAATACGTTAGCCAGTCTGGTAAAATGCCTAAAAAATATTGGCAGTGAAAACATTAATGAGTAATATTTAAAAACCTTCGTCAGTTCTGGTAGTGGTATTTGTTGAGGTAACTTTAGTCTCTGTATGTGTTCCATAGCAATATTGTGCTTCTTCTCCAATCATTCATAAACTCTTTGTACATTGCCACTCAAATGACGGCAAGACAAACCCTTTTTTATTTTCAGATGTTGGATATATGCATTTTTCATACCGTATATATTTAAGGCTTGAAATTCAGATTTTTAACTTTTACTGGATGATGAAAAACATTAGACTGCTTTAATGTCTGTGAAGCCCCACTCCAAAAACCGAGGTGATAAATCAAGTACTAATACAAAGAGCACATATTGTAAGCCGAGTGAGCAGCTTTATCCCCCAAAGTTTAAAAACACCTACCTATGATCTGTATATACGAGCCGCGACGCGAGAAAACCGGTTTTCATAACGTATGAAGTGATTCAAAAGTGGCAAAATACGTCACATGTTGGCGATCATCTCTTTAAAGACAGGTGTGTATCTTCTTCATAACAAAAAGACGATCTGTATTCTTTTGAGGACTTTTCTCGACTAATCTAAAAAGAAATGTAGAATAGGATTCCTTTTTTCAAATGGACACAAAGGATATCCGTGTAAATTTTACACTGCGACAGTTCAGTCTTACATTGAGGTTAACTGAATGCCCGTCTAACTGAGATCAACACTCGTGATACATAGTTCACTGGTAGACCCTTAACGAGGAGGATTTTTTTTTTTTTTTTTTTTTTTCATTTAAGATCGAGCCTGTATGCAGGTACTTTCCATCCTGTGTATTGGTTATAATTGGTTTTCCATGGGAAGCGAAGTGGCACTTCTTTCCTCCTTTCAGGAAATTCACTGTTCAGCCACATGAATGTGTATATGTGTTCTATAGGTAGATTTCCCGAGAAAGTGGAATATCCACCACCATGAATTGTGGACGCATGTTAGTTCACCACACAGACTTTATCTCCCTTATTAAGCTGTAAGATGACAGTGTTAGCACCTTTCTTTCCCATGGGCATAGATGTAGGCCATATTTCTTCCATATGAGAAAAAAAAAAGAGTCTCTTTCTTAGATATTGAGAGAAATAAGGGCTCACAGAAGAATTCTATTTATAAAGTATGAAGTGATTTAGAAGTCAAATCGTTTCGTAGCAAAATACATAAATCTCGTAAAGATAGGTATCTATCTTCTATTCATCTACCGCCGACATTTGGTCATAAAGATAAAGAATTTATGATCAAAGTTCTACAAGCAATGTCTCAGCTTGATGCTTATGAACAATTACGACAATGCGAGTTCACAGAATGAAGTTATCGCAAAGGATATCAGGGCGTTCCGTAAATCTTGCAAACTATTTCTGAATCAAAGATGGCCGCTGATCACCGCAGTTTATGTCTGATGCGTACTATTTTCACATATAAGCAGCTTTGGATAATACAGATTCTGTCAAGTTGTCAAAACAGTCTCCATAATTCTTACAAAGAAGGATATAAAATGTCCAAAGTTGATAGTCACATTATTAAGATCGAGCTTGTATGTGGGTGCTTTCTATCCTGTGTATTGGTAATAATTGGATTTATATGGGAAGCGAAGTAACAAAAGTTCTCTCCTTCTTCCAAAGAAATTCACTATTCAGCCACTTGAATGTGTTGATAGCATTAAAATACTGAAGAATATGGACATGCGCAGACATTGGGATTGATGTGACAAAAGTTCAAGACATTCACTGTTCAGCCACATAAATGTGTATATTTATTCAAAGTAGATTTCCCGAGAAAGTGGAATATCCACCACCATAAATTGTGGACGTATGGTGGTTCACCACACCGACTTTATCTCCCTTGTTAAGCTGTAAGATGACAGTGTTAGCGCCTTGGTCATGGCGCCCCTCCGTCCCATGGGCATAGATGTAGGCCATATTTCTTCCATTCAAGCTGAAGTAAGCCCAAATTTCTCCGTCTTGCTCTGTCATCATAGAGGATGAAAACTGGTAAATTCCGTCGACTGGCGCAGTAAAACTCCCGTCATCGATGTTGTACCCACTTCCTACGTTGGTTCTGACGGTGTCAAATATGATAGTATTACTCGCCGAAACAGAAGCATGTGATGCCATAGTCGCTAAAAATGCAACCTTCGGGCCATCTATCCACATGAAATAGAACAAAACGCATACATGCTTTTTAAAACGAGTGATATATTTACACCCTATCGAACACGCGTGTTATTGCGTGTTATGTGTTGTTTTATTAGTATATTTCTTTCCAAGAAGACAATCAAAAATCAGGGAATTGCAGACAGTGTCTTACATATTTATACGTCTGTCTTGTAAAGAATATGTCAGGGAATTATCGCGTTTTGTCTGAATCGCTTTCAGTGTGGTGAAGGTGTCCTAGAAGTAGACAAGACTTTGTAGAAATCGGGTCTTTTATGCTGTTTTTACAATTTGTGTTAACTTTGATGATAATTTATATACCACTGATCATGTTCAACTAAGATTTGCACATCCATTCAACCGAAGCAATCGGCACAATATCTAAGAAAGAGACTCTGTAAAGTTTGATTGAGCATCAGATAATTAAATAATAATAGATTAAATAATATATATGATTTAATTATCTATTTCAGAGTCACTTTTAATGTAAACCCGGCCTAAAAACACCCGATTCCTGTACACATCCCTGTCGGTTTCTGGTACACCTTCATCGCGATGAGGGCCTGGCCTCGTGTTTACATCACATATGTATACTTAAAGAATTAAAATACGCAACACATTAAATTTCAATTTTTACGTATGTATCTGACGTTTTGATAAATCCTTTTATGAAATGACCTACTGACTGCTTTTTGCACGTGATGAAATGAGAAAACGTCATTTTATTTTAAAAATTAAGGACAAAACGTCAAAAACTATGAAAAACGCAAAGTGTGACGTAAACGTCGGGGCGAAGGTGAAAATGCCAAATTCTTTGCATGTGGGTTACGTGACGTCGACTTGATAATGTGCAATTAAGTCCAGCATCATTGCATACTTAGGTGCAATGTTGCGTTAAATTTTGCTGAAGTTTACAATAACAAAGAATGAGTAATTAACGTGATTTAAATTATTCAGTTTTGGTCATTTGTATCTGAACGGTGTATATCAAACCAACTTACGACACGTCGTGCTTTTTAATCAACAGTGACGTCACAGGTACCGTAGAAATGGGTCACCGGAGAGTTTATTTTGACGTTCGTTAAACAAAATATGACGTTATGTAAAGGAGCGAAACGGATTATATGCTTTGAGTAAACAATGTATGGCAAGTGATCATTTTTAATCAGAAAATTTGAAAAACATAATGAGAGTCTAATGCAGGATGTTGGATTTTGACGTTATCAGTATGGACGTTTTATGGACGTCTGAAGTTCAAAGGTCATAATGTTTACATAAATAATCATTTTACTGACTATAACGCATGCAGAAGGAAATTTTATTGGCTTTTGACTCATTTTTTCCATTGACGTTGGTGATGTTAAACGTCCCATAACATAACCAAATGTTACCAACTGATCAATGATTACATCTGCAATCACTTTTAAGGTCAGGGTGAAGTAAAAAACGCCACGATGAAATTTTCTTATTTTTTACATATCGATGTATTTAATGCTCCCCCATCGGAATATGCAAAAATATTCCTTGACTACCGGATTAGTTTTTGAGCTACAGGCTATCCAAAAACACCATTTTTGCCGTTGAACTCAATGGGGAAAAGGGAAATAGATGTCGGATTTCGCACATAAAAATATTTTTCTCCTAAATTCCACGATGAAGTTTTTTTAAACACTGATATTATCTGCGTGAATCAGTTTGGAACAGGTTGCTTGAAAAAAGGTCCTTGACAACCAGGCTTGTTTTCGTGCTATTGGAGGTTTTGATGCTATGGTAGTGCGTTTCTGGTATTTTGCTCGACGTAACGTAACGTCGTGGCGGCGAACACGCGTTGCATTTCAGTGTGCGACTGACGCAAGAATTACAATAAATGACTTTTACTGCAGAAATTCTCATATCTGTGTTTTGGTAAAAAATTGTCGCAGTCTTTAAGGGAAGAAAAATGTAAAATTCGTACTAAATGACGTAAAAACTACAGCTTTCTCCGGTTCAAAAAGGCGCGACATAAGAGCGTCGATTCTTGTTCCGCTGGCGTCGCAAAGCAACGTCACGCGTAACGCTCATAACGACGAATAGAATAGAATAGAATAGAATAGGATTTATTATAATGCACAACTATACCCAATGTTTGGGTTAAAGGCATATATCAATGAACAAATACAATGTACAAATACGATTTGACTTTCACACAAACACATTCATACACACACACACACATACACAAATTGAAGTCAGATCATAAATCAGTTGATAAATTGAATAAATGGTTTGGAGTCTTGCAACAATTCTTAGGTTTATGTAATTTCACAGTCATGTATAAAGGTAGCCACCGCTTTGATAATTTTCATATCAGAAGCTGTCATAAGTTTAATAAACGTATTATTAATATTAGTACCACGAGCAAAATCAATGTGATCAATGCTGCCAAACATTTTCATTCTTAATGTATCATATTTATGACATTCACATAAAAAGTGCATTTCATTCTCAATCTTATTGCAAGAGTTACATAACCTCTCCTCAGGTTTTTCTCTATAATACCTACCGCGTTCTATTCTAAGTCTATGGGTACTGATTCGAAAAGAACAAAGACACTTCCTTAAAACTCTATCAGACAACTGCTCAAGGTAGGGTTCAATTCCAAAATTTTGTTTAAACAGTTTGTAAGTTCGCATTTTTTTCATTCCTTTCATTTCAGATGACAAACGCTTTTGCCAAAATGAAATAAATCTTTCCTTTAATTTATTCTTAACTGAAAAAAGGAGTGTGGCTACATTTAATGTACTCTGATTTTTCCATACATGCGAAAACCCTAAGTCACTTAACAGAGATTTAACAAACTGTAACCAAGAATTGCTGTGACTATTGGAAGAATTCTTTTGTTCCAAGTATGCTTTATGTACTAGAGATGAACAGTATGTAACCAAAATTTATACAGTTTGCTACGATTGAAATAATAAGAGGAAACAGTCCTAATTCACTTATGACGGCAAAGTTGCATGCCTTAGAATGAACTCCTAATGTATATTTACAAAACCTCATATAATTTATTATGTTTTATCAAATTCGTTTGTATTTTTCAAAGTCATTTCAAACATTTCCTCTATCGTTTTACCAACATAACATGATTTGTACCCTGACCATATCTTACTACCGTACAAAGCTATAGGTTTTACCAAAGCATCAAAAATGCGCAGGAGTGAAGACGGTTTGATGGTTTTATCAAAAATACTTTGTATGATTGAAAATAAAGCTCTGCTAGCTTTCATACTTAAAGTATTTTCAGCAACTGAAAATTTCGCATTGCTGGTAAATATAACACCTAAATATTTTTATTATATGGCAAGTGATGAAATATAGAGAAATATGTATTAAATATAACCAATATTTGAAAAAGTTATATTTTCACATGTGAAAATATAAAAAAGTTATATTTTCACATGTGAAAATATAAGATTTGGGAATACGCAAATTACGATTCCACCGTTTCATTTCTAATTTATACATAACTAAATTTTATAATCTATGCTATTGTTGAAGCAATGAACGTTCACACACAATAGCGACGTAATGACGTGACGTAATGACGTCATTTAAGATTTTGACGTCATATGCTTTAGCGCGCAACGTTGCAAACTGCTAAATGCAATATAATAAAAAGAAAATTCAAGTTTTTGGAGTGAATATGAGTTTTATTTCATCTCGTGAAGTGAAAAATTATATATTTCATTCGTGCCTTCGGCACTCATGAAATATAAAAAATTTTCACTTCACTCAATGAAATAAAACTCATATTCACTCCAAAAACTTGAATATCCTCTATATATTGACTAACATATTCAATATCATCGTTTCCTATAACAAATCTAAATTTATTTTTATTGATACCTGTAATACGCTCTTTTGATGCCATGACTTTTGATTTGTCTGTATTAATAACTAATCCCCACTGTCTACAATATTCATGCACTTTGACGTTTTACTTCACCCTAGGTTTTGGAAACAAAATATTGGTTTTGGTTTCAAATTTGACATAAACTGATCATGGTAACAGGGTGTGCTACTGTAGGTTAGTGTGGTTACGCGTACGTCATTAAGCATACTTAATCGACATTGTGGCTCAACCTGTTTCATTTTGACGTTTAGCTGTTATATAATTAGCTCAGTAACGCCACATACTTGCATTTTTAGTGACCTAAAGTGTTTTTACGTTTCTTTTTTCATTTAGTATATTAATATAAAGGCACTGTAGACAATTCCCTGATTGTTTTGATTTTTCTTCTGGGAGAAAAAAAAATATTAATCAAACAACACAGAATAATATGCAACAATTGTTAATCAGGAATATATTCGGTATCTACAATGTATGCCTTCACCTCTTTTTTTTTTTTTCCTGGGCGAGACCAGTACTATATGAGGTTGTTTTTTTGTGGGTTTGTTGTTCCGGGAGCACCCGAAGGCTCAACCGGAAGGAGGTTTTAGGAGAAGCCCGGGATCGAACCTGCGACCCCTGGTTTACAAGGCGAGTGACAACCACTGCACCACGGAGGCTTAGAAGTTCCTTACTTACTTACTTATTTACTTACCTACTTACTTACTAACAAATTCGTTAAGAACCATCGTTTACAAAAGATCATCACAAAAGTTTGCTTATCTATATATACTAATCCGCAAAAGAAACGCGAAAAAAATAAAACCCATTTTCTTGAAAAAGATCATTTTGATGGAGTTTTAAGTGATATGGCTAATGAGTAATTACAGTATTTAACAATCGACCAAAATAAGAGTTTTGTAGCACGTTTCATTATGACGTTGCAATGACGTTTGTGTACGAGCTCGTGTATTACAAAATCGCATCTAAAACATGCATGATTAATGCGATTTGAAAACAAATGGCATGAAGTAGTGGCCGGATGTCTAAACTAAAGAAATCGTAAAAACGATTTGTAAAATACCGTTTGTCAACGCTCCAAGTGGTCGCGTTTAGCTGTTGACGTCAGCCTATTATTTTCAAATCGTCATTATTGTTAACTACACACACATGGTCTTTCATATCGCGATTCTTAGATGTCAGTTCAGTGTGTCAACAGCTATCTTATGGCACAAAACAATCGGGTACGTCTATTCATATGATAGAAAACGGCAATTTATGTCAAAATTAAAAAGACGTCACGTACAAGAAATAAGCATCGAAGGAGGCATAAATGTTTTTGATTTGATTTTGTCTCGCCCATCACTTTCGAATACCGGTGTCAGGTAAGAAACTTTTTACAAGATAATTAAAGGTATCATAACCCTTTGGCTATGGAAAGGGGGGTGGGGGTAGCTAAAATTTTTCGCGTTTTCTTGACGTCATGATTTTCAAATTGTGTGATAGAGAATTAATGGGACTATCGAAATATATATCACTAAAATAAATTTTGATGTTGTAGAAAGAGAAAAAAGGTGAAATATTTTTTCGCGTTTCTTTTGCGAATAAGTATATATTATGTGCCGAGGTCAGTTTCTGCAAAAGAACATTAACTAATGTGTACGTTTAAATGAATTGTTTGTCACTTTCATACCTGCTGTTTTACTCCTGTGATCATCGATTTTACTCGTTATTGTCTGGAATTCCACCTTCAGCACGTTTATAGCGGTCTGTATTTCCTCTTTAAACTCGTTTGCAGTGGTTTGGCTTTCCGTTCGCAGCTCATTCGTAGCGGCTTTGAGTTCCGCCCGCAATTCGTTGACCTCCGTTCGTAGCTCACTGTTTTCTGTTTTGAGATCCCCACATATATTCTCCAGAGCCACTATTTTCTGCACAACTTTATATTCATAATCGAACTGGCTACGGCACTGTGGCTCTTGGGCGTGGTTGCTATCCTGTTGCCTCGCAAAGCAGTATGCTCCTTGTATGTTCATCAATAGGAAAAATCCGAAAATCGTCGCACGTTTTTCCATCATGTGTTTCCAGTTCCTTTGACTCGTAGATATTATTAACACGAACGAAGCCTTTGAAACGCGTATGTAATATTCGGAGGTCCAAGATTTAGATTGTATGGAAGTTATAGAGTGTAGAAATGAATTATATAGATAATTGCGTTACTGTATCATAGAACAGCTGTTAAAATGAGATGCTGCCTTGGAAACGATTTTGATTTTGATTTAATTATAGAGAGGTAGAGAAAAACAAACACGCAAATGTTGGCCAAGTGCAAAACCGTTTGAGTAAACAACCTGTTTACGTGGTGCACGCGTTAATTTCCTGTTGCTAAATGTAGTTACGCCAATATGTGGGTCGCGTCATGAGAAAACCAACATTCTGCATATGCGAAAACAAAGGCGCAGATCAGCTTCGCAGTAATTGCGAAGCTGATCAGCGTTTTTGTTTTCGCTACACGGATAGTACAATCCCTCTTCTTCTTAGATTCGAAATTTCAAGTCTGTAGCCATCTTCATTGCTTGTTTGACGGGATAGCATCCCTTGGTAGAATACGTTGGTGCAACGTATACGCGGCATCTGAAGTGCTAATAATATGCAAATTAGAAACTCGAAACTTTGTGAATCGAGTAAGTGTTGACTATATAGCGCAGTAAACCACCGATGGGGTTTGTTGTGGCTTGGCTCGGCTGTTCGTTACATTTGGTGGCAGTGGTGGGATCGGAGTTGCCTTTCCTATGTGTTTCCCAGGCCCGAAGTCTCGGGGAAAGACTTCTCTGAGGGGGGAAGTAATGTGACGGGATATCCTCCCTTGGTAAAATACGTTGGTGCAATAATACGTTGGTGCAATGTATTAGCGGTATCTGGAGTGCTAGTAATATGCAAGTTAGAAACTCGAAAGTGTTGACTTTATAGCGCAGTTAACCACCCTTGGTGTATGAGCACGCTTTCCCACCGACCGGGTTTTCTGTGGCTTGGCTCGGCTGTTCGTTACACTTGTACAGCTCCATGCGCGGATCCAGAGTGGGGGGGGGGGGGGTGGGCGGTGGTCCGGACCTCCCCTGGAATTTGAAAATTTTACCTAAAAAAAGGTATTTTCGGGATTTTTTTTTGGGGGGGGGGGGGTTGGACCCCCCTCGTCTGTGACCAAAAATTACCATTTTCGTTGGACCCCCTCTCATGAAAATTTCTGGATCCGCGCATGAGCTCTGTTTGTGTCAAACCTGTTAAAAAACTACATTGTTGGTTTTCTCACGGCGCGGCTCATGTGGGCAATATGTCTACGAGTGTCCATGAAGCACAGGCACATACAATATGTAGTAGACTTAAACTGTCCATCGTGCTGTATCCTGTGTCTTCCCAGACTACTGGTTAACACCAAAGAATCTGCGGCTCCGTCCCGACGTGACTGAGAAATTGTTGACTGCGTTGTTAAACTTCATAGTGGAGATGGAAACGTCAGGATTTTGAGACAATCCTGCACTTCCGGATACAAGTATGAGACTTTCAGAATATGTTCTTTAATCCTTTCTAATAAATATTTTCTCGTTAGCCATCTCAATTTTTTTTCATTTTCAAGGTGGCTAACGCAATTTCCAAGATGGCCGTCAAAATCATTTGATTTTACGATTAATTGACAAACTATAATACTGGAATTTGTAAATGGGTGGATTTTATTGCACTACTGATTGTCGTTGCTTAAACCATTGTTCTGGGACTCATCAACGTGTCCAACAATGCCATAAAAGTGCTTTTGTGAAAATATAATACCGTAAATTGCCATAATTTAAGCATCACTCAACAAGTACACATTCATATGGATCATTACAGGCTCCTGTGTGAAAAGACACAAGATTAATATGATTTAAGCATTACAAATATTTATTATATACTCGACTGATCTTTAAAAGTTGAACAACTGATATTTTTTATACTTTTAATCATAGTGGTATATGGGTATATTTAGCTACAGTCAACATGTACGGATGGTCAATATTGTTTTTCTTCTTTGTATTGAGTCAACATTTTTGCAGTCATGCCTGCACTGAACTAACACTACTTGGTATGATTCAGTTCTGTGGTGAGTAAATGTGTCTTGCTCAAGGACACAACACGACGCCCCCGGTGGTGACCAAACCCAGGACCTCTCGATGCAGTCAGTCCGACGCTTAAACGCTACCACTCTCCCCTGGTCATAATTGTAGGGAAACATAATATTTAACATGAATTTATGTAAAGCACCTTTATTAAGCAGTCAATATTGTCTCCCAAATACTGAGATGTTACTCATACCATTGAAGATCGGCAGAGGAATGTTCGCCCCTTAATAGGTAATCCTGGGTCGACTGGACAACAGCGTAGAACAGTCACTTCTTAGTCACAGTTTAGCAGATACTGTACTGAGTGAGACTTAGTTTGTAGAGGTTATGGAAAAAGAGTTGATGCCGGCAGTACTTCCTAGTATGGATGCCAAAGTGAGAAGAGCCATAAAGGAGAAGTTGGCTTTGTGTAAGCTGTCAGGATTGCCATAAGGCATCAATGACCACCGAATGACTTCGATACTTCCTCTGACGGGCGATAAATATGTCAATATTGTCCATCTCATACACCTACCATGATCAGTTCAGATGAAGATACCATGATCAGTTCAGATACAAGTGACCATCATGGGTGCATCTGCGATCCAAACACGGGCGTCTCACAAACTGTATGTCATAGTGTGGAGAAAAGACAGACAGGGTGTCAGAGTGACAAATGTAATGTAGAGCAGGGTGCTGGATAGATTATAGACTGGTGTCATCAAACACAAGCCTTAGAGGCGACTTTTAAGCAAGAAACCACCATAGAGACTGGGTGTCTCGAAATTGAACCAAAATAGAATGGTACATTTGCATCCAACTGGATGCAATCAATCTCAGTTTGGAAGACACAGGAGAAAACTGGAACATTCTTCAGCTGTAGAACTTTTAGGACATCCATCTCAAAAACTCTGTTACTGGTCGATGAGAATGGTTAAGATATTCGGAGGCTTCTAGAATCTTGAAAAACATCACAAGCATTAAGATGATACTAGCTTCTTATTAAAGAAGACAAACCAGCAGCAATATCTGTCAACCTATATCAAAAGTCAGAGACATGCAAGACTCTTGAAAGAAAATAGAAGAAATTCAGTTTGTTTGCTTGATAAATACCAAACGTCATAGATGAAAGACAATAAAATACTAATAAATCGTCATCAGTGACCTCTTATAAATCTGCAACGATAGCCAGAAAAATATACTTCAAATTAAAATCAAATATGCAAGGTTAGTTTAAAGGAGTCTCTAGCAGTTCAACAGACTCTCAGCTGGCAAATTTCCATGTTCAAATGCAAGTTCCGCTGCTGTCTGGGGGCTATCCATGACAGAGAGACTGAAAGAGCTGTTTCACCGCGGCTGCGTGGAGGAAGGAAGAATTCCCACAAAACATTCATCTTTACACACAGAAAGGAAATCCTGAAGTCTTTGACAGACAAGATTTATTCCGGAAAGTCAATGCTGATTCAGAGATGACAGGAAGACAATATATGATTTTCATATAGCAAGACAACTTCATGAGAAATGTCAAGAATAGAAAGTAGACCTATATATGGCGCTTGTCAACTTCACCAAAAATTTAAACAAAGTTGTGAGAGACTTGCGAAAATATGGGCTGTCAAAGTAAATCATGGTCAAATGGTTATCCTGTGGGAATGATGATATGCATGCACAGGACGATGGGGAGTTCTATTAACCTTGTGATATGACAAATGAGGCCAAACAGGGTTGTGCTATGGGACAACACCGTTGTGTATGATATCATTTGCAATACTCATTGAAGCCGTTTAAGTCTGTGATAATCATTTTCCAATCAGGAACGTTTTTGATGGAAAGTTATTCAACCAACGGAAGTTGAAAACTAAAACTAAGGTGCACATAGATGTGCTGGATGAGATACTCTATGCAGATGACAAAGATAAGGGAAATGGCGAAGAATACCAGCTCATAGGCATAAATGCATGGTGCAACAGATCCACATGGATTACCTGTGATAGCTATAACCTTACAATCAACAAAAAGACAAATGTTGTGCTCAAATCGGCACCGGAAAGCTGTACAATAATCCGCTAATCACTACGAATGGACAAATGCTTTTTTAATTCAGTTTTACGTCCCTTTCAAGATTATTTCAGCTCACGGACCGATCAGTAGGTGGGCGAAAACGGGAGATTCCCGAGAGAAAAACACCTGGCACACCCGCAAGCAGAAGTTGGCTTGTCTCACATGTTGCCAGCGCGGGGCTCGAACCCACACCAGACACAGAGGACAAATACTGATTTGTTTAATACATCCATCTACCCGAGAAGCAGTTTCTCCAGTACAGTGCGTATATATGACTAAAACAGCAAAAGCCAGTGTGGCATTTGGAAGAATATGTGCAAATGTATAAGCGAAATGAAACAAAGGTCGATACTAAGCTGAAAGTCTACACATGGTTCAGTCAACTCTCCTATATTCATGCGTGGAATGGCTATTATATCAACATCATTCATAGAGATCACCATGTCTACTTAAGGTGCTTGAGAAAACTTAAAATCAAGCGCTAAAACAAGCTTACAGACACAGTGGCCTGGAGAAATCAAGGACGCAAAAAATGCAAATGGTATTATAGTTTCTCAGCTAAGATGCACCAACTTTATATAGGAATGCCTGATGAGCAACATCTAAAGAAATGTTTTCTACAGAGACTTATAGGAGGGAATCCACTCTCAAGGCGAAAAAACGGAAATGCTACAAAGACACCCGTAAAGTCTCATTAAAAATTAAAGACACTGATAGAGTCTAGCGACCAGGCTTCATGAACCAATCAAGCTGGTGCTACTCCTCCAACAGAACAGTAGCACATTATGAAGAAAATAGAATCTGGGACAATGCAAGCATATAGATGAAATCCAGAATGAATGAAAACTTTTTAATAGACTTCCTTAACTTTCAAGCGGGAGGTTAGAGCTTAAATTGTCCTATTCATCCACTATCAAAAATGTACAACTAAAGATTAAAAATGTGCACAGAAATTTGCATATGATACATTAAAGATGAAAAATATTAGTAGTACATGCACTTGTTGTTGTTTCTGTTGTCGTCGTTGGTGTGAACGAAAACTATTTGGCAGCATCAGTAGCCAGCTTAAGTTTATTGCAATCCTAAATAGCACTTTTTGGCTGTATATAGTTCATTTCATGTTAAAATCGTTTATCATGATATTTTATAAGAAGAAGAAGAAGAAGAAGAAGAAGAAGACGAAGTAAATACAGAAGAATTGTATTATCAAAATGTGCAGAGCAAAGTGTATTTGCATTATAAATTTTCATATTTCCCAGTAAAGATTAGAAACTTCACGATTCTTCATAAAAGCCATTCTAATCAGTTTCAGATTTTGCCCCTCAGCAACCCCATAATTCAAATAGACCTTATTTCCAGTACCCATTAAAACTGAAACTGTTATTCATGACTTGAGTAAAGGCAATAATGGCAATTGAATTTAGTTTTTTTTTTCACTTAAGTATAAAAAGAGTTGTGTTGCAAAACAGCTTTTTCAGCAAAATTGCCTTACTTTTCCCCATTGTGGGCCCCTTCTAAAATTCCACAAAAGCAATATTGACTCAATTAAATATTTATTTATTTGCAAATAATACAGAAATACTATTTTCAGCATTATTAAGTTTTTTCTCACTGACTAGAACACCATTTTCTGATTTAATATTTATTTTGGCAGCCATCTTGGAATTTCGATCCGCCATCTTGAAAATTGGAGTAATTTTGATTGGCTAACGAGAAAATTTCTAATAGTTCATGCTTATAAACATATCTGCCAAGTTTCATGCTTGTATCCGGAAGTGCAGGATTCATGTCATTTCCATCTCCACTATCATTAAAACAGACGAAACACTATTTATTGAATTTCAGTGGAGGCCAAATATTTTGCATTCAGATATTTAAAAAATAAGGACGCTGATCAGGCTGTCTAAATTACTCAGGCGTTCTTCCATTGTGCAGTGCAATTATTCAATGCTAAACAGTTTGTATAGGTTAGATTATTTATAAAATTCGCATCTGGTTGAGGGTCCTACTTACATTTTAACTGGTCCAGACTTATGCTACAGTCCGTAGTCATGACACAGATTTTGAAACGAAAACTACGAAAATAAAACAGCTGTTGTAACAAATAGACGATCAATCAACAGAAATATTCTAGTTATAACGTATGAAGTGATTCAGAAGTCAAATCGTTTCGTAACAAAATCACATGTAGGCGATCAACTCTTAAAGACATCTATCCTCCTCATGACAATGGATCAGCTCACAAAAAGAAAAAGAAAAAAAAAAAGGATTTTAATACCCAACATGTGCAGTAGAATAAGTGTTTTATTAAGATTGACAAAATGTCTTTAGTTCTAGGCTTTTAGGGACTTTAGGGACTAATCTAAAATATATATTATGTAGAGATCTTTTTTTTTTCAAGTTTGGACTTTAATTTTACACTAGTTGCTTCAAAGCGACAATCAAGCTATCAACGCCCTTCTAACTGAGAAAGATTTGTTCTTATCTGCACTCGTGGTTTGCATTCAATAATTTGAGTTTTTATTTAATAGTTCGCTGGTAGACCCTAATCGTGGAGGATTTTTTGCATTTAAGACCGAGCCTGTATGTGGTAGCTATGTATTGGTTATAATTGGTTTTCCATGGGAAGCAAAGTGACACACTTCTCTCCTCCTTTCCAATGAAAATTCACTGTTCAATCAAATGAATATGCATAATTATTTTAGTAGATTTCCTGAGAAAGTAGAATATCCATCTCCCAAAATCGTGGACGTATACCGGCTCATCACACAGACTCTATCTCCCTTATTAAGCTGTAAGATGACGGTGTTAGCGCCTTGGTCATGGCGCCCCTCCGTCCCATGGGCATAGATGTAGGCCATATTTCTTCCATTCAAGCTGAAGTGAGCCCAAATTTCTCCGTCTTGCGCTGTCATCATAGTCGATGAAAACTGGTAAATTCCGTCGACTGGCGCAGTAAAACTCCCGTCATCGATGTTGTACCCATTTCCTACGTTGGTTCTGACGGTGTCAAATAAGATAGTACTACTCGCAGAAACAGAGGGCTGTGATGTCATAGTCGCTAAAAATGCAACCTTCGGGCCATCTATCCACATGAAATAGAACAAAACGCATACATGCTTTTTAAAACGAGTGCTATTGCGTGTTATGTGTTGTTTTATTAGCATATTTCTTTCCAAGAAGACAATCAAAAATCAGGGAATTGCAGACAGTGTCTTACATATTTATACGGCTGTCTTGTAAAGAATAGGCCAGGGAATTATCGCGTCTTGTCTGAATCACTTTCAGTGTGGTGAATGTGTCCTAGAAGTAGACAAGACTTTGTAGAAATCGGGTCTTTTATGCTGTTTTTAGAATTTGTGTTAACTTTGATGATAATTTATATACCACTGATCATGTTCAAAGGCCACTAAGATTTGCACGTCCATTCAACCGAAGCAATCGACACAATATCTAAGAAAGAGACTCTGTAAAGTTTGATTGAGCATCAGATAATTAAATAATTATAGATTAAATAATAATAGATGATTTAATTATCTAATGCTCAACCAAAATTTCAGAGTCTCTTTCAATGTAAACCCGGCCTAAAAAACAACCGATTCCTGTACACATTCCTGTCGGCTTCTGGTACACCTTCATCGCGATAAGGGCCTGGCCTCGTGTTTACATCACACACGTATACTTAAAGAATTAAAATACGCAACACATTAAATTTCAATTTGTACGTATGTATCTGATGTTTTAATAAAATCATGAAATGACCTACTGACTGCTTTTTGCACGTGATGAAATTAGAAAACGTCATTTTATTTTAAAAATTAAGGAAAAACGTCAAAAACTATGAAAAACGCAAATTGTGACGTAAACGTCGGGGCGAAGGTGAAAATGCCAAATTCTTTGCATGTGGGTTACGTGACGTCGACTTGATAATGTGCAATTAAGTCCAGCATCATTGCATACTTAGGTGCAATGTTGCGTTAAATTTTGCTGAAGTTTACAATAACAGAGAATGAGTAATTAACGTGATTTAAATTATTCAGTTTTGGTCATTTGTACCTGAACGGTGTATATCAAACCAACTTACGACACGTCGTGCTTTTTAATCAACAGTGACGTCACAGGCACCGTAGAAATGGGTCACCGGAGCGTTTATTTTGACGTTCGTTAAACGTTATGTAAAGGAGCGAAACGGATTATATGCTTTGAGTAAACACTCAATTTAGGCACTGTAATCAAATGTATGGCAAGTGATCATTTTTAATCAGAAAATTTGAAAAACATAATGAGAGTCTTTATAATGCAGGATGTTGGATTTTGACGTTATTATGGACGTTTTATGGACGTCTGAAGTTCAAAGGTCATAATGTTTACATAAATAATCATTTTATTGACTATAACGCATGCAGAAGGAAATTTTATTGGCTTTTGACTCATTTTTCCATTGACGCTGGTGACGTTAAACGTCCCATAACATAACCAAATGTTACCAACTGATCAATGATTACATCTGCAATCACTTTTAAGGGTTTTGGAAACAAAATATTGGTTTTGGTTTCAAATTTGACATTAACTGATCTGCTACTGAAGGTCAGTGTGGTTATGCGTACGTCATTAAGCATACGTAATTGACATTGTGGCTCAACCTGTTTCATTTTGACGTTTAGAAAAAGGTACAAGTAGGCAAAGATCAGGAAAAGACGCAATCAGCAAAAGATTCCCACTCCAAAAACCCGAGGTGGGAAAAAAAACAAACTAACAATCAGGTACCTATACCATGAAAACATTTCGTAAGCCGAATGAGCAGCTATTTTCCCAATAGGTGGCCAATCAGTTACCTTAACTTAACTAACTAAAAATATGATAACATACATAAGGCGCCAACAGCACAAAAATATTAAACACCAAGACATAAAACAAAAAGAACCACCACAGAAGTATCGACTTTGAACGATCAGTAACAAAAAGTTACCGGTGGGCTTAAATCGATTTTACACGGCCGTAACCTCACCCTCAGCTTCTGCAGTGGTTCATAACATTTAGTTAGTTCTTCGTTAGTTAGATATTGCTATCATATAATTAGCCCAGTAACGCCACATACTTGCATTACAAAGCATGTTTTTAGTGACCTAAAGTGTTTGTTGCGTTTCTTTATTCATTTAGTATATTAATATAAAGGCACTGTAGACAATTGTCTGATTGTTTTGATTTTTCTCCTGGGAGAAAACAAATATTAATCAAACAACACAGAATATGCAACAATTGTTAATCAGGAATATATGCGGTATCTACAATGTATGCCTTCACCTCCAAATCATTGGATCGTATTTGTATTTTTTCATATTTAGATACCCATTTATTGTTCTATAAGTCTATATTCATAATAAGTTGTTGTTGATTTATATGTATTTGAGGGCCCCATGGAAGATGGGATATAATCAAATGGGTCACCCTCGTAAAATAAAGAAGTTCCTTTCTTACTTACTTACCTACTTACTTACTAACACATTCGTTAAGAACCATCTTTTACAAAAGATCACACAAAAGTTTGCTTATCTATATATACTTATCCGCAAAAGAAACGAAAAAAAAAAACACAAAAAAACAACAAAAAACAAAACAAAACAAAAAAAAAAAAAAAAAAACATTTTCTTGAAATAGATCATTTTGATGTAGTTTTAAGTGATATGGCTAATGAGTAATTACAGTATTTAACAATCGACCAAAATAAGAGTTTTGTAGCACGTTTCATTATGACGTTGCAATGACGTTTGTATACGAGCTCGTGTATTACAAAATCGCATCTAAAACATGCATGATTAATGCGATTTGAAAACAAATGGCATGAAGTAGTGGCCGGATGTCTAAACTAAAGAAATCGTAAAAACGATTTGTAAAATACCGCTTGTCAACGCTCCAAGTGGTCGCGTTTAGCTGTTGACGTCAGCCTATTGTTTTCAAATCGTCATTATTGTTAACTACTCACACATGGTCTTTCATATCGCGATTCTTAGATGTCAGTTCAGTGTGTCAACAGCTATCTTATGTCACAAAAAAAAATCGGGTACGTCTATTCACTTGATAGAAAACGGCAATTTATGTCAAAATTAAAAAGACGTCACGTACAAGAAATAAGCATCGAAGGAGGCATAAATGTTTTTGATTTGATTTTGTCTCGCCCATCACTTTCGAATACCGGTGTCAGGTAAGAAACTTTTTGCAAGATAATTAAAGGTATCATAACCCTTTGGCTATGGAAAGGGGGGTGGGGGTAGCTAAAATTTTTCGCGTTTTCTTGACGTCATGATTTTCAAATTGTGTGATAGAGAATTAACGGGACTATCGAAATATATATCACTAAAATAAATTTTGATGTTGTAGAAAAACAAAAAAGGTGAAATATTTTTTCGCGTTTCTTTTGCGAATAAGTATATATTATGTACCGAGGTCAGTTTCTGCAAAAGAACATTAACTAATGTGTACATTTAAATGAATTGTTTGTCACTTTCATACCTGCTATTTTACCCCTGAGATCATCGATTTCACTCGTTATTGTCTGGAATTCCACCTTCAGCACGTTTACAGCGGTCTGTATTTCCTCTTTAAACTCGTTTGCAGTGGTTTGGCTTTCCGTTCGCAGCTCATTCGTAGCGGCTTTGAGTTCCACCCGCAATTCGTTGACCTCCATTCGTAGCTCACTGTTTTCTGTTTTGAGATCCCCACATATATTCTCTAGGGCCACTATTTTCTGCACAACTTTATATTCATAATCAAACTGGCTACGACATTGTGGTTCTTGGCCGTGGTTGCTATCCAGTTGCCTCGCAAAGCAGTTTGCTCCTTGTATGTTCATCAATAGGAAAAATCCGAAAATCGTCGCACGTTTTTCCATCATGTATGTTTCCAGTTTCTTCGACTCTTAGATGTTATTAACACGAATGAAGCCTTTGAAACGCGTATGTAATATTTAGAGGTCCAAGATTTAGATTGTACGGAAGTAAGAGTCTAGAAATGAATTATATAGATAACCGCGTTACTGTATCATAGTGCAGCTGTTAAAATGAGATGCTACATTGGAAACGATGTAATTATAGAAAAGTAGAAAAAAAAAACAAACATGCAAACGTTAGCCAAGTGCAACACCGTTTGAGTGAACAACCTGTGTACGTGGTGTACGTATTAATTTCTTGTTGCTAAATGTAGTTTGGCTGTATGTCAACGACAATATGTGGGCCGCGACACGAGAAAACCAACGATTTGCATATGCGAAAACAAAGGCGCAGATCAGCTTCACAGTAACTGCGAAGCTGATCAGCGTCTTTGGTTTTGCTTCTTGGATATTTCAACCCCTCTTCTTCTTAAATCGGAAAATTCAAGTCTCTAACCTACAGCTCTGTTTGTGTCGGTCCTGTTCAAAAACCACATTGTTGGTTTTCTCTTGACTCGGCTCATGTGGGCAATATGTCTACGACAGTGTCCACGAAGCGTAGGCACATACAATATATCTGTTCATCGTGTTCTGACGTGTGTCTTCTCGGAGTACTGGCTAATACCAGGAATCGGCGGCGGCATCCCGACGTGACTGAAAATTTGTTGACTGGGTTATTTAACCTCAATAAAACAAGCAAAGTACTATTTCAGTGGAGACCAAACATCATTGCATTTATGCTCGTTAAAACGAGCATTGCACAATTCAGATATCTAAAAAAAATAAGGACGCTGATCAGACTGCCTAAATTATTCAGACGTTCTTCCATGGTGCTGTTCGAGTAACCAATGCAGGTAGGCGATCATCGCTTTAAGGTATCTATCCTATTCCTGACAATGGACCAACTTACAAAAAAAATCACAGGTAGGCGATCATCTCTTTAAGTAGTTGAGACGGTGGGTAGGGAAATTTTTCGTTTCGCACAACACCCTCCACATACTAGGTTTGATACTATGGGTGGCTTCTTTGATCAATATAAAGAGCTTCTAGGCACGTTGTCGCCCTGTGATATGGTGCATTTGTCCTCCAGAAGCCGTTACGTATGTTACCCCTTCAAACCAGAAATGTGCTCTAAGTTTGTAAAATACACTATGAATCTCTAATCTAAATTCCAAACCTAAATGTATCAATATCATCTAATGAAAGAATGTTACGGGCACATATATTGATATATTTAATCATTTTCATGCATCGATGGTGTTACGTATGTTACATTTTCAAAACAGCTTGTGCAAATGTTAATTACAGAACAGTAAGCTATTTTAATATACTTCTCTTTACGAATTTCACTTTAAATACACTACGGGTAGCTTCGTTGATCAATATAAAGTTTTTCTATGCACGTTGTCGCCCAATGGTATGGTGCATTTGCCCTCCAGAAGCCGTTACGCACGTCGTATGTTACCCATATAAAACAGAAATATACTCTAAGTTTGAAAATGCACTATGAATCTCTAAACTAAATTCCAAACCTAAATATATTAATGTCATCTGATGAAAGAATGTTACTGGCACATGTGTTGATACTTTTAATCACATATATGTATCGATGGTGTTACGTATGTTACATTTTCAAAACAGACTGTTCAGAGTTTAATTACAGAACAGTAAGCTATTTTAATATACTTTTCTTTGCACATTTATACTTTATATACACTTGTCTAAAAGACACTTATTCCTTTCCTTTTACAAACCTGAAAAAAACTAATCATCATGTCATTCCTTAGTCGAAAGTTGTTGCATATAGTTCACAGTACATGTAACTCACTTCAGATTATGAAAAAATAATGTGTTGAAAGGCCACTATGTACAGACAAGTTTGAAGAAAAGAAGAAACATATATACAATCATCTTGTTGTAGATCAATAACATATATGCCTTCTTGAAGTTGAATGCTCACTGCTTTGCCAGAAATGTGTACTATGGTAACGTATGTAACACATAATTATTGAATATCAAAATCAGTTTTAATGATTTTAATGCTGATAAAATGCTCATCGCTGTATGTAATTATGATTTAGCACTAATTTAGAAATCATATAAGATATAGCAAATATTCAAGAGTGTAATCCGGTTGTCAGTGAACTTAAAGCGCGCACACCCAAACCACAAATCCCAAAGCATGTTTTACACCATTGTTATGAAATGACATTATCAACACCGTCGGTCACTATTTCTTAAGTTACCTTTCACAAAGCTTGCCAATATTAGTAAGCAACTATCAATGCGGGTGACGGGCGATTTAATGGTAACGTATGTAACACATTTCATTTTTCACTTAAAATGTAACACATTTCATTTTTCACTTAAAATTTTAGGCGTTAAAACATAAGAAAAACAAATAGTAATAAGATATAATAATCGTCACCTTAAGATTGTTTTCCGATTTCCGGATGTTGAAATGACTCGCCGGCCATACAAAAGCACAACTCTGCGCATGCTAGTTCATTTTGTCTGGTTTCGGGGCACATGTGAGACAAGCCAAGTTCTGCTTGCGCGTGTGCCAGATGTTGTTTTTTTCTCGGGGTTCTCCCGTTTTTGCCCAACCTACCGGTTGGCTCGTCTCATATGTGCTGAAATTATATTGAAAGGGTTGTAAACGGAACAAAAATTGTTCAGTCCTTGGTCATGAGCACTGCTTCAATACCAGAGGACCAATGGTCCTGTAAACGCTCACCTGAAACCTGAGATATGTACCAATAAACTTGTTTGACTACAATGGTAATATACATGTATATAACCCCAGGGCCAGATCAGAGCAACCCCTGGAGTCAAATTCTTTTTCAAATCATTAAACTCCAGTCCATTTGCCAATTTACTGCAAGTTTTGCCCTTCAAATGACATTTTAACAATTTTCCCCATACAAATGCATGGGCGACCTAAGTTGACCTTGTCGTAAAATAGGTCAAGGTCATCCAAGGGTCACAATTTATATAAACTTTGTAGAGCTCCATTGCCTGATGCTTCATGCCAAGTTTCAAAATCATAGGCCTTCTGGTTCTGGAGAAGAAGAATTTTAAAGGATTTTGCTATTTATAGCCATGGCAGCCATCTTGGTCATGTGACCATGACCATTTATATATACTTACATTCCCACTTCCTAACAATGCTCCTCATAAAGTTTGGCTTTGATTGGCCAAGCAGTTTCAGAGAAGAAGATCTTTGAATATCACTGTAATATACATGTATATTGCCCCGGGGTGGGGGCAGAGCAGACCCCTGGGGTCCAAATTTTTTCAGAATCATCAATCTTAAGCCCATTTGCCCATTTCCTGCAAGTTTTTCCCTACAAATGACATTTTAACACTTTTCCCCATTCAAATGCATGAGCGACCTATGTTGACCTTGCTGTAAAATAGGTCAAGGTCATCCCAGGGTCATGATTTATATAACCTTTGTAGAGCTCTAGTCACTGATGCTTCACACCAAGTTTCAAAATCATTGGCCTTCTGGTTCTGGAGAAGAAGATTTTTAAAGGTTTTTTCTATTTATAGCCATGGCGGCCATCTTGGTCATGTGACCTTGACCATTTATATAAACTTTCTTTCCCCCTTCCAAAGGATGTTCCATTTGAAGTTTGGATTTGATTGGCCAAGCGGTTTCAGGGGAGAAGATGTTTCATTATTATGGGAATATACATGTATATAGCCCCGGGGCAGGGGCAGACAACCCCCCAGGGGCAAAAATTTTCCATTAACATTAATCTTCTGTCCATTTGCCTATTCCCAGTAAGTTTTACCCATTAAATAACATTTTACCATTTTTTCCCATTTAAATGCATGGGCGACCTAAGTTGACCTTGCCGTAAAATAGGTCAAGGTCATCCTAGGGTCATAATTTATATAAACTATGATGGGCCCACGTCCCCAATGCTACATACCAAGTTTCGTGGAAATCGGCCCACTGGTTCTGGAGAAGAAGATTTTTTAAAGGTTTTTGCTATTTATAGCCATGGCGGCCATCTTGGTCATGTGACCTGGACCATTTATATAAACTTTCGTTCCCCCTTCCTAAGGATGCCCCACATGAAGTTTGGCTTTGATTGGCCAAGCGGTTTCAGAGGAGAAGATCTTTGAAATTGTGAACGACGGACGGACGGACGGACGGACGACGGACGGACGCCGGAGCATGGGTATACTATAAGCTCACCTGTGAGCCTTCGGCTCAGGTGAGCTAATAAGTACCATTGATGTTCCAGACATTGCCTGATGCGGTTGTTTTGTTTGATTTTGAGTTGATGCATAACAGCCTAGTCAACAGCTATTGTCATATTGAGACGTTGACTCCATTTTATGGGACATTTGCCCGAAAATCGGATGCCATGACATCCAAACAATGCTTTAAATATAACCACCCAAGTAAGCCACTACGGCTTATACATATGGATGGTTTGATTTTAAAACACTTTTCCTGGTCAGGCTCAGACCTGAGCAGTTAACCAGTAATAAGATGGTCAGTAAGTAGCGTATAAGCTATGCCTGGTGGCAAAAGAAGCCCATCTATTTCTTATTCCCACCCGAACCTTCTGAGGGATTCTGCTTAGGCTGATACTGTTGAGCGTTTCTGCTAAGGCTGAAAACATGTTTTTGAAGTTTTCACGTTATAAATGTGTCATCAAACGATCATGCTTTGGTGGTACATTTTCATTTTTGTAGCGCTAATGGCAACAGAACAAGTGACGGACACTATTTACACTTGAACCAGATTGCCCAGCAGATGAACAGAATCGACAAAATGTTTTTCTTACACCTTCTTATGTGCTGTGGGGAGTGTTATCGTCTGTTTGCATAAGGTAGTTTGTGATTGATCGCTTTTCTCAGCAACATTCCAAGCTTTCGTTTTACCAATGCCATTGTATGGAATCTCACCTAAACTGCCTTATTGTGTAGTCATAACTTCTATTTTCTTGAAGATATGGAATGGTCGAGAGTCTCACCAGGACATCAAGGCTTGCTCAAAACGACAGACTGCTAGTATCGTGCTTTTTCAGGATTTCCAGCGTAGAACCATAATGTATTGCAATCATTTGGCTAGAATAGACAGCAGCATAAAACCAAGACATCTGATTCAGATGATTTTACCGTCAGAAGCATCGTGGTTGTTATGAAAATTCGCGTATCTGTGTCTTCATTGTCTAAAGTGCAGTTACGTCATCCCTGGCAAGAAAGCGTTTTCGTGTAAAAACGCATACACGTTGTTTGCACACCCTGTTCTATGTTCGGATTTCACACCGAGGGCCCTCAAGAAATTCACATTTTGTGTTATTACTGCTTTACATTGTATTTTCCACTCCCGGGGAACTGGTGTCGCAGGGCTAGATAATATGTCCTTTCTCGTTCATCCGATCTGATGGATTTACTCTACAGGTATATATCAAACACTACATCAAAGCAATAGTTTCGAAAGGCGCACACAAGCTGTAAGGAATACCACATAAATCATCAAATAAATGGGTCCAGGAGTTTGAGGATAATATCCGCATCTAGTTGGATGCAACTGTCAGTGTGATATTTGCGAAGTTTTTGTCATCCAAAGTCATTTAAGTTCGCACATGTAAAAGATTCATCGTGGATCATGGATCTTGTTCAAGGATACAACATGACACCGAAGAAGTCGAACAACACAAACTCGCAATCAGGAGCGGACGCTTTAACGATGGGTACCTTACAGTGCCCTATATGAAAATGGTGTTACATACGTTACCATGAGCATACTGACAAGTCAACAGTGGTTCAACATATTCCAAACACCTTACTGTGTTCTATGCGAAAACCTTTGCAGATAATTATGTGAGACCACTTTCATGTGAGCCGCAGCGCGCGAAAACCCCTCTTCCGACAATATTCCTTCTACACAGTCATAGAATTTAGACGCTTGAAATTTCGGATTTAAGAAGTTTGAATTATCTGTGTAGAGTAAACAACTGTGCTGATCAGCTGCGCAGTAACTGCATCTTTGTTTTCATATAGGAAGAATCTGGTTTTCGCATGAAGCGGCTCACTATATACATTTAATCACCAAAATGATATCTACCCATGTTTGAACATTAAGGTGTTACAATCGTTACCATGAGCATACTTGCAAGTCACAGGCTGTGTATTTTAGCACAGTAAACATGTATTTATCATAGGGTGTATAAAATAGAACTAAATAATTTACATATAACAGTTATTCATTTTGATATTTTTGTTGAAACGACTACTTTTCAAACGTTACAGCATACGGCGGTACCCTTAGGAAATGTTAAAGTATTCAAATAAAATAAATTAAATATTTAACATAAGTATATAACTTTGTGTAATAGCAAAGTTGAACTATTGGTCAGTAAGAAAGGACCTATCGTTTTTGGAATATGAAGAAAGAAATGCCAAAAACAAAAACGTTTTTGAACCCAAACCCCTATTTTCACGCCATAGATATAAAAGTAACGTTTGTAACACCGTATAATGCCTAATTTCAACTTTTAAAGACCATAAAGCATGTCCGTTAAATTGTTCTAGTACGTGATATAATTAGTGTTGTTGCATGATTAAAGTGGGTGGAGCATAGTAGGTTTCGCTATTTTGTTGGTACAAATATATTTTGAACATGTAACTTATGTAACGAGCTACAGAAATATTGTGCACCACTTGCCGGGGCGACAACGTGCCTAGAACGCATCTAGGATGACCAATGGACCAATTGCATACTGCAGACAAAGTATGTGGAGGGTGTTGTGCGATTTCGTTAAATACGGTAGATACAGAATCTAGCGTCTCGCCTAAAGATAGGTATCTATCTTCTTCCTGACAATTGTCCAGCTTACAAAAAAGGATAAATTCAATAAACAACATGTGCAGTAGAATTCGGTTAAATTAACTGTTTTTAAGATTGACAAAATGTCTTTGATTAGGCTTTTAGGGACTTTATTCGACTAATGTAAAAAATAAATATTATGTAGAATAGAGATCCTTTTCAAATTTGGACTTTGCACAAAGCATATCCGGCGTGTAAATTTTACACTAGATGTCCCAAAGCGACAGTTAAGTCTTCAATTGAGGCTAGCTATGCCCTTCTAACTTCGAAAGAGTTATCATCTGCCCTCATGATACATTCAACAATTTGAGTTTTTATTTATTAGTTCGCTGGTAGACCCTAATCGAGGAGGGGTTTTCTTTGTGCATTTAAAATCGAGCCTGTAATGATGCGGATACTTTCCATCCTGTGTATTGGTTATAATTGGATTTCCATGGGAAGCGAAGTGACAAAAGTTCTCTCCTCCTTCCAAAGAAATTCACTGTTCAGCCACATGAATATGCATATTTATTTTAGTAGATTTCCTGAGAAAGTAGAATATCCATCTCCCCAAATCGTGGACGTATACCGGTTCATCACACAGACTCTATCTCCCTTAGTAAGCTGTAAGATGATGGTGTTAGCGCCTTGGTCGTGACGCTGATCCGACGCCCGGCCATAGATGAAGGCTATCCTTTTTCCATTCAAACTGAAGTAAGCCCAAATCTCGATCCCCATGGTTTCCTGTCATCATAGTGGCTGAAAACTGGTAAATTCCGTCGTAAGGTGTGGTAAACATTCCGTCATCTACGTTGTACCCACTTCCTACGTTGGTTATGACGGTTTCAAATAAGATTGTACTCCCCGAAGAAACAGTGATGCTTGTTTCTATATTCGCTAGAAATGCCACCTTTGGACCATCTTTCAATATGAAATAGAACAAAATGCATACATGCTTTACCGAGTGATAAAATTACACCATAAAACCATCAACGAATATGGAAATTCACATGCATTCGATTGCACGATTCGTTATCATATGCTGAATTTTTATCTTATCTTATAAAGTCATTTTGATTGTTTGATTCATATCAGTCCCATGTGAAAGAACGAGTATCTGCGGTAAATATCTATTTATTCGTTTAGATCCATCGTCTACAAAAGATCACACGAAAGTGTGCGTATCTACCGAGGTCAGCTTCTGTGTACAGAATAACATGAACTATTGTTTATACAGTCTAGAGACTAAGCGCCCAAGCCACAATTGAATAAATCAATTCGCCTGACAGTCTTAATCTTAAAACAATTACACTGTTTCAAGAACAGAACGATAATGCTATTAGATAGCCATATACATTTGCATAGAAAAGTTTAGGTATGAAAACAGTTTATCAAATTGAACCATTTATATGCTGCATTTGACACAAAATGAGTCCTTTTGAACATAAAAGTGCATACAATGAACACCACTTGCATGGACAGTCTAGTCACATTCTTTTTACACTGACATATCCAATTCACATACTGCAAATGGGAAAAATAAATGAACTGAACATAAGTGATGATTGTGACTTATAAACCAGTAGTGATGGGAACAGTGGCTGAACCAGAAAGCCTTCAAGATAGTGAGAAAATATTTTGACAATATCTTTTCTATTGAGATTTATGGGCTCAAATCTGAGCTCTGAAAAGGACTTAGTCTGTAGACTGTATATTCAAATGCATTGTTCTTCACCATCATTCCTGCTGTTTTGGGTCCCCGCCCATTAGTATCTAAAACGATAGACGGATTGATTGTGCCTCCAGACAAAACTTAAATGCTACTGAGTGACCATCTGATTATTGGTTTGATTGTGCCTGCAGACAAAACTTAAATGCTACTGAGTGACCATCTGATTATTGGTTGCTCTGGTCTGAGCCTGCTCAGGAAAAGTGGCTCAAGTCCAACCACCCATCGTATAAGCCTTGTGGCTTACTTAGATGGTAATATTTGATGCACTGTTTGGATGTCATGATATCTTAATTTTGGGTCAAGTCCCATAAAATGGTGGCAACGTCCCGACATGGCCACAGCTGTTAACTGGGACGTTAAGCATCAATTCAAACAAACACGCAAATACCTGCTGTTTTACTCTTGAGATCTTCAATTTCTTTGGTTATGGTCTGGAATTCCACCTTCATTTCGCTCATGGCGATCTGTATTTCCTCCTTAAACTCGTCTAAAGCGGCATGTATTTCCTCTTTAAACTCGTTTGCAGTGGTTTGGCATTCCGTCTGCAGCTCATTCGTGGTGGTTTTGATTTCCGCCCGCAATTCGTTGAACTCCGTTCGCAGCTCGCTGTTTTCTGTTTTGAGATCCCCACATATATTCTCCAGAGCCACTATTTTCTGCACAACTTTATATTCATAATCAAACTGGCTACGGCATTGTGGTTCTTGGGCGTGATTGCTATCCAGTTGCCTCGTAAAGCAGTATGCTCCGTGTATGTTCATCAATAGGAAAAATCCGAAAATCGTCGCACGTTTTTCCATCATGTATGTTTCCAGTTTCTTCGACTCGTAGATGTTATTAACACGAACGAAGCCTTTGAAACGCGTATGTAATATTCGGAGGTCCAAGATTTAGATTGTATGGAAGTTAGAGTCTAGAAATGAATTATATCTATAGATAACTGCGTTACTGTATCATAGCGCAGCTGTTAAAATGAGATGCTGCCTTGGAAATGATGTTATTATAGAAAAGCATGCAAACGTTAGCCAAGAATTTGAGTAAACAACCTATGTATGTGGTGTACGTGTTAATTTCCTGTTGCTAAATGTAGTTTGGCTGTATGTCTACGACACTATGTGGGCCGCGTCATGAGAAAACAAACGATTTGCATATGCGAAAACAAAGGCGCAGATCAGCTTCGCAGTAATTGCGAAGCTGATCAGCGTTTTTGTTTTTGCTACACGGATAGTACAATTTTCTTCTTCTTAAATCCGAAATTTCAAGTCTCTAGCCATCTTCATTGCTTGTTTGACGGGAAAGCATCCCTTGGTAGAATACGTTGGTGCAACGTATAAGCGGCATCTGAAGTGCTAATAATATGCAAATTAGAAACTCGAAACTTTGTGAATCGAGTATGTGTTGACTATATAGCGCAGTAAACCACCGACGGAGTTTGTTGTGGCTTGGCTCGGCTGTTCGTTACATTTGGTGGCAGTGGTGGGACCGGAGTTGCCTTACCTATGTGTTTCCCAGGCCAAGTCTCGGAGCAAGACTTCTCTGAGGGGGAAGTAATGTGACGGGATAGCCACCCTTGGTAAAATACGTTGGTGCAATATGCAATAATACGTTGGTGCAATGTATTAGCGGCCTCTGGAGTGCTAGTAATATGCAAGTTAGAAACTCGAAAGTGTTGACTTTATAGCGCAGTTAACCACCCTTGGTGTATGAGCACGCTTTCCCGCCGACGGGGTTTTCTGTGGCTTGGCTTGGCTGTTCGTTACACTTGTACAGCTCTGTTTGTGTCGGACCTGTTAAAAAACTACATTGTTGGTTTTCTCATGGCGCGGCTCATGTGGGCAATATATCTACGAGTGTCCATGAAGCACAGGCACATACAATATGCAGCAGACTAAATTGTGCTGTATCCTGTGTCTTCCCAGAGTACTGGTTAACACCAAAGAATCGGCGGCTCCGTCCCGACGTTACTGAGAAATTGTAGACTGGGCTGTTAAACCTCAATAAAACAAACGAAATTTCAGTGGAGGCCCAATATTTTGCATTCAGACATTCAAAAAATAATGACGCCGATCAGGCTGTCTAAATTACTCAGGCATTCTTCCATTGTGCAGTGCAATTATTCAATGCTAAACAGTTTGTATAGGTTAGATTATTTATAAAATTCGTATCTGCTTGCGGGCTTACTAGTATTTTAACTGGTCCGGACTTGTGCTACAGTCCGTAGTCATGACATATTTGAAACGAAAACAACGGAAATAAAACAGATATTGTAAATAGACGATCAATCAACAGAAAAGGGGGGGGGGTGCTCACAGAAGAATTCTATTTACAGACGGTATAAAGTGATTCAGAAGTCAAATCGTTTCGTAGCAAAATACGTCATATGTCTGCGATCATCTCGTAAAGATAGGTAGCTATCTTCTGAAGTTCTATTCATGACAATGGATCAGCTCACAAAAAAAGGATAAATTCAATGCCTACATGCATAGAAGAAGTTGCTTAGATTTAGTGTTTTCTAGTTTTTAGAATTGTCAAATCGACTTTAGACTTTTCTCGACTAATCTAAAAAATGACCCTTCAAATGGACTTTGCAAAAAGCATATCCGTGCAAATTTTACACTAGCTGTCCCAAAGCGACAGGTAATTCTTAACTTGAGGCTCGCTAAATGCCCTTCTAACTGAGAAAGGGTATCTTGTTATTATCTGCACTCGTGATACATTCAATAATTTGAGTTTTTATTTAATAGTTCGCTGGTAGACCCTAATCGAGGAGGATGTTTTGCGTTTAAGATCGAGCCTGTATGCTGCTGTTTTCTATCCTGTATATTGGTTATAATTGGTTTTCCATGGGAAGCGAAGTAACAAAAGTTCTCTCCTCCTTCCAAAGAAATTCACTGTCCAATCACATGAATATATATATATATATTTATTCAAAGCAGATTTCCTGAGAAAGTAGAATATCCATTTCCCCAAATCGTGGACGTATGATGTTTCACCACACAGACTCTATCTCCCTTAGTAAGCTGTAAGATAACAGTGTTAGCGCCTTGGTCATGGCGGCTTTCCGTCCCGTGGGCATAGATGTAGGCTACCTCATTCCCACTCAAGCTGAAGTAAGCCCAAATTTCTCCGTTGGGCCCTGTCCTCATTGTGGCTGAAAACTGGTAAATTCCGTCAAATGGCGCGGCAAAAATTCCGTCATCTACGTAGTACCCGAACCCTATGTTGGTTCTGACGGTGTCAAATAAGATTGTACTCTCCGAAGAAACAGAGGCGCTTGTTTCCATAATCGCTAGAAATGCGACCTTCGGACCAACTTTCCATATGAAATAAAACAAATGAAGGCATCAAATGCATATTGACTTGACAATTACATAGAATCGAACACAATCGAAATCATTTCGAAATTGACAAGTGGTTGTACGATTTGTCAATATTTGTTTGATGTTTAACAAACAAAACTATGATAAGGTATTTTGATGGTATAATTCAGTCTCCAGAAGTGTCTATATGAGCCGCCTCGTTGGAAAACCAACAATGTGGTTTTCGAAGAGGTCCGACACAAACCGGCCTTGACAAGCACAGAAAAGAGCTAGAAGCTTGAAATTCCGGATTTAAGTAGAAGAGGAATTGTACTATCTGAGTAGCGAAAACAAAGGCGCTGATCAGCTTCGCGGTTACCGCGAAGCTGATCTGCGTCTTTATTTTCGCCTATGCAAATTGTTGGGTTTCCCATGAGGCGGCTCATATGCCAACGAGCACGATAATTTGCTGCAAAATGCTCACTGTCCTCAAAGATCGTACGAAACAGTGTTGTAGTGCCGAGACCAGATGAACTCAGGTGTATGATCAATTTTATTGTTCGCGAATCGTCTTACCTGCTGTTTTACTCTTGAGATCTTCCATTTCACTCGTTATAGTCTGGGTTTCCACCTTCAGCTCGTTTTTAGCGGTCTGTATTTCCTCTTTAAACTTGTTTATAGTGGTTTGGCTTTCCGTCCGGAGCTCATTTGCGACGGAATCGATTTCTGTCCGCAGATCGCTGACCTCCACTCACAGCTCGTCGGTCGTGGTCTTCTGGCCATCACAAAGATTTTCCTGGGCCAAACGGCGAAACTATGAAACTTACAGAATGCGTCGCACAATAAATACACAGAACTTCATCTAAAAACAAATACCTGTAATTTTAAACAAAAAATACAGCTTTGGCACTCCAATTTTCTAACATTTTAATGAAATTTTCGACCGCAACGTTGTCCAAAAGTCACGTCGACGTCATCAATTTTTGATGCAACGCCACGTTTCTTGCGTTAACGTTGGTTAACATTTTCCGCGAAAGGCGAAGCTTCGCGTGTGTAGTAATATGGTGATCAGTCGTTAGAAACGATATTCTTTACATAAATTGTGGCCAAATTAAAGGTCTACCAGGCCTGGACATACCAGGAATAAGCATTTGAAATACCTCCATTGCTTATTAAAGGGTATATAACAAAAAGGTTATTGAATGAATATCGTAAAATATTCGGAACTCGTTCATATGGCGGAGCTCGTGCGTCATCGCCATATGAACTCGTTCTGAATGTTTTACGATTTTCATTCAATAACCTATAAACATTACACCCCTATAAAATGACCGAAATCGAACGCATGCTTTGCGGTTCAGCAGAGCTTTCAGCGCTAAAGAAAAGCAAAGACAAGGATTTATGCTTTGGCGAAATTTATGTCCATTACGAAAACTTGCCCATGCAATATACAGAGATGTTTTGTTTGTAAAAATAAACATTTTCAGTGGGAAAAAAATCATTTTTTAGATATTTGCTCAAAAAAAGTACAAGTAGGCAAAGATCAGGAAAAGGCGCAATCAGAAAAAGACTCCCACTCCAAAAACCACGGTGGGAAAAAACCAAACTAACAATCAGGCACTTATACCATGAAAACACTTCGTAAGCCGAATGAGCAGCTATTTTCCCAATAGGTGGCCACTCAGTTACCTTAACTTAACTAAAAATATGCAAACATACATAAGGCGCCAACAGCACAAAAATATTTTAAACACCAAGACATAAAACAAAAAGAACCACCACAGAAGTATCGACTTGGAACGATCAGTAACACAAAGTTACTGGCGGGTTTAAATCGATTTTACACGGCCGTAACCTCACCCTCAGCTTCTGCAGTGGTTCATAACATTTAGTTAGTTCTTCGGTCCTCGTGGTGAATCTCTAACTAGATTGTGGGTACACGATAGAACCACTTCTATCGTGTATCCACATTCTATGTTTCGGATCAAAAATAAGAAAAATAAATATACCCCTGCAAACCCCTTTTTCACTATATAAAAGTGGGGATTAAGGGGGTATTTATTGCACGGACATGATAGCCTGATGTGTAAGGGTTTAGTTCCTGACACACAAGTTCAAAAACGAAACATTCAGCCCATTGTAATTCTATTTATTTTTATTTCCAATTTTTATGCAAATTCTTCTCTAGCCGTTCCAAAGCAGTCCTTCTGCTTAGGCTTTAGTTGGGCTAGCTAGATTGTCATTCAATCAATCTTCGATCTTCTTTTCAGATTTGGACTTGGCACAAAGCATATCCGGGTAAATTTTACATAAGCCGTCCTAAAACGACATATATTAGCCTTAAGTTGAGGCTAACTAAAGTGTCCTTCTAACTTAGAAAGAGCTGTTATCATCTGCACTCGTATAATGCATTCAATAATTTGAGGTTTGGTTTAATAATTCACTGCGCCTGGTAGACCCTAATCGAGGAGGATTTTGCATTTAAAATCGAGTCTGTATGTGGGTACTTTCTATCCTGTGTACTGATTAGAATTGGATTTCTGACAGCTTCTCTCCTCATTTCCAATGCAAATTCACAGTTCAGTCACATGAATGGGTATATTTATTCAAAGAAGATTCCCCGAGAAAGAAGAATACCCACTACCATAAATTGTGGACGTATGATGATTCACCACACCGACTCTATCTCCCTTATTAAGCTGTAAGATGACAGTGTTAGCGCCTTGGTCATGACGGCTTTCCGAACCATGGGCATAGATGTAGGCTATCCTTTTCCCATTCAGGTTGAAGTAAGCCCAAATTTCCCCGTCTTGCGATGTCATCATAGTAACTGAAAACTGGTAAGCTCCGTCGTTCGGGGCAGTGAAAATCCCGTCATCTACGTTGAACCCGGACCCTATGTTGATTCTGACGGTGTCAAATAAGATTGTACTCTCCGACGAAAAAGAGGTGGTTGTTTCCATAATCGCTAGGAATGCGACCTTCGGACCAACTTTCAATATGAAATAGAACAAAATGCATACATGATCATACATGCTTTAATTAAAGAAACTTAAAGGAATAAATGATTTTTCTCTTCAGTTCGGAAAAATCATATCACGTTACAGACGTATAGGTTATAACTTGAATGTTATGCGACAGTCTGCATGCTTAGTTTTTAACCCAATCATGGTTGATAACTATGCTGCCTTCTTTAATTGCACGCCGGTGGGTCGGGCGTCAGACTCTATGATGGCCCCGACTTAAAGCTATTCATTTTAGTTGGTTGGGGCCGGAGCTTCTTGTCTGTTGCTTGGCCCACCGGGGTCCAACTGGTGTTTTTCTTTTGCTCCGGAGTTAGTAGGTTATTCGGCGCCCAGGGATCTCCATCGTCGGGCAGCTTACTCAATCTGTGAGTCCTGGTTTTTGATTCATCAGGATGTTTATCATGATTTATTTGTTTGTTCTTGATGATTCATTGACTAGTTAGAGATTCACCACGAGGACCGAAGAACTAACTAAATGTTGTGAACCACTGCAGAAGCTGAGGGTGAGGTTAGGTACCTGTAAAACCGGTTTAAGCCCGCCAGTAAATTTGTGTTACTGATCGTTCCAAGTCGATACTTCTGTAGTGGTTCTTTTTGTTTTATGTCTTGGTGTTTAAAATTTTTTGTGCTGTTGGCGCCTTATGTATGTTTTCATATTTTTAGTTAAGTTAAGGTAACTGAGTGGCCACCTATTGGGAAAATAGCTGCTCATTCGGCTTACGATATGTTTCATGGTATAAGTACCTGATTGTTAGTTTGGTTTTTTCCCACCTCGGTTTTTGGAGTGGGAATCTTTTTCTGATTGCGCCTTTTCCTGATCTTTGCCTACTTGTACCTTTTTACCGAGTGATAAAATCACACCAAATCGAAGTCAATCGAAATCAACAACGAATATGGATGGAAATTCACATGCATTGGATTGTACGATTCGTTATCATATGCTGAATTTGTATCTATTCTAAGTTCACAACCGGCATATTAAGCTGTTTTGATTGTTTGATTCATATCAGTCCCATGTGAGAGAACGAATTTCTGCCTGTCTGCGGTTATTTGTTCAGAACCATTGTGTACAAAAGATTGCACGATAGTGTGCTTATCTACCGAGGTCAGCTTCCGTGAACTTATTGTTTACATTTACATTGTTTGTCACCTTCATTCCTGCTGTTTTGAGTCCCCATCCTTTGACATCTAAAGAAATAGACAGGTTGCTTGTGCCTCCAGGCAAAGCTTAAACGCTACTGACTGACCATCTGATTACTGGTTAACCGCTAGATGGTCTGAGCGTTCCCAGGAGAAAAGTGGCTCAAGTCTTACAGTCTATATGTACAAGCCTTGTGGCTTACTTTGGTGGTTATGCTAGTATTTGATGCATTTTTTGGATGCCATGACATCCTAATTTTGGGTAAAAGTCCCATAAAATGGAGGCAACGACCCGACATTACCATAGCTGTTGACTGGGACGTTAAGCATCAATTCAAACAAACAAGCAAATATACCTGCTGTTTTACTCTTAAGATTTTCGATTTCGTTAGTTATTGTCTGGCACTCCACATTCAGCTGGTTTATAACGGTCTGTATTTCCTCTTTTAACTTGTTCATACCAGTTTGGCTTTCCGTCTGCAGCTCATTCGTGGCGGTTTTGATTTCCGCCCGCAATTCGTTGACCTCCGTTCGTAGCTCGCTGTTTTCTGTTTTGAGATCCCCACATATATTCTCCAGAGCCACTATTTTCTGCACAACTTTATATTCATAATCGAACTGGCTACGACATTGTGGTTCTTGAGCGTGGTTGCTATCCAGCTGTCTTGCAAAGCAGTTTGCTCCTTGTATGTTCATCAATAGGAAAAATCCGAAAATCGTCGCACGTTTTTCCATCATGTATGTTTCCAGTTTCTTCGACTCTTAGATGTTATTAACACGAATGAAGCCTTTGAAACGCGTATGTAATAATCGGAGGTCCAAGATTTAGATTGTACGGAAGTAAGAGTCTAGAAATGAATTATATAGATAACTGCGTTACTGAATCATAGTGCAGCTGTTAAAATGAGATGCTACCTTGGAAACGATGTAATTATAGAAAAGTAGAAAAAAAAACATGCAAACGTTAGCCAAGTGCAACACCGTTTGAGTAAACAACCTGTGTACGTGGTGTACGTATTAATTTCCTGTTGCTAAATGTAGTTTGGCTGTATGTCTACGACAATATGTGGGCCGCGACACGAGAAAACCAACGATTTGCATATGCGAAAACAAAGGCGCAGATCAGCTTCACAGTAACTGCGAAGCTGATCAGCGTCTTTGTTTTCGCTTCTTGGATATTTCAACCCCTCTTCTTCTTAAATCGGAAAATTCAAATCTCTAACCTACAGCTCTGTTTATGTCGGTCCTGTTCAAAAACCACATTGTTGGTTTTCTCATGACGCGGCTCATGTGGGCAATATGTCTACGACAGTGTCCACGAAGCGTAGGCACATATAATATATCTGTTCATCGTGTTCTGACGTGTGTCTTCACGGAGTACTGGTTAATACCAGGAATCGGCGTCGGCATCCCGACGTGACTGAAAATTTGTTGACTGGGTTATTTAACCTCAATAAAACAAGCAAAGTACTATTTACTGAATTTCAGTGGAGGCCAAACATCATTGCATTTATGCTCGTTAAAACGAGCATTGCACAATTCAGATATCTAAAAAAATAAGGTCGCTGATCAGACTGCATAAATTATTCAGACGTTCTTCCATGGTGCTGTTCGAGTAACCAAATGCATGTAGGCGATCATCTCTTTAAGATAGGTATCTATCCTATTCCTGACAATGGACCAGCTTACAAAAAATCACAGGTAGGCGATCATCTCTTTAAGATAGGTATCTATCTTCTTCCTGACAATGGTCCAGCTTACAAAAAAAAAAAGGATAAATTCAATAAACAACATGTGCAATAGAATTCGCTTAAATTAACTGTTTTTAAGATTGAAAAAAGTACAAGTAGGCAAAGATCAGGAAAGGCGCAATCAGAAAAAGACTCCCACTCCAAAAACCAAGGTGGGAAAAAACCAAACTAACAATCAGGTACTTATACCATTAAAACATTTCGTAAGCCGAATGAGCAGCTATTTTCCCAATAGGTGGCCACTCAGTTACCTTAACTTAACTAAAAATATGCAAACATACATAAGGCGCCAACAGCACAAAAATATTTAAAACACCAAGACATAAAACAAAAAGAACCACCACAGAAGTATCGACTTGGAACGATCAGTAACACAAAGTTACTGGCGGGTTTAAATCGATTTTACACGGCCGTAACCTCACCCTCAGCTTCAGCAGTGGTTCATAACATTCAGTTAGTTCTTCGGTCCTCGTGGTGAATCTCTAACTAGTAAATGAATCATCAAGAACAAACAAATAAATCATGATAAACATCCTGATGAATCAAAAACCAGGACTCACAGATTCTGACAGATTCTGCGAAGCTGATCTGCGCCTTTGTTTTCGCATATGCAAAATGTTGGTTTTCTCATGACGCGGCTTTTAGGGACTTTATTCGACTAATGATTGACTAGGCTTTTAGGGACTTTATTCGACTAATGTAAAAAAAAATAAATATTATGTAGAATAGAGATCCTTTTCAAATTTGGACTTTGCACAAAGCATATCCAGCGTGTAAATTTTACACTAGATGTCCCAAAAGCGACAGTTAAGTCTTAAATTGATGCTAGCTATGCCCTTCTAACTTCGAAAGAGTTATCATCTGCACTCATGATACATTCAATAATTTGAGTTTTTATTTATTAGTTCGCTGGTAGACCCTAATCGAGGAGGATTTTTTTGTACATTTAAAATCGAGCCTGTATGCGGATATTTTCCATCCTGTGTATTGGTTTTAATTGGATTTCCATGGGAAGCGAAGTGACAAAAGTTCTCTCCTCCTTCCAAAGAAATTCACTGTTCAGTCACATGAATGTGTATATTTATTCAAGTAGATTTCCTGAGAAAGTAGAATATCCATCTCCCCAAATCGTGGACGTATACCGGTTCACCACACAGACTCTATCTCCCTTATTAAGCTGTAAGATGACGGTGTTAGCGCCTTGGTCATGGCGCCCCTCCGTCCCATGGGCATAGATGAAGGCTATCCTTTTCCCATTCAAGATGAAGTAAGACCAAATTTCTCCGTTTTGCCCTGTCATCATTGTGGCAGAAAACTGGTATATTCCGTCGTAAGGTGTGGTAAACATTCCGTCATCTGCGTTGTACCCATTCCCTACGTTGGTAATGACGGTGTCAAATAAGATTGTACTCACCGACGAAACAGAGGCGCTTGCTTCCATAATCGCTAGAAATGCGACCTTCGGACCAGCTTTCAATATGAAATAGAACAAAATGCATACACGATCATACATGCTTTACCGAGTGATAAAATTAAACCAAATCGAAGTCAATCGAAATCATCAACGAATATGGATAGAAATTCACATGCATTGGATTGTACGATTCGTTGTCATATGCTGAATTTGTATCTATTCATTTCACAGCTGGCATATTAAACTGCTAAAGAAATAGACATGCTGCTTGTGCCTCCAGGCAAAGCTTAAACGCTACTGACTGACCATCTGATTACTGGTTAACCGCTAGATGGTCTGAGCATGCCCAGGAAAAGTGGCTCAAGTCTTACAATCCATATGTATAACCCTTGTGGCTTACTTTGGTGGTCATGCTAGTATTTGATGCACTTTTTGGATGTCATGACGTCATAATTTGGGAAAAAAATCCAATTAAATGGAGGCAACGACCCGACATTACCATAGCTGTTGACTGGAACGTTAAACATCAATTCAAACAAACAAGCAAATATACCTGCTGTTTTACTCTTGAGATCTTCGATTTCGTTAGTTATTGTCTGGCATTCCATCTTCAGCTGGTTTATAACGGTCTGTATTTCCTCTTTAAACTTGTTCATACTGGTTTGGCTTTCCGTCTGCAGCTCATTCGTGGCGTTTTTGATTTCCGTCCGCAATTCGTTGACCTCCGTTCGTAGCTCGCTGTTTTCTGTTTTGAGATCCCCACATTTATTCTCCAGAGCCACTATTTTCTGCACAACTTTATATTCATAATCGAACTGGCTACGACATTGTGGTTCTTGGGCGTGGTTGCTATCCAGTTGCATCGCAAAGCAGTTTGCTCCTTGAATGTGCATCCATAGGAAAAATCCGAAAATCGCTGCACGTTTTTCCATCATGTATGTTTCCAGTTTCTTCGACTCTTAGATGTAATTAACACAGCCTTTGAAACGCGTATGTAATATTCGGAGGTCCAAGATTTAGATTGTACGAAAGTTAGAGTTTAGAAATGAATTATATAGATAACTGCGTTACTCTATCATAGTGCAGCTGTTAAAATGAGATGCTGCCTTGGAAACGATGTTATTATAGAAAAGTAGAGAAAACAAACATGCAAACGTTAGCCAAGAATTTGAGTAAACAACCTATGTATGTGGTGTACGTGTAAATTTCCAATTGCTAAATGTAGTTTGGCTGTCATTCTACGACAATATGTGAGCCGCGTCATGAGAAAACCATCAATTTGCATATGCGAAAACAAAGGCGCAGATCACCTTTGCAGTAGCTGCGAAGAAGATCAGCGTCTTTGTTTTCACTACACGAATAGTACAATCACTCTTCTTCTTAAATCCAAAATTTCAAGTCTCTAGCCATCTGCATTGCTTGTACAGCTCTGTTTGTGTCGGACCTGTTCAAACTGACCGCATTGTTGGTTTTCTCATGACGCGGCTCATGTAGGCAATTTGTCTACGAGAGTGTTCATGAAGCGTAGGTACATACACTACGTAGCAGACTTAAACCTGAAAACTTTTCAACGTATTGTGCCCGGTGTCATCCCGGAGTACTGGTTAATGCCCAAGAATCAAGAATGACTGAAAAAATTGTTGACTGGGTTATTAAACTTCGGTAAAACAAAGAAAGTACTATTTTTGAATTTCAGTGGAGGCCAGTTAAGTCCGTGACGCAGTTCGAATATCCAATGCTTTAAAAGCAGTTTGTATAGGTTTGATTATATATAAAATTCGCATCTCGTTGAGGGTCCTACATGGGCATTTATGCTCTTTAAAACGGGCGTTGCACAATCCAGACATTTAAAAAAATAAGGACGCTGATCAGACTACATAAATTACTCGGACATTCTACCATGGTACAGTTCGAATATTCAGTGGTAAGCATTTGTATAGGTCAAATGAGGGTCCTACTAATATTTTTAACTTGCCCGGACTACTGTTCGTAGTAATGACACTGATTTTGAAACGAAACGAAAACGACAAAACTAAGCCCGAATCTATTAAACAGCTATTGTAACAAATAGATCAACCAACAGAAGAAATCTATTTACTAATTATAACGTATGAAGTGATTCAAAAGTCAAACCGTCTCGTTAACAAACTGCGTCACAGGTTGGCGATCATTTCTTAAAGAGAGGTATAGATCTATCTTTTTCATGACAATGGATCAGCTCAGAATTTAAAACAAAGGACAAATGTTCGGGAACACTGATATCACTTATTATAACTTTAAGTGAGGATTGTGATTCTTGGCCCAGGTCTGTCTTCATCCACGAATGCCATGTGGGGACGAGTGTTTCCTGTTGTAAAGGGGCGGGGGATCACCTCAGTAGATGCAATTTTTAATGCATTTTTAGGCGACTTGTTTTTGACAGTTACATGAAATGACGATATTCACAATTCAGATGCTTGAAAATTGACCAGTCACGAATCACAGGGATTTAAATTTGAATTTTCACACATCACATAGAACACCTCTGTCACAGATTACAGAATTGACGTTTGCTTCTTCACAAATCACAGACTTTTAGAAAAGGCTAATCGCAAATCACTCACAGAAAAGGGGCCTGCCCCCCCACCCCTCAGTAAACCAGCTTTGCACATATGCAACAACAACCAGCCGCTCTGTAAGTTACATGATTTATAATGTTTTTCTCAAATACGAGTAGATTTAAATCGACTTGTGGTAAGCAGTGTAACTTCTAGCTTCTCTTCGAAAAAGAATTTATCAGTCATATTTTTTTCACATTCGTTCAAAGAATATTTCCCGAGAAAGAAGAATATCCCGCTCCAAGAATCCCAGAAGTTCTCTGGCTGACGACACAAACTCTATCTCCCTTATTAAGCTGTAAGATGATAGTGTTAGCGCCTTGGTCATGGCGCCCCTCCGTCCCATGGGCATAGATTAAGGCCATATTTCTTCCATTCAAGCTGAAGTAAGCCCAAATTTCTCCGTCTGCCACTGTCATCATAGTCGATGAAAACTGGTAAATACCGTCCACTGGCGCAGTAAAAATCCCGTCATCGATGTTGTACCCATTTCCTATGTTGGTTCTGACGGTGTCAAATAAGATAGTATTACCCGCAGAAACAGAAGCATGTGATGTCATAGTCGCTAAAAATGCAACCTTCGGGTCATCTATCCATTATGAAATAAAACAAAACGTATGCATAAATGAAAGCATCAAAAGGCATATTGATTGAGACAATTACATAGAATCGAGTACAAACAAAACATTTGTCAATATTTGTTTGTTGTTTAATAAATAAAACTAAATGTATCAGGTATTTTGATGGTTTTGTCCCCAGATGTGCCTACCTGTCATTGCTTACTTGTACCTGTGCCAACGAACACGATAGTTTGCGGCAAATCCAGGCTCACTGTCCTTAAAAGATTTCTCATAAATAAACAATTGAAAAAAAAAAGTTGTACGAAACAGTGCTAAACAGCCGAGAGTAGATTCACCAAATGAACATTTTTACTTATTGTTTGCATTTATGCTTACCTGTAGTTTTACTCTTGAGATTTTCGATTTCGTTCGTTATTGTCTGGATTTCCACCTTTATTTCATTTAGAGCGGTTTGGATTTTCGCCTTCGTGGTCTGGGTTTCAGCCTGCACTTCGCTGACCTCCGCTCGCAGCTCGCTGTTTGTGGTCTTCTGACTATCACAAAGATTTTCCAGGGCCACTATCTTCTGCACCACCTTGTATTCATAATCAAACTGGCTGCCACACTGTGGCTCTTGGCCGTGATTGCTATCCAGCTGTGCAAAACAGTGCGCTCCTTGAATGTTCATCAAGAGGAAAACTCCGTAAATCGCACAATTTTTCATCATGGACTTTTCCAGGTTTTCGCCTTAAAGACTGCATGCGCAAATGAAATTAAAATGAATGAAGAAACTCGTATATAAATGTTGAATCCCATGACTTAAATTACATGGGCGTATAAGAAGAATGTCGAAATGAATTATTAGAGATATTGCGTTACTGGATTTCAGCTGTAAACATGAGAAGCAGAATTAGAAACTAGTCGTTGTTGTGATAATAGCTTTGAATACCAGGCCGATATTGTGGCATCTTCAACAATGCGCAACCAACGAAGATACATCCATCATCATGGACTAAACAAAACATGTTAAACAGCTTTTTTATAATTTATGAAATAATATATAGATAATGTATGTACTCGTACTCGCACGTAAATTGTGGCATGCGAAGAGGCGGTGCATGCAAAAAAGAAATCCGTCAGAGTAGCAACTCTACCCGGCCCCTTGCTTGGAGAGCTAAGTCCCAGATATGGAAGGAACTAGTGGCAGCCACAGTTTATTTTCATCTAGTTGACGTGTGTTGTTGAAGAGTAGTTTTCATTCATTTTTTTCAGGCAGATAGTAACAAGACATGTATAACTCGACCGGCATCTTCACTGATTCCCAATTGTATACAGCATTCCCCAATATATACTTTTTGCCTTGCCAATAGTTTTGGGTATTTGCATGATGATTAAACCTTTTCTATGCAATATATTTAGAGATTTTTTTTTTTGCCATAAAAATGAAAATTTCATTAAAAAAAATGATATATTTAGTATTTTTGCTCAAAACATCGATTGTTGTGGGTACACGTTAGATTTGCCTCGCCGAGGTTGTTCTAACGAGTACCCGCAACCTATGTTTTGGATCATCAAAAATAAGAAAAGAAAAAAAGATATACCCCTGTAAACACCAGTTTTACTAAATAAAAGTGGGGTTCAAGGAAGGAGTATACTTTTCATGGACATGTTTTCCTGATGGAATCCAGCACTTATACCGTAGACCATGTCACATAGATCTGTGTCGTAACAGATTCGTAAGAATGGACGCATGGACGAATTAAAATCCAAAAATTCCACGATTCGGAAAAGTTATCACATTGGTGAGAATTTGTGGAATCGCGCTAGTCTGATAGGGATTTTGCAATATCTTTAACCCATTTCCACATCAACATTTCTACATTCCTGCATACATCCCTTGTAATTTCACAATCCACTATCCTGTCTAGACTCTGAGCGGCTCAGTATTATGTGCTGAATAACTTGATTACATGATAATTATCCAAGATCTAATGATCGAAAAGCAATGTAAGGTCTGTATTTGAGTGAACCAAATAATAGGTGAGTTTGGGCTTAATATCCTATTATATTATGTGCTGGTGTCACTTCATTCTTTGACATTTGTCCATTTGGGCATGATGCTGCTTATGAATCCAGCCGACTTTGATAGTTGACTACGACGCATACACTTGCATCGTAAGATTCTTAAGAATTCCATGATTCCGAGTAATCAATTTGGTGAGAAGAAGTCTGATAGGTATTACGCAATATTTCTAATTCATTTCGACATTCTGTAGCGCTTATTTTAAAATCCAATAGAGCTCTGCATTATATATAAACTAGTGCTTCTTCATTCATTGACATATGTCAATTTGGCCAATAAAGTGAACATTTCTGGAAGAAGCTATAATGGGGAAACGTGCGATCTTCGGATTTTTTCTCTTAATGAACACTCTAGGAACAAATACTTTACGGACACAACAGGATAGGAACCCCGGCCAAGAACCACAGTGCCGCAGCCATTTTGATTATGAATATAAGGTGGTGCAGAAAATAGTGGCTCTGGAGAATTTCTGTGAACACCTCAAGGTCGAAAATAGCGAGCTGCGGGCGGAGGTACAAGATATCAGGAGAACAAATGAAGGTAATTATTAAATGGCACATTACGAAAGCTTACCCATACAGAGATTTGAAAATTGAAAATTCCAGTAGAAAATTTTTGATATATTTCTTATTATTTTGCTCAAAACATAGTTTGTGAGCACAGGTTAGAACCGCCTCGCGGAGGCCATTCTAACGAGTACCCACAATCTGTTTTGGAGCAAAAATAAGAACAAGAGGATCAATGGTCCTGTAAACGCTCATCTGAGAACTGGGATATGCAACCAAAGCTGACCTTGACGTAAAATAGGTCAGGGCCATCCCAGGGTTATGATTTACACAAACTTTGTAGAGCTGTATTCATTGATGCTTCAGGCAAAGTTTCCAAATCAAAGGCCTTCTGGTTCTGAAGAAGAAGATTTATAATTGTTTTTACTATTTATAGCCATGGCGGCCATCTTGGTTATATGACCTGGACCATTTATATTAGCTTTCACTCACCTTTCTTAACGATGCTACACATAAAGGTTTTGCTTTGATTGGCCAAGTGGTTTCAGAAGAAGATCTTTGAATATTATGGTCATATACATGTATATAGCCCGGGGGCGGGGGCAGACAACCCCGAGGACATTTTTTCCATCAACATAAATCTTCTGTCAATTTGCATATTCCCAGCAAGCCCCCCCCCCCCCCTATTTAATTACATTTTACTAACTTTCCCCATTCAAATGCATGGGCAACCTATGTTGGCTTTGCCATAAAATAGGTCAAGGTCATCCCAAGGTCATGATTTATATAAACTTTGTAGAGCTCCTCTGCCCGATGCTTCATGCCAAGTTTCAAAATCATAGGCCTTCTGGTTCTGGAGAAGATTTTTAAAGGTTTTTTGCTATTTATAGCCATGGCGGCCATCTTGGTCATGTGACCTTGACCATTTATATAAACTTTCATTCTCCCTTCCTAAGAATACTCAACAAGACGTTTGGCTTTGATTGGCCAAGCAGTTTCAGAGAAAAAGATCTTTGAATATTATGGTAATATACATGTATATTGCCCGGGGGTGGGGGCAGACCTGCCCCTGGGGTCCTTTTTTTTCAGATTCATAAACATTCAGTCCATTAGCCCATTTCCATAAAGTTTTTCCTGTCAAATGATTTTGACAGTTTTCCCCATTCAAATGCATGGGCGACCTATGTTGACCTTGCCATAAAATAGGTCAAGGTCATCCAAGGGTCATAATTTATATAAACTTTGTAGAGCTCCTCCTCCTGATGCTTCATGCCAAGTTTCAAAATCATAGGCCTTCTGGTTCTGGAGAAGAAGATTTTTAAAGGTTTTTGCCATTTATAGCTATGGCGGCCATCTTGGTCATGTAACCTTGAATATTTATATTAACTTTCATTCCCCCATCCTAAGGATACTACATAAAAAAACTTGGCTTTGATTGGTTGAGCAGTTACTGAGAAAATTAAGTTAACTTTTAATTTGTAAATGACCTTTGGCCAAGGTCAAGAAATGACCTTGACCTTTAATACTTACATCACTTCATAAGCTCAACAAGTTGTCTGTATCTACCAACTTTCAGGTCACGGGCTACAAAACTTCCTGAAAAATTCAATGTTTTCGCATTTTTCCATTCAAAAGCCTATGTAACCAAAATTGACCTTGCCGTAAAATAGGTCAAGGTCAACCCAAGGTCATGATTTATATGAACTGTGATGGGCCAGAGTCCCCGATGCTACATACAAAGTTTCATTGAAATCGGTCCACCGGTTCCAGAGAAGAAGATTTTTTTATGGTTTTTACTATATATGGGCCTGACGGCCATCTTGGTCATGTTACCTGGATCATTTATATAAACTTTGGTTCCCCCTTCCTAAGGATGCTCAACATGAAGTTTGGCTTTGATTGGCCCAGTGGTTTCTTTGAAATTGTGAACGGACGACGGACGGACGCCGGAGCATGGCCATCCTATAAGCTCACCTTGTGAGCCGAAGGCTCAGGTGAGCTAAAAATAGGTATACCACTGCATACCCCAGTTTTGTTATATAAAAGTGGGGTATATGAGGGGGTATACATTTCACGGACGTCGTTTTACTTTTTATTAGAGGATAAAAATATCTGATATATAAATATCGTATTTCCTTTATTTTGTTTGTTGGAATGGATGCTTAACGTCCAAGTCAACAGCTATGGTCATGTCGGGACGTTACCTCCATTGTATGGGACTTTTACTCAAAATTAGAATGCCATGTCATCAAAAAATCTTTGTTTGAATTTGTTTGAATTGATGCTTTATGTCCCAAACAACAGCAATGGTCATGTCGGGACCTTGCCTCCATTTCATGGGACTTTTACCCAACATTAGGATGTCATAACACTCAAAATGTGCTTCATATATATATTAACCACCCAAGCAAACCAATAAACCAATACGGCCTATATGTATGGATAGTTTGACTAAACCACTTTTCCTGGGCAGGCTCAGACTTGTAATCAGATGGTCGGTCAGTTGTTTAGAAGCTTTGCCTGGAGGCACAAGCAGCCCATCTATTTCTCCTAGGCCCCAATGGACGGGGCCCCATCCAAAAAGCGCTTCAAATAATAATTATTTGAATTATTATAAATATAACCACCAAAGTATTTGATGGCTTATATGTATGGATGGTTTGATTAAGACCACTTTTCCTGGGCAGGCTCAGACCTGAACGGTTAACCAGTAATCAGATGGTCAGTCAGTAGCATATAAGCTTTACCAGGAGGCACAAGCAGCCCATCCATTTCTTTAGGCCCCAAATTTCCTATATAGGATACCTGATATATGCGAAATCAAATACAACAGTTACAATATTATTTTTAATTCTACAGAATAGATATATCAATGATCTTATATACTATAGATATTTTGTTTTAGGTATCAGATATCTTATATGACATTTTGGATATCTTTGGTTAAATATTGTATATCGGACATATAAATCACAAAATAATATCTTTTATTATAGGAATGAATTTTATTTTTGTTGATTTTATCGATGTGTAAACTCAGGCGAATCACTCACAAACTAAATAAAGCCCAAAGGGCTTTATGAAAAAGTTTGTGAGTGATTCGCCTGAGTTTACACATCGATAAAATCAACAAAAATAATAATTCATTCCTTATAATTCCAACTTTGTCCCATTACACTGCATTTATTTACATTGATTTCATTTTTATAGCCAGCGGAAGGAAAATAGAGCAAAACGGATCTTCATGAGGCAGCCATCTTGAAAATTTCCAAGGCACAGAACTCACTTCTCGCAATTAATAGAAGCTATAACTGGCTTCCTAAAGGCAAGCTGTAAAAGCGGGAGCTTTAAAACATCTCCCCTTCATTCAAAATTGTTCTTTTGGGAGGAAATGTCGCCGTCTGGGCCGATAGAAAGACATGTCGATTTTGAACTGGGGCTCGGAACATTAGAAATTCAAACGTCAAATTTCAACACACAACAAGAAGATATAAACGCTTACCTTACGTTGTTGTATTAAAAGAAAAAGCGTCCATTTTTATTAAAAATTCCAAATATTCATTTCGACGCCTTCAAAACGCGTTCATCCTTTTTTTTATGACGTTTAGATTTGGTGACGTCAACGTTTCCTCGAGGAAACGTCACGTAATCACGTAACGTCGCGCCATTTTAAGGTGAAAACCAAGTATTCATACGCATTGCTTTTATCGAAGTATAAAGTCTTATAAACAACCAATCAGAATGTAGGAAATTAGTGAAGTTGGAATTATAAATTATTAGATATCATGTATCAGGTATCTTATATACCACAGCAGATAACTTATACAGGATATCAAATTAAGATTTGAGCCGCGACGCAAGAAAACCGGTCTTCGGGGTTTCCGACCAGGTCCGACACAAACCGGCCTGTACAGTCACAGAAAAGAGCTAGAAGCTTGAAATTTCGGATTTAAGTAGAAGAGGAATTGTACTATCCGTGTAGCGAAAACAAAGGCGCTGATCAGCTTCGCGGTTACCGCGAAGCTGATCTGCGCCTTTGTTTTCGCATATGCAATAATCCGGTTTTCTCACGATGCGGCTCATTTATTGTATGGTTCATCCGTGTGTACGAGACAATAAGCCATGAGCTGTTTACTCCGGGTATCTGACGTTGAAAACATAAAGAGGGTGCAATAACAATAATAAATTAGATATCCCAGATACAAAATATATATGATTTATAAAATTTGGATTCCTTATGTAATTAAACTCTAATATGTAAAATTGAATTGATAGAGCTCTGCAAGAATTGTCATTGACATACCTACCCCTCAAGCATGCACCTTTTGAGCACCGTTGCCCTATATTTTGCCCAGTGCAGATGCATAATTGCATACTGTCATCCGCAGCATTCTTATTTTTATTAGTACGAAAACTTGCCCATACAATATACAGAGATTTTTTTCTTTCAGAAGAAAAAAATGAAAACTTTAATGGAAAGAATTTGATTTTTTGGGTGATCACACCAGATTTTTTTGTGATGCGTCTGACCTTGGTGAAATGTAGAAAGATCTCTATTGTGCTGTAATACATGCATATCTTGGTGGGTTTTTTTATTTTCATATTGGAAGATGAACCAAAAGTGGCATTTCTAGCAACATTGGAGACTGGAGGCTCTGTGTCTGCAGGCAGTACCATCATATTTGACTCTGTCATTACAAACACCGGGAATGGCTATAATGTAGATGATGGGATTTTCACCGCCAAGGGCGATGGAATCTATCAGTTTTCAGCATCAGTTATGTCATATCCACAAGGAGAGGTTTGGGCTTTCTTCAGTCTGAATGGGAAAAGGATAGCTTTCATCTATGCCCGGGCATCGGATCATCGTTATGACCAAGGTGCCAACAGTGTCATACTAGAGCTTAAGAAAGGCGATACAGTGAGAGTTGTGAGCCAGCATACCGTAAAAGTGTATGGAGATGGATATTCCACTTTCTCTGGACAATTACTTTGACATTTGAGTTTTCAAATTAACAAGGACCTAGCTTTGAAAAAGGACTTTCTGTATGAACAACTTGCTGTAATGTGCAGCCGAGCCGATCCACAGCAAACCCCTGTCGGTGGAAAAGCATGCTCATCCACCAAGGGTGGTTTACTGCACTATACCCAACACTTACATGATTCACAAAGTCTCAAGTTTGAAATTTGCATATTTCCAAGGGAGGCTATCCCGTCACATTGCTTTGAAAAAGGACTTTCTGTATGAACAACTTGCTTTGACAAAGGACTTTCCATATGAACAACTTGCTTTGACAAATAGTGGAGGTGGAAGTGACATGAATCCTGCACTTCCGGATACAAGCATGAAACTTGGCAGATATGTTCATAAGCATGAACTATTTGAAAGTTTCTCGTTAGCCAATCAAAATTAACCCAAATTTCAAGATGGCGGCTCAAAAATCCAAGATGGCTGCCAAAATAAACATAAAATCAGAAAATGGTGCTCTAGTCAGTGAGAAAAAACTTAATAATGCTGAAAATGATATTGCTGGATTATTTGCAAATGAATAAACATCTAAATGAGTCAATATTGCCTTTATGGGATTTTAGAAGGGGTCCACAATGGGGAAAAGTAAGGAAATTTGGTTGAAATAGCTGTTTTTCAACAAAAACTCTTCTTTTACTTAAGTGAAACAAAACTAAATGTAATTGTTATTATTGCCTTTACTCAAGTAATGAATAACATAGTTTCAGTTTTAATGGGTACTGGAAATTAGGTCTATTTGAATTATGGGGATGCTAAGGGGCAAAATTTTGAAACTGATTAGAATTGGCTTTTATGCAGAATCATAGTTTCTAACCTTTACTCGGAAATATATAATTTATTAAGCAAATACACTTTGCTATGCAAACACAGTTTGATAATGCAATTCTTCTTCTTCTTTTTCTTCTTCTTCTTCTTCTTCTTCTTCTTCTTCTTCTTCTTCTTCATCTTCCTCTTCTTCTTCTTCATATTATTATAATAATCATGATTAACGATTTTAACATGAAATGAACTATATACAGCCAAAAAGTGCTACTTAGGATTGCAATAAACTTATGCTAGTTACTGATGCTTCCAAACAGTTTTCGTTCACACCAACGACAACAACAGAAACAACAACAAGTGCATGCGCTACTAATACTTTTAGTACTTTTTATCATATGCAAATTTCTGTGCATTTTTTTAATCTTTAGTTGTACATTTTTGACAGTGGATGAATATGACAATTTAAGCTCTAACCTCTCCCTTGAAAGTTAATGAAGTATATTAGGAAATTTCCAATCATTTTGGATTTCATCTATGTGTTTGCAGCGTCGAGAATTCTATTTTTTTTTCATAATGTGCTGCTGTTCTGTTGGAGGAGTACTTAGCACTAGTTTGATTGGTTCATGCAGCCTAGTCGCAAGACTCTATTGGTGTCTCTAATTCTTAATAAGGCTCTGTAGAAAACTTTCTTTCAATTTTGCTCATCAGGCATTCTTAGCTGTGCAACCATAATACCATTTGCATGTTTTGCGTCCTTGATTTTTCCAGACCACTGTTATGTGTCTGTAAGCTTGATTTAACGCTTGATTTTAACAGTTTTCTCATGTACCTTAAGGAGACATGGTGATCTCTTTGAATGATGGTGGTACAATAGCCATGTCACTCGTGCATATAGAAGAGTTGACTAAGCCATGTAGACTTTCAGCTTGGTATCAATCTTTGTTTCACTTATACATTTGCACATATTCTTCCAAATGCCACACTGGCATTTGCTGTTCTAGTCATCAATGCGCACTGTACTGGAGAAACTGCTTCCCGGATAGATGAATTTATTAAATAAATCAGTATTTGTCCTTTCACAGTGATTACTGTACAGCTTTCCGGGTGCCAATTGGAGCATTTGTCTTTTTTGTTGATTGTAAGGACATAGCTATCACAGGATAGTCCATGTGAATCCGTTGCACTATGCATTTATGCCTATGAGCTGGTATTCTTAGCCATTTACCTTATCTATGTCATCGGCATAGAGTATATCATCCAGCACATCTATGTGAACTTTAATTTTAGTTTCAACTTCCGTTGGTTGAATAACTGTCCACCAAAACGATACCTGATTGGACAAGACAGACTTAAACGGCATCGATGAGCACTGCAAATAATATCATGCACAACAGTGTTGCCACCATAACGCAACCCTGTTTGATCTCATTTTTCATATCACAAGGTTATTAGAACTCCCCATCGTCCTGTGCATGCATATCATCATTCCCACACAATGACCAATTGACAATGATTATTTTGGTAGCCCATATAATCACAAGTCTATCACAACTATGTTTAAATACTTGGGGAAGTTGACAAGCGCCATATATAGGTCTGATTTTTGTTCTTGAGATTTCTCATCAAGTTGTCTTGCTATATGAAAATAATCTATTGTCTTCCTATCATTTCTGAATCAGCATTGACTTTTCGGAGTAAATCCTTTCTGTCAAAGACTTCAGGATTTCCTTTCTGTGTGTATAGATTGATGTCTTGTGGGAATTCTTCCTTTCTCCGCGCAGCCACGGTGAAACAGTTCTCTCAGTCTCTCTGTCATGGAAAGCCCCCAGACTGCAGCGGAACTTGCATTCTAACATGGATTTATGCCAGCTGAGAGTTTGTTGAACTGCTTGGGACTTCTTTAAACTTCCCTTGTGTATTTGTTTTTAATCTGAAGTATATTTTCTGGCTATCGTCGCCGGTTTATAAAGGATCACTAATGACGATTCAGCACCTGACATTGCGCAATATGACCCATACTACCTCCTCTTCATCGTTTCAACTGCTTCCAAAGGATCATGTTTGTTATATTTTATTAATTGTCATGCATCTATGACCGTTTGGTATTTATCAAGTAAACAAACTGAATTCCATTTACTTTCTTTCTCAGTTAAGAGTGTTTCATGTCTCTGAGTTTTGATCTACAGCTGTAGATTGACAAATATTGCTGCTGGTTTGTCTTCTTGAATACGAAGCTAGTATCATCTTAATGATTGTACTGTTCCTCAAGATAAGATTTTAGAAGCCTCCAAATATTTTAACCGTTCTCATCAAACCAGTATATGAGTTTTCGAGATGGATGTCGTAAAAGTTCTATAGCAGAAGAATTGTCCAGTTTTCTTCTGTGTCCTCCAAACTGAGATTGATTGCACTCAGTTGGATGTAAATGTACCGTTCTATCTTGGTTCAATTTCGAGACACCCAGTCCCTAAGGAGCTTTCTTGACTAAAAGTCGCCTCTAAGGCTTGTGTTTGATGACACCAGTCTATAATCTGTACAGCACTCTGCTCCACATTTGTCACTCTGACATCTTATCTATCTTTTCTTTACACTATCACAAAGTTTATGAGACGCCCGTCTTTGGGTCACAGATGCACCCGTGATGTATATCACTTCATCTGGACTGTTCATGTTTTGTGTATAACATGGACACTATTGACATATTAATTGCCCGTCAGAGGAAGTCTCAAAGTCATAAGGTGGTCATTGTTGCCTTATGACAATCCGGACAGCTTACAATCAAATTTGTTTTCAATGGCAATGCCAACTTCTTCTATATGACTCTTCTCACTTTTGCCTCCACACTAGAAGAAGGTACAGCCGGCACCAACCGGCACCAACTCTTTTTCCATAATCTCTACTAACTAAGTGTCACCCTGTACAGCTATCTGCTGAATTGTAACAAACAAGTGACTGTTCTACGCTGTTGTACAGTCAATTATCCAGTCCAGAATTTATGATCTATTAAGGGGCGAACATTCATCTGCCAATCTTCAATGGTATTACTATTTGTATCACTATTACATCTCAGTATTTGGGAGACAATATTGACTGCTTAATACAGATGATTGACATAAATCCGTCCTGAATTTTATGTTTTCCAACAATTATGACCTAGGAAGTGTGAATCGTCCGACTCTGCATCAAGAGGTCTTGGGTTCGGTCACCACTGGGGCCGTCGTGTTGTGTCCTTGAACAAGACACATAAACTCACCACAGAACTGAATCATACCCAGGTAGTGTTAGTTTAGTGCAAGCATGACTGAAGACAATATTGACACAATACAAAGAAGAAAAACAATATTGACCATCCGTACATGTTGACTGTAGCTAAATATACCCCTATACTGCTATGATAAAAATTAAAAAAAAAATATCAGTTGTACAGCTTTTAAAGATCAGTTGAATATATGATAAATATTTGTAATGCTTTGATCATCTTTCATCTCGTGTCTTTTCACACAGGGGCCTGTAATGATCCATATGAATGTGTACTTGTTGAGTGATGCTTAAATTATGGCAATTTACGGTAATATATTTTCACAAAAGCAGTTTTATGGCATTGTTGGACCCGGCGATGAGTCCAAGAGCAATGGTTTAAGCAATGGTCATCAGTAGTGCAATGAAATCCACCCATTTACAAATTCAAGTTGTGTAGTTCGTCAATTAATCGTAAAATCTAATGATTTTGACGGCCCTCTTGAAAATTGCGTTAGCCACCTTGAAAATGGAAAAATTCAAGATGGCTAACGAGAAAATATTTATTAGAAATATTTGAAGAACATATTCTGAAAGTCTCGTACTTGTATCCGGAAGTGCAGGATTATCTCAAAATCCTGACGTTTCCATCCCCACTAAAAGGACTTTCTGTATAGAAACATCTTGGTTTTACACAAGACATTGACATACTTGTAAATTGTTCCTTCTTCATGAAAAGTTCGCAACAGTCTAATGATCAAGTAGTTTACATCAACTTTACTAAATACATGCAAGTCCTTAAGGCAGCAGATGACAGAATAAAGCTGAATATTTGAGCCGCCGCGCAAGATAAACAAAATGCTTAGGCGAAAACAAAGACGCAGATCAGCTGTGCAGTAACTGCACGGCTGATCAGCGCCTTTGTTTTCGCTACACAGATAGTACAATCGCTCTTCTTCTTAAATCTGAAATTCCAAGCTCCTAGCCTGCTTCTGTGAGTGTACAGGCCAGTTTGTGTCGTCCTGGTCGGAAACCCAAATTGTTGGTTTTCTCATGCGAAGCAATTATCTTGTTGTGTTCTTGTTTAACATCCTAACATTGGTGAATATCATACCTGATTTAGTCTCATTAAGAATGTGATGCCCAAATAAAATCCCAACCCCTAGTTAACACGGCAAGTAGCTTAACCACTTATCTACTATACTACAGCAGTGTATAATGCATTACGTGTGAAGATATAAGCCGCCTGATGAGAAAACCAACAATCTGCATATGCGAAACCAAAGGCGCAGATCAGCTTCACAGTAACCGTGAAGCTGATCAGTGCCTTTGTTTTCGCCACACATATAGTGCAATTCCTCTACTTTCTAAATCCGAAATTTCCAGCCTCCAGCCGTCTTCTGTGATTGTACAGCTCGGTTTGTGTCGAACCTGTTCAGAAACCACATTGTTGGTTTTCTCATGAGGCAGCTCATATATTAGAAAAAAACATGACAATGATTTCATTACCCTGCTCCGCAACAATAACATGTTATTTTTCTTCATTACGAAAACTTTCCCATGCAATATACAGAGAATTTTTTCAGCTTAAAAAAAGTGAAAATTTCATTGGATTTTTTTTATATATTTTTCTTATTTTTGCTCAAATTATAGATTGTGGGTACACGTTAGAACCGCCTCGGCGAGGCGGAACGCCTCGGCGAGGCGGTTCTAACGAGTACCCACAATCTATGTTTTGGAGCAAAAATAAGAAAAATAGGTATACCCCTGCATACCCCAGTTTTACTATATAAAAGTGGGGTTTGAGGGGGTATACTTTACACGGACATGTTTTCATGATGTTGTATTGTGGTTTAACATCCTAGTCAACAATTTTTCAATCATGTCAGGACAGAGCCACCATTTCCTAGGTGTTAACCAGTTCAAAATTAGTCAATAAAAAGGAAGTATGGATAAAAAAATAATAGTCCACATTTTGAGTTCAATAATTTACTGCAATAACTTAACATGTAACACAATCAAGACAACCAAAACAAGACATTCACTTGATGATTGTTGGTTACAGAAAAAAGAGACAAGGACAAATCAGTAAATTCAGACATTTACCCTGTTGGTAAGACCCACATCAGACAAATCATTTATACGAAAACTTTCCCATGCCATGAACGAAGATTTTTTCGGCTTTAATAATTGAAAAATTTCTTTGGAAAATATTTGATATCTTTAATATTTTTGTTAAAAACATAGATTGTCGGTAAACATTAGAACTGCCTCGGCGAGGCGATTCTAATGAGTACCCACAATCTATGTATTGGAGCAAAAATAAGAACCAGAGGACCAATGGTCCTGTAAACGCTCACCTGAGTCTGCTGCATATACCAATAAACATGTTTGAATATTATGGTATTTAACCCCAGTGCAGGGGCAGATGAAGCCCTTGGGCCGTTTTCTTTTTTCAGAATAATCAATATTCTGTCCATTTGCCAATTTCTTGCTGGCTTTTCCCTTCAAATGACATTTTAACAGTTTTTCCCATTCAAATGCATGGGCAACCCATGTTGACCTTGCCATAAACTTGGTCAAGGTCATCACAGAGTCATGATTTATATATACATTGTAGTACTATAGCCATGGATGCTTCACGCCAAGTTTCACTGAAATCAATCTATTGGTTTCAGAGAAGATATTTGAAGGGTTTTTACCATATATGGGCATGGTGGCCATCTTGGTCATGTGACCTAGATTATTAATATATACATTGGTTCCCCCATCCTATAGATGCTTCACATAAAATTTGGCTTAAATTGGCCAAGTGGTTTTAGAGGAGAAGATGTTTGAATATTATGGTAATATTTATGTATATTGCCCCGTGGTGTGGGCATATGAGCCCTTGGGTCCATTTTTTTTTTCAGAATCATTAATATTTAGTCCTACTACCCATTTCCTGCAAGATTTTCACCTCAAATGACTTTTTAAAAGTTTTCCCCATTCCAATGCATTGGCGACCTATGTTGACCTTGTCGTAAAATAGGTCAAGGTAACCACAGGGTCATGATTTATATATACATTGTAGTACTTCAGCCTTTGGTGCTTCATGCCAAGTTTCTTTGAAATCGAACCATCAGATTCGGAGAAGAAGATTTTTGAAGGGTTTTTACCATATATGGGCATGGCAGCCATCTTGGTCATGTGAACTAGATAATTTATATATACATTAATTCCCCCATTCCATAGATGCTTCACATAAAATTTGGCTTTGATTCGCCAAGCGGTTTCAGAGGAGAAGATGTTTGAATATTATGGTAATATACATATTGCCCCAGGGTGGGGGCAGATGAGCCCCTGGGGTCCATTTTTTTTCAGAATCATTAATATTCAGTCCTACTGCCCATTTCCTGCAAGACTTTCACTTTAAATGACATTTTAAAAGTTTTCCCTATTCAAATGCATTGGCGACCTATGTTGACCTTGCCTAAAAAAAGGTCATGTGACCTGGATTATTTATATACACATTGATTATTCCTTCCTACTGATGCTTCACATAAAATTTGGCTTTGATTGGCCAACCGGTTTCATAGGAGAAGACGTTTGAATATAGTGAAGATATACTTGTATATTGCCCCGGGGTGGGGGCATATGAGCCCCTGGGGTCCAATTTTTTTCAGAATCATTAATATTCAGTCCTACTGCCCATTTCCTGCAAGACTTTCAATTTAAATGACATTTTAAAAGTTTTCCCCATTCAAATGCATTGGCGACCTAAGTTGACCTTGCTGTAAAATAGGTCAAGGTCATCACAGGGCCATGGTTTATATACACATTGTAGTGCTTGAGCCATCAATGCTTCATGCCAAGTTTCGTTGAAATCAGTCCACCGGTTCTGGAGAAGAAGATTTTTGAAGGGTTTTTACCATATATGGGCATGGCGGCCATCTTGGTCATGTGACCTGGATTTCTTAATACACATTGGTTCCCCCTTCCTATAGATGCTTCATATAAAATTTGGCTTTGGTTGGCCAAGCGGTTTCAGAGAAGAAGATCTTTGAAATTGTGGACGGACGGATGACGGACGGACGGACGGAAGCTGGATCATGGCCATCGTATAAGCTCACCTTGTGAGCCTAACGGCTCAGATGAGCTAAAAATAGGTATACCCCTCCATAGTTTTGCTACATCAAAGTGGGGTTTAAAGCCGTTATACATTTCACAGACATGTTACCATAATGTCTTTGAAACTTCTGCCGAGCTTCTTTAACAGAGTGATTTGGTCTGAGACCAACCTGGTTAAGACATCATAAATCATGCATGCCTTAAACCGAATTATTCAAAGTTTCAAACAAAAAAAAATTATTTGGAGTCAAATATTGATATTCAAGCAAAAGGTGCAAAAAGGCGTTTTTTGATGCTTCTGGCTAGCTTCTATAACTGTGTGATTTGGTTTGAGCCCAAATTGGTGAAAAACACATAACAGATGCATCCTGTTGATCTATACAATTATTGTATATCAAAATGTCCATTCATCAAGATGCTTCAACAGTGTGCATCTCGGTGTGTAGTTCCGTCTGTGCATCTGTCTGTAAACCCTCCAACACCACATTCTCTCCGCCGTCCGTCTGAACCTCGACCATACTCATTTCTTCCAACTGCCCCTCCTGCTGTGTAACATACTGTATCACAAACTGCTGGTTGTCAAGGCTACCGTCGCCGTTGGCAACCACAAGCTCCTCCCCATCCTGATGCACTATGACAGTCTCCGGCGGAAGAGTAAGAATGTTATTCTGGTCTACTGTGAGAATAGGTGGGGTACCGTCCGTCTGAGCTTGACTGAAGGCTCCCTGGTTTGACATGTCTATAATGTGTTGTAGAATGTTGACTGCTGACGCTGTTTTTTCGTCCAGGCTAACGGGTACAGATTCTGAAAAACAAGGATGTCAAAGATGTATAAGTCATGAGATAACGTTTTTGGAGGTTTTAGGTTTCTTTCTGATTGCGCCATTTGCTGATCATTGCCTCCTTGTACTTTTTTCAATTATGTATGCACTAACAAAGCTGTATACCCACCTCTTAAACCTACTTTTCTATAATAAAATTGGGTGTACAGGGGCATACATTTATTCTTATTTGTCGTCTAGACTAAAATATGGATTGTCGATACATGCTAGAACTGCCTCATTAACCTGGATTTAGATCCACCTCATTTACTCATTTAAGCCTGGCGTCCCTTTTATGGGACATAGGCAAACAGAATAGCCCCAGATGTGACGCCGCAGAATGCAGCGTCCCATCTGCGGCTATTCTGTTTGCTTCAAGAATTTTCATCGAAAAAATGAATAAAATTTAAAAATCACTCCTGACGACCCTAAAATTAAAAGTGGACTCGCCCTAATGATAATGATGGGAGAATCCATATGTCAAATATGGGTTAAGCTAAGGTAAGAGTTGTGACAAACATTTAGTTATCTTGCTCCTTGTGAATGTGGTGTCACGTCACAGACTTTGCTGCTTAAAATCTGCTACTTAGCAAGGGTCTTGCATTATTTCTCAAAATGACAAGGTTGATTCAAATATCATGTGCAGTGTGACCTACATCATGATAAAATAAACGTTTTGCATGTGCAAAAACAAAGATTCAGATCAGCCTAGCAATGCCTTTCTTTTTACAGATATAACAATCATCTTAAATTTCAAACAACTGGCCTTCTTCTGTGACTGTACAGGCTGTTTTGTGTCAGACATGACCGGAAACCCTGAAAACAGTTTGTCTTGTGACGCAGCTCAAATTCAAACCCCACCCACCTGTTGTTTCCATGGCAACCTGGTTATCACTAGACTCTGTGGCAGCTGGGGGGTCTTCATACATCACCTAAAATACAAGATGAATAGCACCTAAATATATGAACATAATCATTGTTTTGAGAAACCCGTTTTGCAGAGGATATCAGTACTTTAAGTTATTTGATGGACTAGGAAATTCAGTGAAACATCAGCTACAAGACCCAGAATTCCTGACACAACTCACCCTTGATGTTTCTGTGCTTCCCAGCCTAAAGGACATTGCTGATATTCAGTTGGGGTCGCTGGAAATCTTTAAGAGAGAGTTTGTGTTTAATATTAATAATCAACGGTTTGCTGCTCTGAAGAACACTGGATAATTTGTCAAGAGACAGTACTGTGTATAAAGCACCAGTCGTGAACATTGAAACACTGAAATAATTAGAGCTCTTAACAGTCACAGAAGATGGTTAGAGGCTGGAAATTGTGGATTTAGAAAGTAGAGGAATTGTACTATCCATGTAGCGAAAACAAAGGCGCTGATCAGCTTCGCAGTTACTGCGAAGCTGATCTGCGCCTTTGTTTTCGCCTATGCAGATTGTTTGTTTTCCCATGCGGCGGCTCATATGAGAGGCACCAGATCTTGTTGCAAAAGCTAACAAAAGCTGGAGCTCACTTTATACATGTGCTGCTCAGGTGAGCTAAAATATGCAAATTTTACACACCTGTACATCTTCTGATGGCACAACCTCCATGCTGTTCAGGTTCTTCACCTCAACATGGTGCCTCAACTTCAGGTGTCGCTTGAGGTCGGACAAGTTCCCGAACAGGTAGTCGCAGCTGAGACACTTGTACACATTCCTGTCCTGGACCTCGGGTGATGGAAGCTCGACCATCATCGATGGGATAGCCTGCGAGTTCTTAGGCATCTCAACACCTTTGTGTAAACTGGTGAAAAATGAAAAAGAAATCTGTGAGTTTCCAGTCTTAGCCTGACTGAACAATGAAAAAAAAAAAAGAGTCCTGGCCCGAGGTTGTAAAACTTTTTTTCTTGCTCAGCTCAGCTGAGACTAAAATTCATCCTGCTCATAAATGTTAAAATGCCAACAATTGTTGGCATTTTAACATTTATGAGCAGGATAAATTACAGGCTTTGGTGATCTAAACCTAAAATTTAAATTTTTATGCCCTATTTTAATATTTAGGAGCAATGTAAATTTCATGCTCAACTGAGTTGAGCATGAAAACAGTTTTATAACCTCGAGGCCAGGTCTTCATAAGCTGCCTTTTGCATGACCACAAAGAACCCTAACCCCCTGACTATAGGACAGCTCTGGTGAAAACTATAAACAAGGGCTTAAAAACGGGCCTTTGATGAAATCTATCAGGTCTGTTGCACTTTGTTTGATTTTTTAAAATGCTGAGTCCAAAGTCAAAAGCTTAAGTCATGTCTGAGTGCACATTTCTTTCCCATGTAAATGACAAGCTCTCTAGGCAGGTTTCCAGAACTCAGTGCATATAGCTCAGTGTCGGGAAACAAACTCCGTGTTTGCTATCATTTGTGTATATGTCATGCGGCAGAGAGTGCGTTTGCACCTCACATAAGTTCGTAAATCACGCGTTGCTATTTTCATATTAAAGAAAAATGTTTTACACATACCCTATCATATGCGGCATGTTCTAATCACTTTTTAGCAATATTTTCTTTCTTCAAAACATTTGTCAACATTTAGAACACTTTGGATCTTTAAAGTTTCCAAAGTGCTCTCAGCGAACAGATGAAGACACGTGAAAGTTTCTACAGTTATACAACCAAAATTGTCTGCTGCACATGATGTAATATGTAAAATACAGTACAGTCAGCGTGATGTTTATATCTCTCACGCTTACGAACGTGGAATTTCGCATGTCACGTGACTTTTTTCCGTGGATTTTGCGTGGAATAAGCGTGGATTTTGCGTGAGTTTTGCGAGGAAGTAGCATGAGGTTTGCGTGGAATTAGGAGATGAAACGTGGAACTGCTTAACTGTAGCGTGAAACGAAACGTGGAAAGGATTTAGAGAGTTGCGTGAGATATCTACAGTCCCACGCTCGCTCACGCTTACCACGTTTGTTTCACGCTCAGGAAAAAGGGACATGAAAAAAGTGATATTTTTCATTTATATATATATGTATATGTCTCTTAACAAGCAAAATAAAAGCAGTGAAGTCATTTGCACCGCTGAAAGTCTGGAACTTTGCCGCGTACGGACATGTACATGTACTAATCAGTATGGTGTGTTACATTTCCGAAACAAAGAAGACACGCGCAAACGTAGTTTGTGTTTGTATTTTCTATACTTTCTTTTGTTTTCGTTTTTTCAACTTATTTTTTTCTAAAGTTTCAAATGTCAAAGATATTCTTGCATTTTATCAGTTATCACACAAACTGAATTGTGTGTTTGTTTGATTAGGATAATTTATAACTTTATGCACCAAATTAGAGTTGTTAATTATAACTTAGAGACTATGTCGCTTATTAATCCTGTATAAAAGAATACCTAGATTTTGTTGACTTTGGTAAATGCTTGAAAGATAAAACAATAGGTTAAAGGGAATCAGAACTCTTGCAGGGGCATTATACCGACTCTTAAGATGAAATTAAGATGAATTAATTGCATGTAAATTTAATTAATTTGCATGTAACTTTGTGTTACTGATCGTTCCAAGTCGATACTTCTGTGGTGGTTCTTTTTGTTTTATGTCTTGGTGTTTTAATTTTTTTTTTTTTTTGTGCTGTTGGCGCCTTATGTATGTTTTCATATTTTTAGTTAAGTTAAGGTAACTGAGTGGCCACCTATTGGGAAAATAGCTGCTCATTCGGCTTACGATATGTTTCATGGTATAGGTACCTGATTGTTAGTTTGGTTTTTTCCCACCTCGGTTTTTGGAGTGGGAATCTTTTTCTGATTGCGCCTTTTCCTGATCTTTGCCTACTTGTACCTTTTTAATTGTAACGTGCATCGTAATTTATAATTGAATGATACATGTACATGTAGCAAGGTGCTTGAACCGTATTACATGTAGGTCGAGCTTTAATTGACGTTAGGCATCTTAGAGAATACGAAAGACGCATTTATTTGAGAGATGTTCTGCAAAACAACAAACCGGGGTGCTCATCGTTTCTTATGGCAAAAGTATCAGATATAAATGTACAATGTTCTGCATCTAAAACCGCGGCAGTCAAAAATGCACCACGCTGCTAAATAATATTTAAACGTGCAAATTTTCTCATCACTTAATCTACGATGATAATTGAATCAACACAGAATAACGTATTGCTCAGACTGCAACTCGTGTATTTACGTGCAGCCGCTTTGTTGTACAAGTGTAACTATCATTCGGTATTTGTACAGGTTTGCGTCATCATACTTAGTTGCCGACCTCGTACTTAGGATAAATAAATTAGATATATATTATATATTTAATTTGGTCATAAAACTTTAATAAATTGTACCCTTTTGAACAAGACGAAACGATAATCCTTTTCTCGCATGTCTCTTAATCCTTTCCACGCTTCTTTTCCTTAATGAACGTGGAAAGCGTGAGCAAGCGTGGAACTGCTTATATCTCACGCAACTCACACGCTTCTTGCGAGGAATGAACGTGGACATAGCGTGGAACAAGCGTGGATTTTGCGAGGAATGAGCGAGGGTTTTGCGTGGGTTTTGCGTGGAATTTAATCCTTTTTTCTTTCGTGCGTGAGCGCGAAGGATATAAACATCATGCTGACTGTACTGTATTTCACAAATAACTTAGGCAAATGGCACCACAAGTTTTCCCAACTTGGGTTTAGTCCTAACTGTTAAATTTACCTGTGAAATCACGAAAGCGAACACAAATAATAGCTTACACAGAGTTTGTTTCTCGACCGTGATAGCTACTATGCCTTTGACCATGCACTGATAAAGGCCAAGTGCTAAGTACTCCCACTATCTGCTTTGTCTGATGAATTTAAAACCAAAAGTGTGTAACCATAAGATTGTTGGTCCATACAACCTACCGTGTGTAATGTATCTTGAGATAGCCCAGTGTGTTAGCAGAGTAGTCACACTCTGTACATTTGTACCGCTTTACAACATTATGTGTTTCTAGATGTCTCTTTAAGTGACTTTGTTGAGTGGCTTCATACGGACACCTGTAAATAACATAAACCCATTAGTGACAAATAGACTTTCCTATCATTATCATTTGGGTGAGACCACTTTCATTTTTAGGTGAATCAGGAGTGTTTTTTCACTTATGAGATGAATTTTCTCTAAGCATACAGAATAGCTCCAGATGTAACACTCTGTTCTGCGGCGTCTCATATGGGGCTATTCTGTTTGCCCATGTGACATAAAAAGGACACCAGGCTTATATGAATTAACAGGAGATTTACTTAAAGATGAGTTTATAGGAGCCTACATAAATGAACAGAATTTTCCTTGTGCTGATCTGTATTTCTGTTGTTTTCACTCTGTTATTGTTTCTATATGGAAAAAGACTTGATTTCTAACATCATAAAAATTATTTTAACACCACTAATAATCACCTTTTTGCCACCAAAACATGGTGTGAAGGGGAACGGTGGTAAATTACTGTACAGTGAGCATTTGAATAACATTCCACAACGAAATCTGCCATGATAACAAAACATCCTCATTGACACGAAAAAATTTTGTTTAACAGATTACATGTATATGTAAATCTAAGATTACTGCATCTTGGGCATTTGAACAAACCCTTTCCTATGTGATCTCATTTTCTGGATAACTATTTCTCATGATTACATATAATTATACATGGAATCATTAAACTGGCATACCTTGAACATTTGAACAATTTTCCTCCATGAGACCTGATGTGCCAGCGTAATGCCGTCATTGATTTGTAAGCTTTCCCACATTCTGGGCAGGCAAATGGTTTCTCCTTTGAGTGTCGAATCATGTGAGCCTGCAAAGAAATAGAAATGCATTCCAGGAAAAATGGCCAATCCAGGGCATGAGGTTTTGTGAAGGTTTTTCTTGCCTTATTGAGCTAAAAAGTAAGTTTTAAATACTCATAACTACTGAAAAAGGCAAATGTAGTCAAACTTTCAGGTTTGAATCAGAAAGTTAAATATGAGCATAATAAAGGGGGACGTGCATTAGAGGCAAAAAATGGCCCTCAACCGAGCTGAGTGACGATGATGTGAAATATAGCATAGTTATTGCTCTTCATGAAAATAATTTTAAAATATGTGTATGACCTTTCTTATAGGAATGACCTTGGGTCAAAGGTCATGACCCATTCAAAGCAATTTCAATATTGATATATCAGCTAATGGGAAAAATTGATCACATCTCAGCTTTTACTTGTTGTAGACCACTGAAATTGGTATCAATTTAGAGCTTAAACACCTGCCTTGCATTAATTGGTGTTATAATGCAAATTATATTGAACTTTCATATTCATAAATATTAATGAAAACACTGAAAGTACATGTAATTGGAAAAAAGTAAGTCTGTTAGAACTTCATAACTTCATTAATTTCAGTTCAAACCATAGCATGATATGTTGCTATGGCGGCATTAATACTTCTGAACAAGTCATTCAATTACCATAAAGAAAAGTGTCTCATTTCGAAATTCATGAATATTAATGAAAAACAAAAAGAAGAGACTAAACTCATATCCATTTACGGATTGGCTTCGTTACATACTTCTGAAAGAACATCACTGAAGCATAATGGTAAGAGGGACCTCCTTAATGTAAAAATGAGAGAAAAATCATAAATTTTGCAAAAGTGCATATGGATAATGCATATATTCATGGCTTCCATAGCAACCGATACTGCAGTTCCAATACGTTGAATAAGTAATTACTCGTATTCAAATACTAACATTGTCAACCTACTGTTATTAAGAAATGCTATGGCTCAACGTTTGAAGCTAATTTGCATCCAATATGCAAAATATGAAATTTGCATATTCATGAATATTGATGAAAACCAAAGCGCTTTATCAGAAATTGACGAACAGAATGAACGTGTTTAGAATGCCTTACAGATGTAAAGGTACCTATATTGCCCTTGTCCAATACCATCAATACCATACAGAGTCAACTTTATTGCTAAGCCATTGTTGGTTATGCAAAATTTCTAATTTGCATATCCTTGAATATTAATGAATAAAAATTAAAATTGAGATCCTTTAAAACGTTAGAAAATACAGAAAAAAAATCCCCAAATTAATACTGTTTACTACAACACACTCTTAACTCATCTCATGTCTGCTATAGAATATTGAACAAGCATTAACTAAGAAATGGTTACAAACAAAACTTTTCTCACTGATCAGGTATGCAAATTATCTAATTTGAATACCATGAATATGCATACTATCTAATTTGCATATGAATTATTATTAATTATTATTCACCAAAGTAATCGAATTAATCACAATTTCAAACTTTAACGAAGCAAAGTCTAGGATTCGACAGATATTACATGGGGTAGATCACTCAGCTCTGACTTATATGGATAGACAGATAGATTGATTGATGCCACTGGTTTACAGCTTTGTGAATATGCAAATTTTCACATAGATCCATTAGATGTTAGGTCATGCACATCGCATTAATGATTTAGGACAACTTGACACAATGCTGGTGTTTGACTCAAATAAGTATGTTTACGGTTTAAATTGAACTTTCTTTCAATATCTTATTTTCAGAACAATATTCATGAATATGCAAATATGGTTAAGTTGATACGGGTTCTATGTATGTAAGAATAGTCAAATTATATTACTGACCTACAACAACATGCCACAAAGATTATTTTAAATTGAAATAAGTATGTTGAAATATTTACGCTGAAGGCTTGTTTCAAATTCTACCTCAATTTCTTGTTTCTATGTATCATCGTTTTCATGAAAATTGACACCGTGAATATGCAGAGTTAGCAAACTAGATTCTGGTCATATAGTATTTTGCATGATAGGACAGTCAAATCGTATAAATGACAACATCACAACATGCCACAGTGATGGTGGGTGGAATATTTACAGATTTTATTGAATTCCCCCCTCATTTTCAAATGTCTTTCATTTGATATTCATGAATATGCAAATTAGATCATTTTAATATCGGGCCATTGCAGGTTAGAAAATGTGAAATTGTATAACAAATGGACAACAACAAGCTGCAGTGATAATTTGTGACTGGAATCAGTATATCTAAGACGTTCATTGACTTTTTTCTTAATTTCTTATGTTTCTACAGATAGTCATAAATATGCAAATGAGCTAATTTTTATGTATATATTCATTGCATGTTAGGGCATGTCAAGTTGTATTGCTTATCGACTTGATGCAAAAATAGCTGTTTGTTATTGAAGTCGGTGTGTTTTAATGTTTTTTGGTTTTTTTTATTTATATATTTTCTATTATGATTCTATCAATATTCATGAATATGCAAATTAGATGAATATATAAGTTAGATAATTTACACAAGTTGCCATAAGGTGAAAGACCTAGGCACAAGCTTTAACATGATGCCATGTTTAGTGAGCTAGAATAATTAGTAACTAAGATGTGTCTGATTTTGTAGGTATACCCCCATGTTCAAAAATTATATTTGTGGTTGCCGATCTGGCACAACCACATGTCGTGACTGGTTTGTTGTTTGGAATCTACATGATCAAACCCCATATTTCTGAGATATTTTGCTGTACCAATAGTTTGGTCAATGGTTGCGTAGTAGCCAAAACTTGTATTTTACCTGGTGCCTTATAGCAAAGTGAGGTGAACCTAAATGGGCTAGAAATACAATATACAATACAATACAAGTTGCTATGGAAACCATGTTTTTCTTCATAACACAAATAAGTGCGCCTTTGAAAAAAATCCCATTGTATTTATGGGGTCCCAATCAACAATTTATCACCCATCAGAAGATGTCTTCTGGTGCTTGGTGGAATTAATTGGCACAAGGCCTTATAATAATGGTGTCTTACTTTGAGTGAAATGCAAGTATTCTATAGAGCAAGTTTTTAAGAATTAGGTATGAGCCCAGCTAAATACCAAAAAGATATTTTCACATTTTGTGCATCTTAGTAATACTAATCTTCTATGAAAATATCTTTTTGGTATTTTGCTGGGCTCTATGTAAACTTCTCTGTTAAACCTCTAAATTTTGGTCCAAAATTGTGATTTTCCTACTTTAGCCCATATTGGCGGCCATTTTGTGTAACCATAGCAACCATAAAAGTCAAATCAATGTTAGATTACAACATCTTGACCATTCATCTATTAAAACATGCAAGATAAAATGTTGTACAGATAATTTTATTTTTTGGCTTTTGGGTGGGCCAGAAAACCCCGTTAATGCACGTCCCTCTTTCAGGTTTCATCTGATTTGAGCATGAAAAAGTTTTATAATCACAGGACCAGGCCCCGAGATTATAAAACTTTTTCATGCTCAACTCAGCTTTAACATTTATGAGCAGGAGAAATTTAAGTTCAGCTGAGCATGAAAAAAACTAGAATTGTCAGAGAATCTGACTATAGCCCCGCTCCTCAGCTTTTTTGCAGGGTGAAAAAAACAATGACAGGTAACTATCACAAGCTAGATCTCGTCAATATTGATGCGCATACAAAATTTGGTCTGATTATGTCAATTCGTTCTCAAGATATTGAGCGGAAACAAAATTCTGACCTCAATAAAGGGCCATAACTCCATCAAAATTTTGCGAAAAATGACGGGTAACAATCCCAAGCTAGATCTTGTCAATGATGATGTGCATACAAAATTTGGACGGATTCTGTCAATTCGTTCTCAAGATATTGAGCGGAAACGAAATTCTGAAGTCAATCAAGGGCCGTAACTCCGTCAAAATTTTGCGAAAAAATGATGGGTAACAATCCAAAGCTAGATCTTGTCAATGATGACGTGCATACAAAATTTGGTCGGATTCTGTTAATTTGTTCTCAAGATATTGAGCAGAAACGAAATTCTGACGTCAATCAAGGACCATAACTGCGTCAAAATTTTGCGAAAAATGACGGGTAACAATCCCAAGCTAGATCTTGTCAATGATGATGTGCATACAAAATTTGGTCGGATTCTGTCAATTCGTTGTCAAGATACTGAGCGGAAACGAAATTCTGACGTCAATCAAGGGCCGTAACTACGTCAAAATTTTGCGAAAAATGATGGGTAACAATCCCAAGCTAGATCTTGTCAATGTTGATGTGCATACAAAATTTGGTCAGATTCTGTCTATTCATTCTCAAGATATTGAGCGGAAACAAAAATCTGACGTCAATCAAGGGTTGTAACTCCATCAAAATTTTGCGAAAAATGACAGTAACAATCCCAAGCTAGATCTTGTCAATGATGACGTGCATACAAAATTTGGTCAGATTCTGTCAATTCGTTCTCAAGATATTGAGCGGAAACGAAATTCTGACGTCAATTAAGGGCCGTAACTCCATCAAAATTTTGCGAAAAATGACGGGTAACAATCCCAAGCTAGATATGGTCAATGTTGATGTGCACACAAAATTTGGTCGGATTCTGTCAATTCTTTCTCAATATATTGAGCGGAAACGAAATTCTGACGTCAATAAAGGGCCATAACTTCGTCAAAATTTAGCGAAAAATGACGGGTAACAATCCCAAGCTAGATCTTGTCAATGTTGATGTGCACACAAAATTTGGTCGGATTCTGTCAATTCGTTCTCAAGATATTGAGCGGAAATGAAATTCTGACCTCAATCAAGGGCAGTAACTCCGTCAAAATTTTGCGAAAAATGACGGGTAACAATCCCAAGCTAGATCTTGTCAATGATGACGTGCATACAAAATTTGGTCGGATTCTGTCAATTCGTTCTCAAGATATTGAGCGGAAACGAAATTCTGACGTCAATTAAGGGCCGTAACTCTGTCAAAATTTTGCGAAAAATGACGGTCAACAATCCCAAGCTAGATCTTGTCAATGTTAATGTACATACAAAATTTGGTCAGATTCTGTAAACTGGTTCTCAAGATATTGAGTGGAAATGAAATTTTGACGGAATAACTGAAGGACAGAACGACTGAAGGACAGAACGACGGAAGGACATGGTGAATCCAGTATAGCCCCACTTTTTCAAAGCGAGGCTATAATAACCTCGGGGCCAGGTCTTAGAAGCAAAAGTTGTATGTACAGTATCATGACATGGAAATTTTTTCCTAAAAGAGCAAATTTAACCAGTATTAACACACAACTGCATATTTCTATAGGTAAGCCAGAGACTTTACGAATGATGTCTCCATGTTTAACATTTTAGACCAAATATCAAATATTCTAAAGTATGCAGTAGTGAGTATGTATCAAATGGAATTGGTGATTTTAAGTCATTTATGTTTCAAAACACTGTGACTGTGTACTTGTTAAAACCACCCCAACTGTGGCTCAAACACACAAAATATATGCACTGTGACATGAGAAATAAAAGCGCTGCAAGCATGCATGATACCCCGCCATGCAAATTTAATTTAGCAAAAATGTTTGTCAATAACAGACCTGGGTTAATCTTATTCGTTAATCACGATTACTTTTATTCGATTGAAATTTTTTTTCAATCAAAAATTATTCTGTAATCGTAGATTTTTACGATTGAAATTATTCTTATTCTTATTCGATTACTTTTCAAAATTGCCTGTAATCGTGATTAATTTAACGAATAAATTATGATTGATTTTTGAAATTTCTCAAAAAAAAGGGGGAGTCTGGAGAAGTATTATAAAAGATAAAACTTAATAAAGTATGTTCCCTGCAGGAAAAATGTAAAAATCCAAAGAGAATTTTCTTTATTCAGTTATGGAACAGATTATGGTTTCATTGACATGGGCACATAATCAAGTTATTCATGCATACTGATCAACAAATTTATCATTATTATATTTTTTCTTTTCATCTTTGGGTATTTTTTTTAAATCCTCTCTGGCATTTTCCAGATCATTTCAGAACTCTTTTTAGAACACTCCTTCTTTTTGCTTACATTTCTTTGACCTCACCATGCTTATTAACATAATTATGTTAGATGCATATAAACATTCTAAATAGGTTTTAGAAACCTATTGCAAAAGTTTAAACCTATTGTTACCTGGTAGAACTTAAAATCACACCTTTACAGATTAACTAATAAACTGATGCCATATGGGTAATGCTGTCAAAACACCCTAGAGCAAGTTAGTGACAATATACAAAGGATTAACAGAATCATAAAGTACTTTATTTCTGGTATCACATCTATCAGTGTGTATAATATATAAATACGATTGTCTCACGAGTCTAATAATTAGTGCAGTTTCTAAGTGTCACATCGGGAAACGGATCACAAAAGTCTTAACTGACTTACTTCCGAATCCTTATTGTATGTAAAAATCTGTATTGTTGTCATCATGTTTGTCGTTATCATATGTTATACAATAGAAATAAAGTTTAAACCAACAGAATCAATGTCTCTCTACCTATAGGGAGACCATGACAGAATAAACAACTTTGACAGTAATATTATACAAGAAACATCTTTAAAAAGATAATTGTCGAAGATTAATATCTGTTCTGCAATAGGGTACAGGAAGCATGATGTACATTTTATTTATGCTTTATTCTAAAATATAAATTGTTGACAGTGCATAGAAGCTCAGTGATGTAGTAGTGATACCTAAGCACAAGATATATAGTTTTGGGACTGAAATCCATCTTTGACGGACACAAGACTAGTTTGCTCTGTTGTTGAAATGACATCACTACCTTAGCCTGACAGCTAAACGCTCAGTGAAAAAAATGTACTGTTTTAACGTTGACAGTTTTAATGCATATATACATACCCCAAAATTCCTGGATATCAATCTGATGGAAAAAAAAAAAAAAAAAAATGTAGAAAAAATATCGTTATTGTGCAGTGAGCCCTTACTGGCGGAAACAACTCGTTCTGTGAAGCAGAGCTTTGATCCGAACACGCCTATATTCAATGGAAAAATTCCGAACGCATCTTATCTACGATGGCCTGCATGGATCATAAAATTTAAAAATCCACAGATTTTTTATTTTAATTTTTCTTTGCAAAAGCTTTCGTCACACAAAAAGCGATTATTATGAATAACAATAAGGATCAATGATGACTTGTATGGTAAAAAAACATCATCTAAAAGTACTTTCTAAAGAGATGCAGTTTGTTGCCTTTTTCATCTTCCTTATGGAAAAAACCCGGATGAAGGTCAAAAATGATCTGAGATGTCTTCGACAAATAAATTGATGCCAAAATTACTGCAGCATTCAGATCTAGTAACATATTTTGGTACAATTTGGAGTTGCTACCCAAATAAACATACACACAGCATCATGAGACCTAAAATTATGTTTATGATTCACTGTTTTGTAATGTCTTAAATCTTAAGATAAAGTGCCCAATACCCAAGAGGATTCCTAATATATGCCAACATGATACCATATACAATGTACAGTCAAAATCATAACTGCGTAATTCAAGACTGGCTAGATTATAAATGCAAAACTAATCGATTGATTATTCGATTACTTTTGCAAATCAATTGTAATTGTAATCGATTACATTCAGGAAAAAATTATTTTTAATCGTAATCGTTAATCGTAAGATTGAAAGTAATTGTAATCGTTAGTGATTAACTTTGAAAGTAATCGATAACAGGTCTGGTCAATAAATTCTCAAGATAAAGAGCAGAACAAAATTTTGTCATAAATGAAGGACCATAACTCTGTATACATTGATAAAATTTACCCATCTTCAATCCCAAACCACTACTTCCTGATTTGAACTTTTATACAAAGTTTGAAGAAAATTGGTTGATAAATACACAAAACGGAGGTAGGAAACGAAATTTTAATGTAAATTATGGGCCATAACTCTGTACTTATTTAACGAAATTTATTCATTTTCAATCCCAAACTCTCCTTCCTGATATGAACTCCTATACATGTACAAAGTTTGAAGAAAATAAGTCAATAAATGCTCAAGATAGAGTCCTGAAACAAAATTTTAACGTAAATCAAGGGCCATAACTCTGTACTTATTTGACAAAATTTACCCATCTTCAATCCCAAATCACTCCTTCCTGGTATGAACTCCTATACAAAGTTTGAAGAAAATCGGTCAATAAATGCTAAAGATAGAGCCCGGAAACAAAATTTTAACGTAAATCAAGGGCCATAACTCAGTACTTATTTGACGAAAATTACCCATCTTCAATCCCAGACCACTCCTTCATAATATGAACTATACAAAGTTTGAAGAAAATCGGTCAATAAATACTCAAGATAGAGCCCGGAAACGAAATTTTAACGTAAATCAAGGGCCATAACTCTGTTCTTATTTGACGAAATTTACCCATCTTCAATCCCAGACCACTCCTTCCTGATATGAACTCCTATACAAAGTTTGAAGAAAATCGGTCGATAAATGCTCAAGATAGAGCCCGGAAACGAAACGCTGACGGACGGACGGACGGACGGACGGACAGATGGACGGACGGACACTCGAACGCAAATTTTTTTTTTAGGGTATAACATAATACCCCGCACTTTTTTAAGTGGCGGGGTATAAAAAGGGAGTTAAGCATATGCAAAAACAAAGATGCAGTGCCTTTGTTTTAAATACATGGATAGTGCAATCCCCCTTCTTAAATCTTTTCATACTGCAGCACCCTTTTTCAAGTATTATGTGAAGCTTCTAGCTTTTTTGTTCCATTAAAGCCCAGTTTATGTCAGACCTGGTCAGAAATCCTACATGGTTAAGTGGAAAGAATATTTCTATCCCTTTCCTTACCAGACGGTTGGCTGTAGTTACACAGCAGGCATTTGAAGGGTCTAAAAATATTTCTAACCCTTCCCTTACCTGAAGGTTGTTTTTGCTTCTACAGCTGTAGTTACAAAGCGGGCATTTGAAGGGTTTAATCCCCTGGTGTATCCACATGTGGCGCTGGAGATCAGAGCTGGCACGGAAATACACCTTGCTGCAGTAGGGACACTTAAAACTGCGGCGACCTGGCCATGTAATGAAAAGAAAATTGGTAATGGCTTAACATCCCAGTTACCAATATTTCAGCCACCACAGCCTGGGTATTAACCAGGGCCCGAGGTTATAAAACTTTTTTCAAGCTCAACTCAGCTGAGCATGAACTTTTAAGTGCTCATAATTACTGAAATAACCAAAATTGGTTGAAATTTCAGGTTCAGATTGCCAAAGCCTGTAATTTATCCTGCTGATAAATGTTAAAATGCCAACAATTGTTGGCATTTTAACATTTATCAGCAGGATAAATTTTAGTCTCAGCAGAGCTGAGCACGAAAATGTTTTATAACCTCAGGGCCAGTACTATGCGGAGCTTTACAGTGGAGGAAGGTCTTACATCTTCTCTCGCTCCTGAGTCTTTCAATCTACCACTAGACCACTACGCTCCCAGAGAAAATAGAGGGTTCAAGAATGAGAATAAGATTGGTTAATTTGATACTTAATGTCCTTGTCAATCATTTTCAGTCATTTTCATCATGGCGGCCCCCGTGGCCGAGTGGTTAAGGTCGCTGACTTCAGTGCTCTTAATCATTCGATCATCTCACCGCTGTGGGTTTGCGCCTCGTTCGGGGCACGAGTCACATGTGGGACAAGCCAAGTTCTCCTTGCGGGTGTGTCAGGTGGTTTTTCCCGGGGCACTCCTGTTTTCGCCCCACCTACCGATTGATTCGTCTCGATATGAGTGAAAAAGCTTGAAAGGGACGTAAAACTGAATCAAAAAAAAATAAAAACTAAAAAAAAATTCAGTCATGAGACCTGTGGAACACAGCCAACATTGCATAAGTAGGGTTTGGATTCAGGACCTCTCAATCGGGAGTCATACATTCTACCAGTAGGCCACTATGTTTCACAAAATGTGTATAGGTATGTATAGCACTTGCTAGTAATAGTTTGTTTACATGTCACTTTTAAACTAGAGGACCATTGGTCCTGTAGCTCACCTGAGAGATTATCACATTGTAAGCTCATGAGAATTAAATTAATTGAGAATCGACCAATGAAAGTCTATGCATGGACACTATTGACCCCCGGGGCATGGCCAAATTTGACCCAGGGGCATGACTGGCACAATTTATAATGGGGACTACCAAACATTGCTACATACAAAATATAGAAGCTCTGGGCCTTTTGGTTTCAGAGAGTCTCAGAGAAGAAGATTTTTGTTAGTTTTTCCCATTGTAAGTCTATGGAGACTATCTACCCCCGGGGCGTGGCCAAATTTGACCGCAGGGGCATGGCTGGCACAATTTATGTAGAGGACCATTAGCCATTGCCACATACAAAATATCAAAGCTGTGTGCCCTGTGATTTCAGAGAAGATTTTTGAATTTTTTTCTCATAGCAAGTCTATTGAGACTATCAACCTCCCGAGCCTGGCCAAATTTGACCCCAGGGGCATGAATGGCACAATTTATGTAGAGGACCATTAGCCATTGCTACATACCAAATATCAAAGCTGTGGGCCTAGTGGTTTCAGAGAAGAAGATTTTTTCATTTTTTTCCCATAGTAAGTCTATGGAGACTATCAACCCCCGGGGCGTGGCCAAATTTGACCCCAGGGGCATGAATGGCACAATTTATGTAGAGGACCATTAGCCATTGCTACATACCAAATATCAAAGCTGTTGGCCTAGTGGTTTCAGAGAAGAAGATTTTTTTAGTTTTTTTCCTATTGTAGGTCTATGGAGACTATCGACCCCCGGGGTGTGGCCAAATTTGACCCCAGGGGCATGATTGGCACAATTTATGTAGAGGACCATTAGCCATTGCCACCTACAAAATATCAAAGCTGTGGGCCCTGTGGTTGTTCAGAGAAGAAGATTTTTTAATTTTTTTCCCATAGTAAGTCTATGGAGACTATCAACCCCCGGGGCGTGGCCAAATTTGACCCCAGGGGCATGAATGGCACAATTTATGTAGAGGACCATTAGCCATTGCTACATACCAAAAATCAAAGCTGTGGGCCTAGTGGTTTCAGAGAAGAAGATTTTTTAGTTTTTCCAATTGTAAGTCTATGGAGACTATCGACCCCCGGGGCGTGGCCAAATTTGACCCCAGGGGCATGGCTGGCACAATTTATGTAGAGGACCATTAGCCATTGCCACATACAAAATATCAAAGCTGTGGGCCCTGTGGTTTCAGAGAAGAAGATTTTTGAATTTTTTTCCCATAGTAAGTCTATGGAGACTATCGACTCCCGGGGCGTGGCCAAATTTGACCCCAGGGGCATGAATGGCACAATTTATGTAGAGGACCATTAGCCATTGCTACATACCAAATATCAAAGCTGTGGGCCTAGTGGTTTCAGAGAAGATTTTTTTAGTTTTTCCCATTGTAAGTCTGTGGAGACTATCAACCCCGGGGCGTGGCCAAATTTGACCCCAGGGGCATGAATGGCACAATTTATGTAGAGGACCATTAGCCATTGCTACATACCAAATATCAAAGCTGTTGGCCTAGTGGTTTCAGAGAAGAAGATTTTTTTAGTTTTTTTCCTATTGTAGGTCTATGGAGACTATCGACCCCCGGGGTGTGGCCAAATTTGACCCCAGGGGCATGATTGGCACAATTTATGTAGAGGACCATTAGCCATTGCCACCTACAAAATATCAAAGCTGTGGGCCCTGTGGTTGTTCAGAGAAGAAGATTTTTTAATTTTTTTCCCATAGTAAGTCTATGGAGACTATCAACCCCCGGGGCGTGGCCAAATTTGACCCCAGGGGCATGAATGGCACAATTTATGTAGAGGACCATTAGCCATTGCTACATACCAAATATCAAAGCTGTGGCCCTAGTGGTTTCAGAGAAGAAGATTTTTTAGTTTTTCCAATTGTAAGTCTATGGAGACTATCGACCCCCGGGGCGTGGCCAAATTTGACCCCAGGGGCATGGCTGGCACAATTTATGTAGAGGACCATTAGCCATTGCCACATACAAAATATCAAAGCTGTGGGCCCTGTGGTTTCAGAGAAGAAGATTTTTGAATTTTTTTCCCATAGTAAGTCTATGGAGACTATCGACTCCCGGGGCGTGGCCAAATTTGACCCCAGGGGCATGAATGGCACAATTTATGTAGAGGACCATTAGCCATTGCTACATACCAAATATCAAAGCTGTGGGCCTAGTGGTTTCAGAGAAGAAGATTTTTTTAGTTTTTCCCATTGTAAGTCTATGGGACCTATCTGTTGCCATGGAAACCACAATTTTGATACAATCTGCTCCAAAACCTAATGCCATCAATCCCCCAACCCAATTATGGTTCACATTAAATTTGATCAAGATCGGCCCACTAGCTTCAGAAATATTCTTCTTTGAAATTGTGGACGGACGACGGACGGACGACGGACGGACGGACGACGACGGACGACGGATGCCTGCCTCCTATCCTATAAGCTCACCTGTGAGCCTTCGGCTCAGGTGAGCTAAAAACCCCAGAGATCAACTAAAAAATATGTCACAATTACCATGGTTACTTCGCTCTAACTTAAGCGCAAATTAAGACAAATGATACCAAATACACTGTGATGCAGAGCCACTTTAAGTTTATACCAACCCATTTTTCCCTGCACCCTGTGGATATTTCCTGTCAACTTGTCCAGCTCAGTTCTGTCAGCATTTGGATGTTTCCACAACACATGGCTTCTCAACTCTTTCAAACTAAAAGTATAGAAAAGCAATACATGTACATGCATACAGAAAGCATGATAAGAATACTTTTTGTAGCAATTAAGATACAAGATACTAGAAAACCTGGTTTTTTTTGCATACATGCAGAAACAGATACACAGTGGTAGAGCTAACTTTTTTAGAGGGCAGGGTGCCACAGGCTTGTCAGGGCATTTGCGATGCGTGATTTCTCTTCAAGAGGGCAGACGCTTTTAATGTGTTGAACTGTTCATGTCTAATAACCGTCTTTGTATCTGTTAGCAAGAAGCAGCAGGGTTTGTTTTTGTGATACATAAGAGATCATAAGCTTGTGAGGCTGTATTCAAGCATTTAATTATATTTTGAATCATTTTCTTGTAGGTAGCAACATGAGAATAAAAACCTCCTATATTTTGTATTTTATTCAAAACAAATCTCTGACAGTCAATGACACAGAAATAAAACATATATTACATCAACAGTAACAATACTCAGAATATGAATGCTAGCATAATGTTACCCAGTACCGGTCTGTAGCAAGAAAGCATTTGCTCTGTCCCAATATGACTGAAATAATGTTACCCAGTACCGGTCTGTAGCCGGGTCTGTAGCAAGAAAGCATTTGCTCTGTCCCAATATGACTGAAATAATGTTACCCAGTACCGGTCTGTAGCAAGAAAGCATTTGCTCTGTCCCAATATGACTGAAAAAATGTTGCCTGGGATGCAACAGAATGACCTCCCCCCCCCCCCCCCCCTCTCCCTTCTTACCACTGATTTTTTTTTAAACCATAATTTATTATGTCTGACAAGTCAGAAGTGTATCAACAATAATCATGTAAAATGACTTCATACATGATTCTGCTGTTTTCTTCAGTGATTTGAATCGTTTGTCTCTTGTAGGCATGTCAACCTCTTATTCAACTGTGTGTATTGAAATCAATATCAATAATAGTTTATCAGGCCAGTGTACAGGTGTTTACTGCAGTAGTATTATTCTAAAAATAGATTAACTGGCCTTGGAGTAATTATTGACACATATTATCGGTAAAATTAACACAGCGTGACGCAGTGAATAGGGATTAACAGGAGCCAATTTAAAGGTAATTTGGGGCAAATTAAGGACAGGGGCGTCTTACGGGATAAAAATAGGGCAGGGCGGGCAAGGCTATTATGGCAATGAAGGCAGGGCGTCCCCCCCTTCTGCGCCCATTTAGCTCTACCACTGGATACAGATCAGCTGTTTATTAAGCACACAACTGGTCAACATCTATTAATTTGCTACATTGCAACAAACTGTCTTTCTACATGCTGATCTGAAATTTCAAACCAGTATGCTTCATCTGTTCATTTCCATAACACTAACCTGCTGGAGTGGTGTTAATCACTCCTTTATACTGTAAATCCGGAAAAGTTCGCAAGAACTTAATTTTCACAAATATTCGTGAATTTGTTGTCTCGCGAAAATAAAATTCTCGCTAATAAAGAATTACAATAAGCTTTATATACTGCACGAGTACGTCTTCGCGAATTCAAAGACTTGCTAATAATTCGGAAATAAAAAATTCGCCAAATAAAAGTCACGCACAAATTTCCGAACTTACAGTACTTTTACACAAAATATAGAGAGAAAAGAGTCAAGAAAAGTTTTACCTTGTTATTGGTTGACCACATGATACATGATACTCCAGTCCCATGAGCCCTGTATGTTTCATCTGATGATTCCATAGCACTGTCCTACTGCAGTGTTGGAAATCACACTCCTGACATTTACATTATATATAGAGAGAGAGGCATCTAGATAGTTTACCTGGCTATTGGTTGACCACATACATGACACTCCAGTCCCATGAGCCATGTATGTTTCATCTGATTATTCCATAGCACTGTCCTACTGGAGTGTTGGAAATCACACTCCTGACATTTACATTATATACAGTGGTGTTATGGCTAAAAACCCAAATTAGCCGTTTTAACGGCTAATTTGTTAACGGCTAATTGTAAAATTTCGCGGCGAAATTGTGTGTAAAATAAAAGTCAGCGCGGAATTTCGCCGCGAAATTCCAGATTTCGCGGCGAATTTTCGCGGCGGAACACGGCGAAAAAAGTATACCTGTCATTACGCATAAAAATCAATTGACCGGCGTTTCGCGGTGTTTCGCGGCGAAAAAGACGACAGTCACAATTTTTTTTTGTTGTTTAAATATAATTTTATTTCAGTTCAAGTTGTATCAATATTTTGTTTGCGTCACAATTTTGTATAATTATCGTTTTAGTCCCGACAGTCACAACAGTTTTATTGTTTAAATTTCATTTTAATTTGTATGCATCTATTGCTTTTTAAGTCGTATAAATATTTTGTTTTCTTTTCAATTTTGTATAATTATCGTATTTTATTCGTGTCTTAACTACTTTGAAGTTTCTGAGACCCTGATTATCGGCTTTGTGTTTTTTCATGCTTCTTTTTCAGATTAATCAGACTTACCCGATAATATTAGATCCTGTTATGTAGCTTAATTAACAGAAAAAAGCTCATAGCGACATAAGCAATTTTTATGGTATGATTGCCCACAGATTTGTTTGTTTGTATTGAGGCTGAACGTCCCAGTCACCAATTTTTTAGTCATGTCTGGACGGAGCTACCGTTTCCTGGGTATTAAGTAGTACTGTGGGTAGTCAATGTGCCTTGCTCAAGGACACAACATGGTGTCGCCAGTGCGGATCGAACTCAGGACCTCTCGATTCAGAGTCTGATGCACTACAACTATGCCACCGCGATCCCAACCCACATATTAATACAAGTCTTTGGATTCAACATGATGAAGCAATCGGCTTCAACTCCGTTTTGGACATTTAATTGTCTGTGGCTAATAACACTGCTCCAAGCATCAATGATTTTCGATTACGTCAAGTGGATTCCGTTTCGTTGAAATCAATTTAGTCTTAACGACATTTGGTCGCATACGACCTTCACCGGGTCCATACGATATTCGGTCGAATACGAGCAATACAGCAACATACATGTACAAAATTGTGTCGAAACTGTCGATTTTTACTAACCGTTTTGAGTTAAACAGCGTGTTGTGTTCCTTCCAAAACCCACACGTACGGATGTCTTGGGACACGTACATGCATATCAAATGACAAAATCTCATTGTATACATGGCACAATACACTAGAAAAGGGAGGATACTGTGTTTAAAACAAAGTACTGACGTCAGTATATATAGTTTTCAGTTTATTTTGGAACACATATATACAGTAAGGGCCGTGTACGCACCGTGGCAATATGAGCGCATGCCACATTAGATTAATTAGAACAAAGTGGAGCGCATTAGCCTAGTGGTGGATTAAAGGAATTGACCGGAATCAAAATGTCCTGTGTTCGATCTCTATATTCGTTGGGTTTCGTACTTGAGCAAAACCCGTATACATATATTACCCTGAAAGTGTTGTCACCATGGGACTGTTGACTGTTAAACTGATTTTCGCTAGTTGTACTTATAATGTATAAATCGATATGATTGCGATTAGTCTTGTGCTGGCATTCATAGAGGGTGATCAGAGTGGTAACCAGCAAGCCCAAATGTCAATATGCCTCTTTTTGTTTTACATGGTTGAGCTCAAATTAAGTTATCGTAGTTCACACCTTAAACGCTATAAAGTGAAGCAATTGAGGAAAATTTACAAAAAAAGCAAGGAATCTAACTGTTTATTTAGCATGACCATTTAGACAATGTTTGTGCTACAACACAAGGCACAAAGTTAGATGGCCCCTGCCCATTGGGACCTTAAGAAATATATAGGCTGCTTGTGCCTCCAGGCAAAACTTATATGCTATTGACAAATCATCTGATTACTGGTTTACCGCTCAGGTCTGTGCCTGCCTAGGAAAAATGGTTTCAAGTAAAACCATCCATACATATAAACAGTATTGGCTTAGAGCGATCGTTATATTTCAAACACTTGTTAGATATCATGACGTCCCATATAATGGAGGCAGCGTCCCGACATGACCACTGCTGTTGATCACGACGTAAAGCATCTATTCAAACAAAAAAAAAACAACAACAACAACAAGAAAGTTAGATTCAACGAGCTGGCGCATTACGTTATATATATTTTCGTCTATCAGTGATTTCGCTATCGTACCACCTACGTAATACCAATGGAAAAGTCGCGTTATGCACGTTTTTCATTTCTATACATGCATAATCGTACATATTATTATGTGCACGTAAATAACGATCTATACATGGAACAAATGAATCATAGTGTGGTCATTTAATTAAAAATTATAAAATAGATAATTTTATGTTAACATTTACAAGTATTTCGCCGTGTTTCGCGGCGAAATAGGAAATTTTAACTTACCTGTTGTAAACGTTAAAAAACACGGCGAAACACGGCGAAATTTCACCCCGAAAATCGGATTTTCGCGGCGAAAAAATTAACCGATTAAATGTTTAAATTTTCCCTTGGCCGGTGAAATTTCGCGGTGGTTTCGCCGCGAAAAATCACAAGTGATCAGCGCGAACTGTGCAAAAGAGGGTTTTTAGCCATAACACCACTGTATTTAGAGAGAGGCATCTAGATAGTTTACCTGGCTATTGGTTGACCACATACATGACACTCCAGTTCCATGAGCCCTGTATGTTTCATCTGATGATTCCATAGCACTGTCCTACTGCAGTGTTGGAAATCACACTCCTGACATTTACATTATATATTTAGAGAGAGGCATCTAGATAGTTTACCTGGCTATTGGTTGACCACATACATGACACTCCAGTCCCATGAGCCCTGTATGTTTCATCTGATGATTCCATAGCACTGTCCTACTGGAGTGCTGGAAATCACACTCCTGACATTTACATTATATATTTAGAGAGAGGCATCTAGATAGTTTACCTGGCTATTGGTTGACCACATACATGACACTCCAGTCCCATGAGCCCTGTATGTTTCATCTGATGATTCCATAGCACTGTCCTACTGGAGTGCTGGAAATCACACTCCTGACATTTACATTATATATATAGAGAGAGGCATCTAGATAGTTTACCTGGCTATTGGTTGACCACATACATGACACTCCAGTCCCATGAGCCCTGTATGTTTCATCTGATGATTCCACAATACTGTCCTACTGGAGTGTTGGAAATCACACTCCTTACAGGAGAATACAATCTTCTCGTGGTCCCTCTCTATATGTCTCTTAAGATTGAACTGAGTTATTGCTTGGTAGCCACATTGTCGACAGATCTGGGGTTTGTCACCTGTAATTTAGAATGAGCCTGTGCATGAGAAAACCAACAATTTGTGGTTCCGACCAGGTCCGACAAAAATCAGGCTGTACAGTCACAGAAGCAGGCTAGAAGCTTGAAATTTCGGATTTAAGAAGAAGAGGAATTGTACTATCTGTGTAGTGGAAACAAAGGCACTGATCAGTTTTCGCCCAAGTATTTTGTTGGTTTTCTTGTGCAGTGGCTCAAATGAGTGTCATCACGATAAAACCGTTCTCCTGGGTTTCTGACCAGGTCCTACACAAATTAGCCTGTATGGTGGAAGAAGTGGGTTAGAAGCTTAAATTTTGGTATTTAAGTAGAGAAAAGATTTTACTATCTGTGAGGCGGTTACCGCACAGCTGATCTGTGTCTTTTGTTTTCAAAAATAGTGTTGTCATTATGTGGTTCAAATGATATAACTCACGTCCAAAGACAGTTTCTATCCAGGTCCTACAAAAATCAGGTTGTACAGCCAAAGACACAGTGAAACTTGACTCTTCAAAATTCATGTTATATATTTTAACCAGTGGTTTCTACAAATTATTACTATAATTTGAGCCTCTGCATCAGAAAACCAACGATCTGCATATGCGAAAACAAAGACGCAGATCAGCTGTGCAGTTACTGCACAGCTGATCAGCATCTTTGTTTTTGCTACACGGATAGTACATTTCCCTTCTTCTTAAATCCGAAATTTCAAGCTTCTAGCCTGTCTCTGTACCTGTACAGGTCGGTTTGTGTCGGACTCGGTCAGAAACCCCGAAGACTGGTTTTTTTTTGCATCGCGGCTCATTTAATGAATGGTTACAAATTCTACAGCAGTATTCCTAAATTGTTTGGGCAAGACCACTGATTCATCCTCTCAACTTACAGAACCCCTAGTATGATCTAATACACCTCAACCTCTATATCACATGCTTCCTGAATACAACACGTCGCATTGATGGACACCAGAATGGCATTTTATGCTGATTTTGTTATATGTCTATACATTTATATGTTCTTATAACATGGATTGGACAGCTAACACAGACATTGGTTTGGACTCCAAGCTGTGTAAATAACAGCAAAGTTCCATTCTATGTTTAGAAGAAAAATACCTACCGGTATGTGTCCTAACGTGTGGCTCATAGTCGACCTTACTGAAGAAGAGCCGGCCACAGAACTCACATTCCTCATTCCCGAATGTCTCCCGCATTTTCTGGAATATCCCAACGGTCATCGGGAGAAATCCTAGTCTCTCAATCAATTCTTCAATTTTCTCTGTAGACTGGAAAACCTCTTCTTCGTTTTCAAAATTTTCAATGTCTGGAACATATACATTATGTTTCAGTCAGGTTGTAAAGCTTATTTAGGCTTAATGCATCAGTCATTTGTAACCACTGCTCCCCCCCCCCCCCCCCCCACTACTGTCAGTGCCTTTCTATAAGCCCCGCTCCAGAGAACAAACGAGCTCAAAACTTTGCTCTTTGCCCTGCCCTTCGCAATAGAAAATCCCCCTTGGGTAAAGATCCTAATGTCAAAACCCTCATTTCCCTTGCACCGTAGGGACAATCAAAAAGTAATTGCCCGGGCCCCACACTTTAGCCTGTCTATTCCCCACCCTTCAACGTAGGTGGGAAGGCAGGGATTACAAATGAATGGCAGTGTTGTCTATTTGAGCCTCTGCATGGGAAAACCAACAAATTGCATAGGTGAAAACAAAGGCGCAGATCAGCTTCGCAGCACCTTTGTATTCCCTACACTGATAGTACAATTCCTCTACTTTCTAAATCCAAAATTTCCAGCCTCTAACCATCTTCTTTGACTGTACAGCTTGGTTTGTGTCCGACCTGGTTGGAACCCAAATTGTTGGTTGTCTCACGCACAGGCTTAATTATATGCAAACTACATGTACATGATCAAATATAACAGTGTCTGGAATTTAATGAAAAAAATGTTGTCATCTCTGTGTCCTCTATTCCTACATGTACTTGGCTGCATAGCTAACAATTCTCAAATTTTTTATACAATAAGAGCTGTCGCAGGACAGGGTAGCTTGCCAGATTTGTGCTTTGCCACTAAATCTATTAAAATCTAAGATCCATGACCTTGAGCTCAAGGTCACACAGGTGGGTCATGATGGTACAGCATAAAACTTCAGACTAATATCTGCCAACATGCAAAGTATCAACCAGATCCATCTACATATTCAAGACATATAGACTTATTTAACTTCAACCGAAAACTTTAACACAAAATTTCAAAGTCTGTGACCATGATCTCAAGGTCACCAAGGTGGATCATGATGGTACAGCATAAAACTTAAGACAAAAATTAACAGTGTATTTGTAATATTCATATTTGAAATTTTAATGAATCGTTAACTGACTACGTCGTTAATTTTGAACAACTGGGCCCAGACATTTACCAATGCAAAAAAACAACAAAGGTGCAGATCAGCGCCTTTGTTTTCGCTAAACAGACTGTACAATCCCTCAGCTCCTTGAATCCGAAATTTCAAGCTTCTCACTTCATGGCTCAAAATGGTAAGCTATGCCTGAAGAAAGTTTACCTTGTACAGCCTCTGCCACTTCATTTGTATCTATTGCCCCGGTCTCCATATTTTCTTCTACTTCTTCATTGTAACTTTCCTTCATAATTTCTTTATCCTCCGCTTCACCAGTCTCAACCACTGACATGGCTGTGTCACCTGTGTTATTAACTGGATTCTGACCAATTTTTACACTATTATTGTTTTCAGGTAATTCACTAGCATTCACAACTGAATTTGGACCATCCATCACATTAGTGACATTACCATCCTTTTCAGCACCTTCTTCAGTACTACCAGCTGAATTTTGATCTCCTTTCTTTGTTGAGTCTATAGTGTTACCACCTGAATCTGGATCATTGATTACATCTTCATCTTTATCATTTGAATCAATTGCATTACCCACTGAATCTTGTTTATCTACTGCTGTGGTATCAACTAAAATTGTCTTAACTATTGCATTATCATCTTTCTCAGTTGAGTCACCAGTGTCACCAGCTATAGTACCTCTTGTATCTTTATCCCTTCCTGAATCATCAGCACTAGGTTGTATTTCTTCCATTTTGATCACAGCAACACGATCACCTTCTCCAGAATCCTTTTCGGTGTCTATCTCTAGTTCTCTGTCTTGTGTTTCTATTTCTAATACTTGTTGGTCTTTGTTGATAAACTTATCAGCAGAATTGATTTCATTCAGTTGTTCTTGATTAGATTGTTGTTCTGCCTGTGGAAATAAACATACAGGTCATGCTTTAAAACTAATCATGAATTACACAAAATTTAAAATAACTTCATAAAACCTACAGATACATGTACCAGATAAGTATCAAAATTTCATGGAAACAAACAGCAACTGAGAAGTTCAGATGTGTATCCTATCTAATAAAATTTGAGCCTGTGCATGAGAAAAACAACAATTTGCATAGGCGAAAACAAAGCCGCAGATCAGCTTCGCGGTAACCGCGAAGCTGATCAGCGCCTTTGTTTTCGCTACATGGATAGTACAATCCCTCTTCTACTTAAATACAAAATTTCCAGTCTCTAACAATCTTCTGTGACTGTACAGCCCGGTTTGTGTCGGACCTGGTCGGAACCCCAAATTGTTGGTTTTCTCACGCACAGGCTCAAATAAAACCAAAACTATAAATGTGGATTGCAGTTACAGTATACTCTTCCATGCTGGAACATTTGAATTTGAGATTAGATTGTCAACTGCATTTTAAATGAGTGCAAAAAGATAGTTTAAAATGATTTCTTGTAACATTTTAGAATTATGCAAACAAATATATTTCTACCTGTTTCTTCAAGGCAGCGGCCGATGCCGACAGCTCCGGCAGAAGATTTATTGTCCCAGCCTCTACATTCCTGATATCGCTGTCAGGCTCCGGCAGGTACAGACTCAGGTTGATACTTTCTTCAAACATCTTCTCCCAGGTAAGTCCTGTCTGGCCAGAGTCCATGTGGGAGCTTGTCAGGTGATCTATCAGCTTCAGAGAACTCAAGAATTTCTCATCACAACTAAAACACCTGCAACAAAGCCATAATGTTAGTAGAGTTTTCAAGTTAATACAGTGTACATGTGATACCATTTTGTAGGCAAAAATGGCAATTTTTAGCTATTAAAATCTGATATGACTTCTCATCACAACTAAAACATCTGCAATCAAAGAGATTCATGTGGACACAATATTCTACGTGGGGTGATCGGAAAGTATACTGAGAGGATTTAAAAACTTAAGTTTTATATGAAAAGTGTGCTGCAACAAACCATATATAAGAATTGGATTCTTAATACAAAATTTACCCCCAGCTACGTTATCCCTTCAAAATGATGTCACAAAACAAGAAAAACTCTTTACGTGGAACACGCAGGCGTCACTTTTGCAACGCCAGGGCCAAAATTCGAGTGTTCATGTTTCAATTAACGATATGGTCGCTGTATTTGATGTTATGCTTGGATGACTTTTGACATCAACTCTAGTCAGGCTGGTCATTTAAAACGTCTGACATCAAATAACACGAGTTGGTGTATGCCGTTGTCATCAAATTAACGTCATTTACCCGACGTCTCACTTTGTGCAATTCTTGCAATTTTAAAGAATGCATAACGAAAAGTGAACGGTAAGATTTCCTGTTGCACTGAGAGAAAGCTCTCAACAACACAAACGTTAATTTGGAAACCTTCCGTTACGTCATTTTGACGTTTTTACATGTAAAACCGGTCGGTTACGAAGGTCCTCTGAAACACAAAGGATAAAAAAGCTCTCGCAGGATTATGGAAGGAATCGGTCAATGGACCTCAGAAGATGCCGTTAGACCGATTTTGAAGCATTTATCTCTGACGTTTACGTAAAAATCGCAATGAAAACGTCGATATTTAAAAGCTTGGATACGGACAAATTATTTAGATTTTGTGCTAACAAATGCGTCAATTTTGCTTCCGCGGATACCAGATGACAACTGTATTGGAATGAAGATTCCACCACATCAGAAAACGTCAAAAACACTACTCTCTATTTGACGTTAACAATTGATCTCAAATTTTATGGACGTAAATCACAAAATAAACGAAATGTCGAGAATGCGGTTTGATGTTAAAATTGAATATGCTTATTTGCAATATGTCCATCAGAAAAAATGACGTTAAATGCAGACTTGTTTGCCGTACACGTGTTTTGAGATGTGGCGTAAAAGATGACGTAACTCTTCAACGTGAAGTTTATTTGAACTTTGAAAGAGTCAAACAGTAACCTCGTACAAAACACGTTTAAACTTGCACAATCACAACTTATTTTCATTATTAAGTTCCCAAAAACGGTATGTTGAAAACACTTAAGTTTCTAATTCCTCTCAGTATATGTATAAAAATGTTGTCATTTCTTTATCTTTTGTTATTTCGAGATGAAATTTCATCAAATAATGCAGCAATATATATGCAATTAATCCATTGCAATAACGCATGCATAAAACGCGCACGTGCGCTGCAGCTGTTGTTATGGAAACACCATCTATCGTTATGCGGCGCAACGTAACGTCGAAATTTTATTCTTATTTCAAAATACTTCTTAGTTCAAAGTATTGTAACACCCGTTTTGATTGCGTATGCCCACATTTTATTTAATACTCATTAACTGCAACGTACAGAGCTTATATTTGTAAAGTTACGAGCTTGTTTATCGAATCGATTTGTCTCTAGAGTCTTGCAAATACCGACTGTGTCAAGTAGACAAAACTGTTAAGATTTTCGATATTGTTGCATTTACGTGAAGTCATTATTTTAAAAGTATATATTTACTGCAAGCTCGAAACATAGATCTATTCTTGACATTGTCTCTACTACTTATAGTTTATGCCAGTCTTTTATCATTTCGTTAAACATCGGCCAGAAAACAAGGTATTGAATTTAAGTTTACAAAATGAAATCGACGTTCTTGCAAATTTTACGCTAACCTGTTGCATGAAATTTCACTGTATAAGTAGATAAAGCATCAGAATGCCATATATTTTCGAAAAATGGTCAATTAATGTTAGAAAATTAGTTTCCATTAAAAAATGTCGACCAACTTTCCCAACCCCATCAAATACACTAACAAAGTCAACCCAGGGGTACAGGTGCGCCGGGTCACGTGAAGTGACGTCATTACGCTGCCTCATGCATGAACGTCTGACGTCATTGTTTTAAAATGAGAATGGCATTTAATTACGAAAGGACCAATGTTTATTCGTACTAAATTTCATATCAATCGGTTGACACAAACTTATTTTACAGCATTTTTATACATACTTTCCGATCACCCCTCGTATGCTTAACTGTATAAATGACAACCCACTCCTACATCTATCGCCAGTTTTCAGAGTTTTTTGCTGTTTTTTCTAATCTTTAAGGCTGTCACAATAAATTCTTATGCTTTACGAAAACCAGATAAAGTGCTTGACTCTGGCCACCTGTTTGTTTCAAGAATTAGATGAAATATGACATTAACATCTAATTTACTCTTTGTCTCAATATTATAGACAATGGATACAGTGTCTGATCAGACTAAATGAAAACACTGATCTGAGTCTATAAGATATTAAGGTGGCATTTTTTTCCATATGACTTTCAGTTCACATCAGAGATGGGGTCAATTACTTTTGAAAGTAATGAATTACATTACCATTACATTGCATTTTCTTCATTACCATTACCATTACACCCTTTTTAGAAAAGTAATCATTACCATTACCATTACATTGGAAATGTAATCATTACCATTACACATTACTTTTTGTCCCGATATGACGGACTTGTCCCAATATGGCGGATTTAAACAAAGTTCACTTTGGACTAAACATACAATTACAAGCGCCTGACATTATTAAAACATGGTGTTAAATTTTTATACTGATACCTTACCAAAAATGAGTGTACTGGACAAATTCTCCCTCAGACCATACATGTGATATCTAACGATTGATCGTGAATCTCCCGATATTTTGGTCCCAAAAACGCTCTCACGATATAAAAACCTAAAACCCGATGAAGAAAAATTGCTATGGTGTTTTTCCGCAAGCCACCATTTTTTTAGTTTTCCCCAAAAAGATCGTTTAGCAGAATGTTTACAGCGCCTACTCGACGTATTTTCGTAGTGTGAAGTGACAGGTGTGATAATTGGCCTCAGGTAATTGGATTAACGCTATTAGGTGCTAGGTAATTGTCGTACTTGATTTGAGGATGTCAGGGATCATCAGTTGACATGGTTGATTGATCGGTGATCATCGGGGTTTGTCTTAAGCTTGATAACAAAAAAAAAAATACACCAACCTTCAAAAAAGCAATAATCCCAATAATATTACTCCAAAACACTATTCCAACATGATCCAATAACTTGTTCTAAGACTCGAAGTAAACAAATGACAATACACAGCTTTCCATTTATATGCAATTATTTATTGTGTAAACATAAACCATGTGCTTTTTACGTCTGGTCAAATGCTGGAGTGCTATGACGTCATCATGGCCAAGTGGTGCAGTGGTTAAGGTGTTGGCTTGTCACGCGGGAGGTCGTGAGTTCGAATCTCCGCTGGAGCAAATTTTTTTTTTTTTTTTTTTTTTTGAAAAAAGATATTTTTTATCCTCTTTTCACCTTCAAACCTCTTTTTTTGCATTAGTTTACTTCTCTTTTTCTTATCTGCACAATTTAGATTTTTTTTATTATTGTTTTTTTTTTTCAAACAGATCTACATAATTTCCTTTTCAAACCTATACAAACTTAATAATTTACTAATTTCACAATTACTTATTTTATCAATGAACTACTGTTGAAGGAAGCTATCATTATCCATTTGGTACATAGCAAGTATGTCTTACAACCAGAATTAAATTACTTTCAATAATTATAATAAAATTCTAATTTTTAGTCATCTATAGATTTGTGAGAATCAGTTGTATATGCATACTGAAGTGCAAACATTTGACAAAATGCTGGACTGCTGAAAATATTTTCCGGGGTAAAATCGGCTATAATTTTGTCGAGAAAAAACCTCCCTATTTCAGACCTAAATCTCCCTACCAAAAATGTCCAATCTCCCTATTTGGGCCTAAGAATGTATCACATGTATGCTCAGACATTTGCCCCAATTTGAAAAATGATGTTTGCGGATATCTGCCGCACACCAACTTAGGAGAAGGTTAGACATATTAAAACAAGACTGTCTGCAACTGCTTCTTTGTGCAACAAAAAAAGTAAGATTTGTAAAATCTGTTTATAGAGGAATATCTTAATTCTTTTGAAATTCTTTTTCTTTATCCATGTAAGCTGACTATCAAATTTGAAAGGACTGTTTCACAAAAACAAATTAGCACTGGATGAAGTTGTTTAATATGCTTAATATGATGTTTTGCTTTGAGTTAAAATCAATTTTCATTTTTATTAAAGTTAACTTTCATGTTTTTGTATGCACAGCTAACTTGTTTTATGTTTTTGAAGCCCCTTGTGACTTTATAGACTGATTCATGTGTGCATCTGTCAAGCAATGTATCAGGGTAGTCTTTAATTTGAGTTAATCTTGAGGAACTGTTTTCACACTTTGCAAACTCTTTTGTTCTACTTTGTCACCTTTAGTAACAACAGAGTAGATTATTAAGGTTGATTTAGATAGATGTATTGCTTTAGAATTGAATTGTACCATAGTGAACAATAATAAAAAAATATTACCTTCTGGGAATATAGGATTTTTAAATCCTAAATCAACAATAATATTGTTTTTCATCAACATCATCATCACAACTGTTGTTCTCTTTGTTTCTAACATTATATAAATTTACAACTTGGTGAAGAAAATGTATTTGGTTATTCATTTGCTGTTGAACCACATCATCCTGAACTGATGCACAGAATGTGAAGTTGTAGAAGCTGTATCATTTTTGATATACAAAGTAATGATAATGTAATGAGAAGTAATGGTGGCATTACAGGCATTTTTTCAATTGTAATTCATTAAATTACCATTACTTGTAATGATAAAATCCTTCATTACACATTACTTTTCATTACTTTGAAATTTGTAATGCATTACAATGCATTACCATTACACATTACCATTACCCCATCTCTGGTTCACATGCATGTGCAAACTTTCTGCATTTTCACCAAACTATTTTAGGTACCCACATGTTGAGTACCCACAATTATCTAGCACACTGAGTGCTTTAATTTATGAATACACATTGTACATACAAATAACTTGAACACCAACGATTCCATGAGAAATCCAAGACCACACAGTTTATACGAACAGTTTCAGTCTTGACTCATAATTTTATGACACAGCTTATTCTGAATACCCACAATTTTGTGTGATTGAATTTCGTGAACATTCTTATAGTGAAGACCAGCATAATTTGCCCATGCTTTTTGTAACAAGACAATATAGTTCTAACATTTTCAATACCCCAAAATATTTATATGCACTTTTGAATACCCACTTATTTTGAATACACTCATGACTCATAAACATTTCGAGTGCCACAACTTTATGTAATAACATAATTACTAAAATATCAATATCTTCTAATTGCCACCAATTTTGAGTGCCAACAAAATTTGATCATCCACACTTATGAATACCCACATATTTTGAGTACCAAAAAAGTTGAAAACCACAGGCTGCCCAAAAATTTGAGAAAAAAGTATAAGAAGTTTCAAGAATTTTATAAGTGCTTCCAAATTTTATATACCCATGATTGTGAGTAACCATATAAATTAGTACCCACAGGCTCGAAATATGACATTCATGATTTACACAAAATGGTCCAAGAGAAATGAAAAATATCTGAAACCTGTAGAAATCTGATATCGTACATCTGGAGACTGTTGCTCTTGTTATTTTCACAGTTTACTGATAATGATGATAAAAGCTGAAAGCTACAAGATATTTTCTGAGATTTATTGCCCAATTGTGCCAGCTCCATTGGAGCTTTTTTCTGGGGATGGATGTAGGAGTGAACCTTCATGTGTAAAATTATGGATTATTTTTTAAAAACTTGGTGGGACTCTAATGTGTCTGATGAAGAAATGATTCCTTAAAGTGTTCACAATTTCCTAGTCTGTATGCTGGAAGTAAAATGATATCTGCATCTGTCCTTAATTCTGAATAGCACAAAATCCGCTCTTTATAACATGTTTCATCACACTATGACCAATCTACAATGATCAAAGTAACCTACCTGTAAATACACCTGTGTTTCATGAAATGTTTTTCCAGGTACATTTTCCTACTGGCCGTGTAATCACACAGCATACATTTCTGTATGTTTGGTATATCTTTGATGTCGTGTACAAACAAATGGCGATCTCGGTCCATCTTCTTCTTAAACTTGCGATTACATACATGGCACTGATGGATCACCGTAGAACCTTTGGCATCTCGAGTTTGCATAAATTTGGCTAGATATTCTCTACCTGGAATATAGAATGACAATTTAAGACACTTCAGCCTGTGCATGAGAAAACAAACAATTTGGGTTCTGACCAGATCCAACACAAACCGTGCTTTACTGTCACAGAAGATGGTTAGAGGCTGGAAATTTTGGATTTAGAAAGTAGAGGAAGTGCTATCCGTGTAGCAAAAACAAAGGCCCTGATCAGCTTCGCAATTACTTTGTTTTCACCTAATAATGCAGATTGTTGGTTTTCCCATGCGGCGGCTCAAAATTTTTGCTCGTTTGATTTAATGCTTTACCTCTACGGTTAACAGCTTAAGTCATGTTGTGACTGTCAGTTATCTTACCCACACCGTTCCATAGCAAGCCTCCCAGAGGCAGCTAACATGCACTTTGCCTACCTTCTTTCGTAATCAAATCTTCGTTTAAGGATGTTCGCTGCCAAAGAAAAAGTATTCAAACTTTTTTTCTAACCACTCTTTTTTGATTCCAAAATACAACACAAGACATTTGAAAACAAAATAAATATAGGGTAGTGTGCATTTTTTCAAGCTACAGGCCTCTGAATGAGACCTCTGAGCACCATGTTTTAAATTTAGTAAAATTAATTTAATTTTTAATTCTTTGAAGCATACCTGTCTTGAACAAAAATACACCAAGAATGCTTTCAAAAGTCATAATATTTACGCAACCCAGACTATTTTGGACCAAAAGCATAGAAAAATTTACAACTTGAAGTGGATGACAAAATTTTACGACTCCTTTTCCTACCCTACCCCCATACTTGAAAAGTCGGAAAAACTCAATATTTTGAAATGTGCCAAACCCATATTTGTTGATTCAAACTTTTTCTTGTATTTTCACAATTTGGTAATATTGTTCGAATAAAAGAAAGAAATATATAGGGTAGTGTGCATATAAGAGAGAACCAACAACTTGAAAATCGCCATTTTAAGCCTTTTTTCGTCTGTTTTGTTTCTTAAAGCCCATTTCATAAAACCACCTAAAATTTTAAAACCAGCACAACAAAGACACAAAGACTGACTAAGAAGACCATGTACACATATACTGCAGCTAAAATAATCATCGAACTAGTGCAATTAATTTGAAGATGTGTAATATTCAAGTTTAATCTACCCTACCCCCTAAATTTTACTGACAACTAAAATTTTCTGAAAAGTTGCTGAAAATGGGGCGAAAAAATGAAGTTTCTTAGATTGACAATTTTCATGGCTCATTCAATGCATATCATCCATATGTATCCAAAAATAAAATATTAGGAAAATATCTGCAACCGTTTACGAGATATTCAACAAAAGAAAAACCGGAAGTTCCGAAATGTCAAATGTTAGCAGCAAACATCCTTAATTTGCGAAACCATATCACTAAATCATAACCTGCTATAGGCCATCAGTCTAAAAATGTAGTCATTAAGATAAATGAGCCGTGCCATGAGAAAACCGGACCAGTGCTTTTTAGCGAAAACAAAGGCGCAGATCAGCTGTGCAGTTACTATTTGTGATTTCTTAATTGAGCCATCACATGGGAAAACCAACAATCTGCATCGGCGAAGCTGATCAGCGCTTTTGTTTTTGCTACACGGATAGTACAATCCCTCCTCTGTCTATATCCAAAATTTCAAGATTCTAGCTTTCTTCTGTGACTGCACAGACCAATTTACGTCTGACCTGGTCGGAAACCCCGAAGACTGGTTTTCTTGCGTCGCGGCTCAAATTATTCCATAATTGTGGCTTTGTCATCCACGCTGATATTTTAGCTTCAACACAAGTTTCACTTACCTTTCTTAGATGGGTGATATTTCCTGACATGATTCATCAGTGATTTCTGTGTGTTATAATCCTTCTTACATATCTCACACATATGTCGGATGCCGTCGTGGGTCATTTCGTGCTCCAGGAGATGGCTCTTGTTTACCGTCTTGAATTGACATTTACCGCAGCGGTAGAACTGGCCTGTGTGCTTACGCATATGGCTATACAGATTGCCTATAAGGAAATAAGGAACATTTGAAATTTTCTAAGTTCAAGCAGGCGGCACTTGTTTAGTTTTAAACTGAAACTTTCCGCAGTGGTAGCACTGGCCTGTGTGCTTACACATATGGCTGTACAGACTGCCTATAAGGAAATATGGAAAATTTGAAATTTTCAAGTCTTAAACTGAAACTTTCTGCAGTGGTACTACTGGCCTGTGTGCTTACACACATGGCTGTACAGATCGCATGAAAACAAACCGGAAATTGAAATGTACATACACTCTGAACCTTTGCTGTAATACATATGAGCCACAATGCGAGAAAACTGGTCTTCGGGGTTTCCGACCAGATCTGACAAAAGTCGGCCTGTACAGCTATTTAAGATGGTTAGAAACTTGAAATTTCGGATTAAAGAAGAAGAAGGACTGTACTATCCGTGCAGCGAAAACAAAGGCGCTGATCAGCTGTGCAGTTACTGCACAGCTAATCTGCAGCTTTGTTTTCGCCTATGCAAATTGTTGGTTTTCTGATGTGGTGGCTCATATGTAATTCAACACTTTCTTATTCATTATCATTTTTAAATTAAAAGCTCTTAAAAGGAGAGTTTAAGACCATTATTTGAGACAAGTCTATTTATGTCTGCCAAGAATATGTCCACTCGGAAACATTCCGAATTCCAAATAGGTGGCCCCCGTGGCTGAGCGGTTAAGAGCGCTGTTTCTTAATCACTCGATCATCTCACCGCTGTGTCTGGTGTGGGTTCGAGCCCCGCTCTGGCCACATGTGAGACAAGCCAAGTTCTGCTTGTGGGTGTGCCAGGTGGTTTTTCTCGGGGTTCTCCCATTTTCGCCCCACCTACTGATTGGCCCGTCTCATATGAGCTGAAATAATCTTGAAAGGGAGGTAAAACTGAATAAAAAAAAAAAGAATTCCAAATATTTGTTTACTGATCATGTTAGAATCGAAATAAGTTTTATTCTACAAGATATCTGTGATGCAAGTGGCTGTATCATTCTATTTAACTTTACAATTCTGTCTTCCAACAAATTGTGATAATTAACAGTATAGAAAAATTACTGCTTAATTAGCAGAATAAACTATGGAACGAACATAAACTATCAATAAACAGACACCTACCCCTACAGTTGGTAGCATATTCACATTTATGACATCTGAAAGGCTTAAGATCTGTGTGTATAAGAACGTGTAATCTCATATGAGACACAGTCTTAAAAACTTTATCACACGTGTTACACGAGTAGAGCAGCAGCTCGTTGGTCAACATGCGGGAGGTCGACTTCGCATTCTCATTCAAGTCCTGATAAATACAGTGGGTACGGAACATGGAGTCGACGCCGGTGAGGTCTATATTTAGGCTCTGTTCGAAGAGGATTTTATCTTGTTCGGAAAGGAATACTGGTACATCCTCAATGGAGTCTGTTGGCTTCTGGATGGTCGAGGAGTCTACATCAGGGTCAGCCTGAACCTGCAATTAACCCTTATTTGACAAATGGATTCTCCCATCATTATCAACTAGGTGAGTCCACTTTCTTTTTAGGGGTGTTAGAAGTGATTTTTATCTTTTAGATCATTTCTCGATGAAATTTCTCTGTTTATTAGAAGTGATTTTTATCTTTTAGATCATTTCTCGATGAAATTTCTCTGTGCAAACAGAATAGCCCCAGATGGGATGCCGCGTTCTGCTATTCTGTTTGCCTTTGTCTCATAAAAGGGACGCCAGGATTAAATGAGTTAGGTCATAAACTGAGGAAACTTTCATCTCAAGAGAGTCTTTGGTCACCTTTAATCTGAGAAGTTACAAGAAAAGGATAATACAATTCTTTGTTTTAACTTAAAAAAGCCATGACGCGAAAAAACTGGTCTTCTGGAATTCCGACCGAGTCTGGCCTGTGCAGTCACAGAAGATTGTTAGAAATTGTACTATCCGATTAGCAAAAACAAAGGCGCTGATCAGCTGCGCAATTACTGCGCCTTTGTTTTTGCTTTGGCAAAAATCTAGTTTTCTCATGATGCAGCTCAAATAAGATTTAAAGCATCAGACTCTGTGAAAAGGGAGTTGTTCAGGTCTTTTCAGTGTCTCGACTGCAGTAACTGCAAAGCTGATCAGTGTCTTTGTTTTCGCTACACAGATAGTGCAATTTCTCTTCATTTCAAGCTTCTAGCTTGCTTCTGTGACTGTACAGGCCGGTTTGTGTCAGACCTGGTCGGAAACCTGAAGACCGGTTTTCACTTGTCACAGCTCATTTCATGACTACTTCATTACCTCAACAGGTCCTAAATCTCCTGCCTTTTTTGCAATTTCTTCCAGCTTCTCTTCTAATCCCTCACCATCGTTCATCCCAACCCCTTTTCCATCTAAATCTTGATCACCATCTGGGCCACCAACGACAATGATGGAACCAGTCTCCATAGCCTCAGCTCCTCCTTCATTTCCAGTCCCTTGGTCAACTTTACCAGTATTTATGACTAATTCATCATCATCATCACCATCATCCAAGTTGAGATCTAGTGGAGCTTTGTAGTCAGTGTCTTTGGTGTCTAAATCCATCTCGCCATCATCTTGTATCTCTTCTTGAAGCTGTTCAGTTTCATCTCGGTCTAAAGAAATAAAGAGTAAACCATCATCATCATCATCATCATCATCATCATCATCATCATCATCATCATCATCATCATCATCATCATCATCATCATCATCATCATCATTAAAGTTTAGAGCCAGTGAAGTTTTGTTGTTGGTACCTTTGATGTCCTTAGAGTTGTCTCCAATCAAATTTCTTTTGAAAATTTACAATGAATCACTATCCGCAGGGAACATGGCGACTAGGGAGAAATAGTCTCCCCAAATGAACAAACTTCTCCCTATTTTCAGCCGAGGGAGCAGTGAAATGTATAAAATATATAGGAAACCTGAAATTCATGTAAAAAACTTCTCCCAAATATTCCCAGGGATAGACAAAACTTCTCCCTACATTTCTTGGCTAGTTTGAGCCCTGATCTAAATTAAGAAAAAGAAACCACAGCCCTGTGTCTTTTGGGGTTGTTTTAAGATGGGGGCCATATAAAAGTGTTCCTTTAAATATTTGACTTACCTAAATTTTCCCTGTTTTCTTTCACAAGGTCTTTTGTATTGGAGAGGTCTATATAGTCACTGACTGCCAGACATTTGTGGGCGTTGAATACTCTCTCTTTGTTGAAAGATCTTTTACACCTTGTGCAATTTAATTTGCCATCCGCACCTGAAAAGTAAATATTCAGCAACATCATTTTTGAGCCGCGACATGAGAAAAACAAAAATGTGGTTTCGGAACAGGTCTGACACAAACCGAGCTGTAAGAGCAAAGAAGATGGCTAGAGGCTGGAAATTTAGATTTAGAAAGAAGAGAAATAATTGTACTATCCGTGTAGCAAAAACAAAGGCGCTGATCAGCTTCGCAGTTTTTGCATGTACAAAATTCTGGTTTTCTAATGACCCGGCTCATATCTTTTGGATTCTTGGCCAGATTTGACACAAAATTAATCAGGCTGCTTTGTCACCATGATGGTAGAACTGTAGAGTTCATCACAAACCGAGCTGTACAGTCACAGTAGGCTAGAGGCTGGAAATTTTGGATTTAGAAAGTAGAGGAATTGTACTATCCTTGTAGCGAAAACAAAGGCGCTAATCAGCATCATTGGTTTTTTCATGATGTGGTTCATATACTTTTTAAAATATGCAATATAGTCACTATAATGCCATGGGTGTGATTTGAGCCACGTCATGAGAAAAACGGATTTTGCATATGCGAAAACAAGCCGCAGTCAAGCTGTGCATACTGCACAGCTGATCAGCGCCTTTGTTTTCACTACATGGATAGTACAATTCCTCTACTATTTAAATCCGATATTTCAAGCTTGTAGCCATCTTCTGTGGCTGCACAGACCTGTATGTGTTGAACCAGGTCAGAAACCCCAAACACACTGGTAAACGTAAACGCAGTGGCTAAGGCACGAACGTATTGGCTAAGGCAATTTCAACGCTATGGCTAAGAAAGAAAATGGCGGACAGTGATACACATGTGCAGGTTTGTTGTTGTTTTACACTTTCATTTTCCGGTTATCAATGATGACAGCTACTGGCTTGGCGGCGCGGGACCCACAAATGAGTCACAAACCTATGTTCGATGGTCAGATGTCGCCAGCTGCAGCCAGTAAAAGTGTAACCTCGACAAAGTGGAGACAATGAACCACGAAATCTCATGATTTTTCACGAAATACTGTTTTTCTATTATATCGTACGCTGTCTTGTAGTTTATACACATGCAAATGATAAATCGGACTTATTTGAGCACGATTCGTGAAAAAAATGAAATTGAAGGAGCCTCAGCGTGTCACAATACTTGAAGTTTCATTACAACGCTACTGGCTAAGGAACTGGAAACAACGTAGTGGCTAAGACCCTAGAATTTCTCGGTGGGGAAAATGTTATAGTATGGTAGTAAGACTCGTAAGTGTCTTTCTCAAAGTAGGTTTTGAGGTCTAAATTATTGTTCAAACATGGTCTAGAGCTGCGTTAAACCATTTGAAGTTCGTTTGAGGTTACCTAAATTTTGTCGCAAAAATCGGTCTACAAATAAAAGTTTTATGACCAAAAGTAGCTTTGAATAGGGTATTTTTCCATTGTAAAATGGGTGCAAGAACATTCCTAAAAAAGGATAAAAGTAATAATTTTTCATTTAAATGCTGCAAATCAATGCCAAACGGTAAACTATGCCTGATAGAGGACACAACACTTCAACAAAAACTCTAAATCTGCTAGATATATCCAATTAAAAAAAAAATATCTATCTACCTTGTACGTGCAAAAAACCCTATTCAAAATTATTATTATTTTTTTTTATTAAGTTTTACGTCCCTTTCAAGCTTTTTCACTCATATCGAGACGACTCAATCGGTAGGTGGGGCGAAAACCGGAGTACCCGGGGAAAAACCACCTGACACACCCGCAAGCAGAACATGGCTTGTCTCACATATGAATTCGTGCCCCGTGCGAGGCGCGAACCCACATCGGTGAGATGATCGAATGATCAAGAGCACTGAACCACTCGGCCACGGGGATATTTTTTTTTATTTGTGAACCGATTTGCAGTTTTGGCCGTTTTGGGGACTCTTGTATTGTAAAAGGATGACGACCAAATACTTTTCTTCTGGTGTTTCAGAACAATGGGGTATTGAAAAAGGTGAGTTCCAAAGGATGGTGTAAGAAGAGCATCTATAAAACATTCGTAAACATCTTATATAGTTTACTTAAAATCATTTTAATTATAGTTGAGGTCCCGGGGGGGGGGGGGGGGGGGGGGGGGGGGGATACCATGACATTTTCTGTGTACATAGGCTCGGTCTATTTTCTTTTCATTTTCTTTTTTTGTGGGTTGGGATCAAAATTTGAATGTCAATATTTTGGGGGAGTTTTCTGTAAAAATCGGTTTTTCTTTTTTGGTCAGGGAGATTTTTGGAGATGTTTTGTGGGTCTCATAAAACATCGTATATGTTTTGGGTGTTTAGTGTCGAAAAAGGGACTATTCTTAATGCGTTTTGGCAATTTTTGATATTTTTCTGGGGGGGGGGGGGGGGGGGTAACCTCAAAGGAACTTCAAATGGTTTAACGCAGCTCTAGACCATGTTTGAACAATAATTTAGACCTCAAAACCTACTTTGAGAAAGACACTTACGAGTCTTACTACCATACTATAACATTTTCCCCACCGAGAAACTCTGGGGTCTTAGCCACTACGTTGTTTCCAGTTCCTTAGCCAGTAGCGTTGTAATGAAACTTCAAGTATTGTGACACGCTGAGGCTCCTTCAATTTCATTTTTTTCACGAATCGTGCTCAAATAAGTCCGATTTATCATTTGCATGTGTATAAACTACAAGACAGCGTACGATATCATAGAAAAACAGTATTTCGTGAAAAATCATGAGATTTCGTGGTTCATTGTCTCCACTTTGTCGAGGTTACACTTTTACTGGCTGCAGCTGGCGACATCTGACCATCGACCGTAGGTTTGTGACTCATTTGTGGGTCCCGCGCCGCCAAGCCAGTAGCTGTCATCATTGATAACCGGAAAACGAAAGTGTAAAACAACAACAAACCTGCACATGTGTATCATTGTCCGCCATTTTCTTTCTTAGCCATAGCGTTGAAATTGCCTTAGCCAATACGTTCGTGCCTTAGCCACTGCGTTTACGTTTACCAGTGTGCCAAAGACCATGTTTCTCGTTTCATGGCTCATTTGCCCCTGAATATTGTTAAACAAATGGGTTTGTGAACTAATGAGAGAGGGGTAGTGTTACAGTGAGTGACTGTTTCATGGCCCTATACCCACCAATTTGAGGTTCATTTTTCTCCTCTGGATCATATTTGGGTTTCTCCACTTTCTGATCAGCTTTTCTTGGGCGACCTCTTTTCTTTCCACTCTTTGGGGGCTCAGTTTGGGTAGCTGAAAATAAATTGCAGAATACCATCTTTAATAATAAAGAGCAGACAAATAAATAAACAATTGAAAACCATTTAATATCTGTGTTTTGTGCTTCCAGTTTTAGATGTATCTACTCCCTAGCAGAGAGCTAAAAAAAAAACATTAGGACTTTCAAGTCATAGGTTCGAGCTGCTTTTTTTGCATAATTTTGCCAGATAGATAGTGTACTTGTGACTATTATTTGAGCTACATCATGAGAAAACCATATTTTTGCCTATGCGAAAACAAAGGCGCAGATCAGCTTCGCAGTAACTGCGAAGCTGATCAGCGCCTTTGTTCTCGCTACACGGACAGTACAATTAATTCCTTTACTTTCTAAATCCAAAATTTTCAGCCTCCAGCCATCTTCTGTGACTTCTGTGGCCGGTTTATGTCAGACCTGGTTGGAAACCCCAAAGACCAGTTTTCTTGTGTCGCGGCCCATTTAAACCAAGAATTTCAAGCCTTTTAATATTTCCTTTGTCTTGTGTCCAACCAGCCCAAACAGGTTACCTGATGAGAAATCCTGGGCATTACCTGACAACATCAGGATAACATGTCTGTGTAATATATACCCCCTTATACCCCAAAACTGGGGTATGTAGGGGTATACCTATTTTTTCATATTTTTGCTCTGAAACATAGATTGTGGGTACTCATTAGAACCACATCTCCAAGGCAGTTCTAACGTGTACCCACAATCTATGTTTTGAGCAAAAATAAGAAAAATATCAAAATTTTTCTGCTGAAAATGTCCATTTTTTTAACTTGGGAAAAATCTGTATATTATATGGGCTTCTTTTTGTTACAGTAACGAAATGCCTCTTCTATTACCTGTTTGATTAGAGATCTCGCCAAACTTCAGTCCCGACAGTAGCTGTTCTGTGGCGTCCCCTAAGTTCAGGTTGGGCAGGTCACCCTGGAGTATAATGACAGTCTGGTGGTTGTCCCCCAACAAGGCCTCCTCGGACAGGACCCCCGAGAGGACGGCGCTGGTCGTGGAATCATTTACAATCACTCCTTCTGTTGTTGATAAGGCTTTATCGCTATCTGAAAGTGGGAAATTTGAGCCATGACACGAGAAATCCAACGATGTGTTTTTGAACAGGTTCGACACAAACTGAGCTGTACAAGCAAAGAAGATGGCTAGAGGCCGGAAATTTTGGATTTCAAACATGGATGAATTGTACTATCTGTGCAGGGAAAACAAAGGCGCTGATCAGCTTCGCAGTAACTGCGAAGCTGATCAGCACCTTTGTTTTTGCATATATGCAAAATGTTGGTTTGCTCATGACGAGGCTCATTTTAACTGTCTTGATACAGTTATAATGGGCTATTACTGAATACATGTATGTACATGTATATAAACTCAACAACTTTACAAGACAATGCAAAAAATTTTGAAATCATGATATGGAAAAACCATACATGTGATGGGTTTGAAAGAGGAATCAGGGAGATTTTTCTTCCATTTCAGGGAGATTTTTGAACAATGTATAGAATATGTAGGAAAATTCCTGATTCATTTCAGGGAGATTTTGAATTTTTTTCAAAAAAAGTGGTATATTTTAGAGGAATTTTTCCTGGAGTCTCCGTCTCCCTGATGATGAGGGAGGTATCACATGTATGAAAAACAACCATTGCAAAAAAAATTACTTTGCCTCTAACCATTTTTTTGTGGACCGAATTTGTAGCTGTTCAGTCCGAGTCTACCCACAACATATGCTTTCTCACTTTACAGAGCTTCATTAGAGAAGTATTTCCTTTAGATGTGCGCAACAAGTTAAAGTTACAGCCCATTCCAAACTAAAAATATTGAGAACACATAGACGACAATGTGAGAGAAGTTCAGTGCAACTAATCTTGATAACTCTAAAAAAAAAATTTCAATGCATCTGACACAGAGATCAAAATATTATGCCCCTATTACATGCATCATTATTCTTTATTAGTGAAATACATGTACATACACTCTATGTTTGCAATGGTGTTCGCTGCTGTCAGGGCCTCAGTCTCAGTCACCGCCTCTGGAAGCTGGGTCCCAGCTACTAGCACCCCACCATCCTGCTGGGCACCAGCAACTAACACTCCCCTGCCATCCTCCTGGACCCCAGCTACTAACACTCCCCCACCATCTTGCAGGCCCTGTGCAGGGGGCTGGACACAGCCCCGTTTGTGGACTATGAAGTTGTCTATGTTATTGAAGGAAAGCAAGCAGGACCCGCAGATGAAGGTATCAAGTGGCATCTTGGCTCAACGCACTGAAATGCCTGAATATAAAGTGATAAACAAACAGTTAACCTAATGCAGTTAAAGGCAGACCTAAGAAGATGGGGGTTTCCGACCAGGTCTGACACAAATCAGTCTGTGCAGTCACAGCTGATCTGCGCCTTCATTTTCACATAGACAAAAAGCGGTTTTCTCATAATGCTGCTCATATGTCACAGACTGTGATACAATATTTCCTACAACCTCAACATCTCACCTTGCATTTTACCATTACGAAAACTAATAACTTGCCCATGCAATATACAAAGAATTTTTTCAGTTCAAAAATTGAAAATTTTCATCAGAAAAATTTTGATATTTTTCTTATTTTTGCTCAAAACTTAATATGTGGGTACACGTTAGAACCGCCTCGGCGAGGCGGTTCCAATGAGTACCCACACGTGGGTACACGTTAGAACCGCCTCGGCGAGGCGGTTCTAACGAGTACCCACAATCTATGTTTTAGAGCAAAAATAAGAAAAATAGGTTTACCCCTGCAAACCCCAGTTTTAGTATATAAAAGTGGGGTTTAGGGGGTATAATACCCGGGCATTTACTGCACGGACATGTTTTCCTGATGCATCATTTGAGCCGCGACGCGAGAAAACCGGTCTTCGGGGTTTCCGACCAGGTCCGACATAAATCGGCCTGTACAGTTACAGAAGCAGGCTAGAAGCTTGAAATTTCGGATTTAAGAAGAAGAGAAATTGTACTATCCGTGCAGCGAAAACAAAGGCGCTGATCAGCTTCGCGGTTACCGCGAAGCTGATCTGCGCCTTTGTTTTCGCCTAGGCAAAAATCCGGTTTTCTCACGATGCGGCTCATTTAGTCCACTTATATTTCAGCACTGACAGCGCACACCTGTCTAGAATGCCCAGTGACTGACAGATCCAGGATTTCTGAAGAGGGGGTTCAAATGAAGAAAAGGGGGGTCCGTTTGCCTAATTTCACACAAAATCTCTTGAAATTCCCCATGAAAATAAAATAATTTGGGTCTAGAGGGGGGTTCAAGCGAACCCCTTGAACCCCCTCTAAACCTGCCACTGAATGCCTGCAAAGGTATATGACAGTATATAAAGAAAGAAAGCTGCTTATTAGCCTGCTATGGTAACTGTTATGTTGGTAGTGTTCCCAGAGGCAGATTTTCAGTACTTAATGCACATTACATTCACTGCTAACTTAAAAATGCTTTTCTTGAATCAGCTGATGAGAAAGAAGCTTGTGACTGTAGAAATATTTTCATGATCAAATCTTAATACCTGTTAAAGAGGACCCAAGGACATGAGGACCAATGGATAGCTTTTAATTTGGGCACACATACATACACAGTTGCGAATCCACACTATTACACAGATCATTTCATATCCACAATTCAGAATATGTTTTCCCTGACCCAGGATATTGAGTCCAAAACTCCCAAAAACCTGTCAGGGACTCTTTAAATACCCATAGGGATACCCTAAAAAGTTTGAAAGCAAATTTCAGCAATTTCTCTTTAATAGAGCTTCTGCAGAGGTTTGTTTTGAATCTTGTTCCAAGAACTCATGGAATACAACACTGAGGGAAAACCCCGATATATATAGATGTAACTAATACTAATACTGCATACTTGGAGATTGTAATTTGTAAAACAACAGCTAATGTTATGTTTACACTATGTTCCCGGCGGTCACGGCAGCCCTGTTTGCTTGAAATGTGGCGTGCCATGAAAATTTGGTCATATTCTTCAATGTTTTAAAGATCTACAGTACTGCCAAGACGAAAGGTAACAGAAAGTGCACTTGGTAAGCACGACAAAGTGCATTTTACTTGCAATGTTTGATAGTGATTAGTGCACTTACTAGTGCACTCCAACTTACTAGTGCACTCCATGTGCATAAGAGCTAACTTTCGTCTTAAATGTATTACATCTTATTAAGTTTTCTCACGCTATATTACTGTATCCGTTACGAGCCATGGTAGTGATAAGCTGGTGTGTCACGGGAGGTGTAAGTTAAAGAATGCGATGACGTTGTGGTAGACCGTAGAGCATCAGTTTCCGAATCGTGAGGTTCTGGGTTCAATCCCCACACGTGTCACCGTATTGTGTCCTTAAGCAAGGCACATTAACTCCCTACAGTACTGGTTAATCCCAGGAAGAGATGGCTCCTTCCCAACATGACCGCAAAATTGTTGAATGGGATGTTAAGCCTCAATACAAACAAACGGAGGTGTAAGGGGGCTCTAAAGTTATCCCATGACCTATATGTATCACGTTTAATTATAAGCATGTCTCAGCACCATCTGTTACATTCTGATTCGGTCAATTGCGTTCTGACCAAGGATTAACATGTTTCTTCGTTCTGTCAATGGATGCTAAGGACAAAACGTAGACACTGTGGTGCAATTTACAGCACTTTTTGTGCCTTTGGTATAAGAATACTACCTATAAAATAGTAGTAACCGCGCTCCTCAACAACCGACTGCAGAGTTGATAAGGAACATGGCAGATTCACACTTTTTTCTGTTTTTTTTTTTTTTTTTTTTTTTTTTGTTTCTTCAATGCCAAAGTGCAGTGTATGGTCGCTTTTGTTTGCTCGCCCATTGTAACTGCTCCAACATAAAGGAATTTGTTCTTGCTGGGTGTGCCATTTGATTTCTATTTATAGATCTTCTGATACTGAGTCGATCAATTTTACTGAGTCGATCAATTTCTGATCATCACCTCAGGTGTGGGGTGGGTGGCTAAATTTAGAATTTAGTCAAGGGAAAAAAAAACATTTGGGGTGGACCATTAAAACTATTTACAAGATATAGATGAGAGGCATACTAAACCGCATGCCTCTGAGCCAATGATTTAAATAGAAGCCTTAAATTCCTCAATGGTCTTAGATGAGACCACTGAAGAAAGGAGACTATTACAAACCGGAATAGTTCTGGGGGGAAAGGAATTTTTCAGGGCATCACTATAGGCAACTGGTCTTGTGTATTATGATTCATGTGATGCCCGAGTACGCCTTATACTGCGTTTACACTATGTTCCCGGCAGTCACAGCAGCCACGTTTCCAGACAACCGTGAGCAAAACGGGATAACCGCGAGGCGACGCAGGGGAACAGGATTGGCAAACGTAGCACGCCGGGATAACCATGGACACTGTGACAAATTTTTTGACAGTTTAAAAATCTGCCACGGCAGTCACGGCGGAAATGAGAAAAGTAATGGGCCGTGATAAAACGGGCTGAACGTAACACACCGTGACAGAACATAACAGTATGTAGCGAAACGTGGAGGCAGTCCGTAGTGCAACGGGAAGCTAGTGAATAGCCCGGCAAGCTATGGATCTTCCACTTTCTGTTGCGTTTGATCACGGTCGTCTCACGTCTCGTCCCGTTTCCTACGGAATACTCAACATGTTTTGTTGCGTTAAGTTACGGTGCATTACGGTCTTTGACGGTGTTCACCCCGTTCTGCTACGTATGTCACGTTCTGTTACGGTTTTCTTGGCATGTGAAGTTTATAGATATTGAATGGCATATCATGGGGACAAGTTCCTTCATATTGGAGCAGTCACTATAGTGAACAATACAGACCATACACTGCACTATGCAATTGAAGAAGAATTACAATCCCGAACTTTCTTAATCAACTCTGCAGTCGGTTGTTGAGGAGCGCGACTGATATTATTATTTCAAATGAATTATTCGTATACAAAAGGAAAGAATGTGCTTTATGGTGTCTACGTTTCGTCCGTAGCTGACCTTGACAGACCGACAAAACGTGTCAAGCCTGGGTCAAAACGCAACTGACCGCAACAGAACGTAACAGGTGGTAATAGAATGTGCTAATAACCGTGATAGATCGTGGATAACCGTAACGTACCTTAGCGCCTCCGTGACACACCGGCTTATCACTACCATGGCTTGTTACGGATATCGTAATACAACGTAAGAAAACGTAACAGATCTTGAAAATCAGAGAAATGTATTATCAAAACTCCACGGCACGCTACGTTTCTAGCAAACGGGGCTACCGGGGCCACCGGGAACATAGTGTAAATGCAGTATAAGGTTGGGTGCCAGGGTCAGGTATTTGTCTTTATCAAGAGACACTGTACTGGAGTGTATCTTGTAGAAGAAGGTTAAGGAGGACCGCTCCCTGTGGGACTCCAGGGATGGCCACTCAAGTTCGTCTAGCATATCACCGACGCTACTGGTGTTCCTCATCTCCTGCAGGTCCACCGGGCAGTAGTCCTCTGCACCTTCTCCACCTTAGCAGTCTGAGTTTCATTATAGGGATGCCAAATAGGTTCTGCATACTCAAGTTGAGGCCGAACCAATGTTTTGTATGCAACTTCCTTAGTATGCGCCAATTGCGCTGAAGAAAACCCAGTCTTAGTTGCCTTGCATGTGTGTAATTTCAGAAATATGTTGACCCCAATCAAGATCATCTGTGATAGTTAAACCTGGGTATTTAGCAGACTGAACCTGTTCTAATGTTTGCTGATGCAGTATGTAATTGATTTGTATATGCCTGCTTGGATGTAGCCGGGTCAGTCCGGGGTCAACCTCATTGAATTGCGCCATGATTACCATATAATAACATGACATGCTTGATAGATCTGAACACACCGTAACTTAACTTCATAGGAACCGGGATAAAACAGAATGAGAAGTGAGATGACTGTGACAAACACACACTAAACGCAGCCAAACATAGCTTGCCATGTTATTCACTAGCTTCACGCTACACTTAAGAATGCCTCCAAGTTTCGATGGATGACCATCTATAGTAGGTATTCAAAAAAGTAAGGAATACTGTCCTAAAGAATGCAGTTATTCTTGTATAGAATGAAACCCCAACGTTACTTTGAGTGTCACAAATTCCAATAGGCAACAAATTCAGCTAAAATCATTATATTTTTATTGTTCAGTGGTATATATCTTGTGTAAAAAAAAAACTTACAACAAACTTTAAAATAAGAAATTAAAGCCAGATGTACGTAATTGACCTCACGGTAGAATTTTTTTATTTTTTGCATGTGAGTGTATTTTGATGTCCTACATACGAAAATGAAAAGAACTCGATACCGTTCCAAGCTTGTTTTCGAGATATCGGCCTTCAAATTCGTCAAATTTGAGAGCGAAAATACAATGACGTCAACGTAAAATGCGATTTTTAGACCCCCTTTTTGTCAATTTTTTTGATATATTTCAAAAAATCCACGGTAGGATTTTTTAAACAACTGATATGTATTAGAGAAATTCCTGAACTACATATAGATAACGAGAAAGTCCTCAGTTACTGGATTCGTTTTCCTGCTATAGGCTTGCGAAGAGAGGTAGTAGTTGCTGAATTCAGTACATTTTACGCGCGACGTCGATTCTGCGCCAAAATTTCCGACACTGTAAATTAGTATTCAATATTGATAACTGTCGCGGAAATGTTGTTTTCTTCGGGATAACATGTCCACAATCTATATTTTGAGCAAAAGTTATAAAAAAGTTATAAAAATATCAAACTTTTTACATTTCTGAAGTCCTCTGCATAATTGTACAGATATAGTTTCGTATTCCGAACGTAAACTGACGCTAGAAATGACGTTTCGAGCGAAAACTGACGTTACGAATGCGGCGTAAAAATGACGTTTCGACCCTTAGATACGCACGTTCCTTTGAGCGCCTTCAATTATGTACATCTGTCTTTAAATGACATGTAACTTTGAAAAACAAACTTGCAAAAAATGTCACACTTAAGTCTTTAAAACAGATTCAAAGCATCCTAAACAACGACCCGGCATTTAAACCAAATTATATCACGAAATGGGAATCTTCATTTAACGTAAACATAAACTGGAAAAAACAATGGATAAGTTCATTAGAAACACCGCTTTCAAATACTGAAAAACAGCTACACTGGAAAATAGTACATAATGCAGTTTTCACTGAGTACAAACTCAGTCTAATGGGCAGATCAGATGGTAAATGTCATTTTTGCAAAGTTGAAATTGAATATTTAACACATTTATTTTATGAATGCAGAGTAATTAAAGATGTGCTTAAAAAATCTTGAAACTAAAATAAATCAGACCTTGCAGTCAAACGGATATGAACAGCAATTGCTTGACTTACAATTAATTTTACTGGGTGATATTGAAAAAGAAGATTGTGTACGGGTATTTATCAATACTATTCTACATATATTTAAATGGGAGGTTTGGAAAATAAGAAATATTATTAAATATGAAAATATAAGATACACTAGTGGGTCAATTACAAAAACAGTTTTACACAAAATCAAATCATGCTGTAAATTTTGGGCGAAAACCAATGTCAAAAAGAAACAGAATGCTGTACTTAACCTTCTACAAAAGTTTAATCCGAACTAAATGAGAAATATAACGTTAATCAGAGAAGAAGAAATTATATGGAGCTCTTGTTATATACTTTTGAAGCATAAATAACTATGTAAAGTTTTGTTATTCATTCATCATCAAAATCGTTGACTCATACTCATCAATGTGTTTATACTACGTTTACATGTATTTCTAGAAACTTGACTATCCTCTGCTGTTACCATGTATGCACATGCCCAAACATAAATGACCTTGATTCAGTCTTCAGACCTTCTCCTGAATCAATGGTCTATGCAAGGGCATTGCATCAGACTCCACAACTTCCTTCTTTCTGTTAGTATTGGTATGTGGTGTATCAAGGCAGGCAACTCGGATTTCCTTCAAGTAAAACTATTTAGTAAATTGATTATCCTTATGTGACTGAAGGATCGCAATGGTTTACGACTCTCGCGAACCATTGTGAGGTTTCAGCCACACACTTAAAAGAAACTGTGCAACATGCTGCTGTATCGGAAAATAAATATATGTAACTGCACTGAATGTATATGAAAACCCTGTATTTCAATAATGTATCATCAGTATATCATTAATAAAGTTAAAATGAATTTGATATCATCATCAAACCATCAAGTCATACTTTCCTTTCTTCTCTCTGTCAGATCATCTCATCCCTCGGAGAAGCTTGCGGAAAAAAAAAAAAAAAAAAAAAAAAAAAAGTCTTTGAACGTTACACTTGGGACACTTTTTGACACTAAAAATGCTATAAAATGAAAACGAAAGCAGATATTGGCCTCAAATCTTGCAAGCTTCTTAACATTAACAAAACACATATTCTGGCATTAAACAATCATTTTAAAGTCTTTTTACATTTGCTGTAGATCAGTTTTAAAAAAAGGAGGCATTTTTTTTAAATCACCCCCTTGTGTCTAGTAATACATTCAAATCCAGGTGTATGATACCACAATTTTGAAACAGGCTTTTCCTCATGATTTCTCTCTCATTTTCAGACAATTGACAATCGAGAAGATAATGACTGATAGACTCAATTTCTCCATATTGGCACTTATTACTATCCACAGCTCCTATCTTGTGCAAATATTCATTCAACGCTCAATCATTCAACATAAATATTATTCAACGTACATTCAACGGTATTCGTTTTATCAAGACACATTTATAACATTTCTCATTTCTGCCATGATTGCAGTGGCAAATTTTTGAACTGTCAAAAAAAATTGCCACGATGCCCACGGCCCCACGGTTATCGGGCTTCTCCCCGTTTTCTCAAGTTTATCTCGTTTTGATCACAGTGGTACAGGGAACATGGTGTAAACACTGCATAAAGCTGGTTGTGAGTGCCCTTTCCAGTTTCGACACAGGAAGCCATAGGGCATTCTGTGGGTGTGCTGGGTTAATGTTTTTAACCTCCATGAAAAATTGTATAGGTATATGCAAAACGAAACCGAAAGTAAGAGATGTAGATTCGCATACAAAGTCTCGTACAAATCTGAAGGGCAGCTCCATGAGAGAAACAGAGTTGGAAAATATTCAGAATAAATGTTACCATCTGTAGTCCATATCTCTTAAAATAAAGGCAAGAGGGAGAATAAAGCATGAAAATAAACAATTATTGCAACCTGAATACAGTAAAATATATTGATCACTGTCGATAAATTGTTGTAATTTTTGGTTCCGCCGATTCGCAAACGACGCCATCTTTTTTAATGCACGATAACTGAACCAATAGTGGTGGGGTATGAAAGCCCCTGCCGAGCCGAGCTGGGAGAAAGACCCTGCCGAGCAGGTTTTTTACTTGTAATCGCCAATTTAACTCAAAATACCAAAAATGAATGATTTCATATGTTGAAATAGATAACATAGTACAGGTGTAAAAGATATTGTTCGTCATGGTTAATTTCAAAACAAAATTTGATGGCATTTTTCTATTTGACTGGTACAAAAGCTGAGCTTTTCTATCAATTCCAATAAATTTGGCAAATTATCATAACTGAGTTTATGTAAAAGGTTTCAAATCATTTCAAATGCTATAAATTATCATTCTGCATATTATTTGCCATGATATCCAGCTTTAATCAATAATAAGTAAAAATTCTGGCTCGGCAGGGTCTTTCTCCCAGCTCGGCTCGGCAGGGTCGGCAGGGTCTTTCTTACCCCACCCACGGTAGATAACCAAAACGGATCCATTCAGAGGAAATATGCGTTTCCCGTTCCTTTCGGAGGAAGGGACGGCTCCTTTCAGAGGAAATTGGTAGACGAGGACGTTTAGACGCTAGAAACATAAACAACCCTTGGGTGATATCCTCAGATAAATAGTCCACGTAATGCACAACAGATTGAATTTGGTAGCTGAAGCGAAAATTCGCAATGTGCTTCTTTGTTTTCGCTTTATTTCCGTGACAGCATTAGTTGCATTTAAACAAAGGGCTAAGTGATTGTGGATTTTGTAATTCACCTATGTAGCTGCATTATTTGGTGTTAATCGTGTGATTCTTTTTTATTTTAGCGAGCAGCAAAAAAAACTGCCAGTAAAAACATAAAATAGCCAACACAACTAGTAAAATCAAACGATTTTCAGCTTTGAGTCGCTAATTCTATTATTGTTTCCCCTGATCGATTTATAGACATCTGCAATTCCTGGACCTTCTTTACTTACTTCCTGTCCTTAAAGTTTATAAATAAAAACTCGTTTGTTACAGTGCGGAATGTCTACGTATTAAAAAGAATTTTGGAGTAATGAAAAAGCACATTTCCTCCTGAAGGATCCATAGCCTCAGCTCCGAAAGGATCCTGTGTCCGTCTCCTTGAGCAACCGTTACCGCCAACAAAGGTTGTTTTTCATGTTTATTTATCAAGTACAAGTATACTTCCACTTTATTTATTTAATTTCAGATTGGCAAATACAATATCTAGTGACAAGAAGTGCTAAAACGTTTTGATCAAAGACATTTTCCCAATTTTCAAGGGTTTTCACCTGGCTGTCGTCACAAAATGCAGTTCTCGGCCAACATATTTATCTCGTAAACAACAACGAAATGTTTGTGCACATACAGAAAGCGCTGAGATTGTACCTTGATTACCACGTCATTACGTGCGCATACGTTTTGTACTTACTTTTCACGGTAAAACCTCAAAAAATCGTTTCTCTTTACACAACCACGACGATACTGGCGTTTTCCTCCGAAAGGAACCGTCCCTTCATCCGAAAGGAACGGGCAACGCACATTTCCTCTGAAAGGATCCGTTTTGGTTACCTACCGTGATGAAAGCCCCAGCCGAGTATCTCTTTATACTGCCATGCGCTCTCGCGAACATTCTAGGCAGGCTAGCGCAGCGTCTGTTAGTATCAGACAGAAACCAGAGGACCAAAGGTCCTGTAAACGCTCACCTGAGATCTGCTTCATATACCAATAAACATATTTGAATATTATGGTATTCAAACCCAGTGCAGGCAGATGAAGCCCTTGGGCCATTTTCTTTTTTTCAGAATAATCAATATTCTGTCCATTTGCCAATTTCCTGCTGGTTTTCCCCTTCAAATAACATTTTAAAAGCAGATGAGCCCCTGGGGTCGATTTTTTTTTCAGAATCATTAATATTCAGTCCTACTGCCCATTTCCTGCAAGACTTTCACTTTAAATGACATTCTAAAAGTTTTCCCCATTCAAATGCATTGACGACCTATGTTGACCTTGCCATAAAATAGGTCAATGTCACTACAGGGTCATGATTTATATATACATTGTAGTTCTTGAGTCATGTAAAGTTTCATTGAAATTGGTTCACCGGTTCTGGAGAAGATATTTTAAGGGTTTTTACCATATATGGGCATGGCGGCCATCTTGGTCATGTGATCTGAATTATCTATATACACGTTGGTTCCCACTTTATATAGATGCTTCATATAAAATTTGGCTTTGATTGGCCGAGTGGTTTCAGAGAAAAAAATCTTTGAAAAGTGTGTATGGACGACAGACCGGCCAAGGTCAAAATTAAGATGACATTGACCTAAATTAATCATATACCTTCATCTAATCCATTAGTTGTTTGCATCTACCACTTTTCAGATCTCAGGCTGCAATAGTTTTCAAAAATAGCTAATTTCCACTTTTTCCCATTATAAGTCTATGGAAACTTAAAGTTACCATAGCAACCAGAGTTCTTATCCAACTGGAATAAAAAACACAAATTATGTAGAGGCTACTGTCAGGAACATGTATACAAAGTACAGGATTCATCCACTTGACAGTTTGTGAGGAGAAGATTTTTTTTTTTTTTTTTTTTTTTTTTCAAAATTTTGCCCTTTATGGGGCCCAGCAACCAATCAAAATAAAGGATTAGGAACAAAACTCACAAGAAACGTCAAACACTACTCAATAAAGATTTCTGCAAAAACAAAATTCAAATGTCTGCAATTTTAGCGGAAAAATAGCCAATGCCCACTTTTCCCATTATAAGTCTATGGAAACTTTAAGTTGCCATAGCAACTAGAGTTCTTATCCGCCTGGAATAAAAAACACAAATTATGTAGAGGCCACTACCAGGAACATGCATACAAAGTACAGGCTTAATCCCCTTGACAGTTTCTGAGAAGAAGATTTTTGAATGTTTTTCGAAATTTTGCCCTATATGAGGCCTCCCCAGGGGGTCTTTCCTCCCTGCTCCCTGAAAGAAAAATGGCCTTTCTCCCCAGCTTCCTAAAATGTTTTTCCTCAGGCCCCTGCTCCCTGCTCCCTAAAACCCCAATTTCTCCCCATATCCCTGAAAATAAATGACCCTTCTCCCCAAATCCCTGAAAATAAATAGCCCTTCTCCCTGAATCCCCAAAACCCCTGGGAGGGCCTCCTATATGGGGCCCCTGCAACCAATCAAAATAAAGGATTAGGACAAAAGTCACATGAAATGTAGAGGACTACTCAATAAACATTTCTGCAAAAACAAAATTCAAATATCTCCAACAAGACAGCAAAAACTGGCAATTTTCACTTTTTTCCATTATAAGTCTATGGGAAGCATAAGTTGCCATAGCAGTTCTTATCCGATCAAAACAAAACATACACAATTATTCTTTCCCCCTACCTATAGATGGTGTATGTGTAATATGAGAACAATCTGCCCAGCGGTTTCAGAGAAGAAGATCTTTGAAATTGTGAACGACGACAGATCGACGGACGGACGCCGGAGCATGAGTATACCATAAGCTCACCTATGAGCCTTCGGCTCAGGTGAGCTAAAAAAAGGGGATTATAGTACAGAGGTTTAAAAGTTTAAAGATGAAGGATAAAAACAGATGATAGATTAAAATAGATAACAATAGCTAAAATCAGATAAAAACAAGCAATTTGGATATTTTGAATTCGTATTATTGTCAAAGTCTCGGATCCAAAATAACCAGGATAAGGCACTAAAGCGAGTGTCAATTCATGTTGTCTCTGCTTGATTTTAAGTATCACACCAGAGGACCATTGGTCCTGAGAACGCTCACCTGAAGCCTGATCTTGGAGTATTAAGTCATCATTACATGACCTTGACCTTGAATACTCACACACCTTTATTGACTTAATAAGTTGTCTGCAACTGCAAAGTTTCAGGTCTCAGGCTGCAATAGTTTCCAAACCCAGTGATTTCTGAGAAAACTTTAATTTTAATTTTGATATTTAAATGACCTTGGGTCAAGGTCAAGAAAGGACCTTGGCCTTCATTAATTACTTACCTTCATTGACTCCATTAGTTGTCTGCATCTAGCAACTTTCAGGTCTCAGGCTGCAAGAGTTTCCAAAATATCCATTGTTTTCGCCTTTTTCCATGTGAAAGCCTATGTTTCCAAAATTGACCTTGCCGTAAAATAGGTCAAGGTCATCCAAGGGTCATCATTTCAACAAACTATGATGGGCTGGAGTCCCAAATGCTACATACCAAGTTTCACGAAAATCGGCCAGCCGGTTCTGGAGGAGAAGATTTTTGAGTGGTTTTTACCATATATGGGCATGGCGGCCATCTTGGTCATGTGACCCAAATTTCGCGATCAAACTTTCGTTCCTACTATCCATGGACAGTCCACATAAAATTTCACTTTGATTGGACAAGCAGTTTTAGAGAAAAAGATCTTTGAAAAGTGTGTATGGATGGCAGACTGGCCAAGGTCAAGAGATGACCTTGACCTAAATTAATCACATACCTTCATCTACTCCATTAGTTGTTTGCATCTAACACTTTTGAGGCCTCAAGCTGCAATTGTTTTCAAAAAAAATCCATAGTTTTCACTTTTTCCCTATATATAAGCCTATGTTTCCAAAATTGACATTCCCGTAAAATATGTCAAGGTCATCCTATGGTCACCATTTGATCAAACTATGATGGGCTGGAGTCCCAAATGCTACATACCAAGTTTCATGAAAATCGGCCTGCTGGTTCTGGAGAAGAAGATTTTTGAGTGGTTTTTACCATATATGGGCGTGGCAGCCATCTTGGTCATGTGACCTGGATTACGCAATCAAACTTGTCTCCCCTACCCATGGATGCTCCACATAAAATGTCACTTTGATTGGACAAGCAGTTTCAGAGAAGAAGATCTTTGAAAAGTGTATATGGACGACAGACTGGCCAAGGTCAAGAGATGACCTTGACCTAAATTAATCACATACCTTCATCTACACCATTAGATGTTTGCATCTACCACTTTTCAGGCTTCAGGCTGCAATTGTTTTAAAAAAATCCATAGTTTTCACATTTTCTCATGTAAAAGCCTATGTTTCAAAATTTGACCTTGCCGTAAAATAGGTCAAGGTCATCCAAGGGTCATCATTTTATCAAACTATGATGGGCTGAAGTCCCAAATGCTACATACCAAGTTTCGTGGAAATCGGCCCACCAGTTCTGGAGGAGAAGATTTTTGAGTGGTTTTTACCATAAATGGGCATGGCGGCCATCTTGGTCATGTGACCTGGATTTCGCAATCAAACTTTTGTCTCCCCTACCCATGGATGCTCCACATAAAATTTCACTTTGATTGGCCAAGCAGTTTCAGAGAAAAAGATCTTTGAAAAGTGTGTATGGACAACAGACTGGCCAAGGTCAAGAGATGACCTTGACCTAAATTAATCACATACCTTCATCTACACCATTAGATGTTTGCATCTACCACTTTTCAGGCTTCAGGCTGCAATTGTTTTAAAAAATCCATAGTTTTCACATTTTCTCATGTAAAAGCCTATGTTTCAAAATTTGACCTTGCCGTAAAATAGGTCAAGGTCATCCAAGGGTCATCATTTTATCAAACTATGATGGGCTGAAGTCCCAAATGCTACATACCAAGTTTCGTGGAAATCGGCCCACCGGTTCTGGAGGAGAAGATTTTTGAGTGGTTTTTACCATAAATGGGCATGGCGGCCATCTTGGTCATGTGACCTGGATTTCGCAATCAAACTTTTGTCTCCCCTACCCATGGATGCTCCACATAAAATTTCACTTTGATTGGCCAAGCAGTTTCAGAGAAAAAGATCTTTGAAAAGTGTGTATGGACAACAGACTGGCCAAGGTCAAGAGATGACCTTGACCTAAATTAATCACATACCTTCATCTACTCCATTAGTTGTTTGCATCTACCACTTTTCAGGCCTCAGGCTGCAATAGTTTTCAAAAAAATCCATAGTTTTCAATTTTTCCCATGTAAAAGCCTATGTTTCCAAATTTGACATTGCCGTAAAATAGATCAAGGTCATCCAAGGGTCATCATTTTATCAAACTATGATGGGCTGAAGTCCCCAATGCTACATACCAAGTTTCGTGGAAATCGGCCTACCGGTTCTGGAGAAGAAGATTTTTGAGTGGTTTTTACCATATATGTGCGTGGCGGCCATCTTGGTCATGTGACCCGGATCTCGCGATCAAATTTCAGTTCCCCCTACCCATGGATGATCCACATAAAATTTCACTTTGATTGGCCAAGCGGTTTCAGAGAAGAAGATCTTTGAAATTGTGGACGGACGGACGGACGCCGGATCATGGCCATCCTATAAGCTCACCTTGTGAGCTAAAACACATAAGGATGGTCTAAAATGAGTTTAAGTGACAACTATGGCTCTAATAATAGGTTTTTATCATGTTTGATCAAAAATTTTAAGTTACTTTGAAAGCAAATGGAGTTTTTCCCTTCATTTTTACCAAAATCTGGTGATTTTCTGTCAAAAAAAGCTGAAAACGGTGAAATTTGATACCTAGTTTTCTTGACGATTTGTGCAGAGCATGTTTGTTTCTCCAGAAATAAAATGATACTGTCTTAAAGTTAAAATATTAGGCTATTGCTTTATGAAAAAATATCATGGATATTTGCTCAAATAATTAAATTATCAGCTTTTAAACTTTATCAATTACAGCTTTGACAATCTAGGCGAGACCACATATTTCCAATAAATACCATAACCAGAGGACCAGTGGTCCTGTAAACGCTCACCTGAGTCTGCTGCATATACCAATAAACATGTTTGAATATTATGGTATTTAACCCCAGTGCAGGGGCAGATGAAGCCCTTGGGCCATTTTCTTTTTTTCAGAATAATCAATATTCTGTCCATTTGCCAATTTCTTGCTGGCTTTTCCCTTCAAATGACATTTTAACAGCTTTTCCTATTCAAATGCATGGGCAACCCATGTTGACCTTGCCATAAACTTGGTCAAGGTCATCACAGGATCATGATTTATATATACATTGTGGTACTATAGCCATGGATGTTTCACACCAAGTTTCATTGAAGTCAATCTATTGGTTTCAGAGAAGAAGATATTTGAAGGGTTTTTACCATATATGGGCATGGCGGCCATCTTGGTCATGTGACCTAGATTATTAATATATACATTGGTTCCCCCATCCTATAGATGCTTCACATAAAATTTGGATTCAATTGGCCAAGTGGTTTTAGAGGAGAAGATGTTTGAAAATTATGGTAATATACATGTATATTGCCCCGGGGTGTGGGCATAATATGAGCCCTTAGGTCCATTTTTTTTTTCAGAATCATTAATGTTTAGTCCTACTACCCATTTCCTGCAAGATTTTCACCTCAAATGACTTTCTAAAAGTTTTCCCCATTCCAATGCATTGGCGACCTATGTTGACCTTGTCCTAAAATAGGTCAAGGTCACCACAGGGTCATGATTTATATACACATTGTAGTACTTCAGCCATTGGTGCTTCATGCCAAGTTTCTTTGAAATCAATCCACCAGATTCGGAGAAGAAGATTTTTGAAGGGTTTTTACCTTATATGGGCATGGCAGCCATCTTGGTCATGTGAACTAGATAATTTATATACACATTAATTCCCTCATTCCATAGATGCTTCACATAAAATTTGGCTTTGATTGGCCAAGTGGTTTCAGAGGAGAAGATGTTTGAATATTATGGTAATATACATGTATATTGCCCCGGGGTGGGGGCAGATGAGCCCCATGGGGTCCATTTTTTTTTCAGAATCATTAATATTCAGTCCTACTGCCCATTTCCTGCAAGACTTTCACTTTAAATGACATTTTAAAACTTTTCCCTATTCAAATGCATTGGCGACCTATGTTGACCTTGCCGTAAAAAAAGGTCAAGGTCATCACAGGGTCATGATTTATATATACATTGTAGTACTTGAGCCATCGATGCTTCATGCCAAGTTTCTTTGAAATCGATCCACCGGTTCTGGAGAAGAAGATTTTTGAAGGGTTTTTACCATATATGGGCATTGCCGCCATCTTGGTCATATGACCTAAATTATTTATATACACATTGATCACCCCTTCCTACTAATGCTTAACATAAAATTTGGCTTTGATTGGCCAACCGGTTTCAGAGGAGATGATGTTTGAATATTATGGTAATATACATGTATATTGCCCCGGGGTGGGGGCATATGAGCCCCTGGGGTCCAATTTTTTTCAGAATCATTAATATTCAGTCCTACTGCCCATTTCCTGCAAGACTTTTACTTTAAATGACATTTTAAAAGTTTTCCCCATTCAAATGCATTGGCGACCTATGTTGACCTTGCCGTAAAATAGGTCAAGGTCATCACAGGGTCATGATTTATATACACATTGTAGTGCTTGAGCCATCGATGCTTCATGCCAAGTTTCTTTGAAATCGATCCACCGGTTCTGGAGAAGAAGATTTTTGAAGGGTTTTTACCATATATGGGCATTGCCGCCATCTTGGTCATGTGACCTAAATTATTTATATACACATTGATCACCCCTTCCTACTGATGCTTCACATAAAATTTGGCTTTGATTGGCCAACCGGTTTCAGAGGAGATGATGTTTGAATATTATGGTAATATACATGTATATTGCCCCGTGGTGGGGGCATATGAGCCCCTGGGGTCCAATTTTTTTCAGAATCATTAATATTCAGTCCTACTGCCCATTTCCTGCAAGACTTTTACTTTAAATGACATTTTAAAAGTTTTCCCCATTCAAATGCATTGGCGACCTATGTTGACCTTGCCGTAAAATAGGTCAAGGTCATCACAGGGTCATGATTTATATATACATTGTAGTGCTTGAGCCATCAATGCTTCATGCCAAGTTTTGTTGAAATGAGTCCACCGGTTCTGGAGAAGAAGATTTTTGAAGGGTTTTTACCATATATGGGCATGGCGGCCATCTTGGTCATGTGACCTGAATTTCTTGTATACACATTGGTTCCCCCTTCCTATTGATGCTTCATATAAAATTTGGCTTTGGTTGGCCAAGCGGTTTCAGAGAAGAAGATCTTTGAAATTGTGGACGGACGGACGGACGACGGACGGACGGACGGACGCCGGATCATGGCCATCCTATAAGCTAACGGCTCAGGTGAGCTAAATATACCGTAGTTGCCTATCCGGGATTTATTGGATCCGAGTCAAAGTTAATATTTGGATTTTACCAAAAATGTTTTTGGTAATTTCCAATACACTAAATAAAAGCTTCAGCAGTTTTCTGGGAAATTATGCTTTTAAAATCCATCATAATCATCACAAATTATTGAGGAAAATTGACATATTTACAAATTTAAATGACTTTTTCCCGTTTCTGTCCATAACCAATTTTTACAGGTTAAGTGAACCAGAGGACCATTGGTCCTGAGAACGCTCACCTGAAGCCTGATCTTGGAGTATTTAGTCATCATTACATGATCTTGACCTTGAATACTCACACACCTTTATTGACTTAATAAGTTGTCTGCGTCTGCAAAGTTTCAGGTCTCAGGCTGCAATAGTTTCCAAACCCAGTGATTTCTGAGAAAACTTTAATTTTAATTTTGATATTTAAATGACCTTGGGTCAAGGTCAAGAAAGGACATTGGCCTTCATTAATTACTTACCCTCATTGACCCCATTAGTTGTCTGCATCTAGCAACTTTCAGGTCTCAGGCTGCAAGAGTTTCCAAAATATCCATTGTTTTCGCCTTTTTCTATGTGAAAGCCTATTTTTCCAAAATTGACCTTGCCGTAAAATAGGTCAAGGTCATCCAAGGGTCATCATTTCAACAAACTATGATGGGCTGGAGTCCCAAATGCTACATACCAAGTTTCACGAAAATCGGCCAGCCGGTTCTGGAGGAGAAGATTTTTGAGTGGTTTGTACCATATATGGGCGTGGCAGCCATCTTGGTCATGTGACCTGGATTTCGCGATTCAACTTCCCTACCCATGGATGCTCCACATAAAATTTCACTTTAATTGGCCAAGCAGTTTCAGAGAAGATCTTTGAAAAGTGTGTATGGACGACAGACTGGCCAAGGTCAAGAGATGACCTTGATCTAAATTTATCACATACCTTCATCTACTCCATTAGTTGTTTGCATCTACCACTTTTCAGGCTTCAGGCTGCAATTGTTTTCAAAAAACAAAATCCATAGTTTTCACTTTTTCCCATGTAAAAGCCTATGTTTCCAAATTTGACCTTGCCGTAAAATAGGTCAAGGTCATCCAAGGGTCATCATTTTATTAAACTATGATGGGCTGAATACCCAAATGCTACATACCAAGTTTCGTGGAAATCGGCCCACCGGTTCTGGAGAAGAAGATGTTTGAGTGGTTTTTACCATATATGGGCGTGGCGGCCATCTTGGTCATGTGACCTGGATTTCGCGATCAAACTTTCGTCTCCCCTACCCATGGATGCTCCACATAAAATTTCACTTTGATTGGCCAAGCAGTTTCAAATTAATCACATACCTTCATCTTCTCCATTAGATGTTTGCATCTAACACTTTTCAGGCCTCAGGCTGCAATAGTTTTCAAAAAATCCATAGTTTTCACTTTTTCCCATGTAAAAGCCTATGTTTCCAAATTTGACATTGCCGTAAAATAGATCAAGGTCATCCAAGGGTCATCATTTTATCAAACTATGATGGGCTGAAGTCTTTGTGCAACTTTGTAAATAGTACTTCTTGTTGAGTGTACGATCCTCCTCTGGTAGGAGCACCGTCCCACTGGAGCGTGGATAAAAGTAGTTGAATAAAACACGTCAACATAACGTGGTTAAAACAGTCTCTAGTCTAAAACCAACTTCTAAAAGAACTTATTTACATTCTGTCGGATATGTACTGGCGACCTCTGGTTTTCAAACTGAAGTTTTTGAAGAAAATGTCTCTTGGCAGCTTTTCTATTGCACCTCGAGCGTTTTTCAGGTCTGGTAACACTTCAACAACTGACTCCGCACATACTCATAAAAGCACAAAATTTTCAGCCTTAGTCCAAATATGGTTATTCTTTCATAAATTACAAGTATAATTACAAACCATTAACCATGGTTCCTTGTGGCGAGTTGTTTGTTAATAATTGGGCCACATATTTTATGTAATCAATTTAGGCGTACAACGTTACAAGATCTGGAAGTTTTATATACAGAGTAATTATTTATCCTCATATTAAACAAATTACATAAATTCCCCCAGTTGTCAATTTCTTGCCAGTGACGATTATTCAAAAACAAGAAGAGTTGTCAATTTATTTCTGAATATTGCAGAGGTGTATTAATAACTGAACGCAGCTGTAGAAGCTAAAAGCAATTATATATGCGCATCATGTGACCTTGTGGATATATAAAAGTAGCAGAAAGGAGCACAATCTTCAGCTTATGCGTCCTATAGAACTGAGCCTTACTAAGCTTACTGAGCCAGTTGTTCAGTGAGCCAAACTGAGCCAAAATGAAAAAAGAGTCAATAAGCAATGCTTATTAAATACCCCCGCAGGGTAACTGTTTACCACAAAAATTATTTTGGCAATATAATTTCTTCATGCAAATGTCCAGTGGGTGCACATCATGTAGGTATGATATCAAATTTTCCATCAAAAACTGTGGTAGGAGTTGATCAGCCCGTGAAAGCCCTTACCTGTAAAAAAAAAACTAAGAAAAAATGTCTAAGTTCTCATAGCTGTAATTTTGTCAAAAATTATTTTTTTCGCAAGAACATTTCTTCATGCAAATGTCCAAGGGGTGTACATCATGTAGGCATGATATCAAATTGTTCCATCAAAAAATGTGGTAAGAGTTGATCGGCCCGTGAAAGCCCTTACCTGTAAAAAAGTAAGAAAATTGCCCAAGTTCTCATAGCTGTCATTTTGTCAAAAATTATTTTTTCGCAATAACGTTTCTTCATGCAAATGTCCAAGGGGTGTACATCATGTACGCATGATATCAAATTGTTCCATCAAAAACTGTGGTAGGAGTTGATCGGCCCGTGAAAGCCCTTACCTGTAAAAAAAAAAAACTAAAAAAATTGCCTAAGTTCTCATAGCTGTCATTTTGTCAAAAAGTGTTTGTTCGCAATAATATTTCTTCATGCAAATGTCGAATGGGTGTACATCATGTAGGCATGATATCAAATTGTTCCATCAAAAACTGTGGTAGGAGTTGATCGGCCCGTGAAAGCCCTTACCTGTAAAAAAAAAAAACTAAGATAATTGCCTAAGTTCTCATAGCTGTCATTTTGTTAAAAATTATTTGTTCGCAATAACATTTCTTCATGCAAATGTCCAATGGGTGTACATCTTTCTATTGCAAATGGATTTGTTAATTAAGTCTAAAATTTATGATAAACGCGATGACTTTGATATAGTAAATTTTCCGTTTTTGGATGGTGACGTTCCTCGCCGTGCCTCTGATGGTGTATATATTTCGCAACTTAAACGGTTTGCTAGAGTCTGCAATCATGTTGCGGACTTCAACGCACGAAATAAATGTTTAACAGCAAAACTTCTCCAGCAGGACTATCGGTATCATAGACTTCGAAAAACATTGTCTAAATTCTATCGCAGACACTATGAGTTAATTTCGAAATTTAATGTTGGGCTAAAGATGCTTTTACCCAAGGGCCTTTCGGAACCAGAATTTTATGGTGACTTGGTCACGTTACAAATTTAAGAAACCTATAAGAAGGAATAATTTTTCTTTTCAGTTCAGAAAAATCATAACACGTTACAGACGTATAGGTTATAACTTGAATGTTATGTGACAGTCTGCATGCTTAGTTTTTAACCCAACCATGGTTGATAAATGATAACTATGCGGCCTTCTTTAATTGCACGCCGGTGGGTCGGGCGTCAGACTCTATGATGGCACCGACATCAAGCTATTCATTTTAGTTGGTTGGGACCGGAGCTTCTTGTCTGTTGCTTGGCCCACCGGGGTTCAACTGGTGTTTTTCTTTTTACTAAGTTATTCGGCACCCAGGGATTTCCATCGTCGGGCAGCTTACTGAATCTGTTGAGTCCTCGTTTTTGATTCATCAGGGTGGTTATCATGATTTATTTGTTTGTCCTTGGTGATTCATTGACCACTTAGAGATTCACTACGAAGGCCATACAACTAACTAAATCCCACTGCAGGAGCTGAGGGTGAGGTTAGGCGCCTTTAAACTGGATTTAAGCCCCCCCCCCTCGTAATTTTATATTGCTGGTCGTTCCAAGGCGATACTTCTGTTGTGCTTCCATTTATTCGAACTTTTGTGCTGTTTGAACCTTATGTACGTTTTCATATATATTTTTTTAAGTTCGGGTAACTGAGTGGCCGTCTATTGGGATATAGCAGCTCACTCGGCTTACGATATGTTTTCTAAGTATAAGTACCTAATTGTCAATTTATTTTTCCCACCTCGGTTTTGAAGTGGGAATTTCTTTCTGATTGCGCCTTTTTCTGATCGTTGCCTACTTGTACCTTTTTCTAGTGTAAGGTCGTTATATCTGCAGTCAACGTGTAAATTTGATGCGTATAAAGTTCTGATTGCACCAGATCCTGGCCGTTTCTTTTTACTCATGATACAGTTTTACAGTTTCAAATAGAAACAAGTTGGCTTCTTTAAAAAGAAACCAATGAAAAGGTCAGCAGCACTTCCTTTTGCTCTAGATTTCAGTGTTGTTGATTATCTGGTTTGTCATTAATTTAGATTCCCATACGTTTCAGTTTCGTATAAATATCGTTTCTTGTTATGAACGCTTGACCAGTGTGTGTATCTGTCACTCAAGGCATTGACTAGAATTTCTGATGTTACAGAATCAAAGCTGCTGATTCTAAAGAGAACACGATTACAATGTAAATGAAATATGTCGATATGTCACAGTGTAGAAAACCATTTTGCAGTGCAGTCAATTTGTGACAGAGTTCTGAATTTTGACCTGCAGCCACACTACCGGAAAGAGATGTGAAGGACTAAATGTCAGCCATATAGAGTTCCTATAGTTTCTGTACCCCTCATCAGGGTATCTATGATCTTAAATTAGATGCGCTATGATAAGAAGTCGCCACGATCGAGACTGCTTGCTAGATGGTTACCGCTTTTTGACATGGAGTGTCAACAATGGATAAATTTAATTGTTTGCGGTGAACTGTCTAATCAACATAGACGGGTTAACTAGTTTTTATTAAGCGCTTTATGTGACTAAACGTGTAATTGAGAGAGAGCAGTCGATCATGAGTACAATTTTCTTCATATTCAAAGTAAACACTGTGGAAAAGGTCCTGAGGGACCTTTTCCAATAAACACTAACTGTAATCATACACCAGATACCAAGGTCATATGAGCCGCGACGCGAGAAAACCGGTCTTCGGGGTTTCTGACCAGGTCTGTCACAAACCAGTCTGTACAGTCACAGAAAAAGGCTAGAAGCTTTAAACTTCGCGGATTTAGATAGAAGAAAGATTGTACTCATTAGCGAAAACAAAGGCGCTGGTCAGCTGTGCAGTTACTGCACAGCTGATCTGCGTCTTTGTTTTCGCATAGGCAAAAATCCGGTTTTCTCATGACGCGGCTCAATTATTTTGAATTGCAGCGCACATTTGCGATCCCCATCCTCCATATAATGGACGAATCGGCCCCATGGCCTCGCACGATCCAGTGTTTGCTCCCCAAGCCAACTTTCCTAAAATAATCACTTGAGCTACGAAACTCGTTAAAATAAATAGCATGCGTGTATATACTATCCGATATTTGCTTCGGTCAAGGAACCTATGTTGGTGACTTATGTTCATCCTGACTTAACCCATATTTGACGAATGGATTTTCCCGTAATTATCACTAGGATGACTTCACTTAAGAAATAGATCAGCTCTAGCAGTGAATTGTTGAGTAATAATTCACTGTTTGGAGGTCAGTTGTAAAGAAGATCAAATCACGAGCGCGTAGCGCGAGTGATTTATCTTCTTACATGACCGACAAACAGTGAATTATTACTCAACAATTCACGCACTTGAGCTGATCTATTTCGATTCTAACACGCAATAAACGGAATAAATGTTGCTGAAACCGTCGATATCGTTCAGCTTTCCGCCATTGCATTGCAGATATCCCGCCAAATATTTGACTGTAATGCTGGTATTTACACACACTTATTACGTTTGTTGTGCGCTAAAACGACGTTTCACCGTCTAACGCTGCTTTGTGGGATAGCTGACGTCACAAATGCCGCAAAGTAACGTCACGCTTATTCGCCCAGTGAAATTGTTGCACAATATAACACGTTTTTTACCATTGGCTATATAGGCGAGGTGTGTTAGAATTTCAATTTTAGGGGCGTCAGGAGTGCTTTTTATGTCCCATAAAAGGGGCGCCAGACTTAAATGAATTAATCTGAAAGGTGAATGGTTTACTGGTGATACGCCAAATTGACAATACCTCACCAGGGGATGGGCTGCGCCAGGAGGGAAATTAGTCCCTAGTTCTCACAAGAGATGCGAACTTGGACACACAGTCATCAGACATTTCAGCAGAGGAGATCAGAGAATCAGGGAGGTCATTCCAGTCCCTGATAGCCTGTGGAAAGAAACTACTTTTGTACGCTTCTTTGCTAGCTGAAGGTACCTGAAAAACCAAAGAGTGTTGATTTCTTCAACGCCTATTCTTCGCGATAAGGTCATCTGTGGGTATTCTGGCTTTACCCTTTAGACCTTTGTATAGCAATATAAGTCTACTATATTTCCTCCCTTTCATAAGAGATTCCCATTTCAGTTGACCTAAAATGCCAGTCATGCTCCCAGTTTCAAAAGTCACAAACCTTGCCGCACGATTTTGGACCTTTCCAGTTCTTCCTGGAGGCCATGAGTGTGAGGGTCCCAAACTGAGCTTCTATTTTCCAAGACCGGCCGCACCAGTCCTTTATAACATCTGGGGGACAAGAATACAAATTTCTCCTCAAGAATCCGAGGTAAAGCCGTTCATAGGGGGTTGGGTTGGGGTTATACGTCCCTATTGTACTTCGAGCCTGTTTGTTATTTTGGTTATAATTGGGACGTTTTTATGTTTATGTTTCAGTTCCTTGTCATTGTTTACTTTTTACGTGTATGCCTTCTTAATGAAATCATTATTCGTCAAATATCGTGATTTGAAGTTTATATATTCTACTCTTTTTCATAGATTAATACGTGTAGGAAGTAAACATAAAGTTTCGTTTATATATAGCTTTTATGACTACTTTCAATTTCAATTCCTTGAAAGTATGTATAAGAGTTAGCTCAACTGAACTTCATTGCCCTACATACATGTATTCACTGTCAAACGATCAATGTCATGCCCAGCACATGATATAACGACATTGATTCATTGATCATTCTTGCATAGATGTCTATGCGCATAGCTGTTTGAAGCCGTTTTCGATTGGTCGAAAGCCGTGTTCAAACAGCAAAACCCATGTTCAAATCATGAAATTCACGTGCCGTTTGAAGATGGGTTTTGGCCGACGTCATTGGTAAATGCGACGTGACGTCATGTGTTTCGTAGAAACAAAATGGCCGACGTTGAAGAAGCTCCGCGGTTTTCGGTCAGTTTTTACGTTGTTAATGTTATTTTCATGAGATTTTAAGTAAACTAGAGTGAAAATGCAAGAATAGCGATCAACCATGGTTCATTTCAGTGTTCAAACATTCGCTGGATCACTCGGAAGGTGTTTGAACACGCGGCCTGCGGCATTGTGTTCAAACACCTTCCTCGTGATCAATCGAATGTTTGAACACTGAAAACCATGGTTGATCCCTATAGTGATGTAAGCGCTCACTTTGTAACTATTCAGTCAAGACAGAATATTAAACCTCATTAATATTCATTGGCTGAGGGTGGATTTTGATTGGCCCAGAGCAGGATCATATTACCCTCTGACGTCATATCTGCCTAAAAAGTGCAGCTGCGCGTGTACAATGTGTAGCGTAAAGGGACCAGTGATCGATCAAAAATAGCCATGTTTGATAAATTTGCGGATTAGACATGCAGTGGAGAATGTATGTGTATATACCATATGCAAGCTTGAACCTTCGCCATGTTTTCTAATATGTCAATTTATGACGTCATCACATCACGTTCTCAGTGACGTCATTTTAACACACCCACCATCATGCAGCGTTAATCAGGGTCAGGTGGACCAGTGATCGATCAGCTTCTTTTTCTCTCCAAAACCGCGGCTAACTTGGAAGGTATGTACATTTTTAGAAAGAATAATTATTGTTTACCTCTAGCCACGAAACACAGTTTGGAAATTTTCAGTGAGGTAAAAGAAATAAGGCAGAGAAATGAGGTGGTCGAAAAGTATAAACGTCCATAGAAACAATGGAAAACTGTTGAAAAAATAGCTCGAAAATCATAGAAATCGTCCATTAATTGCAGTGTTATCCTATACAATTTGGAATGTGGATCGGATTTGTTTAGTATGCAGTAAGGTTAAAAAATTTAGCCAGTCGGAACGAATGCAAGTTGTTTCATCTTGAAGAATTCATTGAACAATCACCGCTTTTAAGCAGTACAACTAAGACCCCCTCTTCGTAAAGTGAAAGAAAATCCAAGATAGAAAAGCTTTCCAAAATAAATCTAAATCAGTGTTTGTAAGGTAATATAATGCGCTTTAAGTTGAGACTAGCATAAGATTTACTTCGGGTATCTTTTGAGAATTAATAGCCGATAATCACTAGTTGATCGATCACTGGTCCCTGATCGATCACTGGTCGTCTTACGCTAGTTGGATTTGTAGTCACATGCGTTTGTCATGTGACATGTCGCTTATTTGGTTCCAAAAGTGGTTCGGTATAATAAAACTATTGTTGCCCTACTTGACTATTTGTTCACCCTCGACAGGTTATATTGCCCTCGGCAATATTACCTGCCTCGGGTGAACAAATCGTCATGTCACCCTCACTCAAGGGCAACAATTGTATAATATTGGAATCACGAGGCTCGCCGAGTGATGTAAAACTGTGACCCGAGGGACAGATTTGTCTATCCTACCTTACACGCATGAAAGATTCTATCTCTGGCATGCCTTAATGTGGCGAAGCTTGATTTTCAGAACATTAACATTGAAAACCGCCTTTTGAAATAGATTAATTGTATCTGACGTCGTTGTGGCGGGAAATACTGATATTTTCTTGTCGGATGTGCAGGAAGAGTTGTGTTATTATACCAAAGTCATGAGTCATTTTCTTTTCATTGTTGAACACCACCTTCTCTCTTTCTTTCTTTCTTTCTCTCTCTCTCTCTCTCTCTCTCTCTCTCTCTCTCTCTCTCTCTCTCTCTCTCTCTCTGGGGAAGGTAGTTTGAATGGTATAAGTGTATAAATGTGGATTTTGTTACCAAAAGAAAAACCCCAGTCGCACGACGTTGATCGCATGGAGCTTCCTTTGTTTGATTAGATTGGTTCCTGGTATGTATAAAGTCCGTATATTGCATTACGCATTTGACATAGAAAACAGTATTTTCTAAAAATCACGTGACACCCGCACGTAGACAAAGGCATGTGGCCAAGGTCGTTTTAATTGGACAAAAGGAACAAAATGGTGTTATAAGTAAATATGATTTAACCAAAACAGGAAAACTTACTTCCAATAACCAGAAATGGATCAATTACAATGACAAAGGTAAGAGACATAATCAACATTCTTTATGTAGCTCTCAGCTTAAAGGCCAGTGCATTTTCATGATTTAGCGTGCTAGTATTGACTTCATCATTTATTGTGAATAATTACGGTCAAGGATGGGGCCCAGCATGTCAAAACTAATGCTAGACTGGCATAGAAAACTAGGCCACAATCATCCTTAAGATGCACAGACTGTTTTAAGAGATGCCATGGTCCTTCGAAAAAGCGTGTATGTATATGCTTTAGTTTTGGGAGGAATGCACTGGGTATATTGTTCATTTTCAAAAGCATTCAGTCGAGACTTGTGCTAAGCTGTCTCAACAAACACATTTTATTGTTTTCACTTTTATTAGGACCCAATCTCATTCCAGAACCACACTTCTGTACATGTATGCATTTTGCTGCCATATGATACTTCTCTTTGCAACAAATAACAAATTTAAACCGCACCATGTGTACTAATCTACATTCTGTTTTTATATAGACAACGCTGAAGTAACTTTCTGATCAATGGCATCAGGAGACAGGGTTTACCCTGTTCCAATTTTCTTTGATGACGATGATGATTCCCACAACCACCATCTCGTGCAAGGGGATCGACCTTATAGAAGCAGATCAGGCAATAGTAGAGGAAGAGGCGACAATGGCGACGCTCGTTTTGATGCCTCACGTAGCCGTGGGAGAAGTCGCGGTCGTTCTAGAGGACGAGGTTCCGGCAGGGGAACTGCTAATGATAGGAGAGAAAATGAATATGATCGGCATAGGATGTACTCGAGCGAAATATCGAGAAACGAGTTGCAGAGAGGTAGAGGCTTCCTGAACAGAGAGTTGCAGAGAGGTAGAGGCTTCCTGAACAACAATGATAGAGAACATGAACATAAAGGCAGATTTAGTGAAGATAGACAGGACATTTCAAGAAATACGCTTCAGAGAGGAAGAGGTAGAGGCAGAGGCGATACCTCTGTCCGCCTGAAGACATACAATCACAATACCGACCAAAACAGAGACAGAAGAAATGAAAGGCTTGAACGAAGTAGTGGTCGAGACCGTGACAGGTTAGACCCGTTTAGTTTTATGTGTACTAGTCATTTGTAATCACGGTCTCGAATCCCAGGGAATATCAGGGACTGATTTTGCATGCAGCAAACCACTGCTTAAAGCTTTGCATTGCGGGGACACCTATTTGGTAAAAACCCGGCTAATTTCCTTCCCCACAGTATGTTTCATAACACTGCTGTTTTGCAAATATATTGCAAATGCCTGGTTTCTCCCCCGCACTAGGGGGACAAATCGAGGGTAAAATCCTCACTAATTTCTACAGCTACCCCCCCCCCCGGGACTGGGGGCCGAGGTTACAAATGACTAGTGCATTATTAATACATGTATGTATGTATGTATGTATGTATGTATGTATGTATGTATGTATGTATGTATGTGTGTGTGTGTGTGTGTGTGTGTGTGTGAGAATAATTCATATTCATGTTTTGCATATATGGACTGTACCTGGTACTTAATTCTTTGCGTAACCTACCATGCCAAGTATTTTGGTACAAAACAACTTTTAGTGGCAAGGTAGACCTAGAAGATTAATAGTGCCCCCTTGTTGCCTCAAACATATTTTATTAAGATATATTGCTGCACTCGACCTATTCATTTGTATTCTCAGGGTATCAATATCGCTTTTGTCAATGTATACTCTACTACTTCCTGGCTGATTGGCCTATGAAAGGTACAAATAAAATATAATGGTTAGATCCTCAGGAAGCAGTAAACATTCAAAGGGAGAGAATGGGTTATGTTATACAATATCGAGTAATAAGCCCTCATCATTGATCCTCTGCAGACTGGCAACGAAAGCCAGACACTTATGCTGCAATGTCAAGAATCTCAAAAGGGTAGTAAAATCAAAGACTCGTATTACCAAAGGTGCCGAATAAGGAAAATTACTGTTAAGAATTAAGATGCTGTTGGCACCTTATGTATGTTTTCATATTTTTAATAAAGTTAAGGTAACTGAGTGGCCACCTATTGGGAAAATAGCTGCTCATTCGGCTTACGATATGTTTTATGGTATAAGTGCCTGATTGTTAGTTTGGTTTTTTCCCACCTCGGTTTTTGGAGTGGGAATCTCTTTCTGATTGCGCCTTTTCCTGATCTTTGCCTACTTGTACCTTCTTAAAAATACACCAAATATTCTAACTAATCAGTGATCACAAAGATTCAAAAGAATAAGCACCGCACTATGGATGATGTACGGATAGACTTGAGTTCAACATCCCTTTAGTAAAGTTTTGAAATTGCAGTGTATTAACTGTTGCCGATTTTTATAAAGGGTCACTGATGAGGGTTCAGCACCCGAAATAGCGCAATATGGCCCATACTACCTCCCTTTGAACGTTTTCAGTTTTACTTTTTATTTGCTATTACTACAGCTGATGTTGTGCCGTGTGGCGGCCCTAAAAAGTCTCCCCGTATATCATCCATAGTGCAGATTTTATTTTCTTTTGGTCCTTTCAGATCAGTGATGATGTTCTGAGACATCAGAAATTTATGCGCAGTTTAGATACATTCGTCTGAACTGTTTATCATTTGGCTCTAGTCCTTTTTTGACAGCCCAGTTAAAATTTGTAAAATTGCAGTAACTGTTTCTGGCTCCATGTTGCCAGATTTATAGGGTCACTGATGAGGCTTGAGTGGCCGAAACCGCGGTATGACCCATCCTCTTTCTCATTAATGTCTTCCCTGCTCTTAAAGGAACTCAGTTTTACTTTTTATTCACTGCTTCCGAAAGATCGAACTTTTTTTTATTTTATTTGCTGTTACTGCAGCTGACGTTGTGCCGTGTGGCGGCCCTAAAAAGTCTCCCCGTACATTATCCAAAGTGCAGATTATTGGAAAAGGTCCCTCAGGACCTTTTCCACAGTGTTTACTTTGAATATGAAGAAAATTGTACCCATGATCGACTGCTCTCTCTCAATTACGCGTTTTGTCACATAAAGCGCTAAATAAAAACTAGTGAACCCGTCTATGTTGACTAGACAGTTCACCGCAAACAATTTAATTTATCCATTGTTGACACTCCCTGTCAAAAAGCGTTAAATATCTAGCAAGCAGTCTCGATCGTGGCGACTTCTTATCATAGCGCATCTAAGTCAAGATCGTAGATACCCTGATGAGGGGTACATAAACTATAGGAACTCTAGATGGCCGACTTTTAGTTCATCACATCGGACCCATGGGTCTCTCTCCGGTAGTGTGGCTGCAAGTCAAAATTTAGAACTCTGTCGCAAATTGACTGCACTGCAAAATGGTTTTCTACACTGTGACATATCGACATATTTGATTGTAATCGTGTTCTCTTTAGAATTAGCTTTGATTCTGTAACATCAGAAATTTTAGTCAATGCCTTGAGTGACATATACACACACTGGTCAAGCGTTCATAACATGAAACGATATTTATACGAAACTGAAACGTATGGGAATCGAAATTAATGACAAACCAGAGAATCAACAACACTGAAATCTGGAGCAAAAGGAAGCTCTTATATCAAACTGCTGCTGACCTTTTCATTGGTTTCTTTTTAAAGAAGCCAACTTGTATTATCTATTTCGGTCCTTTGAGATCAGTAAGAATATTCAGAGTATTAAGATTGTATGTTTAGAGCCATCTTCTAAACAATGTTTTAATAATTTGATCCGTTTAGGCATGTGTCTTTGATTTTGACATTCCTTGAGTAAAGTTTTGAAATTACAGTATCTGGCTAACTTTGCCGATTTTATGAAGGGTCACTGTTGAGGGTTCAGTACCCGAATATATATTTTATAAGTAGGACCGCCACACGGCACAACATTATCTGCAGTAATAACAAATAAAAGCTAATGGTTAGATCCTCTGGATGCAGTCATTCAAACGGAGAAGGTGGGCCAAGTTTGGGGTTTGGGGAGATATTGAAAACTTTCTTTATAACTAAAGGAAACCAAAACTCGTTACCCTGAAATGAAAATAAATATTTAACATGATACAAAATGTTTAGAAAATAGTCAACATGTGCTTTATCTATGAATATATTCAGGCCACCTTTCCACAACCACCAAAGTAAACAGCACTTGTAACATAGCGCAAACCAAACGCTTATCTTATGGAGTGATTATGTTCTGCCTATCTGGAGCCATGTAGAGGATAATGTTAAAACGTAAACGTAACAAGAAACAAAACGAATTTAAACAGATACATCCCTTTTGACTGGCCAATATTGTAGATGGTGGTCTATTTCCGTTTTTCCTGTACCAGGAATCAACCTCAGAAACGATTTGTTTCTGTCTTACTATACCGTACGAATTATATCATTTCAGAATGCGATCATGTCAGTCTGAAACTGCAGTACTAAAGAAACCTCTTGGTCAAGATAATAGAAGAAACTCTGGAAGCAAGAATACTCCGGTTGACCGAGATGGATTGAGTAAGAAAGAATTCAGTTTAGGATATAGAAAGTTAACAGAACTGGCACAGATAGCTGATGCAGATGAGCTTGTGTTAAAATTAGCAAATTCAAGAAGTGGATTTGTTAAGTGCTTCGAAAAGCAGCTTAAACTAGACTGGATTCATAGAATTTTAGAAATTTTTGCAATTGCTGTCAAGGCACAAACGTGTGTTAGTACCCTAAGGGGGTTACTACTTATTGTCGAAAACAATTTTCTCCAGAGACTTAGCAGTTTATTTGGCCAATACATGATTGATGATGATCAGATAAAAGACGAAGAACAGTTCATAAACATTTGCCTGTTAACATTATCTTTTCTGAGATCGTACATCACTATACTGCAGTCCTCGCTAGGGAAATGTTACCCTATCATAGAGATTGTAAAACAGGTTATCAGCAAATACAGCATAGAAGACGATGAAGTAGCCAAAGCACTCGAAGAGCTTGATTTAGTGGCGGACACTATTAAGGAAGAACGCATAAAGCTTCGACAGCTTCAAACTCGCACCTTCGAAGACAGTAAGACTATTGAATATGACGAAAATATTGAGCCCCCAGAAAATTTCAGAGACTTAAGTCTCCTTCCATCGCCAGACGACCTGAATTCAGAGAAACAACCTTTTCTTCGACCAAATGTGGAAGTAGGAAAGTTCAGAGATCTTGATCACTTTCTTGATATCCAATTTCGATTGCTCCGTGAAGACTATATACGGCCACTCCGAGAAGGAATTCGTGAGTACAAAGCAGGGATAACAGCGGGAATCAGCTTCAAAAAGATGAAAGAAATCAGACTTTATCGTAACGTGCAGGTACTGAGGCCTGTTTGTACTAAGTTTGGCATATCATACGAACTACAATTTGACAATGAACCCTTTCAGAAAGTAAATTGGAGTGTATCGAAACGGCTGCTCCATGGATCATTGGTTTGCCTATCGGATGACGATTTTGAAACAGTAGTATTTGCAACAGTAAAAGATAGAGATCCAAAGGACTTATACAATGGTCAAATCCAGGTGGTGTTCGATAACAGAGCTCAAGTCAAACAGAATACAACATATACAATGGCTGAAACGACCGCTTACTTAAACGATTTACCTGTCAAGTTTTCTGTTTGTGTCAATGAAGGCCAAGACAAACTTCCTACGATGTATTGGTTACCTAAGCTTCACAAAAGACCATACAAAGCTAGATTTATTGCAAATTCTAGCTCTTGTACTACCACTGAACTTTCTAAATTATTAACTTCTTGTCTTACTGCTATCAAATCTCATGTTATAAGATACTGTGAGACAGTGTATGAAACTTCAAATAAAAATTGGTTTTGGTCAATAAAAAATTCTGGTGAGGTGCTCAGTAAATTGAAGTGTAGAGGGTTCCGTGCGACAAGCTTGTCCACATATGATTTTTCTACTCTGTATACAACATTACCACATAATCTAATTAAAGAAAAACTTCTGGATTTGATAGAGTGGACCTTCAAAAGGGCATTAAAAAACTATGGTTCACTTTATTTGGCATGTAATGACAGAAAGGCTTTTTTCACTTCCTCTGACCAAAGTCGGTATACCCTTTGGTCATGTCAGAATGTGTGCGACGCCTTATCCTATCTCCTTGATAATATTTATATTAGATTTGGGACCAAGTTATACAGACAAATTGTTGGAATTCCGATGGGTACAAATTGCGCACCTCTCGTAGCTGATTTATTTTTATACTGCTACGAAAGAGATTTCATGGATTCTCTTAACCATGATAATCAAGCTGATGTTATCGAGGCTTTCAATTCCACATCTAGGTACCTCGATGACCTTTTGAACATTGACAACCCTTATTTTGAAGGTATGGTCAATCAAATTTATCCACCTGAACTTCAGTTGAACAAAGCTAATATCTCAGATACCGAAGCCCCCTTTTTAGATCTACATCTTTCTGTTGCAAATGGATTTGTTTCTTCTAAAATTTATGATAAGCGCGATGACTTTGATTTTGATATAGTAAATTTTCCTTTTTTGGATGGTGACGTTCCTCGTCGTGCTTCTTATGGTGTATACATTTCGCAACTTATTAGGTTTGCTAGAGTCTGCAATCATGTTACAGACTTCAACGCTCGAAATAAATGTTTAACGGCAAAACTTCTCCAACAGGGCTATCGGTATCATAAACTTCGAAAAACCTTTTCTAAATTTTATCGTAGACACTATGAATTGATTTCCAAATATAATGTTGGGTTAAAGACACTTTTAAGTGAGGGCCTTTCGGAACCTGAATTTTATGGTGACTTGGTTTACAAATTAAAGAAACTTAAAGGAATAAATGATTTTTCTCTTCAGTTCGGAAAAATCATATCACGTTACAGACGTATAGGTTATAACTTGAATGTTATGCGACAGTCTGCATGCTTAGTTTTTAACCCAATCATGGTTGATAACTATGCTGCCTTCTTTAATTGCACGCCGGTGGGTCGGGCGTCAGACTCTATGATGGCCCCGACTTAAAGCTTTTCATTTTAGTTGGTTGGGGCCGGAGCTTCTTGTCTGTTGCTTGGCCCACCGGGGTCCAACTGGTGTTTTTCTTTTGCTCCGGAGTTAGTAGGTTATTCGGCGCCCAGGGATCTCCATCGTCGGGCAGCTTACTCAATCTGTGAGTCCTGGTTTTTGATTCATCAGGATGTTTATCATGATTTATTTGTTTGTTCTTGATGATTCATTGACTAGTTAGAGATTCACCACGAGGACCGAAGAACTAACTAAATGTTGTGAACCACTGCGGAAGCTGAGGGTGAGGTTAGGTACCTGTAAAACCGGTTTAAGCCCCCCAGTTATTTTATAACTGACCGTACCAAGGCGGTACTGCTGTTCTGGTTCACACTTATCAAAGTTATTCCAATTACGAGTTTCATGTTGCATGGCTTTGTGACCACCCGAATATAATGGCTGTTCACTTAGCTCTCTGCATTTACTTGTTCTGTCCAAGCTAGCACTGTGACCACCTAATACCTTCAATAGCTGCTCGCTCTGCTTTCCGTTATTCATGTTAAACGTTGGTATCTATGTTTAGTATTTTCTTAATATGATTTCTTATTTCTTGTTTATCACTGAACCACTGCAGAAGCTGAGGGTGAGGTTAGGTACCTGTAAAACCGGTTTAAGCCCGCCAGTAACTTTGTGTTACTGATCGTTCCAAGTCGATACTTCTGTAGTGGTTCTTTTTGTTTTATGTCTTGGTGTTTTAAATTTTCTGTGCTGTTGGCGCCTTATGTATGTTTTCATATTTTTAGTTAAGTTAAGGTAACTGAGTGGCCACCTATTGGGAAAATAGCTGCTCATTCGGCTTACGATATGTTTCATGGTATAAGTACCTGATTGTTAGTTTGGTTTTTTCCCACCTCGGTTTTTGGAGTGGGAATCTTTTTCTGATTGCGCCTTTTCCTGATCTTTGCCTACTTGTACCTTTTTCTTTGAAGCTTATAGCCATGTTCTTGAGGGACTGCGTGAAATCAAACAGCCAATGGCTTTGCAGCGGTACATTGTTGATTGTGAAACGGAAATAAATCAACCCAAGTACCTTATTGGACACGATATGCCAATATACGACTTCACGTGTATAATGCCGGATTCTGCAGTCACAAAACTGTTCCCAGCGCTCAGCACAGAGAGCTGGCCGAGCCATGACGAGTTATCATTTGATCCGTCACAGATGGATGCAATGAAGACGGCCCTCACCAAGGAAATTGCGTTGATACAAGGTAGATACACTATATTTATTTATTTTTATTTTATTCAGTTTGTTAGGCACGCGCACGTAAGTGTGTGTTTTGCTCATTTAATCGGAAAGAAATGACATTAATCATTAATGTGAATGATGCCTTTCTAAACAAAGATACCGTTACCGTTTGGTCTGATAAATCGCTCATGAGAAGAAATAAGGTTAAATGTTTGATTTTTGCTATATATTAGGTTTCTATCTACAAAGTGTTTGAGACAAAATTTGCGAAATGAGGAAAACAAAAGCCTTAAATAATTGATAAAATTATACGGCCGTAAAACGCGCAGAGTTATATAGTGCTCATTATATATTTACAGGGCCACCCGGGACAGGAAAAACCTATGTAGGACTGAAAATCGCACGGATGCTCCTTGCAAACGAAAGGTACTGGGCTGGTGCAGGTAAAACAATGTGTCCCATATTAGTTGTATGTTACACAAACCACGCTTTGGATCAGTTTCTCGAGGGTATACATTCCTTCTGCAGATCTGAGATTGTGCGTGTGGGTGGACAGAGTAAAAATCCTGTACTAGAACCATTTCTGCTGAAGAATATAAAAGAAAAGAACCGTAGGGAAAAGAAGCGGTCCATCTTTGTACATCATGGAGAAAGAGATATTTTAGATCAAATGTACCGAAATAAGGACTTAATTGAAAATGCAAGCAAGAAAATCAAGGAAACGTCGACAAAGACAGCTCCTATACTCGCAGAAGGGTTTGTAGAAATAGTCATAAAGCTAGCCCACTATGAAGCTATCATACGTAGAGTTTCATATCGCAACAAACAAAAGGCGCTTGAAATATGGCTTGGGGTCACCAATGATGATGCCGAAAAAGAATTTGATGCAATGGATAGACTTTCGCCAAGACAGAAACTATATAGAATTTGGAAAGATCTGATACTTAATCACATAGAACCATTGGCTGTTGAAGAGGCGAAGGCCATGAGAGACATTTTTAAGCTCAGTCTATCTACTAGGGCGCAACTTTATGCTGCATGGGTTGCTAAAGCTAGAGAGCATTTCGAGATGATGTTGGAGAACATTACGACCGACAAGGCGAAGATTGAAAAACAACTTTATCAACTGAACACAAACATAATGGAATTAAAGGACTTGGAGGCACTTCCACTTTCGCGACAATTCAAAAAACAGTTTGGCCAACTTCATCAAATAAGGAATAAAGGGCAATCCTTTATCAGACACGTAGCAGTCTGGCTATGCTTAGACCTTTCAAAACAATCGACAAAATCAATCAAAACCATTATAGAAAGAGCACCTGCAGATGCTACAATGTACCAAAAGGATGATGATTTGATGGAAGAGAGGAGCCTGGATGATGAAGATGACAGTTTCGTCGCAGACAATAAATCGCAAAAAATGGAAGTTTTGCAAAAACAAAACCTCGACGAAGGAGAATGGGTGACTGTCCACAGAGAACGAAAAATTGGACCAATGATCAGAAAAATACTGAGTAAAGTGTCTACAATGTCCGAAGAAGATGTGGAGCAAATCTCTGATGTCTGGAACATAACGATAGAACAGAAGCATGAATTGTACAGATATTGGGTCAAGAAATACAGAAGTGTATTGAAACAAAACATTGCAAACTGCGAAATAGAGTACGAAAAAGCCGCAAAGAAACTCAAAGAAATTATGGATCTAGAAAATTTGGAAATCCTACGAGATGCTTCAGTAGTTGGAATGACCACAACTGGCGCTGCAAAGAACAGGACAATCTTACAGCAAGTCAAGCCAAAAATAATAATTGTTGAAGAAGCAGCGGAGGTGCTTGAATCACATATTATCACAACCCTAAATGAAAACTGCCAACACCTTATACTGATTGGTGATCACAAACAACTACGTCCGAGCCCGACAGTGTATGATCTGGCAAAAACATATAAACTGGATGTCTCGTTGTTTGAGAGACTGATAAAAAATGGATTGCCTTGTGTAACTTTGTCGGAACAACATAGAATGAGGCCTGAAATCTCCGTTCTCATGAGACACGAGCATCTATATCCTAATCTGAAAGATCATGTCAGTGTCAAATCATACGACAAAATCAATGGCATCGACGGCAGTGTTTACTTTATTGACCATAAAGAAGTAGAGCAGCAAAGCCCAGACTCGACCAGTTACTTTAACAAGTATGAAGCTCAGTATCTTGCAGCTTTGTGTAGATATTTGATTCAACAGGGTTATGCAGCTGAGCAAATAACAGTATTGTCTCCTTACATGGGTCAGGTTATAACGCTGCGAAAGGAGATGCCAAAACCAGAATTCGATGGTGTGAAAATCACCGCAGTCGATAATTTTCAAGGGGAGGAAAATGACATCATATTACTTTCTCTAGTCAGAAGTAGCCACAATGATGGCCATTTTTCGAAACGAAATCCAATTGGATTCCTCGGCATAGAAAACAGAGTGTGTGTTGCTCTTTCAAGAGCAAAGAAAGGCCTGTATGTGATGGGCAATTTTGCTCTTCTTGCCGAAAACAATGAAATGTGGCAATATATGGTAGATCTGATGAGAAATAGTGACAAGCTTAAAACATCATTAACGCTGCACTGTCAGAATCACCCTGATGATACAATTATTGCTGCAAAGCCAGAAGACTTCAACGAGGCGCCAGAAGGAGGATGTAAGCGAAGTTGTGATTTTCCACTGAAGTGTGGTCATATATGTCGAAAGTACTAGTATTGTCATGTTGTAGACAAAGAGCACGAGGTGTACAAGTGTCTGAAACCTTGTGCAAGGATCAATGACTGCGGACATCCATGCAAGAAGGTGTGCTTCGCAGACTGCAAACCATGTGAGCAAGTAGTTAAAAAAGACGTGCCTATGTGTGGGCATCAGGAGATGATGAAATGCTACATTGACCCAGCGAAATGGATATGCAAATCAAATTGCAATTTTTTGCTGCCCTGTGGACATGAGTGTGCACAAAGATGTGGTAGTTGTACTGAAAGTGGCCAACATAGGAAACTTTGCGAAAGGAAAGTTGAGAGAAAATGGCCATGCGGTCACCTTGTCACGGCAAAGTGTTGTGATGACCCTGGTACCATTCCTTGTCCTCAACCATGTGGTACAGAGCTTAACTGTAAACATCAATGCAGTGGTACTTGCGGAGAATGCCACGAGGGACGGCTCCATAGATCGTGTACAGGCACTTGCAACAAAGTATTGCCTTGTGGTCATCATTGTTCACATAACTGTAGTGAAATATGCCCGCCATGTAACAGACAATGTGACTGGATATGTCTGCATGGTGCTAGGTGCGGGAATAGATGTCACGAAGAATGCCGTAAGTGTGTTGAGGATTGTGCTATAAAATGTAGGCATAAAAAGTGTCAAAAAGCATGCTACGAGGAATGTGAAAACTTCAAGTGTGATGAACCATGTAACAAAAAACTTGACTGTGGACATCCATGTGCAGGTTTGTGTGGTGAGAAATGTCCAAAGCTTTGTCCGGTGTGTGAGCCAGAGAAATTTGATAACCCAACGGACAAAATGGTTCTTCTCAAAGACTGCAGATGCATAGTGTCAGTCTCTGAACTCGATAAACACATGGAACACACATTGAAGTACAGTGGGCTTAAGTCAGAACCCGTATTTAGATGTCCTAATTCTAAATGCCAGAAACAGATTGTGAAACCACCAAATCGATATATCAATTACATCAAAAAGAGGCGGTGGCTCATCTTCAATCGATATTTGGTGTTGTCAGGCACAATAGAAACCCGCAAAAAGGAATCAAAACGACTGCAAGATAAAGTAAAGCAACTGGCGAGCAAAGGGCTTAAGACAGATGAAGCAAAACATTTGGAACTCTGTATCAAGGACGATAAGTTTGGAAGCTTGCACAATTCAAGCAGAACCATAGAGATCTTGGAAGAGCTTTTAAAGTTATGTCAGGAAATTGCCATTGTACAAAGAAGCGTCGTCTTCAAGAACGTGAACGCCACCACTGTTGCCTCGCAAGTAGAAAAGGTGAGAAAAACGTTGATGGTAAAGAGAAAGTGTGTTACAACACAATTTTGGAATGAAGCAACTCAAGAAGTAAAAGAATTACGATCATGGCTTTATAGTAAAGATGACATAAGGGAAAGGCCATCCATCTTTAAAGCAAGAGAATCTAAAATTCTTGACACTGAATTGAAAGACGAAGCATCTGGTGAAATAAAACTGGATGAACCACAAGACACAGAGGAAATGATTAGTGAACTCGGACTTGAAAGTACATCTATGCCAGTGGATAGTGCATCTACGCCAATGGATGAGTTTGATCAAATAATAAATGAAATACAGCTAACGTCAGACGAAATTGTTGTAGCCTCTGATGAAGTAGATTAAATGTGACACAGAGAAAATAAGACATTACGAAAACTTGCCCATGCAATAAACAATTACGAAAACTTGCCCATGCAATAAACAACGATTTTCTGAGCTTTAAAACTTGAAAATTTTCAGCTGAAAAGTTTTGATATGTTTCTTATTTTTGCTCAAAACATCTCTGTTTTGGAGCAAAAATAAGAAAAATAGGGTATACATCTGCATACCCCAGTTCTGCTATATAAAAGTGGGATTGAAGAGGGTATACATTACACGGACATGTTTCCGTGATGAGAACTCAAGACATTTTGTCAAATGACATAAGCAAAATAAAGTATTGTGCATACTTGGTAGATTCAGGTCCCGGCAGCCTTGCAGTGGTTTTCACCAAGCTAGACCATTCATCACTGCAGTTTTCGGCTTGCAAATGAGGAAAGTCATATAGAGCTAGTGTTTTTATAGATACTATAGAGAATTTATTTCATAAACTTAATTCAGTCATATGATAATTGGCCACTCCATATTAAGTTTCAATGGGTCACTCTTTCCATATACGGACAGTATATAAACTTCTTTTGGCTTTGAATGGCCGAGTGGTTTCCATCGGCTGGCTAGCCTTCACTCCGCTCCACTTTGGTACCTCGTTCCACTTTCGCTAGATATGTGGGTATAACGAAACACCAATGGGAATATCCCGTCTAGTAGGGCTCGCTATTAAAATAAAAGAAAACGGTTGTGCTGTTTAGTTTCCAGAAATCCTGTCTTGACACGTAACCATAGAATATGGATACTTTACTTGCTGTTACCCATGTATAATATTTTCCTAACATGATTTTCCTTATTTCTTATTTTTGTGTTTAATTGAACAACTGGAGAAGCTGGGAGCGAGGTTAGGATACTGTAAAACTGCTTCAAGTCCGCCAGTAATTTTAAATTACTGATCGTTCCAAGGAGATACTGTTGTGGCCCAAGTCTCGAGTCCGAACCAGTGTTCATCACGAACTACATGTTTGTTGTTTATCTCCTGGGACATTTTTATCGTGAATCGATGTCTTTGCTTGTCATGCGACCCTATGTACATAAATTGTAAATGAGAATGTTCTTACCTTGTTCCGCATGACTAATCCATTTTTGTGGCTGTTTATATGTGAATTTTTGGTAAAATGTCCCATATTTGCACTTTCACTTGCTGGCATAAATTTCGTGTTGACTATTCGTGTAAGCGTGACGTGTGAAGTGAGAATGAGGCTGTCAGTCTGTTGCTAAGCAAAAGTTACGATTGTCAAAAGCGAAAGTTCATTTTCAACACCCAGATTTTCACATAAATCATTAAAATACATTTATCCCATGGTAATGGTCATTTAGATCATTCTTTTACCTTTCATCTCAAGGTCCGTTTATTGTACATTTTATTCATGGTTGTCGAGTAATTCCCGATTTTCTGCGACGACCTGTGTTTTTCCATTTAAAGATGGCGGCGTGTTTACAATTTTTTTCGTCATCCTACAGCATCTTACATAACGTTACGTTGTAAGGTCTCGTGAAGTATCGCACCCGACGTCGCTTTACATTGTAGTGCGCGTGAACTTACACTGTAGATCCCTGTAAACTGCAGAGATCTACGGCGTAGGCCTTCACGGGTATATAAGGAAACGCGTAGGATGCTGTAGGGACTCCATCTTTCGATCTCGTTGAAAGCAGCTGCGTTTCTCGGTCTGTGCTGCTTGAATTTTGGTTTTTTGGCTTTATTTAACGTTTTCTTCGGTTAAAAAGGCAAAAATAGATAGGAAATAAATAAATTAACACAGTTTCGGCTTTTGAAAAGTTTTATTTATTGAATTTGACTCTTAATCGGAATTTAATAAAAAACAAGACAATACTGAATACAAGTTACAACTTTTATCAAGAGTTAACATTTTTAAACATTGTTAAAGCTGACATAGCCTAGTGTGCAAGTGATTGTTCATTATTTTTGCAATAAATCAGCTCATTAAACCCCATGCTACCAATTTTCATCTCGTATTGCATGTTCTAGTCATATTTATTGCGCATAGCCATTTATTTTAATTGTTGAAAGAAGTTAACATGATCTAAGGATAATTATTCATTAAAATTGTTGAACATTTAATCATCTTTCTTCTCATTCCATACCCATTGAGTTTAGAAATAAGTCATGCATTTTCATATCCAAATCATCCTTTTGTTGGAGTCCACGCCTTTGTTAAGCATATTATTTCATTGAACACCCAGCAAGATAGCAAAGTTATACTGGTCTAGGCCTCTACATAGGCAGTTACTGGGGCAGCGGTCCGCACGAGCCGGCGCGTAACATCATTGGTGGCACAGCGGTGGAATCCGATCGTCCTAGTCGGATTCAGCGATACGAGCCCAGAGTTCAACATGGCTAGTAATATAACAGAGCGCGATGCGAACAGCCCCTCCGGAGATGGTAGAGTCGACCAGTATACGGAAGGCCATCCAGATTCGCAACAACAAGCTACACCCGCACCTCACACAGTAGGGTATAGGTCCACATACTTCGGCACAGGTACCACCCAAGAAGCCGAGGTGACAGACGACGCCTCAGCAGCGACCGCCCTAATGCAGTTGCAGGGGTCCGAGCGGACTGAAATGCAGTCAAATGATACTGGTAGAATTACAGGAGGTCCTCAGAGGCAATGGTCTGCACCAGATATGACACAATATTATACCCATGCACATTCATACCAGAGTAGATCCGATACTGGTGTAAGGGTAAGAACAGGTAATCAAGAGCACAGCACATCCTACCCCTCACAAAGCAGCACAAGTAGCCAAATTACTGCAGTGCAAGACACTGTTATAAATCTCAGTAATGTAGTCTCAGCTATGCAACAACAGCAGGCACATATAACTAATACCCTATGCAACCTTACATCTATGATGCAGCAAAGTACAAATTCTGGGTTACAGTCACATAATGACACACAACCTCCCTCAAATATCACGTACAATGATCAAGGCAACTCGAATACTGATAGCACACAGTCTAGAAGTTACGTTCATGAAGCGTCAGCTGCAGGTCAGCAGCAGGGGTGGTATAGCAGGGGTGATAGGCAGTTACCGGAAAGCTATTCGCGTGGTTTTCAGCAGTCGCGAGGCGTTCAAGAAGAACAAGAACAATGGGGGACTGAGGATCGATCCCTGGCTTATACCATCAGGGACAGTCAATACCGAAGGCGACGTCAGGTAAGCCAAACATATGGTTACACACCCTCAGAAGTAAAACTGCCTCCGTTTAATGGGAAAGAGGAGTGGAAGGTGTGGATAAGCCGGTTTGAGTCAGTGGCAAAGAGGCACCACTGGGACGACGAGACCAAACTCGACAATATTCTGCCTAAGTTACAAGGTAGGGCTGGTGACTTTGTGTTTAACCAGTTATCCGAAGACACAATATCTTGCTATCCAATGCTTATTAAGGAGCTTAACAGTAGGTTCCATACGGTAGAGACTGAGAAAGCATTTGCTGCCAAGTTCAGCCAGAGAGTGCAGAAGACAGATGAAACTGCAGAGGAATATGCCGCTGAATTAAAGCGGTTGTACGCCAAAGCTTACAAGAGTAGAGACAGTCGAACCAGACAGGAAGATTTGGTAAGAAGATTTTTAGATGGCTTGAAGGATCATGAGGCACGGTTCGAAGTGGAATACCACAAGGAACCTGTAGACATTGATACAGCAGTCTACCATGTGGTAAACTTTATCCAAACCAGAAGAAGGAATAGCTCTGACACGTACGCAGACAGAAAATTTAAAAGGTCAGTTAGAAGGACAAGTCAGGAGAGTGACGTGGAAGATAATGATATAGGGGGCAATGAAGATGTAGATAGCTGTGAGTATGTGATGAGATTGCCTACTAAAGAAGAGTCATACCATGGTAAGAAATCATATGTAAAGCATAATCAAAAGACCGAGACGGGCTCTGTTAAGCCTGACTCTAAGTCCATTACTGATTTAAAAAGCATGATTGAGGTTCTGACTAGTAAAGTTGAAGCGTTACAGAAAGGCGCTCGACAGCCTCCTGAGTACAGTCAGAAGGGGTATAACACAGGTAATGGCAGTAGAGTGGTTTGTTATGCATGTGGCATCAAAGGACACATTGCTAGAGAATGTCCAACCAAGACGAGAGAACACAGCAATAGGAGCAGTGGAAATGGTCAGCCTTCCCACAATGCAAAGGTAGGGGGAGCAGCTGAAGTAAAAGAAAACCCTTTAAACTAGAAAAGGCAGTCTCTGATGGCCGCAGAGACGCCTTATCTAAGGACAATGGCCAGTGTGAGATACAAACCCAGATAAATGAGATTGTTAAATCCATAAGGCATGTCAGGAAGCTACCTGATGGAGTATATATAAGGGGATCCGTTCAAGGGTACCCTATACTTTTTACAGCTGACACAGGCGCGTCGAAAACGGTCCTGTCGAAGCGTGTGTATGAGTCCATGAGACCAGATGAAAGACCACCGTTGAGTAAAGCATGTAAGTTAGTCGGAGCAGGCGGTACCACCATCAACGAACTAGGAAAAGGTGAGTTCTCAATACAACTAGGTAATGTGCAGGTGGGTGAAGTTAGCCGAAACAGCCGAAGTAGCAGAATCTGCTGGCAGAAGTAGCCGAAACAGCCGAATCAGCTGTTACTGCTAGCAGAACCAGCCGAAACTGCCAACATGAAATTTAAGTTCCACAGACGAGATATAACGGGGTTTGAAGCCGACCAAATTATCTACTCAGCCCAAGAAAAATATTACGAAAATGACCGAAAATACACACTTCCATATAAAAAAGCAAAGTGCGGGTACCTTCTTCGGCTGTGAACCTGTCATCGCCGAGCGCGGACTTTCGGGAGCTAGCGACTTTATGGGATTTACAGTAGAATGGTGGCACTCTCAGGCCACATACGCCGCTATGCCAGGAAAACTCTGGTTTCCAAGAAATAGGGGTACAAATATGACCAAAAAATGCGCACTTTCGTATAGAAAAGGCATGCCGCGGGTACCCTCTTCGGCTGGGTACTTTTTCGACTTTCGGGAGTTGGAGACCCAGTGGGATTTGTAGTCCATACAAGTGCCTTCACGGCCCATAGGTCGGCTATTCCGGGAAAACTCTGGTTTCTCGGAAATTTTAACTCGAACATGGGGCACTATAACATGTACCGGTAGGGGGTGGGATAATTTGCAGGCCTGTCATCGCCGAGCGCGGACTTTCGGGAGCTAGCCACCTAATGGGTCTTACAGTAGAAGGGTGGCACTCTCAGACCACATGCACCGCTATGACGGAAAAACTCTGGTTTCCGAGAAATAGGGGGACAAATATGACCGAAAATGCACATTTCCGTATAGAAAAGGCATGCCGCTGGTACCCTCTTCGGCTGGGTACTTTTTCGACTTTCGGGAGTTGGAGACCCAGTGGGTTTTGTAGTCCATACAAGTGCCTTCACGGCCCATAGCTCGGCTATTCCGGGAAAACTCTGGTTTCTCGGAAATTTTAACTCGAACATTGGGCACTATAACATGTGCCGGTAGGGGGTGGGGTAATTTGCAGGCCTGTCATCCCCGAACGCGGACTTTCGGGAGCTAGCCACCTAGTGGGTCTTACAGTAGAAGGGTGGCACTCTCAGACCACATGCACCGCTATGCCGGGAAAACTCTGGTTTCCGAGAAATAGGGGGACAAATATGACCGAAAATGCACATTTCCGTACAGAAAAGGCATGCCGCGGGTACCCTCTTCGGCTGGGTACTTTTTCGACTTTCGGGAGTTGGAGACCCAGTGGGTTTTGTAGTCCATACAAGTGCCTTCACGGCCCATAGCTCGGCTATTCCGGGAAAACTCTGGTTTCTCGGAAATTTTAACTCGAACATTGGGCACTATAACATGTGCCGGTAGCGGGTGGGGTAATTTACAGGCCTGTCATCCCCGAACGCGGACTTTCGGGAGCTAGCCACCTAGTGGGTCTTACAGTAGAAGGGTGGCACTTTCAGACCACATGCACCGCTATGCCGGGAAAACTCTGGTTTCCGAGAAATAGGGGGACAAATATGAACGAAAATGCACATTTCCGTACAGAAAAGACATGCCGCGGGTACCCTCTTCGGCTGGGTACTTTTTCGACTTTCGGGAGTTGGAGACCCAGTGGGTTTTGTAGTCCATACAAGTGCCTTCACGGCCCATAGCTCGGCTATTCCGGGAAAACTCTGGTTTCTCGTAAAATTTAACTCGAACATTGGGCACTATAACATGTGCCGGTAGGGGGTGGGGTAATTTGCAGGCCTGTCATCCCCGAACGCGGACTTTCGGGAGCTAGCCACCTAGTGGGTCTTACAGTAGAGGGGGGGGGGCACTCTCGGACCACATGCACCGCTATGCCGGGAAAACTCTGGTTTCCGAAAAATTGGGGGACAAATATGCCCGAAAATGCACATTTCCGTAAAGAAAAGGCATGCCGCGGGTACCCTCTTCGGCTGGGTACTTTTTCGAATTTCGGGAGTTGGAGACCCAGTGGGTTTTGTAGTCCATACAAGTGCCTTCACGGCCCATAGCTCGGCTATTCCGGGAAAACTCTGGTTTCTCGGAAATTTTAACTCGAACATTGGGCACTATAACATGTGCCGGTAGGGGGTGGGGTAATTTGCAGGCCTGTCATCCCCGAACGCGGACTTTCGGGAGCTAGCCACCTAGTGGGTCTTACAGTAGAAGGGTGGCACTCTTAGACCACATGCACCGCTATGCCGGGAAAACTCAGGTTTCCGAGAAATAGGGGGACAAATATGACCGAAAATGCACATTTCCGTATAGAAAAGACATGCCGCGGGTACCCTCTTCGGCTGGGTACTTTTTCGACTTTCGGGAGTTGGAGACCCAGTGGGTTTTGTAGTCCATACAAGTGCCTTCACGGCCCATAGCTCGGCTATTCCGGGAAAACTCTGGTTTCTCGGAAATTTTAACTCGAACATTGGGCACTATAACATGTGCCGGTAGGGGATGGGGTAATTTGCAGGCCTGTCATCCCCGAACGCGGACTTTCGGGAGCTAGCCACCTAGTGGGTCTTACAGTAGAAGGGTGGCACTCTCAGACCACATGCACCGCTATGCCGGGAAAACTCTGGTTTCCGAGAGATAGGGGGACAAATATGACCGAAAATGCACATTTCCGTATAGAAAAGACATGCTGCGGGTGCCCTCTTCGGCTGGGTACTTTTTCGACTTTCGGGAGTTGGAGACCCAGTGGGTTTTGTAGTCCATACAAGTGCCTTCACGGCCCATAGCTCGGCTATTCCGGGAAAACTCTGGTTTCTCGGAAATTTTAACTCGAACATTGGGCACTATAACATGTGCCGGTAGGGGATGGGGTAATTTGCAGGCCTGTCATCCCCGAACGCGGACTTTCGGGAGCTAGCCACCTAGTGGGGCTTTCAGTAGAAGGGTGGCACTCTCAGACCACATGCACCGCTATGCCGGGAAAACTCTGGTTTCCGAGAAAAAGGGGGACAAATATGACCGAAAATGCACATTGCCGTATAGAAAAGGCATTCTGCGGGTACCCTCTTCGGCTGGGTACTTTTTCGACTTTCGGGAGTTGGAGACCCAGTGGGTTTTGTAGTCCATACAAGTGCCTTCACGGCCCATAGCTCGGCTATTCCGGGAAAACTCTGGTTTCTCGGAAAATTTAACTCGAACATTGGGCACTATAACATGTGCCGGTAGGGGGTGGGGTAATTTGCAGGCCTGTCATCCCCGAACGCGGACTTTCGGGAGCTAGCCACCTAATGGGTCTTACAGTAGAAGGGTGGCACTCTCAGACCACATGCACCGTTATGCCGGGAAAACTCTGGTTTCCGAGAAATAGGGGGACAAATATGACCGAAAATGCACATTTCCGTATAGAGAAGGCATGCCGCGGGTACCCTCTTCGGCTGGGTACTTTTTCGACTTTCGGGAGTTGGAGACCCAGTGGGTTTTGTAGTCCATACAAGTGCCTTCACGACCCATAGCTCGGCTATTCCGGGAAAACTCTGGTTTCTCGGAAATTTTAACTCGAACATTGGGCACTATAACATGTGCCGGTAGGGGGTGGGGTAATTTGCAGGCCTGTCATCCCCGAACGCGGACTTTCGGGAGCTAGCCACCTAGTGTGTCTTACAGTAGAAGGGTGGCACTCTCAGACCACATGCACCGCTATGCCGGGAAAACTCTGGTTTCCGAGAAATAGGGGGACAAATATGACCGAAAATGCACATTTCCGTATAGAAAAGGCATGCCGCGGGTACCCTCTTCGGCTGGGTACTTTTTCGACTTTCGGGAGTTGGAGACCCAGTGGGTTTTGTAGTCCATACAAGTGCCTTCACGGCCCATAGCTCGGCTATTCCGGGAAAACTCTGGTTTCTCGGAAAATTTAACTCGAACATTGGGCACTATAACATGTGCCGGTAGGGGGTGGGGTAATTTGCAGGCCTGTCATCCCCGAACGCGGACTTTCGGGAGCTAGCCACCTAGTGGGTCTTACAGTAGAAGGGTGGCACTCTCAGACCACATGCACCGCTATGCCGGGAAAACTCTGGTTTCCGAGAAATAGGGGGACAAATATGAACGAAAATGCACATTTCCGTACAGAAAAGACATGCCGCTGGTACCCTCTTCGGCTGGGTACTTTTTCGACTTTCGGGAGTTGGAGACCCAGTGGGTTTTGTAGTCCATACAAGTGCCTTCACGGCCCATAGCTCGGCTATTCCGGGAAAACTCTGGTTTCTCGGAAATTTTAACTCGAACATTGGGCACTATAACATGTGCCGGTAGGGGGTGGAGTAATTTGCAGGCCTGTCATCCCCGAACGCGGACTTTCGGGAGCTAGCCACCTAGTGGGTCTTACAGTAGAAGGGTGGCACTCTCAGACCACATGCACCGCTATGCCGGGAAAACTCTGGTTTCCGAGAAATAGGGGGACAAATATGACCGAAAATGCACATTTCCGTATAGAAAAGGCATGCCGCGGGTACCCTCTTCGGCTGGGTACTTTTTCGACTTTCGGGAGTTGGAGACCCAGTGGGTTTTGTAGTCCATACAAGTGCCTTCACGGCCCATAGCTCGGCTATTCCGGGAAAACTCTGGTTTCTCGGAAATTTTAACTCGAACATTGGGCACTATAACATGTGCCGGGAGGGGGTGGGGTAATTTGAAGGCCTGTCATCCCCGAACGCGGACTTTCGGGAGCTAGCCACCTAGTGGGTCTTACAGTAGAAGGGTGGCACTTTCAGACCACATGCACCGCTATGCCGGGAAAACTCTGGTTTCCGAGAAATAGGGGGACAAATATGAACAAAAATGCACATTTTTTACAGAAAAGACATGCCGCTGGTACCCTCTTCGGCTGGGTACTTTTTCGACTTTCGGGAGTTGGAGACCCAGTGGGTTTTGTAGTCCATACAAGTGCCTTCACGGCCCATAGCTCGGCTATTCCGGGAAAACTCTGGTTTCTCGGAAATTTTAACTCGAACATTGGGCACTATAACATGTGCCGGTAGGGGGTGGGGTAATTTGCAGGCCTGTCATCCCCGAACGCGGACTTTCGGGAGCTAGCCACCTAGTGGGTCTTACAGTAGAAGGGTGGCACTCTCAGACCACATGCACCGCTATGCCGGGAAAACTCTGGTTTCCGAGAAATAGGGGGACAAATATGACCGAAAATGCACATTTTCCTATAGAAAAGACATGCCGCGGGTACCCTCTTCGGCTGGGTACTTTTTCGACTTTCGGGAGTTGGAGACCCAGTGGGTTTTGTAGTCCATACAAGTGCCTTCACGGCCCATAGCTCGACTATTCCGGGAAAACTCTGGTTTCTCGGAAAATTTAACTCGAACATTGGGCACTATAACATGTGCCGGTAGGGGGTGGGGTAATTTGCAGGCCTGTCATCCCCGAACGCGGACTTTCGGGAGCTAGCCACCTAGTGGGTCTTACAGTAGTAGGGTGGCACTCTCAGACCACATGCACCGCTATGCCGGGAAAACTCTGGTTTCCGAGAAATAGGGGGACAAATATGACCGAAAAAGCACACTTCCGTACAGAAAAGACATGCCGCTGGTACCCTCTTCGGCTGGGTACTTTTTCGACTTTCGGGAGTTGGAGACCCAGTGGGTTTTGTAGTCCATACAAGTGCCTTCACGGCCCATAGCTCGGCTATTCCGGGAAAACTCTGGTTTCTCGGAAATTTTAACTCGAACATTGGGCACTATAACATGTGCCGGTAGGGGGTGGGGTAATTTGCAGGCCTGTCATCCCCGAACGCGGACTTTCGGGAGCTAGCCACCTAATGGGTCTTACAGTAGAAGGGTGGCACTCTCAGACCACATGCACCGCTATGCCGGGAAAACTCTGGTTTCCGAGAAATAGGGGGACAAATATGACCGAAAATGCACATTTCCGTATAGAAAAGACATGCCGCTGGTACCCTCTTCGGCTGGGTACTTTTTCGACTTTCGGGAGTTGGAGACCCAGTGGGTTTTGTAGTCCATACAAGTGCCTTCACGGCCCATAGCTCGGCTATTCCGGGAAAACTCTGGTTTCTCGGAAATTTTAACTCGAACATTGGGCACTATAACATGTGCCGGTAGGGGGTGGGGTAATTTGCAGGCCTGTCATCCCCGAACGCGGACTTTCGGGAGCTAGCCATCTAGTGGGTCTTACAGTAGAAGGGTGGCACTCTCAGACCACATGCACCGCTATGCCGGGAAAACTCTGGTTTCCGAGAAATAGGGGGACAAATATGACCGAAAATGCACATTGCCGTATAGAAAAGGCATGCCGCGGGTACCCTCTTCGGCTGGGTACTTTTTCGACTTTCGGGAGTTGGAGACCCAGTGGGTTTTGTAGTCCATACAAGTGCCTTCACGGCCCATAGCTCGGCTATTCCGGGAAAACTCTGGTTTCTCGGAAATTTTAACTCGAACATTGGGCACTATAACATGTGCCGGTAGGGGGTGGGGTAATTTGCAGGCCTATCATCCCCGAACGCGGACTTTCGGGAGCTAGCCACCTAGTGGGTCTTACAGTAGAAGGGTGGCACTTTTAGACCACATGCACCGCTATGCCGGGAAAACTCTGGTTTCCGAGAAATAGGGGGACAAATATGACCGAAAATGCACATTTCCGTATAGAAAAGGCATGCCGCGGGTACCCTCTTCGGCTGGGTACTTTTTCGACTTTCGGGAGTTGGAGACCCAGTGGGTTTTGTAGTCCATACAAGTGCCTTCACGGCCCATAGCTCGGCTATTCCGGGAAAACTCTGGTTTTTCGGAAATTTTAACTCGAACATTGGGCACTATAACATGTGCCGGTAGGGGGTGGGGTAATTTGCAGGCCTGTCATCCCCGAACGCGGACTTTCGGGAGCTAGCCACCTAGTGGGTCTTACAGTAGAAGGGTGGCACTCTCAGACCACATGCACCGCTATGCCGGGAAAACTCTGGTTTCCGAGAAATAGGGGGACAAATATGAACAAAAATGCACATTTCCGTACAGAAAAGACATGCCGCTGGTACCCTCTTCGGCTGGGTACTTTTTCGACTTTCGGGAGTTGGAGACCCAGTGGGTTTTGTAGTCCATACAAGTGCCTTCACGGCCCATAGCTCGGCTATTCCGGGAAAACTCTGGTTTCTCGGAAATTTTAACTCGAACATTGGGCACTATAACATGTGCCGGTAGGGGGTGGGGTAATTTGCAGGCCTGTCATCCCCGAACGCGGACTTTCGGGAGCTAGCCACCTAGTGGGTCTTACAGAAGAAGGGTGGCACTCTCAGACCATATGCACCGCTATGCCGGGAAAACTCTGGTTTCCGAGAAATAGGGGGACAAATATGACCGAAAATGCACATTTCCGTATAGAAAAGACATGCCGCGGGTACCCTCTTCGGCTGGGTACTTTTTCGACTTTCGGGAGTTGGAGACCCAGTGGGTTTTGTAGTCCATACAAGTGCCTTCACGGCCCATAGCTCGGCTATTCCGGGAAAACTCTGGTTTCTCGGAAATTTAACTCGAACATTGGGCACTATAACATGTGCCGGTAGGGGGTGGGGTAATTTGCAGGCCTGTCATCCCCGAACGCGGACTTTCGGGAGCTAGCCACCTAGTGGGTCTTACAGTAGAAGGGTGGCACTCTCAGACCACATGCACCGCTATGCCGGGAAAACTCTGGTTTCCGAGAAATAGGGGGACAAATATGAACGAAAATGCACATTTCCGTACAGAAAAGACATGCCGCTGGTACCCTCTTCGGCTGGGTACTTTTTCGACTTTCGGGAGTTGGAGACCCAGTGGGTTTTGTAGTCCATACAAGTGCCTTCACGGCCCATAGCTCGGCTATTCCGGGAAAACTCTGGTTTCTCGGAAAATTTAACTCGAACATTGGGCACTATAACATGTGCCGGTAGGGGGTGGGGTAATTTGCAGGCCTGTCATCCCCGAACGCGGACTTTCGGGAGCTAGCCACCTAGTGGGTCTTACAGAAGAAGGGTGGCACTCTCAGACCACATGCACCGCTATGCCGGGAAAACTCTGGTTTCCGAGAAATAGGGGGACAAATATGACCGAAAATGCACATTTCCGTATAGAAAAGACATGCCGCGGGTACCCTCTTCGGCTGGGTACTTTTTCGACTTTCGGGAGTTGGAGACCCAGTGGGTTTTGTAGTCCATACAAGTGCCTTCACGGCCCATAGCTCGGCTATTCCGGGAAAACTCTGGTTTCTCGGAAATTTTAACTCGAACATTGGGCACTATAACATGTGCCGGTAGGGGGTGGGGTAATTTGCAGGCCTGTCATCCCCGAACGCGGACTTTCGGGAGCTAGCCATCTAGTGTGTCTTACAGTAGAAGGGTGGCACTCTCAGACCACATGCACCGCTATGCCGGGAAAACTCTGGTTTCCGAGAAATAGGGGGACAAATATGACCGAAAATGCACATTGCCGTATAGAAAAGGCATGCCGCGGGTACCCTCTTCGGCTGGGTACTTTTTCGACTTTCGGGAGTTGGAGACCCAGTGGGTTTTGTAGTCCATACAAGTGCCTTCACGGCCCATAGCTCGGCTATTCCGGGAAAACTCTGGTTTCTCGGAAATTTTAACTCGAACATTGGGCACTATAACATGTGCCGGTAGGGGGTGGGGTAATTTGCAGGCCTATCATCCCCGAACGCGGACTTTCGGGAGCTAGCCACCTAGTGGGTCTTACAGTAGAAGGGTGGCACTTTCAGACCACATGCACCACTATGCCGGGAAAACTCTGGTTTCCGAGAAATAGGGGGACAAATATGACCGAAAATGCACATTTCCGTATAGAAAAGGCATGCCGCGGGTACCCTCTTCGGCTGGGTACTTTTTCGACTTTCGGGAGTTGGAGACCCAGTGGGTTTTGTAGTCCATACAAGTGCCTTCACGGCCCATAGCTCGGCTATTCCGGGAAAACTCTGGTTTCTCGGAAATTTAACTCGAACATTGGGCACTATAACATGTGCCGGTAGGGGGTGGGGTAATTTGCAGGCCTGTCATCCCCGAACGCGGACTTTCGGGAGCTAGCCACCTAGTGGGTCTTACAGTAGAAGGGTGGCACTCTCAGACCACATGCACCGCTATGCCGGGAAAACTCTGGTTTCCGAGAAATAGGGGGACAAATATGAACGAAAATGCACATTTCCGTACAGAAAAGACATGCCGCTGGTACCCTCTTCGGCTGGGTACTTTTTCGACTTTCGGGAGTTGGAGACCCAGTGGGTTTTGTAGTCCATACAAGTGCCTTCACGGCCCATAGCTCGGCTATTCCGGGAAAACTCTGGTTTCTCCGAAAATTTAACTCGAACATTGGGCACTATAACATGTGCCGGTAGGGGGTGGGGTAATTTGCAGGCCTGTCATCCCCGAACGCGGACTTTCGGGAGCTAGCCACCTAGTGGGTCTTACAGTAGAAGGGTGGCACTCTCAGACCACATGCACCGCTATGCCGGGAAAACTCTGGTTTCCGAGAAATAGGGGGACAAATATGACCGAAAATGCACATTTCCGTATAGAAAAGGAATGCCGCGGGTACCCTCTTCGGCTGGGTACTTTTTCGACTTTCGGGAGTTGGAGACCCAGTGGGTTTTGTAGTCCATACAAGTGCCTTCACGGCCCATAGCTCGGCTATTCCGGGAAAACTCTGGTTTCTCGGAAATTTTAACTCGAACATTGGGCACTATAACATGTGCCGGTAGGGGGTGGGGTAATTTGCAGGCCTGTCATCCCCGAACGCGGACTTTCGGGAGCTAGCCATCTAGTGGGTCTTACAGTAGAAGGGTGGCACTCTCAGACCACATGCACCGCTATGCCGGGAAAACTCTGGTTTCCGAGAAATAGGGGGACAAATATGACCGAAAATGCGCATTGCCGTATAGAAAAGGCATGCCGCGGGTACCCTCTTCGGCTGGGTACTTTTTCGACTTTCGGGAGTTGGAGACCCAGTGGGTTTTGTAGTCCATACAAGTGCCTTCACGGCCCATAGCTCGGCTATTCCGGGAAAACTCTGGTTTCTCGGAAATTTTAACTCGAACATTGGGCACTATAACATGTGCCGGTAGGGGGTGGGGTAATTTGCAGGCCTGTCATCCCCGAACGCGGACTTTCGGGAGCTAGCCACCTAGTGGGTCTTACAGTAGAAGGGTGGCACTCTCAGACCACATGCACCGCTATGCCGGGAAAACTCTGGTTTCCGAGAAATAGGGGGACAAATATGAACAAAAATGCACATTTCCGTACAGAAAAGACATGCCGCTGGTACCCTCTTCGGCTGGGTACTTTTTCGACTTTCGGGAGTTGGAGACCCAGTGGGTTTTGTAGTCCATACAAGTGCCTTCACGGCCCATAGCTCGGCTATTCCGGGAAAACTCTGGTTTCTCGGAAATTTTAACTCGAACATTGGGCACTATAACATGTGCCGGTAGGGGGTGGGGTAATTTGCAGGCCTGTCATCCCCGAACGCGGACTTTCGGGAGCTAGCCACCTAGTGGGTCTTACAGAAGAAGGGTGGCACTCTCAGACCACATGCACCGCTATGCCGGGAAAACTCTGGTTTCCGAGAAATAGGGGGACAAATATGACCGAAAATGCACATTTCCGTATAGAAAAGACATGCCGCGGGTACCCTCTTCGGCTGGGTACTTTTTCGACTTTCGGGAGTTGGAGACCCAGTGGGTTTTGTAGTCCATACAAGTGCCTTCACGGCCCATAGCTCGGCTATTCCGGGAAAACTCTGGTTTCTCGGAAATTTAACTCGAACATTGGGCACTATAACATGTGCCGGTAGGGGGTGGGGTAATTTGCAGGCCTGTCATCCCCGAACGCGGACTTTCGGGAGCTAGCCACCTAGTGGGTCTTACAGTAGAAGGGTGGCACTCTCAGACCACATGCACCGCTATGCCGGGAAAACTCTGGTTTCCGAGAAATAGGGGGACAAATATGAACGAAAATGCACATTTCCGTACAGAAAAGACATGCCGCTGGTACCCTCTTCGGCTGGGTACTTTTTCGACTTTCGGGAGTTGGAGACCCAGTGGGTTTTGTAGTCCATACAAGTGCCTTCACGGCCCATAGCTCGGCTATTCCGGGAAAACTCTGGTTTCTCGGAAAATTTAACTCGAACATTGGGCACTATAACATGTGCCGGTAGGGGGTGGGGTAATTTGCAGGCCTGTCATCCCCGAACGCGGACTTTCGGGAGCTAGCCACCTAGTGGGTCTTACAGTAGAAGGGTGGCACTCTAAGACCACATGCACCGCTATGCCGGGAAAACTCTGGTTTCCGAGAAATAGGGGGACAAATATGACCGAAAATGCACATTTCCGTATAGAAAAGGCATGCCGCGGGTACCCTCTTGGGCTGGGTACTTTTTCGACTTTCGGGAGTTGGAGACCCAGTGGGTTTTGTAGTCCATACAAGTGCCTTCACGGCCCATAGCTCGGCTATTCCGGGAAAACTCTGGTTTCTCGGAAATTTTAACTCGAACATTGGGCACTATAACATGTGCCGGTAGGGGGTGGGGTAATTTGCAGGCCTGTCATCCCCGAACGCGGACTTTCGGGAGCTAGCCACCTAGTGGGTCTTACTGTAGAAGGGTGGCACTCTCAGACCACATGCACCGCTATGCCGGGAAAACTCTGGTTTCCGAGGAATAGGGGGGCAAATATTAACAAAAATGCACATTTCCGTACAGAAAAGACATGCCGCTGGTACCCTCTTCGGCTGGGTACTTTTTCGACTTTCGGGAGTTGGAGGCCCAGTGGGTTTTGTAGTCCATACAAGTGCCTTCACGGCCCATAGCTCGGCTATTCCGGGAAAACTCTGGTTTCTCGGAAATTTTAACTCGAACATTGGGCACTATAACATGTGCCGGTAGGGGGTGGGGTAATTTGCAGGCCTGTCATCCCCGAACGCGGACTTTCGGGAGCTAGCCACCTAGTGGGTCTTACAGTAGAAGGGTGGCACTCTCAGACCACATGCACCGCTATGCCGGGAAAACTCTGGTTTCCGAGAAATAGGGGGACAAATATGACCGAAAATGCACATTTCCGTATAGAAAAGACATGCCGCTGGTACCCTCTTCGGCTGGGTACTTTTTCGACTTTCGGGAGTTGGAGACCCAGTGGGTTTTGTAGTCCATACAAGTGCCTTCACGGCCCATAGCTCGGCTATTCCGGGAAAACTCTGGTTTCTCGGAAATTTTAACTCGAACATTGGGCACTATAACATGTGCCGGTAGGGGGTGGGGTAATTTGCAGGCCTGTCATCCCCGAACGCGGACTTTCGGGAGCTAGCCACCTAGTGGGTCTTACAGTAGAAGGGTGGCACTCTCAGACCACATGCACCGCTATGCCGGGAAAACTCTGGTTTCCGAGAAATAGGGGGACAAATGTGACCAAAAATGCACATTGCCGTATAGAAAAGGCATGCCGCGGGTACCCTCTTCGGCTGGGTACTTTTTCGACTTTCGGGAGTTGGAGACCTAGTGGGTTTTGTAGTCCATACAAGTGCCTTCACGGCCCATAGCTCGGCTATTCCGGGAAAACTCTGGTTTCTCGGAAATTTTAACTCGAACATTGGGCACTATAACATGTGCCGGTAGGGGGTGGGGTAATTTGCAGGCCTGTCATCCCCGAACGCGGACTTTCGGGAGCTAGCCACCTAGTGGGTCTTACAGTAGAAGGGTGGCACTCTCAGACCACATGCACCGCTATGCCGGGAAAACTCTGGTTTCCGAGAAATAGGGGGACAAATATGAACAAAAATGCACATTTCCGTACAGAAAAGACATGCCGCTGGTACCCTCTTCGGCTGGGTACTTTTTCGACTTTCGGGAGTTGGAGACCCAGTGGGTTTTGTAGTCCATACAAGTGCCTTCACGGCCCATAGCTCGGCTATTCCGGGAAAACTCTGGTTTCTCGGAAATTTTAACTCGAACATTGGGCACTATAACATGTGCCGGTAGGGGGTGGGGTAATTTGCAGGCCTGTCATCCCCGAACGCGGACTTTCGGGAGCTAGCCACCTAGTGGGTCTTATAGTAGAAGGGTGGCACTCTCAGACCACATGCACCGCTATGCCGGGAAAACTCTGGTTTCCGAGAAATAGGGGGACAAATATGACCGAAAATGCACATTTCCGTATAGAAAAGACATACCGCGGGTACCCTCTTCGGCTGGGTACTTTTTCGACTTTCGGGAGTTGGAACCCCAGTGGGTATTGTAGTCCATACAAGTGCCTTTACGGCCCATGGCTCGGCTATTCCGGGAAAACTCTGGTTTCTCGGAAATTTTAACTCGAACATTGGGCACTATAACATGTGCCGGTAGGGGGTGGGGTAATTTGCAGGCCTGTCATCCCCGAACGCGGACTTTCGGGAGCTAGCCACCTAGTGGGTCTTACAGTAGAAGGGTGGCACTCTCAGACCACATGCACCGCTATGCCGGGAAAACTCTGGTTTCCGAGAAATAGGGGGACAAATATGACCGAAAATGCACATTTCCGTATAGAAAAGACATGCCGCGGGTACCCTCTTCGGCTGGGTACTTTTTCGACTTTCGGGAGTTGGAGACCCAGTGGGTTTTGTAGTCCATACAAGTGCCTTTACGGCCCATAGCTCGGCTATTCCGGGAAAACTCTGGTTTCTCGGAAAATTTAACTCGAACATTGGGCACTATAACATGTGCCGGTAGGGGGTGGGGTAATTTGCAGGCCTGTCATCCCCGAACGCGGACTTTCGGGTGCTAGCCACCTAGTGGGTCTTACAGTAGAAGGGTGGCACTCTCAGACCACATGCACCGCTATGCCGGGAAAACTCTGGTTTCCGAGAAATAGGGGGACAAATATGAACGAAAATGCACATTTCCGTACAGAAAAGACATGCCGCAGGTACCCTCTTCGGCTGGGTACTTTTTCGACTTTCGGGAGTTGGAGACCCAGTGGGTTTTGTAGTCCATACAAGTGCCTTCACGGCCCATAGCTCGGCTATTCCGGGAAAACTCTGGTTTCTCGGAAATTTTAACTCGAACATTGGGCACTATAACATGTGCCGGTAGGGGGTGGGGTAATTTGCAGGCCTGTCATCCCCGAACGCGGACTTTCGGGAGCTAGCCACCTAGTGGGTCTTACAGTAGAAGGGTGGCACTCTCAGACCACATGCACCGCTATGCCGGGAAAACTCTGGTTTCCGAAATAGGGGGACAAATATGACCGAAAATGCACATTTCCGTATAGAAAAGACATGCCGCTGGTACCCTCTTCGGCTGGGTACTTTTTCGACTTTCGGGAGTTGGAGACCCAGTGGGTTTTGTAGTCCATACAAGTGCCTTCACGGCCCATAGCTCGGCTATTCCGGGAAAACTCTGGTTTCTCGGAAATTTTAACTCGAACATTGGGCACTATAACATGTGCCGGTAGGGGGTGGGGTAATTTGCAGGCCTGTCATCCCCGAACGCGGACTTTCGGGAGCTAGCCACCTAGTGGGTCTTACAGTAGAAGGGTGGCACTCTCAGACCACATGCACCGCTATGCCGGGAAAACTCTGGTTTCCGAGAAATAGGGGGACAAATATGACCGAAAATGCACATTGCCGTATAGAAAAGGCATGCCGCGGGTACCCTCTTCGGCTGGGTACTTTTTCGACTTTCGGGAGTTGGAGACCCAGTGGGTTTTGTAGTCCATACAAGTGCCTTCACGGCCCATAGCTCGGCTATTCCGGGAAAACTCTGGTTTCTCGGAAATTTTAACTCGAACATTGGGCACTATAACATGTGCCGGTAGGGGGTGGTATAATTTGCAGGCCTGTCATCCCCGAACGCGGACTTTCGGGAGCTAGCCACCTAGTGGGTCTTACAGTAGAAGGGTGGCACTCTCAGACCACATGCATCGCTTTGCCGGGAAAACTCTGGTTTCCGAGAAATAGGGGGACAAATATGACCGAAAATACACATTTCCGTATAGAAAAGACATGCCGCGGGTACCCTCTTCGGCTGGGTACTTTTTCGACTTTCGGGAGTTGGAGACCCAGTGGGTTTTGTAGTCCATACAAGTGCCTTCACGGCCCATAGCTCGGCTATTCCGGGAAAACTCTGGTTTCTCGGAAATTTTAACTCGAACATTGGGCACTATAACATGTGCCGGTAGGGGGTGGGGTAATTTGCAGGCCTGTCATCCCCGAACGCGGACTTTCGGGAGCTAGCCACCTAGTGGGTCTTACAGTAGAAGGGTGGCACTCTCAGACCACATGCACCGCTATGCCGGGAAAACTCTGGTTTCCGAGAAATAGGGGGACAAATATGACCGAAAATGCACATTTCCGTATAGAAAAGACATGCCGCGGGTACCCTCTTCGGCTGGGTACTTTTTCGACTTTCGGAAGTTGGAGACCCAGTGGGTTTTGTAGTCCATACAAGTGCCTTTACGGCCCATAGCTCGGCTATTCCGGGAAAACTCTGGTTTCTCGGAAAATTTAACTCGAACATTGGGCACTATAACATGTGCCTGTAGGGGGTGGGGTAATTTGCAGGCCTGTCATCCCCGAACGCGGACTTTCGGGAGCTAGCCACCTAGTGGGTCTTACAGAAGAAGGGTGGCACTCTCAGACCACATACACCGCTATGCCGGGAAAACTCTAATTTCCGAGAAATAGGGGGACAAATATGACCGAAAATGCACATTTCCGTATAGAAAAGACATGCCGAGGGTACCCTCTTCGGCTGGGTACTTTTTCGACTTTCGGGAGTTGGAGACCCAGTGGGTTTTGTAGTCCATACAAGTGCCTTCACGGCCCATAGCTCGGCTATTCCGGGAAAACTCTGGTTTCTCGGAAAATTTAACTCGAACATTGGGCACTATAACATGTGCCGGTAGGGATTGGGGTAATTTGCAGGACTGTCATCCCCGAACGCGGACTTTCGGGAGCTAGCCACCTAGTGGGTCTTACAGTAGAAGGGTGGCACTCTCAGACCACATGCACCGCTATGCCGGGAAAACTCTGGTTTCCGAGAAGTAGGGGGACAAATATGACCGAAAATGCACATTGCCGTATAGAAAAGGCATGCCGCGGGTACCCTCTTCGGCTGGGTACTTTTTCGACTTTCGGGAGTTGGAGACCCAGTGGGTTTTGTAGTCCATACAAGTGCCTTCACGGCCCATAGCTCGGCTATTCCGGGAAAACTCTGGTTTCTCGGAAATTTTAATTAGAACATTGGGCACTATAACATGTGCCGGTAGGGGGTGGGGTAATTAGCAGGCCTGTCATTTCAGAACGCGGACTTTCGGGAGCTAGCCACCTAATGGGTCTTACAGTAGAAGGGTGGCACTCTCAGACCACATGCACCGCTATGCCGGGAAAACTCTGGTTTCCGAGAAATAGGGGGACAAATATGAACGAAAATGCACATTTCCGTACAGAAAAGACATGCCGCTGGTACCCTCTTCGGCTGGGTACTTTTTCGACTTTCGGGAGTTGGAGACCCAGTGGGTTTTGTAGTCCATACAAGTGCCTTCACGGCCCATAGCTCGGCTATTCCGGGAAAACTCTGGTTTCTCGGAAATTTTAACTCGAACATTGGGCACTATAACATGTGCCGGTAGGGGGTGGGGTAATTTGCAGGCCTGTCATCCCCGAACGCGGACTTTCGGGAGCTAGCCACCTAGTGGGTCTTACAGTAGAAGGGTGGCACTCTCAGACCACATGCACCGCTATGCCGGGAAAACTCTGGTTTCCGAGAAATAGGGGGACAAATATGACCGAAAATGCACATTTCCGTAAAGAAAAGACATGCCGCGGGTACCCTCTTCGGCTGGGTACTTTTTCGACTTTCGGGAGTTGGAGACCCAGTGGGTTTTGTAGTCCATACAAGTGCCTTCACGGCCCATAGGTCGGCTATTCCGGGAAAACTCTGGTTTCTCGGAAAATTTAACTCGAACATTGGGCACTATAACATGTGCCGGTAGGGGGTGGGGTAATTTGCAGGCCTGTCATCACCGAACGCGGACTTTCGGGAGCTAGCCACCTAGTGGGTCTTACAGTAGAAGGGTGGCACTCTCAGACCACATGCACCGCTATGCCGGGAAAACTCTGGTTTCCGAGAAATAGGGGGACAAATATGACCGAAAATGCACATTGCAGTATAGAAAAGGCATGCCGCGGGTACCCTCTTCGGCTGGGTACTTTTTCGACTTTCGGGAGTTGGAGACCCAGTGGGTTTTGTAGTCCATACAAGTGCCTTCACGGCCCATAGGTCGGCTATTCCGGGAAAACTCTGGTTTCTCGGAAATTTTAACTCGAACATTGGGCACTATAACATGTGCCGGTAGGGGGTGGGGTAATTTGCAGGCCTGTCATCCCCGAACGCGGACTTTCGGGAGCTAGCCACCTAGTGGGTCTTACAGTAGAAGGGTGGCACTCTTAGACCACATGCACCGCTATGCCGGGAAAACTCTGGTTTCCGAGAAATAGGGGGACAAATATGACCGAAAATGCACATTTCCGTATAGAAAAGGCATGCTGCGGGTACCCTCTTCGGCTGGGTACTTTTTCGACTTTCGGGAGTAGGAGACCCAGTGGGTTTTGTAGTCCATACAAGTGCCTTCACGGCCCATAGCTCGGCTATTCCGGGAAATCTCTGGTTTTGTCGGAAATTTTAACTCGAACATTGGACACTATAACATGTGCCGGTAGGGGGTGGGTTAATTTGCAGGCCAGTCATCCCCGAACGCGGACTTTCGGGAGCTAGCCACCTAGTGGGTCTTACAGTAGAAGGGTGGCACTCTCAGACCACATGCACCGCTATGCCGGGAAAACTCTGGTTTTCGAGAAATAGGGGGACAAATATGACCGAAAATGCACATTCTCGTATAGAAATGGCATGCCGCGGGTACCCTCTTCGGCTGGGTACTTTTTCGACTTTCGGGAGTTGGAGACCCAGTGGGTTTTGTAGTCCATACAAGTGCCTTCACGGCCCATAGGTCGGCTATTCCGGGAAAACTCTGGTTTCTCGGAAATTTTAACTTGAACATTGGGCACTATAACATGTGCCGGTAAGGGGTTGGGTAATTTGCAGGCCTGTCATCTCCGAGCGCGGACTTTCGGGAGGTAGCCACCTAGTGGGTCTTACAGGAGAAGGGTGGCACTCTCAGACCACATGCACCGCTATGCCGGGAAAACTCTGGTTTTCGAGAAATAGGGGGACAAATATGACCGAAAATACACATTTCCGTATAGAAAAAGCATGCCGCGGGTACCCTCTTCGGCTGGGTACTTTTTCGACTTTCGGGAGTTGGAGACCCAGTGGGTTTTGTAGTCCATACAAGTGCCTTCACGGCCCATAGCTCGGCTATTCCGGGAAAACTCTGGTTTCTCGGATATTTTAAATCGAACACTGGGCACTATAACATGTGCCGGTAGGGGGTGGGGTAATTTGCAGGCCTGTCATCGCCGAGCGCGGACTTTCGGGAGCTAGCCACCTAGTGGGTCTTACAGTAGAAGAGTAGCACTCTCGGACTACATGCACCGCTATACCGGAAAAACTCTGGTTTTCGAGAAATACGGGGACAAATATGACCGAAAATGCACATTTCCGTATAGAAAAGGCATGCCGCGGGTACCCTCTTCGGCTGGCTACTTTTTCGACTTTCGGGAGTTGGAGACCCAGTGGGTTTTGTAGTCCATACAAGTGCCTTCACGGCCCATAGGTCGGCTATTCGGGGAAAATTCTGGTTTCTCGGAAATTTTAACTCGAACATTGGGCACTATAACATGTGCCGGTAGGGGGTGGGGTAATTTGCAGGCCTGTCATCGCCGAGCGCGGACTTTCGGGAGCTAGCCACCCAGTGGGTCTTACAGAAGAAGGCCGGCACTCTCAGACCACATGCACCGCTGTGCCGGGAAAACTCTGGTGTCCGAGAATGGGGGGACAAATATGACCGAAAATGCACATTTCCGTATAGAAAAGACATGCCGCGGGTACCCTCTTCGGCTGGGTACTTTTTCGACTTTCGGGAGTTGGAGACCCAGTGGGTTTTGTAGTCCATATAAGTGCCTTTACGGCCCATAGGTCGACTATTCGGGGAAAACTCTGGTTTCTCGGAAATTTTAACTCGAACATTGGGCACTATAACATGTGCCGGTAGGGGGTGGGAAAATTTGCAGGCCTGTCATCGCCGAGCGCGGACTTTCGGGAGCTAGCCACCTAGTGGGTCTTACAGTAGAAGGGTGGCACTCTCAGACCACATGCACCGCTATGCCGGGAAAACTCTGGTTTCCGAGAAATAGGGGGACAAATATGACCGAAAATGCACATTTCCGTTTAGAAAAGGCATGCCGCGGGTACCCTCTTCGGCTGGGTACTTTTTCGACTTTCGGGAGTTGGAGACCCAGTGGGTTTTGTAGTCCATACAAGTGCCTTCACGGCCCATAGGTCGGCTATTCCGGGAAAACTCTGGTTTCTCGGAAATTTTAAATCGAACATTGTGCACTATAACATGTGCCGGTAGGGGGTGGGGTAATTTGCAGGCCTGTCATCGCCGAGCGCGGACTTTCGGGAGCTAGCCACCTAGTGGGTCTTACAGTAGAAGGGTGGCACTCTCAGACCACATGCACCGCTATGCCGGGAAAACTCTGGTTTCCGAGAAATAGGGGGACAAATATGACCGAAAATGCACATTTCCGTATAGAAAAGGCATGCCGCGGGTACCCTCTTCGGCTGGGTACTTTTTCGACTTCTGGGAGTTGGAGACCCAGTGGGTTTTGTAGTCCATACAAGTGCCTTCACGGCCCATAGGTCGGCTATTCCGGGAAAACTCTGGTTTCTCGGAAATTTTAATTAGAACATTGGGCACTATAACATGTGCCGGTAGGGGGTGGGGTAATTTGCAGGTCTGTCATCGCCGAGCGCGGACTTTCGGGAGCTAGCCACCTAGTGGGTCTTACAGTAGAAGGGTGGTACTCTCAGACCACATTCACCGCTATGCCGAGTTTTACAGTAGAAGGGTGGCACACTCAGACCACGGTGCATGGCGGGAAAACTCTGCTTTCCGAGAAATATGGGGACAAATATGACCGAAAATGCACATTTCCGTATAGAAAAGGCATGCCGCGGGTACCCTCTTCGGCTGGGTACTTTTTCGTACAACTGCTTTTACGGCCCATAGGTCGGCTTTACCGGGAAAACTCTGGTTTCTGGAATTATGTACTCGAACTTTTGGCGCGTTAACATTTATGGGTAGGGGTGGGGTATTTGGCAGGCCTGTCATAGCCGTGCTCGGACTTTCGGCAGCTTGCCACCACGTGGGCTCTACAGCAAACGGGTGGCATCCTCAGACCACATACGCCGCTATGCCGGGAAAACTCTGGTTTCTGAGAAATTGGGGGACAAATATGACTGAAAGTGCTCATAGGTCGGCTATACCCTGAGTCTTGTTTCTCGGAAATTTCAACTCCAACATCAGGCGCGTTAACATGTGCGGTAAGGGGCTGGGTATTTTGCAGGCCTGTCATCGCCGTGCACGGACTTTCGGGAGCTAGCAACTTGGTGGGTTTTAGAGAAGGTGTGACAGTCTCTTGTAACTCGAACATGTGAAGAGTTAGCATATATGAGTAATGAGTGGGATATTTGACAGGCCTCTCATTGCAGTGCGCGGACTTTCGGGAACTGGTGGGGCTAACAGCAGTCAGGTTGCACTTTCAGACCACATACACCGCTAGGCCGGGAAAACTCTGGTTTCCGATTAAAAAAGGGGTACAAATACGACCAAAATGCACATTTCCGTAAAGAAAAGGAAAGGCGCGGGTACCCTCTTCGGAAGGGTACCGTATCGATTTTCGGGATTGGAGACCCAATGTGGTTTGTAGTCCATACAAGTGCCTTCACGACCCATAAGTCGGCTATACCGGAAAATCTCTGGTTCATTGAAAATTTTAACTCGGACATGGTAAAAAGTTTACAATTTGGGTGGGGTATTTGGCAGGTATGTCATTGCCGTGCGCGGACTTTCGGGAGCTAGCGACCTTGTGGGTGTTAGACTCTGGTCAATTTTTATAATTCCAAGCGTTTGCCGTCACAGAAAAATCAACTTCGGGGTACGTAGAATGGAAGCATTCCCAATGCCTTTTTGAATAAAACTAATTTTTGACAGACATATATATCAAATAAGATAGCTTCTACGGCTACAAAGTTACTTTTATTCATGGTATAAAGTCGTCATACAGACGAATCGAAACTTAAACATACCCACTTCGTAATAAAATTATCCCATTGTATTGTTGTTGGCTTGGTTTCCACGAAAACATGTATTTATTGTTTTGTGTATAGTAAAGACAAAATGAATTCACTCCATGTTTTAGGGGTATTTGAATATGCCAATCAGTCTTTGCATTTGAATATTACAAAGCTGGGCAGCAAACAAAGCTTTTGCATCTACGAAATTGATAATATCTCATTCAGCTATGACAAGTTAATGGGCGTTGACATAATCCGATCGAAGGCCGGTGAATACGCAAATAATCTAATTTTCATATTCATATGAACATTAATATTTATTCGAGTACATAAACATCATTGTTAGATGTCATAGCTGCTTCTATTATACATTTTGACAAGTATACAAGTTATAATGAATAAGATCATTTGCATATTTCTGATTATTAATAAAAAGGTACACTAAGGCTATGGAAAACATACATTAAAACCCTATATAAGTTACTAAGAAGGGTCACATACATGAACGAATATTGTTCTAAATTAACAATCAACATATGCAAGTCTGCATAGTTTCTATGGCAGCCGATAATGCCAGTGTAAAATGAGAAATAACTCAAAGAAACGCATTCACTAGCAAAATACTATAATTTTTACCTTCCTTCTTCCTGGGCACAACAATTTTACCCATTATGCCCAGTATACTGTGACAAGTTATGACCAAGGAATTTAAAAATAAAAACAAAATATAACGATTTGAAAAGGGTTGAAACACAATTAATAGGCATGGGACTGACGTAAATTTGGCACTGTAATTGAATGCTTTGTATTTTGACCACTTGACGCTTTACATCAGCGAAAAATGCTGGCATCGTAGGATCAAAGCGCCGTAATTACTGCTGCGCAGCATTACGCGCCCCGTTGCTTTGCGACAACGACTGAACAAGAGGTGAATTGTTTATGTGACCACATTAATGAGAAAGGGGATGGGCCATACCGCGGTTTCGACTAATACAGTCTCGTCAGTGACCCTTTAGGTTTGGCAACATGGAGCCAAAGACAATTACTGAAATGTTGCATCTTTCAATATGGTAGTCGATACAAAGACTTATATTATCTAAATGGGGCCAAATATATTAAACATTGGTTAGAAAATGAATCTTAACCGACCATAAATTTCTGATTTCTCAGAATATCCTCGCTGATCTCAAAGGACCAAAAACAAAATGTAACCTGCACTATGGATGAAAAACTGGCATATGCAGGGATGTGCAGGGATAAAAACTGGCATATGCAGGGATATACCATTTTTTCTTAATTTTATATCCAAAACATAGATTATGGGTACTCATTGAAATCGCCTCGACGTAGTGGTTCAAACATGTACCCACAATCAATGTTTTTTTAGCAAATATATTGAAAATTTCATTTGTTCCAACTAAATATTCCATTTTTTATTGTTGAAAGAAATCTCTGTTCATTGCATGGGCAAGTTTTTGTAATGGAAATGTTAGAAAAAAATAGATATTTGAGAAAATGCCTTCAAAATCATTATTCTCGTTTGTCTTTAATATGTTTAATTTTTGTATATGAAAGTTAATCATACATTCCGCGACTGCAATAATTTCTCCTGCTTTCACTACTCAGTAAAACAATCACTACTCTATGCAAACAGGTATTCTAGTATCTAACTACTACTATAACTTGAACTACGTCTATAACTTGACACTTTAACCCGCCGGGTTGTATATATGTATATAGTAGTGTTAGATCTATGTCCTTGTCTTTGTATTATAAATTTTTTTGTCTGTTTATGTTTTATGAGGAAATGATAATACTAAAAGGCTCATTATGTGTTTGCATTATTACAATTTATTTATAGACCATATTCATGACTAAAATTTCATATTCATTAATACAACCACAACACTTCTTATTGTTGAATTGTGTTGAGTCAGTACTTTAAGTGGCTTAAAGAAAACCGTATGTGTTTTTTATTTGTTTTTGTGTTTACCATATTAAAAAAACATCATTGAAATATTGTGTGTGCAGCCTGCAAAAATAAATAAAGATAAACATTGATTTCCCTTCATTATTTGATCAAAATAAATAAAACATTTTTCTGATCAGTGTTGTGTCTCTACAGTTGGGAATTGTATCTGACATACATTTTAGATGTCATCTTGAAATTCTGAAAATGCTCAATAGCGGAAACAATATCTTAAATTCTTTGATGACAAGAAGCTTAGATACCATGGTGGTCATTCAGTCTCGTACTGGCCATTCTCGATTTTCAAAATATACAACAATACTCCGCCAAGTTTTGCTGGTTGTTGTAACAAACGACTATGATTAATATTTTAAAATAAAAATGTGCTTCTAATTGATAATTCAAAGTGAAAAGGTACAAGTAGGCAATGATCAAAGAATGGTGCAATCATAAACAAATTTCCACCAAAAAACTGAAGCAAAAAAAAAAAAGAATAAAATAGGAATAGCCGAGCTATGGGCCGTGAAGGCACTTGTATGGACTACAAAACCCACTGGGTCTCCAACTCCCGAAAGTCGAAAAAGTACCCAGCCGAAGAGGGTACCAGCGGCATGTCTTTTCTGTACGGAAATGTGCATTTTCGTTCATATTTGTCCCCATATTTCTCGGAAACCAGAGTTTTCCCGGCATAGCGGTGCATGTGGTCTGAGAGTGCCACCCTTCTACTGTAAGACCCACTAGGTGGCTAGCTCCCGAAAGTCCGCGTTCGGGGATGACAGGCCTGCAAATTACCCCACCCCCTACCGGCACATGTTATAGTGCCCAATGTTCGAGTTAAATTTTCCGAGAAACCAGAGTTTTCCCGGAATAGCCGAGCTATGGGCCGTGAAGGCACTTGTATGGACTACAAAACCCACTGGGTCTCCAACTCCCGAAAGTCGAAAAAGTACCCAGCCGAAGAGGGTACCCGCGGCATGTCTTTTCTATACGGAAATGTGCATTTTCGGTCATATTTGTCCCCCTATTTCTCGGAAACCAGAGTTTTCCCGGCATAGCGGTGCATGTGGTCTGAGAGTGCCACCCTTCTACTGTAAGACCCACTAGGTGGCTAGCTCCCGAAAGTCCGCGTTCGGGGATGACAGGCCTGCAAATTACCCCACCCCCTACCGGCACATGTTATAGTGCCCAATGTTCGAGTTAAAATTTCCGAGAAACCAGAGTTTTCCCGGAATAGCCGAGCTATGGGCCGTGAAGGCACTTGTATGGACTACAAAACCCACTGGGTCTCCAACTCCCGAAAGTCGAAAAAGTACCCAGCCGAAGAGGGTACCAGCGGCATGTCTTTTCTGTACGGAAATGTGCATTTTCGTTCATATTTGTCCCCATATTTCTCGGAAACCAGAGTTTTCCCGGCATAGCGGTGCATGTGGTCTGAGAGTGCCACCCTTCTACTGTAAGACCCACTAGGTGGCTAGCTCCCGAAAGTCCGCGTTCGGGGATGACAGGCCTGCAAATTACCCCACCCCCTACCGGCACATGTTATAGTGCCCAATGTTCGAGTTAAATTTTCCGAGAAACCAGAGTTTTCCCGGAATAGCCGAGCTATGGGCCGTGAAGGCACTTGTATGGACTACAAAACCCACTGGGTCTCCAACTCCCGAAAGTCGAAAAAGTACCCAGCCGAAGAGGGTACCCGCGGCATGTCTTTTCTATACGGAAATGTGCATTTTCGGTCATATTTGTCCCCCTATTTCTCGGAAACCAGAGTTTTCCCGGCATAGCGGTGCATGTGGTCTGAGAGTGCCACCCTTCTACTGTAAGACCCACTAGGTGGCTAGCTCCCGAAAGTCCGCGTTCGGGGATGACAGGCCTGCAAATTACCCCACCCCCTACCGGCACATGTTATAGTGCCCAATGTTCGAGTTAAAATTTCCGAGAAACCAGAGTTTTCCCGGAATAGCCGAGCTATGGGCCGTGAAGGCACTTGTATGGACTACAAAACCCACTGGGTCTCCAACTCCCGAAAGTCGAAAAAGTACCCAGCCGAAGAGGGTACCAGCGGCATGTCTTTTCTGTACGGAAATGTGCATTTTCGTTCATATTTGTCCCCATATTTCTCGGAAACCAGAGTTTTCCCGGCATAGCGGTGCATGTGGTCTGAGAGTGCCACCCTTCTACTGTAAGACCCACTAGGTGGCTAGCTCCCGAAAGTCCGCGTTCGGGGATGACAGGCCTGCAAATTACCCCACCCCCTACCGGCACATGTTATAGTGCCCAATGTTCGAGTTAAATTTTCCGAGAAACCAGAGTTTTCCCGGAATAGCCGAGCTATGGGCCGTGAAGGCACTTGTATGGACTACAAAACCCACTGGGTCTCCAACTCCCGAAAGTCGAAAAAGTACCCAGCCGAAGAGGGTACCCGCGGCATGTCTTTTCTATACGGAAATGTGCATTTTCGGTCATATTTGTCCCCCTATTTCTCGGAAACCAGAGTTTTCCCGGCATAGCGGTGCATGTGGTCTGAGAGTGCCACCCTTCTACTGTAAGACCCACTAGGTGGCTAGCTCCCGAAAGTCCGCGTTCGGGGATGACAGGCCTGCAAATTACCCCACCCCCTACCGGCACATGTTATAGTGCCCAATGTTCGAGTTAAAATTTCCGAGAAACCAGAGTTTTCCCGGAATAGCCGAGCTATGGGCCGTGAAGGCACTTGTATGGACTACAAAACCCACTGGGTCTCCAACTCCCGAAAGTCGAAAAAGTACCCAGCCGAAGAGGGTACCAGCGGCATGTCTTTTCTGTACGGAAATGTGCATTTTCGTTCATATTTGTCCCCATATTTCTCGGAAACCAGAGTTTTCCCGGCATAGCGGTGCATGTGGTCTGAGAGTGCCACCCTTCTACTGTAAGACCCACTAGGTGGCTAGCTCCCGAAAGTCCGCGTTCGGGGATGACAGGCCTGCAAATTACCCCACCCCCTACCGGCACATGTTATAGTGCCCAATGTTCGAGTTAAATTTTCCGAGAAACCAGAGTTTTCCCGGAATAGCCGAGCTATGGGCCGTGAAGGCACTTGTATGGACTACAAAACCCACTGGGTCTCCAACTCCCGAAAGTCGAAAAAGTACCCAGCCGAAGAGGGTACCCGCGGCATGTCTTTTCTATACGGAAATGTGCATTTTCGGTCATATTTGTCCCCCTATTTCTCGGAAACCAGAGTTTTCCCGGCATAGCGGTGCATGTGGTCTGAGAGTGCCACCCTTCTACTGTAAGACCCACTAGGTGGCTAGCTCCCGAAAGTCCGCGTTCGGGGATGACAGGCCTGCAAATTACCCCACCCCCTACCGGCACATGTTATAGTGCCCAATGTTCGAGTTAAAATTTCCGAGAAACCAGAGTTTTCCCGGAATAGCCGAGCTATGGGCCGTGAAGGCACTTGTATGGACTACAAAACCCACTGGGTCTCCAACTCCCGAAAGTCGAAAAAGTACCCAGCCGAAGAGGGTACCAGCGGCATGTCTTTTCTGTACGGAAATGTGCATTTTCGTTCATATTTGTCCCCATATTTCTCGGAAACCAGAGTTTTCCCGGCATAGCGGTGCATGTGGTCTGAGAGTGCCACCCTTCTACTGTAAGACCCACTAGGTGGCTAGCTCCCGAAAGTCCGCGTTCGGGGATGACAGGCCTGCAAATTACCCCACCCCCTACCGGCACATGTTATAGTGCCCAATGTTCGAGTTAAATTTTCCGAGAAACCAGAGTTTTCCCGGAATAGCCGAGCTATGGGCCGTGAAGGCACTTGTATGGACTACAAAACCCACTGGGTCTCCAACTCCCGAAAGTCGAAAAAGTACCCAGCCGAAGAGGGTACCCGCGGCATGTCTTTTCTATACGGAAATGTGCATTTTCGGTCATATTTGTCCCCCTATTTCTCGGAAACCAGAGTTTTCCCGGCATAGCGGTGCATGTGGTCTGAGAGTGCCACCCTTCTACTGTAAGACCCACTAGGTGGCTAGCTCCCGAAAGTCCGCGTTCGGGGATGACAGGCCTGCAAATTACCCCACCCCCTACCGGCACATGTTATAGTGCCCAATGTTCGAGTTAAAATTTCCGAGAAACCAGAGTTTTCCCGGAATAGCCGAGCTATGGGCCGTGAAGGCACTTGTATGGACTACAAAACCCACTGGGTCTCCAACTCCCGAAAGTCGAAAAAGTACCCAGCCGAAGAGGGTACCAGCGGCATGTCTTTTCTGTACGGAAATGTGCATTTTCGTTCATATTTGTCCCCATATTTCTCGGAAACCAGAGTTTTCCCGGCATAGCGGTGCATGTGGTCTGAGAGTGCCACCCTTCTACTGTAAGACCCACTAGGTGGCTAGCTCCCGAAAGTCCGCGTTCGGGGATGACAGGCCTGCAAATTACCCCACCCCCTACCGGCACATGTTATAGTGCCCAATGTTCGAGTTAAATTTTCCGAGAAACCAGAGTTTTCCCGGAATAGCCGAGCTATGGGCCGTGAAGGCACTTGTATGGACTACAAAACCCACTGGGTCTCCAACTCCCGAAAGTCGAAAAAGTACCCAGCCGAAGAGGGTACCCGCGGCATGTCTTTTCTATACGGAAATGTGCATTTTCGGTCATATTTGTCCCCCTATTTCTCGGAAACCAGAGTTTTCCCGGCATAGCGGTGCATGTGGTCTGAGAGTGCCACCCTTCTACTGTAAGACCCACTAGGTGGCTAGCTCCCGAAAGTCCGCGTTCGGGGATGACAGGCCTGCAAATTACCCCACCCCCTACCGGCACATGTTATAGTGCCCAATGTTCGAGTTAAAATTTCCGAGAAACCAGAGTTTTCCCGGAATAGCCGAGCTATGGGCCGTGAAGGCACTTGTATGGACTACAAAACCCACTGGGTCTCCAACTCCCGAAAGTCGAAAAAGTACCCAGCCGAAGAGGGTACCAGCGGCATGTCTTTTCTGTACGGAAATGTGCATTTTCGTTCATATTTGTCCCCATATTTCTCGGAAACCAGAGTTTTCCCGGCATAGCGGTGCATGTGGTCTGAGAGTGCCACCCTTCTACTGTAAGACCCACTAGGTGGCTAGCTCCCGAAAGTCCGCGTTCGGGGATGACAGGCCTGCAAATTACCCCACCCCCTACCGGCACATGTTATAGTGCCCAATGTTCGAGTTAAATTTTCCGAGAAACCAGAGTTTTCCCGGAATAGCCGAGCTATGGGCCGTGAAGGCACTTGTATGGACTACAAAACCCACTGGGTCTCCAACTCCCGAAAGTCGAAAAAGTACCCAGCCGAAGAGGGTACCCGCGGCATGTCTTTTCTATACGGAAATGTGCATTTTCGGTCATATTTGTCCCCCTATTTCTCGGAAACCAGAGTTTTCCCGGCATAGCGGTGCATGTGGTCTGAGAGTGCCACCCTTCTACTGTAAGACCCACTAGGTGGCTAGCTCCCGAAAGTCCGCGTTCGGGGATGACAGGCCTGCAAATTACCCCACCCCCTACCGGCACATGTTATAGTGCCCAATGTTCGAGTTAAAATTTCCGAGAAACCAGAGTTTTCCCGGAATAGCCGAGCTATGGGCCGTGAAGGCACTTGTATGGACTACAAAACCCACTGGGTCTCCAACTCCCGAAAGTCGAAAAAGTACCCAGCCGAAGAGGGTACCAGCGGCATGTCTTTTCTGTACGGAAATGTGCATTTTCGTTCATATTTGTCCCCATATTTCTCGGAAACCAGAGTTTTCCCGGCATAGCGGTGCATGTGGTCTGAGAGTGCCACCCTTCTACTGTAAGACCCACTAGGTGGCTAGCTCCCGAAAGTCCGCGTTCGGGGATGACAGGCCTGCAAATTACCCCACCCCCTACCGGCACATGTTATAGTGCCCAATGTTCGAGTTAAATTTTCCGAGAAACCAGAGTTTTCCCGGAATAGCCGAGCTATGGGCCGTGAAGGCACTTGTATGGACTACAAAACCCACTGGGTCTCCAACTCCCGAAAGTCGAAAAAGTACCCAGCCGAAGAGGGTACCCGCGGCATGTCTTTTCTATACGGAAATGTGCATTTTCGGTCATATTTGTCCCCCTATTTCTCGGAAACCAGAGTTTTCCCGGCATAGCGGTGCATGTGGTCTGAGAGTGCCACCCTTCTACTGTAAGACCCACTAGGTGGCTAGCTCCCGAAAGTCCGCGTTCGGGGATGACAGGCCTGCAAATTACCCCACCCCCTACCGGCACATGTTATAGTGCCCAATGTTCGAGTTAAAATTTCCGAGAAACCAGAGTTTTCCCGGAATAGCCGAGCTATGGGCCGTGAAGGCACTTGTATGGACTACAAAACCCACTGGGTCTCCAACTCCCGAAAGTCGAAAAAGTACCCAGCCGAAGAGGGTACCAGCGGCATGTCTTTTCTGTACGGAAATGTGCATTTTCGTTCATATTTGTCCCCATATTTCTCGGAAACCAGAGTTTTCCCGGCATAGCGGTGCATGTGGTCTGAGAGTGCCACCCTTCTACTGTAAGACCCACTAGGTGGCTAGCTCCCGAAAGTCCGCGTTCGGGGATGACAGGCCTGCAAATTACCCCACCCCCTACCGGCACATGTTATAGTGCCCAATGTTCGAGTTAAATTTTCCGAGAAACCAGAGTTTTCCCGGAATAGCCGAGCTATGGGCCGTGAAGGCACTTGTATGGACTACAAAACCCACTGGGTCTCCAACTCCCGAAAGTCGAAAAAGTACCCAGCCGAAGAGGGTACCCGCGGCATGTCTTTTCTATACGGAAATGTGCATTTTCGGTCATATTTGTCCCCCTATTTCTCGGAAACCAGAGTTTTCCCGGCATAGCGGTGCATGTGGTCTGAGAGTGCCACCCTTCTACTGTAAGACCCACTAGGTGGCTAGCTCCCGAAAGTCCGCGTTCGGGGATGACAGGCCTGCAAATTACCCCACCCCCTACCGGCACATGTTATAGTGCCCAATGTTCGAGTTAAAATTTCCGAGAAACCAGAGTTTTCCCGGAATAGCCGAGCTATGGGCCGTGAAGGCACTTGTATGGACTACAAAACCCACTGGGTCTCCAACTCCCGAAAGTCGAAAAAGTACCCAGCCGAAGAGGGTACCAGCGGCATGTCTTTTCTGTACGGAAATGTGCATTTTCGTTCATATTTGTCCCCATATTTCTCGGAAACCAGAGTTTTCCCGGCATAGCGGTGCATGTGGTCTGAGAGTGCCACCCTTCTACTGTAAGACCCACTAGGTGGCTAGCTCCCGAAAGTCCGCGTTCGGGGATGACAGGCCTGCAAATTACCCCACCCCCTACCGGCACATGTTATAGTGCCCAATGTTCGAGTTAAATTTTCCGAGAAACCAGAGTTTTCCCGGAATAGCCGAGCTATGGGCCGTGAAGGCACTTGTATGGACTACAAAACCCACTGGGTCTCCAACTCCCGAAAGTCGAAAAAGTACCCAGCCGAAGAGGGTACCCGCGGCATGTCTTTTCTATACGGAAATGTGCATTTTCGGTCATATTTGTCCCCCTATTTCTCGGAAACCAGAGTTTTCCCGGCATAGCGGTGCATGTGGTCTGAGAGTGCCACCCTTCTACTGTAAGACCCACTAGGTGGCTAGCTCCCGAAAGTCCGCGTTCGGGGATGACAGGCCTGCAAATTACCCCACCCCCTACCGGCACATGTTATAGTGCCCAATGTTCGAGTTAAAATTTCCGAGAAACCAGAGTTTTCCCGGAATAGCCGAGCTATGGGCCGTGAAGGCACTTGTATGGACTACAAAACCCACTGGGTCTCCAACTCCCGAAAGTCGAAAAAGTACCCAGCCGAAGAGGGTACCCGCGGCATGCCTTTTCTGTACGGAAATGTGCATTTTCGGTCATAATTGTCCCCCTATTTCTCAGAAACCAGAGTTTTCCCGGCATAGCGGTGCATGTGGTCTGAGAGTGCCACCCTTCTACTGTAAGACCCACTAGGTGGCTAGCTCCCGAAAGTCCGCGTTCGGGGATGACAAGCCTGCAAATTACCCCAACCCCTACCGGCACATGTTATAGTGCCCAATGTTCGAGTTAAAATTTCCGAGAAACCAGAGTTTTCCCGGAATAGCCGAGCTATGGGCCGTGAAGGCACTTGTATGGACTACAAAACCCACTGGGTCTCCAACTCCCGAAAGTCGAAAAAGTACCCAGCCGAAGAGGGTACCCGCGGCATGTCTTTTCTATACGGAAATGTGCATTTTCGGTCATATTTGTCCCCCTATTTCTCGGAAACCAGAGTTTTCCCGGCATAGCGGTGCATGTGGTCTGAGAGTGCCACCCTTCTACTGTAAGACCCACTAGGTGGCTAGCTCCCGAAAGTCCGCGTTCGGGGATGACAGGCCTGCAAATTACCCCACCCCCTACCGGCACATGTTATAGTGCCCAATGTTCGAGTTAAAATTTCCGAGAAACCAGAGTTTTCCCGGAATAGCCGAGCTATGGGCCGTGAAGGCACTTGTATGGACTACAAAACCCACTGGGTCTCCAACTCCCGAAAGTCGAAAAAGTACCCAGCCGAAGAGGGTACCCGCGGCATGCCTTTTCTGTACGGAAATGTGCATTTTCGGTCATAATTGTCCCCCTATTTCTCAGAAACCAGAGTTTTCCCGGCATAGCGGTGCATGTGGTCTGAGAGTGCCACCCTTCTACTGTAAGACCCACTAGGTGGCTAGCTCCCGAAAGTCCGCGTTCGGGGATGACAAGCCTGCAAATTACCCCAACCCCTACCGGCACATGTTATAGTGCCCAATGTTCGAGTTAAAATTTCCGAGAAACCAGAGTTTTCCCGGAATAGCCGAGCTATGGGCCGTGAAGGCACTTGTATGGACTACAAAACCCACTGGGTCTCCAACTCCCGAAAGTCGAAAAAGTACCCAGCCGAAGAGGGTACCCGCGGCATGTCTTTTCTATACGGAAATGTGCATTTTCGGTCATATTTGTCCCCCTATTTCTCGGAAACCAGAGTTTTCCCGGCATAGCGGTGCATGTGGTCTGAGAGTGCCACCCTTCTTCTGTAAGACCCACTAGGTGGCTAGCTCCCGAAAGTCCGCGTTCGGGGATGACAGGCCTGCAAATTACCCCACCCCCTACCGGCACATGTTATAGTGCCCAATGTTCGAGTTAAATTTTCCGAGAAACCAGAGTTTTCCCGGAATAGCCGAGCTATGGGCCGTGAAGGCACTTGTATTGACTACAAAACCCACTGGGTCTCCAACTCCCGAAAGTCGAAAAAGTACCCAGCCGAAGAGGGTACCAGCGGCATGTCTTTTCTATACGGAAATGTGCATTTTCGGTCATATTTGTCCCCCGATTTCTCGGAAACCAGAGTTTTCCCGGCATAGCGGTGCATGTGGTCTGAGAGTGCCACCCTTCTACTGTAAGACCCACTAGGTGGCTAGCTCCCGAAAGTCCGCGTTCGGGGATGACAGGCCTGCAAATTACCCCACCCCCTACCGGCACATGTTATAGTGCCCAATGTTCGAGTTAAAATTTCCGAGAAACCAGAGTTTTCCCGGAATAGCCGAGCTATGGGCCGTGAAGGCACTTGTATGGACTACAAAACCCACTGGGTCTCCAACTCCCGAAAGTCGAAAAAGTACCCAGCCGAAGAGGGTACCAGCGGCATGTCTTTTCTGTACGGAAATGTGCATTTTCGTTCATATTTGTCCCCCTATTTCTCGGAAACCAGAGTTTTCCCGGCATAGCGGTGCATGTGGTCTGAGAGTGCCACCCTTCTACTGTAAGACCCACTAGGTGGCTAGCTCCCGAAAGTCCGCGTTCGGGGATGACAGGCCTGCAAATTACCCCACCCCCTACCGGCACATGTTATAGTGCCCAATGTTCGAGTTAAAATTTCCGAGAAACCAGAGTTTTCCCGGAATAGCCGAGCTATGGGCCGTGAAGGCACTTGTATGGACTACAAAACCCACTGGGTCTCCAACTCCCGAAAGTCGAAAAAGTACCCAGCCGAAGAGGGTACCCGCGGCATGCCTTTTCTGTACGGAAATGTGCATTTTCGGTCATAATTGTCCCCCTATTTCTCAGAAACCAGAGTTTTCCCGGCATAGCGGTGCATGTGGTCTGAGAGTGCCACCCTTCTACTGTAAGACCCACTAGGTGGCTAGCTCCCGAAAGTCCGCGTTCGGGGATGACAAGCCTGCAAATTACCCCAACCCCTACCGGCACATGTTATAGTGCCCAATGTTCGAGTTAAAATTTCCGAGAAACCAGAGTTTTCCCGGAATAGCCGAGCTATGGGCCGTGAAGGCACTTGTATGGACTACAAAACCCACTGGGTCTCCAACTCCCGAAAGTCGAAAAAGTACCCAGCCGAAGAGGGTACCCGCGGCATGTCTTTTCTATACGGAAATGTGCATTTTCGGTCATATTTGTCCCCCTATTTCTCGGAAACCAGAGTTTTCCCGGCATAGCGGTGCATGTGGTCTGAGAGTGCCACCCTTCTACTGTAAGACCCACTAGGTGGCTAGCTCCCGAAAGTCCGCGTTCGGGGATGACAGGCCTGCAAATTACCCCACCCCCTACCGGCACATGTTATAGTGCCCAATGTTCGAGTTAAATTTTCCGAGAAACCAGAGTTTTCCCGGAATAGCCGAGCTATGGGCCGTGAAGGCACTTGTATTGACTACAAAACCCACTGGGTCTCCAACTCCCGAAAGTCGAAAAAGTACCCAGCCGAAGAGGGTACCAGCGGCATGTCTTTTCTATACGGAAATGTGCATTTTCGGTCATATTTGTCCCCCGATTTCTCGGAAACCAGAGTTTTCCCGGCATAGCGGTGCATGTGGTCTGAGAGTGCCACCCTTCTACTGTAAGACCCACTAGGTGGCTAGCTCCCGAAAGTCCGCGTTCGGGGATGACAGGCCTGCAAATTACCCCACCCCCTACCGGCACATGTTATAGTGCCCAATGTTCGAGTTAAAATTTCCGAGAAACCAGAGTTTTCCCGGAATAGCCGAGCTATGGGCCGTGAAGGCACTTGTATGGACTACAAAACCCACTGGGTCTCCAACTCCCGAAAGTCGAAAAAGTACCCAGCCGAAGAGGGTACCAGCGGCATGTCTTTTCTGTACGGAAATGTGCATTTTCGTTCATATTTGTCCCCCTATTTCTCGGAAACCAGAGTTTTCCCGGCATAGCGGTGCATGTGGTCTGAGAGTGCCACCCTTCTACTGTAAGACCCACTAGGTGGCTAGCTCCCGAAAGTCCGCGTTCGGGGATGACAGGCCTGCAAATTACCCCACCCCCTACCGGCACATGTTATAGTGCCCAATGTTCGAGTTAAATTTTCCGAGAAACCAGAGTTTTCCCGGAATAGCCGAGCTATGGGCCGTGAAGGCACTTGTATGGACTACAAAACCCACTGGGTCTCCAACTCCCGAAAGTCGAAAAAGTACCCAGCCGAAGAGGGTACCCGCGGCATGTCTTTTCTATACGGCAATGTGCATTTTCGGTCATATTTGTCCCCCTATTTCTCGGAAACCAGAATTTTCCCGGCATAGCGGTGCATGTGGTCTGAGAGTGCCACCCTTCTACTGTAAGACCCACTAGGTGGCTAGCTCCCGAAAGTCCGCGTTCGGGGATGACAGGCCTGCAAATTACCCCACCCCCTACCGGCACATGTTATAGTGCCCAATGTTCGAGTTAAATTTTCCGAGAAACCAGAGTTTTCCCGGAATAGCCGAGCTATGGGCCGTGAAGGCACTTGTATGGACTACAAAACCCACTGGGTCTCCAACTCCCGAAAGTCGAAAAAGTACCCAGCCGAAGAGGGTACCAGCGGCATGTCTTTTCTATACGGAAATGTGCATTTTCGGTCATATTTGTCCCCCTATTTCTCGGAAACCAGAGTTTTCCCGGCATAGCGGTGCATGTGGTCTGAGAGTGCCACCCTTCTACTGTAAGACCCACTAGGTGGCTAGCTCCCGAAAGTCCGCGTTCGGGGATGACAGGCCTGCAAATTACCCCACCCCCTACCGGCACATGTTATAGTGCCCAATGTTCGAGTTAAAATTTCCGAGAAAGCAGAGTTTTCCCGGAATAGCCGAGCTATGGGCCGTGAAGGCACTTGTATGGACTACAAAACCCACTGGGTCTCCAACTCCCGAAAGTCGAAAAAGTACCCAGCCGAAGAGGGTACCAGCGGCATGTCTTTTCTGTACGGAAATGTGCATTTTCGTTCATATTTGTCCCCATATTTCTCGGAAACCAGAGTTTTCCCGGCATAGCGGTGCATGTGGTCTGAGAGTGCCACCCTTCTACTGTAAGACCCACTAGGTGGCTAGCTCCCGAAAGTCCGCGTTCGGGGATGACAGGCCTGCAAATTACCCCACCCCCTACCGGCACATGTTATAGTGCCCAATGTTCGAGTTAAATTTTCCGAGAAACCAGAGTTTTCCCGGAATAGCCGAGCTATGGGCCGTGAAGGCACTTGTATGGACTACAAAACCCACTGGGTCTCCAACTCCCGAAAGTCGAAAAAGTACCCAGCCGAAGAGGGTACCCGCGGCATGTCTTTTCTATACGGAAATGTGCATTTTCGGTCATATTTGTCCCCCTATTTCTCGGAAACCAGAGTTTTCCCGGCATAGCGGTGCATGTGGTCTGAGAGTGCCACCCTTCTACTGTAAGACCCACTAGGTGGCTAGCTCCCGAAAGTCCGCGTTCGGGGATGACAGGCCTGCAAATTACCCCACCCCCTACCGGCACATGTTATAGTGCCCAATGTTCGAGTTAAAATTTCCGAGAAACCAGAGTTTTCCCGGAATAGCCGAGCTATGGGCCGTGAAGGCACTTGTATGGACTACAAAACCCACTGGGTCTCCAACTCCCGAAAGTCGAAAAAGTACCCAGCCGAAGAGGGTACCAGCGGCATGTCTTTTCTGTACGGAAATGTGCATTTTCGTTCATATTTGTCCCCATATTTCTCGGAAACCAGAGTTTTCCCGGCATAGCGGTGCATGTGGTCTGAGAGTGCCACCCTTCTACTGTAAGACCCACTAGGTGGCTAGCTCCCGAAAGTCCGCGTTCGGGGATGACAGGCCTGCAAATTACCCCACCCCCTACCGGCACATGTTATAGTGCCCAATGTTCGAGTTAAATTTTCCGAGAAACCAGAGTTTTCCCGGAATAGCCGAGCTATGGGCCGTGAAGGCACTTGTATGGACTACAAAACCCACTGGGTCTCCAACTCCCGAAAGTCGAAAAAGTACCCAGCCGAAGAGGGTACCCGCGGCATGTCTTTTCTATACGGAAATGTGCATTTTCGGTCATATTTGTCCCCCTATTTCTCGGAAACCAGAGTTTTCCCGGCATAGCGGTGCATGTGGTCTGAGAGTGCCACCCTTCTACTGTAAGACCCACTAGGTGGCTAGCTCCCGAAAGTCCGCGTTCGGGGATGACAGGCCTGCAAATTACCCCACCCCCTACCGGCACATGTTATAGTGCCCAATGTTCGAGTTAAAATTTCCGAGAAACCAGAGTTTTCCCGGAATAGCCGAGCTATGGGCCGTGAAGGCACTTGTATGGACTACAAAACCCACTGGGTCTCCAACTCCCGAAAGTCGAAAAAGTACCCAGCCGAAGAGGGTACCAGCGGCATGTCTTTTCTGTACGGAAATGTGCATTTTCGTTCATATTTGTCCCCATATTTCTCGGAAACCAGAGTTTTCCCGGCATAGCGGTGCATGTGGTCTGAGAGTGCCACCCTTCTACTGTAAGACCCACTAGGTGGCTAGCTCCCGAAAGTCCGCGTTCGGGGATGACAGGCCTGCAAATTACCCCACCCCCTACCGGCACATGTTATAGTGCCCAATGTTCGAGTTAAATTTTCCGAGAAACCAGAGTTTTCCCGGAATAGCCGAGCTATGGGCCGTGAAGGCACTTGTATGGACTACAAAACCCACTGGGTCTCCAACTCCCGAAAGTCGAAAAAGTACCCAGCCGAAGAGGGTACCCGCGGCATGTCTTTTCTATACGGAAATGTGCATTTTCGGTCATATTTGTCCCCCTATTTCTCGGAAACCAGAGTTTTCCCGGCATAGCGGTGCATGTGGTCTGAGAGTGCCACCCTTCTACTGTAAGACCCACTAGGTGGCTAGCTCCCGAAAGTCCGCGTTCGGGGATGACAGGCCTGCAAATTACCCCACCCCCTACCGGCACATGTTATAGTGCCCAATGTTCGAGTTAAAATTTCCGAGAAACCAGAGTTTTCCCGGAATAGCCGAGCTATGGGCCGTGAAGGCACTTGTATGGACTACAAAACCCACTGGGTCTCCAACTCCCGAAAGTCGAAAAAGTACCCAGCCGAAGAGGGTACCAGCGGCATGTCTTTTCTGTACGGAAATGTGCATTTTCGTTCATATTTGTCCCCATATTTCTCGGAAACCAGAGTTTTCCCGGCATAGCGGTGCATGTGGTCTGAGAGTGCCACCCTTCTACTGTAAGACCCACTAGGTGGCTAGCTCCCGAAAGTCCGCGTTCGGGGATGACAGGCCTGCAAATTACCCCACCCCCTACCGGCACATGTTATAGTGCCCAATGTTCGAGTTAAATTTTCCGAGAAACCAGAGTTTTCCCGGAATAGCCGAGCTATGGGCCGTGAAGGCACTTGTATGGACTACAAAACCCACTGGGTCTCCAACTCCCGAAAGTCGAAAAAGTACCCAGCCGAAGAGGGTACCCGCGGCATGTCTTTTCTATACGGAAATGTGCATTTTCGGTCATATTTGTCCCCCTATTTCTCGGAAACCAGAGTTTTCCCGGCATAGCGGTGCATGTGGTCTGAGAGTGCCACCCTTCTACTGTAAGACCCACTAGGTGGCTAGCTCCCGAAAGTCCGCGTTCGGGGATGACAGGCCTGCAAATTACCCCACCCCCTACCGGCACATGTTATAGTGCCCAATGTTCGAGTTAAAATTTCCGAGAAACCAGAGTTTTCCCGGAATAGCCGAGCTATGGGCCGTGAAGGCACTTGTATGGACTACAAAACCCACTGGGTCTCCAACTCCCGAAAGTCGAAAAAGTACCCAGCCGAAGAGGGTACCAGCGGCATGTCTTTTCTGTACGGAAATGTGCATTTTCGTTCATATTTGTCCCCATATTTCTCGGAAACCAGAGTTTTCCCGGCATAGCGGTGCATGTGGTCTGAGAGTGCCACCCTTCTACTGTAAGACCCACTAGGTGGCTAGCTCCCGAAAGTCCGCGTTCGGGGATGACAGGCCTGCAAATTACCCCACCCCCTACCGGCACATGTTATAGTGCCCAATGTTCGAGTTAAATTTTCCGAGAAACCAGAGTTTTCCCGGAATAGCCGAGCTATGGGCCGTGAAGGCACTTGTATGGACTACAAAACCCACTGGGTCTCCAACTCCCGAAAGTCGAAAAAGTACCCAGCCGAAGAGGGTACCCGCGGCATGTCTTTTCTATACGGAAATGTGCATTTTCGGTCATATTTGTCCCCCTATTTCTCGGAAACCAGAGTTTTCCCGGCATAGCGGTGCATGTGGTCTGAGAGTGCCACCCTTCTACTGTAAGACCCACTAGGTGGCTAGCTCCCGAAAGTCCGCGTTCGGGGATGACAGGCCTGCAAATTACCCCACCCCCTACCGGCACATGTTATAGTGCCCAATGTTCGAGTTAAAATTTCCGAGAAACCAGAGTTTTCCCGGAATAGCCGAGCTATGGGCCGTGAAGGCACTTGTATGGACTACAAAACCCACTGGGTCTCCAACTCCCGAAAGTCGAAAAAGTACCCAGCCGAAGAGGGTACCAGCGGCATGTCTTTTCTGTACGGAAATGTGCATTTTCGTTCATATTTGTCCCCATATTTCTCGGAAACCAGAGTTTTCCCGGCATAGCGGTGCATGTGGTCTGAGAGTGCCACCCTTCTACTGTAAGACCCACTAGGTGGCTAGCTCCCGAAAGTCCGCGTTCGGGGATGACAGGCCTGCAAATTACCCCACCCCCTACCGGCACATGTTATAGTGCCCAATGTTCGAGTTAAATTTTCCGAGAAACCAGAGTTTTCCCGGAATAGCCGAGCTATGGGCCGTGAAGGCACTTGTATGGACTACAAAACCCACTGGGTCTCCAACTCCCGAAAGTCGAAAAAGTACCCAGCCGAAGAGGGTACCCGCGGCATGTCTTTTCTATACGGAAATGTGCATTTTCGGTCATATTTGTCCCCCTATTTCTCGGAAACCAGAGTTTTCCCGGCATAGCGGTGCATGTGGTCTGAGAGTGCCACCCTTCTACTGTAAGACCCACTAGGTGGCTAGCTCCCGAAAGTCCGCGTTCGGGGATGACAGGCCTGCAAATTACCCCACCCCCTACCGGCACATGTTATAGTGCCCAATGTTCGAGTTAAAATTTCCGAGAAACCAGAGTTTTCCCGGAATAGCCGAGCTATGGGCCGTGAAGGCACTTGTATGGACTACAAAACCCACTGGGTCTCCAACTCCCGAAAGTCGAAAAAGTACCCAGCCGAAGAGGGTACCAGCGGCATGTCTTTTCTGTACGGAAATGTGCATTTTCGTTCATATTTGTCCCCATATTTCTCGGAAACCAGAGTTTTCCCGGCATAGCGGTGCATGTGGTCTGAGAGTGCCACCCTTCTACTGTAAGACCCACTAGGTGGCTAGCTCCCGAAAGTCCGCGTTCGGGGATGACAGGCCTGCAAATTACCCCACCCCCTACCGGCACATGTTATAGTGCCCAATGTTCGAGTTAAATTTTCCGAGAAACCAGAGTTTTCCCGGAATAGCCGAGCTATGGGCCGTGAAGGCACTTGTATGGACTACAAAACCCACTGGGTCTCCAACTCCCGAAAGTCGAAAAAGTACCCAGCCGAAGAGGGTACCCGCGGCATGTCTTTTCTATACGGAAATGTGCATTTTCGGTCATATTTGTCCCCCTATTTCTCGGAAACCAGAGTTTTCCCGGCATAGCGGTGCATGTGGTCTGAGAGTGCCACCCTTCTACTGTAAGACCCACTAGGTGGCTAGCTCCCGAAAGTCCGCGTTCGGGGATGACAGGCCTGCAAATTACCCCACCCCCTACCGGCACATGTTATAGTGCCCAATGTTCGAGTTAAAATTTCCGAGAAACCAGAGTTTTCCCGGAATAGCCGAGCTATGGGCCGTGAAGGCACTTGTATGGACTACAAAACCCACTGGGTCTCCAACTCCCGAAAGTCGAAAAAGTACCCAGCCGAAGAGGGTACCCGCGGCATGCCTTTTCTGTACGGAAATGTGCATTTTCGGTCATAATTGTCCCCCTATTTCTCAGAAACCAGAGTTTTCCCGGCATAGCGGTGCATGTGGTCTGAGAGTGCCACCCTTCTACTGTAAGACCCACTAGGTGGCTAGCTCCCGAAAGTCCGCGTTCGGGGATGACAAGCCTGCAAATTACCCCAACCCCTACCGGCACATGTTATAGTGCCCAATGTTCGAGTTAAAATTTCCGAGAAACCAGAGTTTTCCCGGAATAGCCGAGCTATGGGCCGTGAAGGCACTTGTATGGACTACAAAACCCACTGGGTCTCCAACTCCCGAAAGTCGAAAAAGTACCCAGCCGAAGAGGGTACCCGCGGCATGTCTTTTCTATACGGAAATGTGCATTTTCGGTCATATTTGTCCCCCTATTTCTCGGAAACCAGAGTTTTCCCGGCATAGCGGTGCATGTGGTCTGAGAGTGCCACCCTTCTACTGTAAGACCCACTAGGTGGCTAGCTCCCGAAAGTCCGCGTTCGGGGATGACAGGCCTGCAAATTACCCCACCCCCTACCGGCACATGTTATAGTGCCCAATGTTCGAGTTAAAATTTCCGAGAAACCAGAGTTTTCCCGGAATAGCCGAGCTATGGGCCGTGAAGGCACTTGTATGGACTACAAAACCCACTGGGTCTCCAACTCCCGAAAGTCGAAAAAGTACCCAGCCGAAGAGGGTACCCGCGGCATGCCTTTTCTGTACGGAAATGTGCATTTTCGGTCATAATTGTCCCCCTATTTCTCAGAAACCAGAGTTTTCCCGGCATAGCGGTGCATGTGGTCTGAGAGTGCCACCCTTCTACTGTAAGACCCACTAGGTGGCTAGCTCCCGAAAGTCCGCGTTCGGGGATGACAAGCCTGCAAATTACCCCAACCCCTACCGGCACATGTTATAGTGCCCAATGTTCGAGTTAAAATTTCCGAGAAACCAGAGTTTTCCCGGAATAGCCGAGCTATGGGCCGTGAAGGCACTTGTATGGACTACAAAACCCACTGGGTCTCCAACTCCCGAAAGTCGAAAAAGTACCCAGCCGAAGAGGGTACCCGCGGCATGTCTTTTCTATACGGAAATGTGCATTTTCGGTCATATTTGTCCCCCTATTTCTCGGAAACCAGAGTTTTCCCGGCATAGCGGTGCATGTGGTCTGAGAGTGCCACCCTTCTTCTGTAAGACCCACTAGGTGGCTAGCTCCCGAAAGTCCGCGTTCGGGGATGACAGGCCTGCAAATTACCCCACCCCCTACCGGCACATGTTATAGTGCCCAATGTTCGAGTTAAATTTTCCGAGAAACCAGAGTTTTCCCGGAATAGCCGAGCTATGGGCCGTGAAGGCACTTGTATTGACTACAAAACCCACTGGGTCTCCAACTCCCGAAAGTCGAAAAAGTACCCAGCCGAAGAGGGTACCAGCGGCATGTCTTTTCTATACGGAAATGTGCATTTTCGGTCATATTTGTCCCCCGATTTCTCGGAAACCAGAGTTTTCCCGGCATAGCGGTGCATGTGGTCTGAGAGTGCCACCCTTCTACTGTAAGACCCACTAGGTGGCTAGCTCCCGAAAGTCCGCGTTCGGGGATGACAGGCCTGCAAATTACCCCACCCCCTACCGGCACATGTTATAGTGCCCAATGTTCGAGTTAAAATTTCCGAGAAACCAGAGTTTTCCCGGAATAGCCGAGCTATGGGCCGTGAAGGCACTTGTATGGACTACAAAACCCACTGGGTCTCCAACTCCCGAAAGTCGAAAAAGTACCCAGCCGAAGAGGGTACCAGCGGCATGTCTTTTCTGTACGGAAATGTGCATTTTCGTTCATATTTGTCCCCCTATTTCTCGGAAACCAGAGTTTTCCCGGCATAGCGGTGCATGTGGTCTGAGAGTGCCACCCTTCTACTGTAAGACCCACTAGGTGGCTAGCTCCCGAAAGTCCGCGTTCGGGGATGACAGGCCTGCAAATTACCCCACCCCCTACCGGCACATGTTATAGTGCCCAATGTTCGAGTTAAAATTTCCGAGAAACCAGAGTTTTCCCGGAATAGCCGAGCTATGGGCCGTGAAGGCACTTGTATGGACTACAAAACCCACTGGGTCTCCAACTCCCGAAAGTCGAAAAAGTACCCAGCCGAAGAGGGTACCCGCGGCATGCCTTTTCTGTACGGAAATGTGCATTTTCGGTCATAATTGTCCCCCTATTTCTCAGAAACCAGAGTTTTCCCGGCATAGCGGTGCATGTGGTCTGAGAGTGCCACCCTTCTACTGTAAGACCCACTAGGTGGCTAGCTCCCGAAAGTCCGCGTTCGGGGATGACAAGCCTGCAAATTACCCCAACCCCTACCGGCACATGTTATAGTGCCCAATGTTCGAGTTAAAATTTCCGAGAAACCAGAGTTTTCCCGGAATAGCCGAGCTATGGGCCGTGAAGGCACTTGTATGGACTACAAAACCCACTGGGTCTCCAACTCCCGAAAGTCGAAAAAGTACCCAGCCGAAGAGGGTACCCGCGGCATGTCTTTTCTATACGGAAATGTGCATTTTCGGTCATATTTGTCCCCCTATTTCTCGGAAACCAGAGTTTTCCCGGCATAGCGGTGCATGTGGTCTGAGAGTGCCACCCTTCTACTGTAAGACCCACTAGGTGGCTAGCTCCCGAAAGTCCGCGTTCGGGGATGACAGGCCTGCAAATTACCCCACCCCCTACCGGCACATGTTATAGTGCCCAATGTTCGAGTTAAATTTTCCGAGAAACCAGAGTTTTCCCGGAATAGCCGAGCTATGGGCCGTGAAGGCACTTGTATTGACTACAAAACCCACTGGGTCTCCAACTCCCGAAAGTCGAAAAAGTACCCAGCCGAAGAGGGTACCAGCGGCATGTCTTTTCTATACGGAAATGTGCATTTTCGGTCATATTTGTCCCCCGATTTCTCGGAAACCAGAGTTTTCCCGGCATAGCGGTGCATGTGGTCTGAGAGTGCCACCCTTCTACTGTAAGACCCACTAGGTGGCTAGCTCCCGAAAGTCCGCGTTCGGGGATGACAGGCCTGCAAATTACCCCACCCCCTACCGGCACATGTTATAGTGCCCAATGTTCGAGTTAAAATTTCCGAGAAACCAGAGTTTTCCCGGAATAGCCGAGCTATGGGCCGTGAAGGCACTTGTATGGACTACAAAACCCACTGGGTCTCCAACTCCCGAAAGTCGAAAAAGTACCCAGCCGAAGAGGGTACCAGCGGCATGTCTTTTCTGTACGGAAATGTGCATTTTCGTTCATATTTGTCCCCCTATTTCTCGGAAACCAGAGTTTTCCCGGCATAGCGGTGCATGTGGTCTGAGAGTGCCACCCTTCTACTGTAAGACCCACTAGGTGGCTAGCTCCCGAAAGTCCGCGTTCGGGGATGACAGGCCTGCAAATTACCCCACCCCCTACCGGCACATGTTATAGTGCCCAATGTTCGAGTTAAATTTTCCGAGAAACCAGAGTTTTCCCGGAATAGCCGAGCTATGGGCCGTGAAGGCACTTGTATGGACTACAAAACCCACTGGGTCTCCAACTCCCGAAAGTCGAAAAAGTACCCAGCCGAAGAGGGTACCCGCGGCATGTCTTTTCTATACGGCAATGTGCATTTTCGGTCATATTTGTCCCCCTATTTCTCGGAAACCAGAATTTTCCCGGCATAGCGGTGCATGTGGTCTGAGAGTGCCACCCTTCTACTGTAAGACCCACTAGGTGGCTAGCTCCCGAAAGTCCGCGTTCGGGGATGACAGGCCTGCAAATTACCCCACCCCCTACCGGCACATGTTATAGTGCCCAATGTTCGAGTTAAATTTTCCGAGAAACCAGAGTTTTCCCGGAATAGCCGAGCTATGGGCCGTGAAGGCACTTGTATGGACTACAAAACCCACTGGGTCTCCAACTCCCGAAAGTCGAAAAAGTACCCAGCCGAAGAGGGTACCAGCGGCATGTCTTTTCTATACGGAAATGTGCATTTTCGGTCATATTTGTCCCCCTATTTCTCGGAAACCAGAGTTTTCCCGGCATAGCGGTGCATGTGGTCTGAGAGTGCCACCCTTCTACTGTAAGACCCACTAGGTGGCTAGCTCCCGAAAGTCCGCGTTCGGGGATGACAGGCCTGCAAATTACCCCACCCCCTACCGGCACATGTTATAGTGCCCAATGTTCGAGTTAAAATTTCCGAGAAAGCAGAGTTTTCCCGGAATAGCCGAGCTATGGGCCGTGAAGGCACTTGTATGGACTACAAAACCCACTGGGTCTCCAACTCCCGAAAGTCGAAAAAGTACCCAGCCGAAGAGGGTACCAGCGGCATGTCTTTTCTGTACGGAAATGTGCATTTTCGTTCATATTTGTCCCCATATTTCTCGGAAACCAGAGTTTTCCCGGCATAGCGGTGCATGTGGTCTGAGAGTGCCACCCTTCTACTGTAAGACCCACTAGGTGGCTAGCTCCCGAAAGTCCGCGTTCGGGGATGACAGGCCTGCAAATTACCCCACCCCCTACCGGCACATGTTATAGTGCCCAATGTTCGAGTTAAATTTTCCGAGAAACCAGAGTTTTCCCGGAATAGCCGAGCTATGGGCCGTGAAGGCACTTGTATGGACTACAAAACCCACTGGGTCTCCAACTCCCGAAAGTCGAAAAAGTACCCAGCCGAAGAGGGTACCCGCGGCATGTCTTTTCTATACGGAAATGTGCATTTTCGGTCATATTTGTCCCCCTATTTCTCGGAAACCAGAGTTTTCCCGGCATAGCGGTGCATGTGGTCTGAGAGTGCCACCCTTCTACTGTAAGACCCACTAGGTGGCTAGCTCCCGAAAGTCCGCGTTCGGGGATGACAGGCCTGCAAATTACCCCACCCCCTACCGGCACATGTTATAGTGCCCAATGTTCGAGTTAAAATTTCCGAGAAACCAGAGTTTTCCCGGAATAGCCGAGCTATGGGCCGTGAAGGCACTTGTATGGACTACAAAACCCACTGGGTCTCCAACTCCCGAAAGTCGAAAAAGTACCCAGCCGAAGAGGGTACCAGCGGCATGTCTTTTCTGTACGGAAATGTGCATTTTCGTTCATATTTGTCCCCATATTTCTCGGAAACCAGAGTTTTCCCGGCATAGCGGTGCATGTGGTCTGAGAGTGCCACCCTTCTACTGTAAGACCCACTAGGTGGCTAGCTCCCGAAAGTCCGCGTTCGGGGATGACAGGCCTGCAAATTACCCCACCCCCTACCGGCACATGTTATAGTGCCCAATGTTCGAGTTAAATTTTCCGAGAAACCAGAGTTTTCCCGGAGTAGCCGAGCTATGGGCCGTGAAGGCACTTGTATGGACTACAAAACCCACTGGGTCTCCAACTCCCGAAAGTCGAAAAAGTACCCAGCCGAAGAGGGTACCCGCGGCATGTCTTTTCTATACGGAAATGTGCATTTTCGGTCATATTTGTCCCCCTATTTCTCGGAAACCAGAGTTTTCCCGGCATAGCGGTGCATGTGGTCTGAGAGTGCCACCCTTCTACTGTAAGACCCACTAGGTGGCTAGCTCCCGAAAGTCCGCGTTCGGGGATGACAGGCCTGCAAATTACCCCACCCCCTACCGGCACATGTTATAGTGCCCAATGTTCGAGTTAAAATTTCCGAGAAACCAGAGTTTTCCCGGAATAGCCGAGCTATGGGCCGTGAAGGCACTTGTATGGACTACAAAACCCACTGGGTCTCCAACTCCCGAAAGTCGAAAAAGTACCCAGCCGAAGAGGGTACCAGCGGCATGTCTTTTCTGTACGGAAATGTGCATTTTCGTTCATATTTGTCCCCATATTTCTCGGAAACCAGAGTTTTCCCGGCATAGCGGTGCATGTGGTCTGAGAGTGCCACCCTTCTACTGTAAGACCCACTAGGTGGCTAGCTCCCGAAAGTCCGCGTTCGGGGATGACAGGCCTGCAAATTACCCCACCCCCTACCGGCACATGTTATAGTGCCCAATGTTCGAGTTAAATTTTCCGAGAAACCAGAGTTTTCCCGGAATAGCCGAGCTATGGGCCGTGAAGGCACTTGTATGGACTACAAAACCCACTGGGTCTCCAACTCCCGAAAGTCGAAAAAGTACCCAGCCGAAGAGGGTACCCGCGGCATGTCTTTTCTATACGGAAATGTGCATTTTCGGTCATATTTGTCCCCCTATTTCTCGGAAACCAGAGTTTTCCCGGCATAGCGGTGCATGTGGTCTGAGAGTGCCACCCTTCTACTGTAAGACCCACTAGGTGGCTAGCTCCCGAAAGTCCGCGTTCGGGGATGACAGGCCTGCAAATTACCCCACCCCCTACCGGCACATGTTATAGTGCCCAATGTTCGAGTTAAAATTTCCGAGAAACCAGAGTTTTCCCGGAATAGCCGAGCTATGGGCCGTGAAGGCACTTGTATGGACTACAAAACCCACTGGGTCTCCAACTCCCGAAAGTCGAAAAAGTACCCAGCCGAAGAGGGTACCAGCGGCATGTCTTTTCTGTACGGAAATGTGCATTTTCGTTCATATTTGTCCCCATATTTCTCGGAAACCAGAGTTTTCCCGGCATAGCGGTGCATGTGGTCTGAGAGTGCCACCCTTCTACTGTAAGACCCACTAGGTGGCTAGCTCCCGAAAGTCCGCGTTCGGGGATGACAGGCCTGCAAATTACCCCACCCCCTACCGGCACATGTTATAGTGCCCAATGTTCGAGTTAAATTTTCCGAGAAACCAGAGTTTTCCCGGAATAGCCGAGCTATGGGCCGTGAAGGCACTTGTATGGACTACAAAACCCACTGGGTCTCCAACTCCCGAAAGTCGAAAAAGTACCCAGCCGAAGAGGGTACCCGCGGCATGTCTTTTCTATACGGAAATGTGCATTTTCGGTCATATTTGTCCCCCTATTTCTCGGAAACCAGAGTTTTCCCGGCATAGCGGTGCATGTGGTCTGAGAGTGCCACCCTTCTACTGTAAGACCCACTAGGTGGCTAGCTCCCGAAAGTCCGCGTTCGGGGATGACAGGCCTGCAAATTACCCCACCCCCTACCGGCACATGTTATAGTGCCCAATGTTCGAGTTAAAATTTCCGAGAAACCAGAGTTTTCCCGGAATAGCCGAGCTATGGGCCGTGAAGGCACTTGTATGGACTACAAAACCCACTGGGTCTCCAACTCCCGAAAGTCGAAAAAGTACCCAGCCGAAGAGGGTACCAGCGGCATGTCTTTTCTGTACGGAAATGTGCATTTTCGTTCATATTTGTCCCCATATTTCTCGGAAACCAGAGTTTTCCCGGCATAGCGGTGCATGTGGTCTGAGAGTGCCACCCTTCTACTGTAAGACCCACTAGGTGGCTAGCTCCCGAAAGTCCGCGTTCGGGGATGACAGGCCTGCAAATTACCCCACCCCCTACCGGCACATGTTATAGTGCCCAATGTTCGAGTTAAATTTTCCGAGAAACCAGAGTTTTCCCGGAATAGCCGAGCTATGGGCCGTGAAGGCACTTGTATGGACTACAAAACCCACTGGGTCTCCAACTCCCGAAAGTCGAAAAAGTACCCAGCCGAAGAGGGTACCCGCGGCATGTCTTTTCTATACGGAAATGTGCATTTTCGGTCATATTTGTCCCCCTATTTCTCGGAAACCAGAGTTTTCCCGGCATAGCGGTGCATGTGGTCTGAGAGTGCCACCCTTCTACTGTAAGACCCACTAGGTGGCTAGCTCCCGAAAGTCCGCGTTCGGGGATGACAGGCCTGCAAATTACCCCACCCCCTACCGGCACATGTTATAGTGCCCAATGTTCGAGTTAAAATTTCCGAGAAACCAGAGTTTTCCCGGAATAGCCGAGCTATGGGCCGTGAAGGCACTTGTATGGACTACAAAACCCACTGGGTCTCCAACTCCCGAAAGTCGAAAAAGTACCCAGCCGAAGAGGGTACCAGCGGCATGTCTTTTCTGTACGGAAATGTGCATTTTCGTTCATATTTGTCCCCATATTTCTCGGAAACCAGAGTTTTCCCGGCATAGCGGTGCATGTGGTCTGAGAGTGCCACCCTTCTACTGTAAGACCCACTAGGTGGCTAGCTCCCGAAAGTCCGCGTTCGGGGATGACAGGCCTGCAAATTACCCCACCCCCTACCGGCACATGTTATAGTGCCCAATGTTCGAGTTAAATTTTCCGAGAAACCAGAGTTTTCCCGGAATAGCCGAGCTATGGGCCGTGAAGGCACTTGTATGGACTACAAAACCCACTGGGTCTCCAACTCCCGAAAGTCGAAAAAGTACCCAGCCGAAGAGGGTACCCGCGGCATGTCTTTTCTATACGGAAATGTGCATTTTCGGTCATATTTGTCCCCCTATTTCTCGGAAACCAGAGTTTTCCCGGCATAGCGGTGCATGTGGTCTGAGAGTGCCACCCTTCTACTGTAAGACCCACTAGGTGGCTAGCTCCCGAAAGTCCGCGTTCGGGGATGACAGGCCTGCAAATTACCCCACCCCCTACCGGCACATGTTATAGTGCCCAATGTTCGAGTTAAAATTTCCGAGAAACCAGAGTTTTCCCGGAATAGCCGAGCTATGGGCCGTGAAGGCACTTGTATGGACTACAAAACCCACTGGGTCTCCAACTCCCGAAAGTCGAAAAAGTACCCAGCCGAAGAGGGTACCAGCGGCATGTCTTTTCTGTACGGAAATGTGCATTTTCGTTCATATTTGTCCCCATATTTCTCGGAAACCAGAGTTTTCCCGGCATAGCGGTGCATGTGGTCTGAGAGTGCCACCCTTCTACTGTAAGACCCACTAGGTGGCTAGCTCCCGAAAGTCCGCGTTCGGGGATGACAGGCCTGCAAATTACCCCACCCCCTACCGGCACATGTTATAGTGCCCAATGTTCGAGTTAAATTTTCCGAGAAACCAGAGTTTTCCCGGAATAGCCGAGCTATGGGCCGTGAAGGCACTTGTATGGACTACAAAACCCACTGGGTCTCCAACTCCCGAAAGTCGAAAAAGTACCCAGCCGAAGAGGGTACCCGCGGCATGTCTTTTCTATACGGAAATGTGCATTTTCGGTCATATTTGTCCCCCTATTTCTCGGAAACCAGAGTTTTCCCGGCATAGCGGTGCATGTGGTCTGAGAGTGCCACCCTTCTACTGTAAGACCCACTAGGTGGCTAGCTCCCGAAAGTCCGCGTTCGGGGATGACAGGCCTGCAAATTACCCCACCCCCTACCGGCACATGTTATAGTGCCCAATGTTCGAGTTAAAATTTCCGAGAAACCAGAGTTTTCCCGGAATAGCCGAGCTATGGGCCGTGAAGGCACTTGTATGGACTACAAAACCCACTGGGTCTCCAACTCCCGAAAGTCGAAAAAGTACCCAGCCGAAGAGGGTACCAGCGGCATGTCTTTTCTGTACGGAAATGTGCATTTTCGTTCATATTTGTCCCCATATTTCTCGGAAACCAGAGTTTTCCCGGCATAGCGGTGCATGTGGTCTGAGAGTGCCACCCTTCTACTGTAAGACCCACTAGGTGGCTAGCTCCCGAAAGTCCGCGTTCGGGGATGACAGGCCTGCAAATTACCCCACCCCCTACCGGCACATGTTATAGTGCCCAATGTTCGAGTTAAATTTTCCGAGAAACCAGAGTTTTCCCGGAATAGCCGAGCTATGGGCCGTGAAGGCACTTGTATGGACTACAAAACCCACTGGGTCTCCAACTCCCGAAAGTCGAAAAAGTACCCAGCCGAAGAGGGTACCCGCGGCATGTCTTTTCTATACGGAAATGTGCATTTTCGGTCATATTTGTCCCCCTATTTCTCGGAAACCAGAGTTTTCCCGGCATAGCGGTGCATGTGGTCTGAGAGTGCCACCCTTCTACTGTAAGACCCACTAGGTGGCTAGCTCCCGAAAGTCCGCGTTCGGGGATGACAGGCCTGCAAATTACCCCACCCCCTACCGGCACATGTTATAGTGCCCAATGTTCGAGTTAAAATTTCCGAGAAACCAGAGTTTTCCCGGAATAGCCGAGCTATGGGCCGTGAAGGCACTTGTATGGACTACAAAACCCACTGGGTCTCCAACTCCCGAAAGTCGAAAAAGTACCCAGCCGAAGAGGGTACCAGCGGCATGTCTTTTCTGTACGGAAATGTGCATTTTCGTTCATATTTGTCCCCATATTTCTCGGAAACCAGAGTTTTCCCGGCATAGCGGTGCATGTGGTCTGAGAGTGCCACCCTTCTACTGTAAGACCCACTAGGTGGCTAGCTCCCGAAAGTCCGCGTTCGGGGATGACAGGCCTGCAAATTACCCCACCCCCTACCGGCACATGTTATAGTGCCCAATGTTCGAGTTAAATTTTCCGAGAAACCAGAGTTTTCCCGGAATAGCCGAGCTATGGGCCGTGAAGGCACTTGTATGGACTACAAAACCCACTGGGTCTCCAACTCCCGAAAGTCGAAAAAGTACCCAGCCGAAGAGGGTACCCGCGGCATGTCTTTTCTATACGGAAATGTGCATTTTCGGTCATATTTGTCCCCCTATTTCTCGGAAACCAGAGTTTTCCCGGCATAGCGGTGCATGTGGTCTGAGAGTGCCACCCTTCTACTGTAAGACCCACTAGGTGGCTAGCTCCCGAAAGTCCGCGTTCGGGGATGACAGGCCTGCAAATTACCCCACCCCCTACCGGCACATGTTATAGTGCCCAATGTTCGAGTTAAAATTTCCGAGAAACCAGAGTTTTCCCGGAATAGCCGAGCTATGGGCCGTGAAGGCACTTGTATGGACTACAAAACCCACTGGGTCTCCAACTCCCGAAAGTCGAAAAAGTACCCAGCCGAAGAGGGTACCAGCGGCATGTCTTTTCTGTACGGAAATGTGCATTTTCGTTCATATTTGTCCCCATATTTCTCGGAAACCAGAGTTTTCCCGGCATAGCGGTGCATGTGGTCTGAGAGTGCCACCCTTCTACTGTAAGACCCACTAGGTGGCTAGCTCCCGAAAGTCCGCGTTCGGGGATGACAGGCCTGCAAATTACCCCACCCCCTACCGGCACATGTTATAGTGCCCAATGTTCGAGTTAAATTTTCCGAGAAACCAGAGTTTTCCCGGAATAGCCGAGCTATGGGCCGTGAAGGCACTTGTATGGACTACAAAACCCACTGGGTCTCCAACTCCCGAAAGTCGAAAAAGTACCCAGCCGAAGAGGGTACCCGCGGCATGTCTTTTCTATACGGAAATGTGCATTTTCGGTCATATTTGTCCCCCTATTTCTCGGAAACCAGAGTTTTCCCGGCATAGCGGTGCATGTGGTCTGAGAGTGCCACCCTTCTACTGTAAGACCCACTAGGTGGCTAGCTCCCGAAAGTCCGCGTTCGGGGATGACAGGCCTGCAAATTACCCCACCCCCTACCGGCACATGTTATAGTGCCCAATGTTCGAGTTAAAATTTCCGAGAAACCAGAGTTTTCCCGGAATAGCCGAGCTATGGGCCGTGAAGGCACTTGTATGGACTACAAAACCCACTGGGTCTCCAACTCCCGAAAGTCGAAAAAGTACCCAGCCGAAGAGGGTACCCGCGGCATGCCTTTTCTGTACGGAAATGTGCATTTTCGGTCATAATTGTCCCCCTATTTCTCAGAAACCAGAGTTTTCCCGGCATAGCGGTGCATGTGGTCTGAGAGTGCCACCCTTCTACTGTAAGACCCACTAGGTGGCTAGCTCCCGAAAGTCCGCGTTCGGGGATGACAAGCCTGCAAATTACCCCAACCCCTACCGGCACATGTTATAGTGCCCAATGTTCGAGTTAAAATTTCCGAGAAACCAGAGTTTTCCCGGAATAGCCGAGCTATGGGCCGTGAAGGCACTTGTATGGACTACAAAACCCACTGGGTCTCCAACTCCCGAAAGTCGAAAAAGTACCCAGCCGAAGAGGGTACCCGCGGCATGTCTTTTCTATACGGAAATGTGCATTTTCGGTCATATTTGTCCCCCTATTTCTCGGAAACCAGAGTTTTCCCGGCATAGCGGTGCATGTGGTCTGAGAGTGCCACCCTTCTTCTGTAAGACCCACTAGGTGGCTAGCTCCCGAAAGTCCGCGTTCGGGGATGACAGGCCTGCAAATTACCCCACCCCCTACCGGCACATGTTATAGTGCCCAATGTTCGAGTTAAATTTTCCGAGAAACCAGAGTTTTCCCGGAATAGCCGAGCTATGGGCCGTGAAGGCACTTGTATTGACTACAAAACCCACTGGGTCTCCAACTCCCGAAAGTCGAAAAAGTACCCAGCCGAAGAGGGTACCAGCGGCATGTCTTTTCTATACGGAAATGTGCATTTTCGGTCATATTT